>LR990060.1:1390000-2640000 GCA_905147135.1 Blastobasis lacticolella | reverse complement strand
TTTCAGCTTATTTATTCGTCAAATAATTTAATTTAATTTTGTGTTAAAGGTTTTGTTATTTTTTTATTATATTAGTGAAATGCTTTAGACCAGCCCAGACCAGACAACCCTTTAAGTATATTGCAAGTCGCGGGTACCGGGTCCAAATCCTATTGCGGCCATGTACCAATAACTCTTTTCTGAGTTATGTGCATTAGTTGAATACTAACCGATGCTCTTACGGCGAGGGAACATCGGAAACATCGTGATGGCTGAATATGTACTATGATCTAATCTTGTCAGGTTCCCCTGGTAACACGGTCACGGAGTTTAGATTGCAATCGCTGGAGCGATTGCAATCTGGACTTTAATTACCTGACCTGCCTGATCCAGGATCATGGTCGAGGCGGACGCCGGCCCCTCACGCGGGAACACAACCGGGACATTAACGTCAAGATGGTTTATTTATTTCGCAGTTTTACAGCAATCACATTTGGTTACAGTAAATTATAGATGGTTATTAATAATAAAATAGCGTCGGTGTAACAGACGCCGCAGCCACATAATCCCCAATTGACACGGGTACATCGGGGAATACCATATGTATGAGCTAAAGCTTACTTGCCTAGTCTAGGTCCACTACCTATATATTATTCACACGCCTGCGCACCAAGACTAAGCTGTAACATGGAATCTGCAGCGTGCATTTGAGAACAGGCGATTTTGTTACGTGAAATCTTAGGGAATGTATGTATGCTATGAACGCGGGCCTATTTTTGAACTAAATGTTATACCACTGGGGTGGCAAACAAGCTTATGGCCTGCCTGATGGTAAGCAGTCACCGTCTATGGAGGTTGGCAACACCAGGGGCATAACCCACGCATTAGCGACGCCGTAAAAACCTTTTCACCCTTTTCTTGAATAACTCCATGTTGTACTCTCCAGGGAAAAATCTTTCCAGGGTGCTCATTTCACAACCTTAGCATGCGTGCAAGCAAGTTCATTTGGAACTGCACAGTTCGCGACCGGTGACCTGCCTATAGCGAGCGGTGTAAATAATGAAGCATAGAAGATTATTAGTTTGTGGTATCAATCGGACAGAGAAATTCTCTTCCACTCCACTTTCCTTTTTATGTAACGGGAATAGATAATGTCTTAACAACAATAAGCAACTTTGCGTAACCTATTTTTTCATAACACCTTTCATAAAATTTCATGACCCGCCAAATATGTACTTTTGTGCAACAACGTTTTTAAACAATAAAAAAATAAAACTGTAACATATTTGAATGAATCCACTAACAACACTGAATTAATTATGTCTTGTGCCAACAGTTGGTAGAACGGTGTTTGCTGTTTGGTCCTCCCTTTATGGCGTAAAAGCGGCAATATTCGCAATGTCCGGGAACTGGATGGGTGACCATTTCGTACTTTGCACCGCACCGAGCTCGCCACTCGTTCGAGGTGTCTTCTAATGCCGTTGACGAAACGATGACTGAAAAAATGAATGAAATGAAAAATATAAAGAATGAAAATGAATGAAAATGAAAATGAATGAAAATGAAAATGAATGAAAATGAAAATGAATATTTCGATGTTAACCAAGAGCAAGGTGTTCCGCTGAGGTCCCGAAGACTGGTTGAATAGTTTAGGGTCTCGTTACGGTGTTTTTATTAGCGTACTCCACACAATGCTAAACGAACCGTGTTATTCACGAAAATGCAAAACCTGAAAATCTAAAAAATCTCGAAATTAAAACTAAATAAATCTAAAATCCTAAAACTGCAAATATCTCAATTTCTCGATCTAAAATCACGATAAAATCGAACCAAAATTATCAAATTGAAAACCGGAAAGACTAAATCAAAGCATGTAAAGTAATTACTTAGAGAAGTTGAAGTTAGGCCGACTCCGGGCCCTCGAGTGCTGCGTGGGAGCGCAACCGGGACATGACGCCGAAATGATAATGATGACTTAGACAAGTTGATATGACAAATTAAAAAAACAATTAATTATTCAATTATTTATTGTTGTGTATAAGTATGTGAAATCCTCGCTCACAACTAATAAATTGATGCTGTGCTCTACCGGGTTCACATGAGAACCTCCCTACACCTTATAACTACCATGTGATTGCAATGAATAAATGAATGTGAATATGAAATCAGCAGAGAACTCAGAAAATAGCAATGATTCGTAACCCCGTCAGCCCCAAACGGCCCGCATCTCTGATATCTAGGTCATACAGCGGCACCAAAGCGACTCAAATCGAGCATACAGCTGTAGTTGTTAAGAAATCATCGGTATCATCTCTGACTGACTGAGCGTTTTGAGGGTGGAGGTATCTAGGTACCTAATACAGGTACGCTTCAAGGACTAAGTATCTATATTTTTGGTATTTTAATAGAATTGCCGCTATAGCAACAATTATTTAAAGGAAGTAGAAGATTAATGTGTTTTTTGGGGATATTTAAGCTTAGTTATGTTTTTGTCTTACGTAAAAACGGTAATACAAGCATCAAACAGTTTATTTATAGAAGTTCATATTACAAAAAATACATAATAAAAATCGCGCGTCATAGTTTCAAAAATTTACTACCTACATGTCACTGTGGCATCAAACAAAATCTTGTTGCTGTCTTCGTATGATTTGATAATACAACGCCATAAGCCTATCTGATCCAATGGCCTAAACTGGAACTAAGTGTCGCCAGTGGCGTAGCTAGGTAGGCAAGGGCCCTGGTGCATAGAGAAAGAATCGGGCCCTCACCCCCTCTTTCCCTGTAGCTTCAACTTATATTGGCCTTCAAAATTATAGATAGGAATAGGAATAGGATACAGGATGCAGTGAGTTGAACTTATCATTAGTAGGCTTAATCCATATGTCATCTCTATGAGTATCTAAATATCTAAAATCTCTGTGCTTAATAAAAGAAAATGAAAATAAATAAGCAACGATGCACATGGCATTATAAAATATTAATTATACAGATGAGATGCAATTTACGATAAGTGTCGGAGGCGATCTTGTCCAATGCTGTTTCTTAAATAATTTTTTATAATCTTCAAATTACTGAAAGATCTTTCTGCTGCCGCGGAAGTAACAGGAATTGTATGAAACAGTAGCATTGCTGTATACACTTCCGTAAGATCACATTCGAGCACGCCAAAGTTCGTTATAATTTCTTTGCAAAAAGGGCGAATGGACCACGTCTCCGTCAATTGAGGAAGGAAACATTAAGAAATTGGAGCGAAAAAGTGGGTCCAATTGTATCGGAATATTTATTGGAAATATATATTGGAAAGGTATCCTACCTTAATAATTAATCAGTTTGTAAAACGTTCGACTTATTGATTTCAAAAAATTTGCTTAGCATGAATGAAACGATTTTACTCGCGAAATGTGATCAGTTTCAGATGAAATATTCGATATCGTATTTTTTCGTGGTTTAGGTGGCCTTGGATTTGAAGGACTTGAAGTCATTCCTGTACTCTTTTAATTTATCCGTTGTTTCGTCCAAAGCCTTACTCGCCTCGTCTAAAACGATATCACGTTTTTGCAAAATTTTGGAAACATAATTGATCCTGTTTAATAGGCTGTGCATGAATTCGCAAAGGAATACAAACTCAAAATTCAACATTTTTTATTTTATAACCTCTGCTTCACTACGTTCGTCTTTACTTAAACTCTTCAGCGTTATGTCGGACAATGCTTTAATAACATCGAAAAAACTAAATTTGACTGCAGGATTCAATTTTTTCAAAGTAATTTCTGATTCGCCGGTGAATTTTGATAAGAGGTCCCAGATAGATAGATAAACACTTTATTGCTCACAAAACATAACAGTATCAATCAGTCCCAGCGATTAATGCTGTTTCCAAAGAAGTTACACAAGTCTTGTATTATTGCAAAGAACTTCTGAATTTCGATAGAACCTCGAACGGCATCGTTTACTACCAAATTTAATGACTGGCGCAATGTACGTACTCTGCGTTTGGCTGAATATCTTTAATTTGTTTTTGAACACCATTATACGCACCACTCATTACACTGGCCCCATCATAACCTTGCCCGACACACTTTTTAAAATCAAGTCTCTTTTCGGAGAACAACGTGGTTACTTGATTAACCAAATCAAGTATTATATTTTTCGTTTTCGATCAAGTTGAGAGTTATTATAGATTATACAGTTGCCGTTCAGCTGTAACCTGTATCATACATGTTTTATCATTGGTTTTTTTTTAGCGAAAATGAGTACTAGCAAAATATGGTGCCAGATGGATGAATGTACGGTATAGAAATAATAAGATTAGTGGTAATACTCGATTAAATAAGGCTGGTAGTAAGGAATTACGATTCTTGTAAGCAGGGTCCAGGTTTTCTAGCTTCAGGAGCTAGCAAATTGGCTGACCCGCTCTTTTCAAAGCTTAGGTTGGAGGGCCCCCTGAGCTCCGGGGCCCTGGTGCACTGCACCGCCTGGCCCTATGATAGCTACGCCACTGAGTGTCGCCATTTAGAAACGTAATTTTATTGTCAACAACAGCGACGCTTTTAACTGGTCAGATAAATTTCGTGCACTGCACAAATTTTTAACTTTAACTTTTTATATGCAACGTTATCTTTGGACCTCAATTGGGATATTGGCATGCCCATCGTGCCCACAACGGTGGATCCACGCTTGTCTAAAGAAGAAGAAAACCGCATCGAAATCGGTCCATTAATTGTTCCGGAGCTACTATCTATGCCACAAACAGACACGCAGAGCCACATATCACGATACACGTGAGATACACAGAGCTACATACGTTAATAAAAAAAAATCGTGGACCAATTCACACAGCACCATCTAGCCACAAAGTAAGAAAAGCTTGTATTATGGGTGTAAATACATACTTATTATACATAGAACACCCAGACCCGTATCAGAAATTAAAATTTATCATTTCAATTTCTGCCCGGCCGGGAATCGAACCCGGGACTTCATGCGTGGCAGACCGGCCGGCGGTGTTGACCACTGAACCACTCAGGTCGTCTAAAATATCTTTTGTCGTCGGACGTTCGAAGGGAAACGGTCCACTAAATTCACCGCTGAGTGTTACTTAATGAAGATCTAATTAACACATTTGATCAATTTATGGTATTTGGATACAATGGTTAGCTGCACTTTGTGCAATATTACATAAAGAAAGTATGTGGATTATAATTATTATTTTGTAGATCGAATTGAAGGAACAAAGGGGTGGCAAGGTTTTTACGGGGTTGGCAACGCGTGGGTGATGCCCCTGTTATTGCAAACGTCCATAGGTTGCGGTGACTGCTTACCATCAGGTGGGCCGTAAGCTTGTTTACAAATGATAAGACTTTATAAGTGATAGTCCATTTCCTCTGACACCATAATGTTCAACTTTTTGTAGGAGCGTGTCATAGTTAACGCAATCAAATGCTTTGGAAAGATCACAGAAAATGCCAATAGCATTCTGCGATCTCTCCCAAGCATCATAAATATGTTTAATAAGTTCTACGCCCGCATCCACAGTAGATCGGTCTTTGGTAAAACCAAATTCATTACTGTGGAATAACTTATTTGTAGTGAAGTGAGCAAGCAGTTGATCCAATATTATTCGTTCAAAGATTTTACTTAACGCTGGTAGTACAGATATGGGTTGAAAGTTGGACATATCATGCTTTTCACCGCTTTTGTAAAGTGGCACCACCTTACTCAACTTCATCAAATCCGGAAACACACCCTTATCAATACATTTATTAAATAATTGAGCGAGGTGTGGTGCTAACGACTTTATGATGGGCTTTAAAACAGTGACTGATATGCCCCATACGTCTTCTGTTTTTTTTCATCTTTAGAGATTTGAACGCTTTAATGATGTCGATTTCATTTATTGGACTGAATTTGAAGTCAGCGTTGCAACGACCAATACTATTTTGGAGCAATGAAAGTGCTGTAAAGGAGGAAGAATGAAGATTTTTTGTCTTGTCTACTGCTATTTTAGAAAAAAAGTTGTTAAAGCTATTCGCTACATCAATGTCAGTCTTAATAATGTCCGAATTAATTTTTAATTTGTATTGTCGATCCCTACGATCCTTTCTACCTGCTTCGCTATTAATAATGTTAAATACTGTTTTGCTTTTATTAGACGCCCCATCAATTTTTTTCCTAATAAAATTTGCCTTTGCATCGAAACCATCTTTCTTAAAAAATTTCGAATAGTTTTTTAGATAATCTGCAAAGGCGGCAGATTTGTTGAAGCTTTTTAAGTGGTATAGCTCATAGAGTCGCTTTCTACTTTTATGTATACCTTCTGTGGCCCAATCACAGAAGCCAAGATTTGTGTTTTTATTTAACGTTTTCATTTTAAATATAGCCTCAAATCGTTTTTCACTATTTCAAACATCTCATTGTACTGACAATTGGGGTCTTTGTAAGCTGAAGGCAAAGTCAGTATAAGATTATCCACCTGTTCCTTGAAACGTTTTAAGCGTTCTGCTGTCAGTGGTCTATAATTTATTACGCATGACTTGGTTTTAACCTTTTGTTTTAATTTAATTTCTAGACCGCAATGGTCAGAACCTAGACAATTTACAAGAGACTTTGACGACACCTTACAACCACAAAACACATTATCTAGGCATGTAGCTGTTGTTGCAGTTATTCTAGTAGGTTCATCAAATATATTTAGTAGGTCGTAGGATTTAAATAACGACTTTAGCCGCCTACATCGTGAAGTATCTTCAAGTAAATCAACATTAAAGTCCCCACAGACTACAATATATTTACTTTCCCTTGACAATTTATGCAATACGTCATCCATGATCTCCTCAAACAAATCGAAATCACCATTTGGAGGCCTGTAGACGCAAACGATTACATACGTATGCAGTTCGACACATGAAAGTTCAATTACTCGTTCTATGGATAATTTAACTATATCTTTACGATCCTTACTTTTATGGGAATCTTTCACTAAGATCAATGAGCCACCATGAATTGCATGTGGCCTCGTATATTTACTGATTATACTATAGTTATTATATTTGGGACCTAAGGTTGATTTTGTGAGCCAGTGCTCAGATAAACACATAACATCAACATTTCTATCAACTAAGAATAAATTTAGTTCAAGTTCTTTACTGTTTAATCCTTGAATATTTTGATAAACCACATTTATACAATTTATTTTGCAGCAGGACATAGCCGTTGTCAAATTTGGTTGTTTAAATTCGTCGGTATAAGAGAAGTATTAATTGTACTATACAGGCTGTTTCATAATACATGTATAAAGCCGTGAACTGGATGGAGTGCTTAACGTATTAAAACGATAGGTACAATTATTTTTTTCGTGCGTGGAATAGTTACCGAGAAAATGACTATCGAACTTTTTCCTTTTCAATGTCGATAATCACATTTTGAAAACGAAAGACCGCAACTCTAGAAATCAGTTGTAATAGATCACTCAAGTTCATAATCAGGTCAATCAACTGAATAATACAATTTTACCAGTTACAGATAGGATATAGGTTTTGTCCCTTTAAGTCTTTTCTACCTACCGTTTCATATGAGTTTTAAAATTCAATCTAAAGATCACTACGATCAATACCTCAAGTGGCTGGTTAATAAAATTATTATTACAAGCAGCTCGTGAGCAGTCCGGCACAAAAACAAGACATTTCGATGTTTGTTTCTACTTTAATTTATTTGTTTTTTTTACCTTCAACACAATGTTGCACCTAGGTACGTAGTCTTCAAACTAATTGCGAAAACACAATAAACATTAATAGGCAAAAAAGTTACAGCTTGATTTCGCGTCTGCGTCATATCTTCTATTGTACTAGGCAGTCATGACTGAAGCAGGTGGACCTTGTACGGGATACTGATATCACAGGGTGTCCATAAAGTACATTCACTAGATTTTAATATTTTTGGAAAGTGCAGCAAAACTACACGATATTGTTGTTACACTTTATTGTCTATTTTTTCACTTAGTCTACATCCTGTTGAATGCATGTGGTGAGCCTTGGCACATGTTTATGCACTTCTCGTTAAACTTTTCCGCCAGCTCCGAAATAAGGAAAGACGTCATTTCAGTACCTATCTAATAGTAATTATTAAATTCTACTCATGTATGAATTCAAGAAGGTGAATATTAATTTGAAAAGCTGAAAAAATACCTAGCAACACTATTTACGTACTAGGTACGGTCAGGAGACCCGGTTTTACCATTTCGTTAATTTACTATTAACAGACGCTACGATTTGCCTGGAGTCGACCAACTATCAGTTGCAGTCGATACTAATCCTTACGAAGTACAAAATAAAGCAGCTTTTGGGTTAATACGGATGCGCGGGAATGCCGTCCTTGGTCGGACGTCCGACCACGTATTCCGCACTCAAATGCGACTATTTTATACTGCGTAAGGATTAGTATCAACTGCAACTAACGGTTGGTTGGCTCCAGAAAAAGGGGAACGTCTGTTACTAGTTTTTAGTGTCAACAACGCTTAAGAAACAAATATGTACCTAGTGGCCTAGTGGCAGTACAATTACTTGTTTTATGCTACGCAGTGATAGTCCACCTGAAGGCAAGCGGTAACCGTGGCCCATTATATCTACGATTTAAGCATTTAGGTTGCAGGCAACAAAAATGCAGAACAGCAGATGCGTTGTCACTGTGAGGACTAAGATGAAATGCGTCATGCCTGTATTTGCACTGGCTTATTTTATGGACACCCCACGTACTAGGCTTAATATTATGGAGGTCAAAATTATCCGTTTTGTATTTTTTGGTTTGAAGGTTCAGTACAAAAAAATATTGTAATCAATTATTATTTTAATTCAAAAGGTTCATTCATAGTTTTTACGAAAGTGCACCACCACCTAACTAATAGCAAAGTAGTCTTATTCAAATTACTGTAGCATATTAATGTAGCAAACTCTAATTAATGTAACATCTTTGTCTTTTTACGAGTTTGCTTTCTCATGTCATGTCTGTCAGTCATGTTTCAGTGTCGCGTAGGTAATCGTACCTATCGTTTTCACGAACATTTCTTATTTACTAAAATTAACTAAATGATTCTTAGTTGATGGAGCTATACCTGTAAATATCCCATGCTTCACCCAAGTGGAGGACCTAGGTCACCTAGGTGGAGCACGGACCCAAACACAATTTTAGAAATTACTGTCTAGGTTACTGTCATTGTACTAAACTACCCGATAAAATAATGGTAAGCAAATGTAGTCCATCACCGTCATCATAAGGATTATTATTAAGCCCACTGTTGGACTCGCTTGAGACTCACTTTATCAAATAAAAAAATCAACATTATGGTGCAACTACCAGGAGAACATAAAACGAGAGAACATAAAAGGCGAAATAAGTAAGACCCCTAAAACACGGATCCCTAAGTAGGAATCCTTTTGCGCGTGCCGTCAAGGTCAAGGCCGGCGCCGGAGCTGTGGCGGCGCCTTTGACATCAAAATATAAACTGAAAACTAAAAATAGAATACTTTGGCGGGCCGTTCTTTATTTTGTGGTTTGACCCACGGCGCGGCTTCCATTGACGAAATTTGCCTACTTTCGTGTCGTATTCGTTCATTCAGATTTAAGCTTTTCGCGTGACCGAAATGATTGTTGCGTTGTAGTTGTAGGATACCTAAGTACCTATTGTGAAGATAACTGTGATAAGAGTGTTAACGATGTGAATGAATGATTTATAGCTTCAGGTACCAGTATTAACGTAGTCCTGTCTGTGTTCAGTGTTCAACGTTTAAGTATTGTGATAATCATTATTCTGTGCATGAATGCAAGCTAGCAGTAGGCCAAACACCATGCTACCTATCTACTTACGTATTGCATAGCAACCAGAGCCTGCGTAGTGTTGTGTATCTGTGTGAATGGAGTGTACCTACCTAACCTAGCTACGCTACGATACGAGTGCAAGCTTACTTGATAGTTAATACCTATCAGTCATCCGAGCTACAAGAAAGCAAGAAAGTATGGCACCTGACGCTGTTTGTTTTCATAAAATAACTTTAAAAAGGCACGTACCTACATGCTTTAAAGGTCTAGGTTCTAGCTAGACTTTAAGAGATGCTACCTAGCTAGTACCTAATCGTAACGTTAGGAGGTTCTTTTCCGACGGTTAGGTAGAAAAGACAACGCTTTTATCTGTTCATGAAAACATGTAGGTATTTAGTAAAACTTGACTGTAATCTGTTTCAACAAAACTAGTCTCATAAGTGGTTCCCTACGCTGCGTAGGTCCCTAGATGAGTGAACCATTTTAGTAGGATATAGTACATACTTATCTGTGTAGAACGATTTTATCCATTGAACGAATTCTGTTTTAGTTATGTAGCTATCTTAAGTATGTTTTTCAAGAACGTTGGTGGCTGGGCGGTTGAGTATCCGACTTGTAAGCGAGAGAGGTGCCGGGTTGCCGGTTGCCGGGTGCCTTGACTATGGTCCATGATCTAGGATTTGGCAGATTAGGTAATTAATTGCAGTGGAGCGACTGCCATCTGACATTCCTGGCTCCTAACCCTGCTACCAAGGGAACCTGACCAGATTGGATCATGGTTACTTATACATTCAGTCGTCTGAACTGAATGTGTAAGTTTCATCACGATGATTTCCCTCCCCGTAAAAGCATCGGTTAGTATTCAGCTATTGTGCATAACTTAAAAAAGAGTTATTGGTACATGGCGGCAGTGGGATTCGAACCCGGTACCTCTCGCGTACGAGTCGGATACCGCAACCTTAGGCCACCGACGCTCCGACTATTTAAGCATACCTACCTATCGAAAATAATTAGTGTAGGCAAGTTCCCAGTTAATTTGGTAGAGCCTATTCATGTAGATAAGTAGGTAACATTTAGTTCGACGCCTGGTAGTAAGATGTAGGAGGTTGGTTTGTTTTGATATGAATGGCACGAGGTTATTACTCGTCCTTATGGTGTGTACACACTCAACGTACGCCAACGAAGGGCTGTCGGCCGAATTATTTGGACTTCTAACGTCTAATACTTGCATTTCGTGGTCAAGCAAACGATCTTTGGGAGTTTTGGGAACCGATTAGGGCTCGTATTTGCACGTTTGTTTGTTGGCCTTCGGTATCCGCCCAAACTGCGATTGGGTGATTACTTCTATCCGTTTGATGTTACCGCCACGCTGCACTGCGGATTGCCGGCCGGCACACGCCAACGGACAATCGTTGGCCGAAACGGGTGCGCGTCACACATCGCCCGGTGTGTACGCAGCATTAGGCTCCTGGTAGTAGGCTTAAGGAGGTTGCTTTGTTTCGATAGGGGTCGCACGAGGTTGTTAACCTGTTTTTTATATTATCATCAACTTGAAATAGAGCTGCGCTTCAACGTAGTCGATGTGGTTATTTATCTTCAAAAATTAATATTTTTTATTAAAATTAAAATTCATTGTTTAACACCCTTTCGGCTTTATACATGTATTATGAAACACCCTGTATATGTCAATGGAATCAGAATTATGTACGATGTTAAAATTTAAAATATAAGATGCTAATAACTTAGCAAATCACTTTTTGTCTTTTAGTGTTAATTAAACATTGTGGTTATTATAATTGAATTGCGTAATATATTTATTGATGTCAAAAATATTTATTTTATTATTTTCACATGTCTGATTATGTAATAAATTATTATAAGAACAATTTTTTTTATTTTGCTAGTCCTTAAAATTATTCGAATAAGGAAAACAACATATTACTATTTTTCCAATATTATTAATAGTATTTAATGTATTAAATAAATTCAATATGTCATGTTTGTTCAGATTATGACTGTCACTCATTGTAAAAATTAGAGTATAATTATCAGTGAATTCGTATTCTTTTATTCTTAATATCATGTTGGTTACGGATATTCCGGGATAACAATAGTTTATTAGATGATTATTATAGACAGATAATAGTGGTCCAAGATGGCGCCCAATCCCATCGGAAAACAATATTGTCCTACGTGGCATAGTGACAATATCCACTTGCAGCGCCACCGTCGCACTTTTAATTTCTGCTACGTGTTCACTAATTTCATTTCTACCCTCCTGATTATTTCGTGAGAACTCGCAGTTACAAGTTTGATTTTTTATTAGGGAATTAAATCTTGACATGGTTAAATTTATGATTTTATGAAATTGTTTGACATTTATATTTTTAGTTAATTGACATAAGTACGGAATTTGACATTGTTATTATTTTTATATTTTTGGTAATGAATTTAAATAGATGATAAATTGTAAGATTGTAAAATCTAAAAAGATATGGAATTGTAAATTCTGAAATAAATGATTATTTATTTATTTATTTAAATCTGTTTTCGGTGTCCTTTAAGTCGAGAAGTAATTTGCTCATGGACTCCGAATATTCTGTGATGAGATCTTGTGATTTTTGATATTGAGACATGGTGTTGATTAATTCTGCCTCCATATCACGAAGTTAAATCTCTAAGTTGTAAGTATTTTTATTATATTTTTAGTTTTAGTTAGTTGACTCTTGTGTGATTGAAACATTTTTTTAAATTTATATTGTTACGACTGACTTTTTTAATGTTTGTGTTATTTTTATTTTTGTATTTTCGGCGCATTCGCTTGTTATTTTTTGGACAGGTATTTACATTACTGTGTACATTTTTAGACAGAAGCTGATCGTACAAATTTTGAGTATGTAAAGATTGTACTTCATATTTCTGCAGTTCATACTGCTCGATGTTTCGGTGCGTAGCTTGAAGTTGTCGTTCCAGGTCTGTAATACGGTTAAGCAATGCCACGTGATGCTCACTGCACTCATGGAAGGAGTCTATCTCTGCCCGAAGCTCGTCCCGCTGAGCCCTTACATCCTCGAATTGGATATCTAGCTCCGCAAGGTGGTCCTTCAGGTCCTGGTTCCTCTCATTTACCACATGAATTTCCGCCTCACAATCTTCCCTCTCCAGTAGTAGTTTCTGAACTTCGTCCCTTGAATATTTTAGGTCCACGAGAGCTTCCTTCAGCTGGTCTTCCAGTTTAATTGCATACATTCTGCAAGTAGTCATAGTTTCCTCTGGCAGAAAATATGAGGGAAAAAAAAAAAAAAAAAAAAAAGACTACGTTTCGCACGTCGGATACGCTATTCTCTGCGCTATCCTACATAGTAAAAGAAAAATGGGCATCGAACCGCCTACCTCGGTTCGCAAGTCAGATACAATCTTGTCTGAGCTATCTTGACTGATACGGCAAAGGTCGAAAAAGTGATATAAGCTGTAAGCAACGTGTTGTGTCACATTTTATATTTTATATTTATTTATTTATACTTCAAGTTATACTATATTTAGTTATATCTCTTTGTTTTGTCGGTAGGTTGTACTTCACTAATCCTTTGTTCAGATTTATTCACATTTATGAATTAAAATTGTTTTTTTGTCACTAGATATTGTTTGATATTGCGTTTATTATAGGTTTAGCGCATTTCAAAACTCAAATCACACTAGTTTCTGTAGTTTTTAGGTAATCAAATACATCGATAGATGTCGTTAGTCTTCGTCTTATAATTTGCTAAATTTAAACGTATTTATTTTACTATATGCACAAATAACACTTCCACTTCGAATTTGCACTTTAACACTAGACTATAACACTTATTTGTCTTAAGAGTGTGTTAATTATTTTTAATATTTTAATAAACGTAGAACTATTGTTTACTTGAGGGTGGCACCCTCTACTCTAATGTTTGTGTGAAAACAAATTAGTGGTCCAGTTCGAATTATCCATAAAATGCTAGCCTCAACCATTTGGTTCTATGAAATTTCCTATCTATAGTATGTAATTTCGCATTTGACCCTACTTCCTCACTTCCGTCACTCTTTTTTTCTATTTGTGCACGTTGGCAAACTTGAGCATGTTTTTAAACAACTTTTAATTGGATAAAAATGTTACAATGTGAAACTTACCTATTTCTCTAAAAGATCTATTACAACAAACTTGGCAGAGTTTGAAACTTTGTAACTCTTGAACCTAATATGTATGTCATACTAGCCTTTTCCTGCAACTTCATCCGTTAAAATCTGGTTATGCCGTTGTTGGTATAAATAAAAAATTATCATCTTGGCGTTAATATCTCGGTTGTGCTCTCGCAAACGAGGGACCGAGGTCCGCCTCGACTATGATCCAGGCTTTGGCAGATCAGGTAATTACAGTAGAGCGACTGCCATCTGACCTCCATGACCCTGCTACCAGGGGAACCTGACCAGGTTGGATCATAGTTACACATCCAATCGTCTGAATGTCCAGGTTTCATCACGACGGTTTCCCTCGCCGTAAGAGCATCGGTTAGTATTCAACTAATGTACATAACTCATTATTACATGGCTATAGCGGGTTTCGAACCCGGTAAACCAGTCTCGCTTACGAGTCGGATACCCTAACCGCCCGGCCACCGACGCTCTTTCTACGGTTCGGTTCGACGTTGTTGGTGTCCCAGTGAATTTCGGCAATACAAAGTATCCTTTAACCTCCCCCAGCTACTCGACCGTTCCAATCGAATGAGCAGTTTTCCAATAGGTATCTAAAGCATTCCTACCCACAAAACTAGATGGCGCCCCGACAATTTTGGTAATGGATAATCGCTTGAAATAGGTTCTTAGCAAAGAGGATATAAACACTGGGTATGTTGTATTAGATAATATTGTATTAATCAATAGTTTTCAACCATTTTAAAGGTTATAATAAATTATTACAATCAAAACAAACATCAATTTGACTGAGTCAATTCGTTTCATGGATACTAGGATCAAGAATGGACGCAATACAAATATAAAAGTTATGTATTAAAATACATTTCGTTGAAACTTTTAGTAAAAATTTACCAAAATTGTAGGAGCGCCATCTATTGATGCTTTTTGAAACCAATTGACAATACCTACTGGAAAACTCCTCATTGAACGTCGCCATCTTAGTAAGACACGTCTGACCCGGTCAGAATCCAAGGGGGAAGGGGTGTATAGTTGCTAATTGGTTTAATCGTAAATAGTGTCAATTAATGTACGAATTATTATGTCGTGGCGTCCTTTGTAAAAATATTTTCTTTCTTTCTTTAAATGTTATTTTTAACATTTTCGGTTGCGCTTGTTTGTTACCTCGAAGTTTGCCTAATAGGTTAGATCAGTGTCTAGACCGGCGTGACATTTGTTCATATATGAATACCTAGGAATACCTATATTACTAGCTTTTTTCAGTCTCTGCGCGGTCATCGTGCGATGCGCGTGTTATATTATTTGGTATTATAGTCTATTTTTAATTGTTATTTAAAAGTAAAACTATGGTAATTAATAATAAATAATATTGCCAAATAAAATTATAGTCATTTCAGAACAAATGTACGAAATTCCTGAACGATGTTTAAAGAAGATGTGACCTACTAAAGTTAAAACTGGAAAATGCGCAGACAAATGGCATTCAAAATTGTAGCATAAACGTGGAATCATTAAGAAAGGACATGAATGACATCAAACAATTATTAAAAAGCCCTGTCATACGAATCTCAAATAATTCTGCAACAAACAATGTTATAAATACGAACGAAACAAGTTCAACAGACAAACGTAAACGCGCCGATAAGAAACCGATTGCCGAGACTAGCGAGAACAATAGAACCCCAATACGTCAGCTGAGCGCCTCGCCTGCACCCGCGCCCGCGGCCCGCGCGCCGACTCTTGCTTACCCTGCTTCCGCGCAGCTAGATCTACCTACAACCGTTCGTAACAGATTGGGCTCCATTGATGGGATTACTCACACGCCAAGTTATCGTGATATGGTCGGAATAAAAAGACAATCATCGAAGACGAATAACAGGCGACTCGCAACTGCCAAGAACAGATGGCTTCACACTGGTTGAGCGCAAAAATCGTAGAAGAAATTTTAACTTTGCGGTTTCGCAGCTAATTCGAGCCTGCTATCGGTTGCCGAGCTACCTATGTCTATATACGTATCTAGGTTGGCAAAATCGACGACGGTTGAGCAACTAAAGGAGTATATTACGACTTATAAAGGAGAGCAGTGCATGGACATTCAGTTGCTCGGGCAGAAATATGACACCTCATTGAATTCGTTTAATATCGTCATAAATAAAAATAAACTAGATACGTTTTTAGCTAGTGATTTCTGGCCCAGGGATGTCAGATTTCGGCCCCTCCACTGCCAAAGCCACGGTTCCCCAAATCCCCACCCCATGGAGCACTGGAGACCTTACTCACCGGCAGAAACACAATACTATTTAAAAGAGTATTGTTTAGCAGCGGTATTCCGTAAGGTGGAGGTACCTTCCCAGTCGGGCGGCTCCAATTTGAACGGGATACCCTGCTATGCCCTACCCCTCTTAAAGTTATGTGGGGAACAAGTGTCTGGCCATGCCGCCCCTGCCGGGCACGGGAAGGAGAGGCCGGCCCAAGAAGCGATGGCTTGACGTAGTCAAGAATGATATGCGTGCCAATAAGCTCACCACTAGGGATGCCGAAGACCGAGCGAGGTGGGCCAAGAATAGCAGGAAGGCGGACCCTGGGCCCTCGCGTGCTGCGCGGGGGCGCAACTGGGACATAACGCCAAGATGATGATGATGAGTTTGTTTAAAAAAAAACGAATCACCTAAAAATAGTTTTCCTGCTCATAGACTCATTTATCTATCATTTAGTCTCGAACTTTGCGGTCACAGTCGTTTATAAATTTCAATATTTAAATACAGCACAACAAAAAATAGCTAGACTAACTTATAAATATCGATGCATATTTACTGCAGAAAACAGACATCCTTGAAATTATTAATAATTATATACTAGATTATTTGAATACTAGATCTACCAGCCGCTATTTCTTATTATAGTAAGTATGAGATACGCACTTGTGATGAAATATTTCGGCTAGACAAGAAAACTATATAAGTTGTAACTACACAAGCTTTGCTTACTTTGGGGCTAGATAGCGCTGTGAGAATTTGTCATAGCACATTTATTTATTTATTCACTACAATTACGAACTATAAATTTTTTTAGTGACTGTATATTTCTGTAATAACAACAACGGAATACGTTACCGCAAGGTATTACTTTTTACGAACCCCCGATTCCTATATCCAACCATCCGTTATCGGTAAACAATATAAATAAGCCAACAACTTTAACAGCGATCAGATTTGACCCACACTACAGACTATCAACACGCTTCTAACAATTAACAGTTTGTACATACATCCAAATTTAAACTAACCCTGAACAAAACGTATGAGGCGCAAAAGCCTACCCCACCTAACCACTGAGAGCCTTTCGTAACCTCCGTACAACGGTTGCAGGCCAGCCTTCGGTCGCATTTGATACCGAGTTAGTTGTAGTTAGTACGCTTGACGGCGATGATGGACGCGCTACGAGTGCTGGTGTTGTGTGTGCTAGCCGTAGCTAACAATGTTGTGGGACAAAATGACACGGAACTCTTTAGGAATAATGGTGAGTGAGATAATCCTTGTTAATGCATTTTCTTGTACACGGTTGCACGGTCCATCTGAAGGAAAGTGGCCACATTTCACTGTCGTCCTGGATACCTGCAACGTAAGGGAATGGAACCTCTAGGCATGCCCTTTACAGACAGAAGTAGCCCATGTTGGGCGTTTGGTATACGGCAGAGAAGAATAGCACAAACCCCTTACACTAGGGGTGTCGTACAAGGCGACTAATGTTTTCGAGGCAGAGTCTTCGTAGCCTGGAAAATGGACAGCAGCTTTTCCATTATTCTATTAATAACATTGCTGTCTCCAACCCTGATGCCAAGCGTGGGGATTATGGCAATAACCTCCCCTTTCGTGGATGAGCTCTAAGTTCTGCAGTGGACTGTTATGGGCTGTGATGATGATGTTGTAGCGCAGAGGAAAGACTTCGGGATAGCTCATTGAACATCTTGCACATGCGTATTTAAAAGGCTCATAATGCCCCTACGTTAGATAGTTGCCAAGCGTCTATATGGTGTGGATGAAATGTTTTTAGTCTAGGTTAATTTTTTTCATTCGCCCTCACTAATCTAGGCACGATTCCGAATGAAGCACTGGGGTTCTTACTCACCGGTAGGAATAAAATACTATTTGATATAGTATTGTGCTATTCGGTAGGACCGTCGGTGGTTGAGTGGTTATAATGAGCGAGCGGTACCAGATTCGAATCCCACTACGGCCATGTACCAATGACTCTTTTCTGAGTTATATACATTAGTTGAATGCTAAGCGATCCTCATACGGTGTGAGATGATGAAATCTGCACACTCAGGCTACTGCAGGTGTAACGACGATCGAATTTGGTCAGGTTTCCCTGGTAGAAGGGTTACGGAGATCAGTTAGCCAATGTAATTATCTGATCTGCCAAATCCTGGATCATGGTCAAGGCGGACCCCGGGTCCTCGTCCTCGAGAGCGCAACCGGGACATTGACGCCAAGACGACTATTACTTTTATTTTTACTGGCTATTTGCCTACGGCCGAAAAAACTGAACAGTTCACAATTTGAATTTATTAAATTTTAATTCTTGTTTCGACCTTCGAGAGTGAACTGGCGTGACGGTTCCGGGAACTAACATTTTTTTGTATTCAGAAACATAACTGAGAATACTTGAGTGGTGGTCGACACTACGCGTCTGTCCAAATAATAATAATAAATAATCGTGGACAAATTCACACAGCGCCATCTAGCCCCAAACTAAGCAAAGCTTGTACTATGGGTGCTAGATAACTGATATACTACTTAAATACTTTTTTTTAATACATACTTATTAAACATAGAACACCCAGACCCGTAACAGAAATTAAAATTCATCATTTCAATTTCTGCCCGGCCGGGAATCGAACCCGGGACCTCTTGCGTGGCAGACCATTGCAATTGAAATGTCGTCAAAGGAACGAAATTGACCAATCAGAGAGACATATCGCACGCAGTGCGTTCACTTAGCTGATTAGCACGAACACATACTAACGTTACTTAGACCAGATTAGTATTACTTGTGAAAATGGGTACCAGGCTTCAGGTAATGCAATGTTGAGGGTAGTATAAAAACTAGTTGTGTTTTTCTTTTCAAACCGGTCAAACATTTTCAGTGTGTTTTGCTTGCACTATGACACTGGCAGTAATGGTTATCAAACTGTAGAACGACCCGTTGCCGTATTAAAAATATTTGTGGACTGATTGATTGGGTCAGCCCATAACAGACCACTGCAGGACTAAGGGCCTCTCACACGAAAGGGGAGGTTATTGCCATAATCTTCATGCTTGACCCGCGGGTTGGCGATCGCAGTGTATGAATATAACAATGGAAAACGCTGCTGCCCATTTTCCAGCCTACGGGGACTAGATCTTTAGCCTCAAAAATATTAGTCGCCTTGTACGACACCCACGAGTGTAAGGGGCTGGTACTATGCCGGACACCACACGGCCAAGTATTATAGTATAGTATATAGTAGTATCCGTAAATTTACCTATAAAGTGACTAGTAACGCAATACAAAACTTGATTGAGTCGTTAGCTAAAGGTAATTACAAACGAAGCTTCCTGCCATTTAACCACTCTGTGGTAAAGGCTTCCTCGGACGAGAGCATCGGTGGCGTAATAGGTAGCGAGTTGGCCTCGTAAGCGAGAGATACCGAGTTTGATCCCCATTGCTGCCATGTACCAATGACCAATTTTTTGAGTCATTTACGTAACTATTCGATGCACTTACGGTGAGGGAATACATCGTGATGAAACCTGCACATTCAGGCGACTGAATGTGCAGGTCTCACCATAATCCAATCTGGTCAGGTTCCTCTGGTAGCAGGGCAGCGGAGGTCAGATGGCAGTCGCTGTACTGTAATATTATGATCGGCCAAATCCTAGATTTCATGCTAAATCCTGGATCACGAGTAATGCCCTCGTGCACGAGAGCATAACCGGGACATTAACGCTAGGATGACCTATATTTGACGATGATGATTATGAATTAGTTTTTTCCTTTTTTCAAGTGTTGCAGCCTAAACCCAGAATTAACATTATGTACTAGAATTTACCCCGAAATTGACTGTTGCCCCGGGCAAAAGCTAGTACAAGCCTTAATAAACCTTTTATTTTCTTTAATAAAGAGTACTTAAATCTATCGTTGCTGGATTCTCCTTTTAGGCAAAGCTTGTGTCAGAAGGCACCGTATCAACAGTAGATTACAAATAAACATTGTTGCTATAGGTAATAATGACTAAAACACATAATTTGGTTACTATGCGATTTGTCTAAAAATGATAATTAAAGCTAAAAATATACATGAAAATTTATACTATTGAAGTAAAATAGTAAAATGTGTGTGCCTGTGTGTGTATGTGTGCGTGCATGTGAGTGTGTGGGTGTGTGTGTGTGTGTAAGTTACGAGTCAACACTGGCGGTAAGGTAAATTCATTAATACGTTCCAAAAGATTCTCAATTTCATCATAGGTTTTTTCTTCTAACCTCTTTTTTTTTGCTTTCTCACACTCGTAGTACTATTTGGGATATATTTCCAAAATCCTATTCAACAAGCCTTGCAATATAAACTCAAAACTTAGTACAAAACAGAACTGCATCTTTATTGTATACCATATCCTCCAAACCGGAACATTATCGTAACTTTGCGATACCAAACTCCACAGATTGCACTCAGTCATACCACAGTACCAACGATTGCATGCGTTCATGCACTAATGAATTCCTATAGGAATTTCGTTTGCAAAAGTTACATTGCGTACAAACATTACCTAGTTATAACGTTAGTCCAGATATCGCGGTAGTGTTTTGCAACTGAGAGGTTGGCCAGGAATTCGCAATAGCTAACCTGTTCACTTGGTACTTGTAACTAAGTCGTGTATTAGAATCCTGTTTGTGTGTTTCCTAATCTTTAGCGGTAGTGGCGTGTAGTATAGTAGTGAGGGCTCTGAGTGGTCATTATGGGTTCATCGAAAAACTATTTACATTATGATATTCTTTTTCGGTTTTTGAGGATCACTAACAATTTATACACTGATACATAAATATGTAACGTATGTAAATATGGACTCTTTTCTGAATTATGTACATTAGTTGAATTCTAACCGATGCTCTTACGGTGAGGGAAAACATCGTGATGAACCCTGCAAATTCAGGGAACTGAATTTGTAACCATTATCCAATCTGGTCAGGTTCCCCTGGTAGCAGGGTCACGGAGGTCAGATGGTAGTCGCTCCACTGTAATTACCTGATCGCCAAATCCTGGATCATGGTCAAGGCGGACCCCGGGCCCTCGTCCTCGAGAGCACAACCGGGACATTAACGCTAAGATGACATAAATATGTAATATAGCATTATATCGATTATGACTACTAACAACCTTAGCTAAGTGTTAAATTACTAAAACTACTTATAGGATGTAAAAGTGCCAACACCATGCATTTCTTTTTAACAGTTTCTAAAAATTTTGATACTGTTAAGTAGAAATGCATTAATATTAGCATAAATGATATAAATAATGGTATTTTTTTCCCCTTTCCAACAATATATTTATTTATTTATTTATTTATTTATTTATTTGTGTTTGGGATACTTACAGCTGTCAAAATTAAGTATATTGGTGACTTTAAACATCTTTAAGCCAATTACAAGTTTCCGCTTATAGATTTAATGTAGGTATACTCCGTAACAAGGTAGGTATACTTAATTATAAGTTAGGTATAAAAACAAATCTAGAGTAACAAATATAACTATCATTATCATTATCACCGCAAACGAATAAATACCTATCATGGGCAGTATTTATTCGCTTGCGATGTAGGTTCAGGAATTTATAACAATAGAAAATATTTAGTTTGTGTATCTTGTAGTCGCTAAGTATCACTCCGAGGGCACACATTGATCAAAGTAATTATTTGTTAGTGATTTTTTAATATTGTAGGCACTGGTGTGAAATAGGTCACTATCTAACGGGAGTTTGTTGAACAAATTGCAGGCTCTTAGCATGTAGGAGTTTTTCCTTATGTTAGTTCGGGCATAGGGTACGTGTAGAATAGCACGTGGTCTGAGTGACCGCCCACCGCAGCAGATGCTAATATTTGAAAGGAGCTCTGGGGAATCCACAGTGGAGTTCGCTATTTTAAGAAGATAGGAGATATCAGTTATGTCACGTCTCGTTGACAAGGGTAAGAAGTGATATTTCTTACAACGCTGTAGGTACCCTCCACTATAGCAGCGGCATTTAAAGTCCAGAAACCTCAAAAAACGCTTTTGGATGCCTTCAATACGAGACTTATATATTTCATATTGGGGGCTCCATACTTGACTTGCATATTCAAGAATGCTCCGTACATATGTGCAGTACAGAACCTTAACTGTCTTGAGTTCTTTGAAGTTGGCCGACTGTCTTATGATAAATCCTAACGATTTAGATGCTTTAGTTATAATGCTATCTATATGCTTGTCAAACATCATTTTATTGTCGTGGACAACCCCCAGGTCACGAATGTTTTCCACTTTGGAGATATTAATGTTTTTCAAAGTGTACACCGTGCTAATAGCGTGAGTCTTGCGGGTGAACGTTACATGGAAGCATTTGGAGACATTGAGGTCCAGCCTGTTTTGTTCGCAGTATTCATCAAATCGATTCAGGTCTCCCTGTAGTTCCCTAGCGTGGGATAGATTATAGATCCGTTTTATTATCTTCATGTCATCTGCAAATAGCAAGATTTTTGAATGACGGAAGCAAGTTTTTATGTCATTGATGAAAACTGCAAACAAAAGAGGACCGAGCAATGATCCCTGGGGCACTCCTGAGGGAACAGGGGTCCAGTTAGACATGTAACCTTGTAGGACTACGGCCTGGCTCCTATTGTCTATGTACGAGCTAAACCAGCGAAGTAGGTCACCATGAATTCCAGCGGATGCTATTTTAGAAATAAGTATATCATGGTCTATGCGGTCGAAACACTTACTATAGTCGGTATATATTACGTCAGTTTGTGCATCCATGTCAACAGAGTTAGTTATGAAGTCGTTAAGTAATAACAGATTAGATACTGTGGAACGACCCCGTAGGAATCCGTGTTGCTCCTCAATAAAGGACTGTTTAATACAACTATACACCTGGTTGTAAACAATCCGCTCCATGATCTTCGCAAACAGACATAATTTTGAGATAGGGCGATAGTTTTCTACATTTGCCTTATTGCCCTTTTTATGAACTGGAGTAATAAAGGCGGATTTCCAGATAGAAGGAACTATACCCTCCCTAATAGAACGCCCATAGAGGATAACCAGGGGAGTCACAAGGCTGTCTGCGCATCGAACAATAAAAAGAGGGGGTATGCCATCAGGGCCACCAGCTTTGGAGAGATCGAGTGACTTCATTAGCTTTACAACGTGATCGGGAACAATGTCAACTGATGAGATATCGCATGAACCAAGTGACTGCGAGCGATCGTCAGAAAGTGAATTTAAATTTGAATTGTTCCTCGACTCTCTAAGAAAAGTGGATTCAAAATATAATGCAAATAAGTTGCACACAGTTTCTCCAGTATCAGCGATATGTATAATCAGTATATGGTTGCCTTATTTAATGCCTTGCCTATGGTTAAAACTTAGTCCGAACGGCGATATTGGTGAACATTCATAAATTTATTTTCATACATTTATTGTATTCACATATAGGATCACATACATTATATCATTTATAGGAGCGTCGGTGGCCGAGCGGTTAGGGTATCCGACTCGTAAGTGAGAGGTACCGGATTCGAATCCCGCTGCGGCCATGTACCAATGACTCTTTCTGAGTTACGAACATTAGTTGAATACTAACCGATGCTCTTACGGTGAGGGAAATCACCGTGATGAAACATGATCCAATCTAATTAATTTCCTGAGACTAAACCATAATCAAAATTTCTTTATTGATTAAGAGATATTTAATGTCCTAATACCAATACCACAAGGCTTGCTTACTTTGGCATATGTATTATTATCATTACCTATAGTATGCCTCTCATCTCGTAACCATGATCCAATCTGGTCAGGTTCCCCTGGTAGCAGGGTCACGGAGCCCAGATGGTAGTAGCTCCACTGTAATGACCAATTCCTGAATCATGGTCAAGGCGGACCCCGGGCCCTCGTGCTAGAGAGCGTAAACGGGACATTAACGCCAACATTTTTTTTATGTCTTTCATCTACATAAGTACATTTAGCCGTTTTTGCATGATAAAATAAGAAAAAAGAACATGCAATCTATCACATTTCAAATTGTAATAGATTAGAAACCATTTCTTGTATTACGCAGATTAAATGTGTATAACTACGCTTACACAATGGTTCATTACTACTCAATCATAACTACGACAGAGATTAAATTAAAAGCGGGCTGTGATAATTGTGCTGTTTACGTAACTGACCAGTAAGTGATAGTAAGGTGGCTTATATTTCAAAGAGGCTTATAAATGAATAAATATGCTTGGACAATTCTTAGAACACACACCACCATCTAGCCTCAAAGTAAGCAAAGCTTGTGTTAGGGGTGCTAGAAAACTGTAAAACTACTTATAAATTTTTAAAATATAAACTTATTATACATAAAACACCTAGACCCATAACAAATAAAAAATATAAATATAAATAAATATTCGTGGACAAATTCACACAGCGCCATCTAGCCCCAAACTAAGCAAAGCTTGTACTATGGGTGCGAGATAACTGATATACTACTTAAATACTTTTTCTTTTTAAATACATACTTATTATACATAGAACACCCAGACCCGTAACAGAAATTGAAATTCATCATTTCAATTTCTGCCTGGCCGGGAATCGAACCCGGGACCTTTGAGCCACTTAGGTCGTCGTCGGCTTGTGTATGGAGGATGCCGGTTGGATTCTCAGCAGCACTTGCACGACTTTATTCCGCGGGCTCCTTTCCGCTATCAAGAAACGCGATCCTGCCGAACGCTTCATCCTTATATCGAAGTTTTGGAAGAACCAGCAGCAGGTGCTTTATAATGTGTGGAAAATGTAGCCTGCGAATGTGTTCTCTGATCTTTATAATCTGGACGCCTTCAAGGCTAGGGTGAATGGGCTGTTCCTACACAGGCATGCTCCATCTTCGGCCGCATCGTCACTTACCACCAGGTGATACAACGGTCCAATCATCAACACAGCCCGTAACAGTCCACTGCAGGACTTACGGCCCCTCCCACGAAAGGGAAGGTTATTGCCATAATCTCCACGCTTGGCAGGCGGGTTGGAGATCGCAGTGTTTAAATATAACAATGAAAATGCTGCTGCCCATTTTCCAGACTACGGAGACTCTTGATCTTTTGTCTAGAAGACATTAGTCGCCTTGTACGACAGCCACGAGTGTAAGGGGTTGGTGCTATTCTACTCTGCCGGACACCACACGGGCAACGGGCGACGGTCTAATGCCTGGCTGTATTAATCTATACATTCATACAAAGCATAAAACAAAGAGGCTTCGCGCCATCCGTCCTTATGTATCTAAGGATGTAAGCTTAGATCTTTTAAACTACGTAACGGATTTAAATGCGGTTTTCAACAATAGATAGAGTGATTCAAGGGGAAGGTTTTTAGGTAAGAAAAAAGGGGTACGTAGGGGTAAAGAAGGTGTATGCGAACGAAGTCGCGCCGGGTTCACTAGTGTAATAATAATCATCTTGGCGTTAATGTCCCGGTTTTGCTCTCTGCGCCCGGGGTCCCCCTCGACTCGAATCCAGGATTTGGCAGATCAGATGATAACTGTGGAGTGAATGCCATCTGACCTTCGTGACGGTGTTAACAAGGTGAACCTTACCTTGGATCATTGTTCTGTTCACTAGCTGCAAAACAGCCATTTAAATATTTGAACGACTCTATTGACAGTCGTGCGTGATATCTACTAATTCACACATAAGAAAAGCATTGAACAGATTTCACACGAGACCAAAACACGTTCAACACATACAATCGCAAACATGAACTTGTATAGAATTTGACTAGTTACGACATACAATGGCATTCGACTAAGAGATCGCACTTATGGCGACCTTGGCTTAGACATGGCACAAAACACAGATCCGTTATTTTGACCGTTCAAGATTTACTTGGTACTATTTTTAGATGGGTTTCTGCACGAAAACACGTTTGGTACAGTGTTGCAACGTGTACATTCAGCTGCAAAGTTTTATAGAACGATTTACCGGTTCAAGGTTCGAGGTGTGTGTATTTTACAAATAATAAATAGGATATTTGTGGTTGAGGTTAATCAAATTGTTAAGGAGTCCGACTCGTAAGCGAGAGGGACCGGGTTCGAACCCCAGTGTCGCCATGTACCAATGACTCTTTTTTGAGTCATGTATATTAGTTTAACACTAATCGATGCTCTTACGGTGAGGGAAAACCCTTTTATTCGTGGCGACTGAATTTGTAACCATGATCTAATCTGGTTAGGTTCCCCTGGTAACAGGGCCACGGAGCTCTGCCGCCAGTTGCTCCAATGTAATTACCCGATCTGCCAAATTTTGGATCATGGTCAATGCGGACCCCTAGCTCTCAGGCGAGGGCACAACTTTGATATTTACTTAAAAGTTTTTTAAATAGGATAGCTTAAATTCAGAGGCGACTAATTTGTAACGCGTGTAATGTTAGGTTCCCTTTTTAACAGGGTCACAAATTACTTGTGTCAGTTTTGCCGAGGTGTAATTTTATGACAAGGGTAGTTATCATAATGAATGGTATGTACTAGTTAGCTTAAAGTTTCATTATAAACGATTTCCAATTTAAAAACAATTACAAAATTTGCTTGTTTGAAAATTATACTTTCCGTCATTTTCGTCATACAAAACGCCAATTTCGTTGGTCGCGTGACCAATAGCAATTAGTCGTTTTTACATTGGCACTAGTTTAAAGGCCATAGCTGACGAAAATCGTGAATCAAATCACGAATAGCATTCGTATCACGAATTTTCAATATTAAACATAAAGTACCTGATCGTGAATATAATTATGATTCGGAGAAAATTACGAACATCTGAATAGAGAAGCGTCGGTGGACTAATGGTGAAAAGGTAGACTAACGGTTAGACTCGTACTCCGAGGTCTAAGGTTCTGAAGTATGTGCAAGGCTTTTCTGAGGTATGTACGTTAGCTGAACACCTACGATGAGAGAAAACATCGTGTTGAAACTGCGACTGAATGTGTGGCCATGATCCAAACATTATTTTATTTATTTATAAAGTCATGATTTTTTCTTGTAGAGGTATGCAGAGACCACATAGTTCCACGTCCATTTCCACCATGGTCCAAATAGATCATCTTTCTCAATTATTCAAATTATCCCAAGGCCACACAGTTATTTAAAAAATTTGAAACTATGATCTGTCTAGACCGACTTGTCTTATCAATCACGCTACGAACATTGTCTTGAATTATGTAAGAAACACATATTATGTGTATTTCAACGAATAGGTACTGCTGCAAATTATCCATTTAAATACCTAATTTCCATAAACAAATAAAACAAGTCAATTTGGACTGATTTTATATTTGTGTACTACTATACCATTTACGAAGTTAACTTTATTTTGAAATAACATGCTATACCTATCGATTATTAACATATTTTTGCAATAATGCTTTAGGTTGTTGTAATTAAACTAGTAAAAAATCGCCAACTAATGACCTTATTGCAACACTCTAAGCCGCGTAGGCCTACATATTGTGTACGCTCGGTCTTTTCGCGTATGTTCGTTGCAACATCAAGGCAGTTCACTCGCGGAAACCAGTCTAAAAATAGGACTAAGCTCGAATTACCAAAACTGTTAAGAAATAAAATTAATGATATTATGTGTATTCACTCACGGTCATCGAAAGAGCGGTCTCACGGACAGGGGCCATTCATTGGAACGACACAGCTCAGTATAGTCAGATACAAATGATACATTGCTGCATGCATTCGGAGGCTAAAATGTTTATTAGCGAAGTGGGTCGTCGTCTGCGAGGAAATGGATTAAGTCAAGCGGATTTCGTTGGCAATTCAGCGCGGCAATACAGCTTTAATAAAAGGCACTTTTGACCACAGCAATTAATCGCAGCAGATTATAATTATACTGCTGATTACTATTTCACTATTTCTTTGACGTTCATTTATTACCCTCATTTTGGACGAAGCATGCTTGTGAATTACTTTATGTTTACAGCTGTATTATTGACATTAATTTAACGTGATATGTATTTAAATCGCTTAATGAATGATTAAATCAATGAATGATACATAGGTACATCAATGGAATAAGTCAACCCGTGTTCAGAAACATTTCGTTTTGACGTATTATGTCAGATTAATAAAATGCCAGATTAGCAGAATGCCAGATTCATTTTTCACGTGACATTTCGGTATTAGGCAAAAGGATGGCGATGGGTCATAATTAGTATCAGTTGATTTATATATTACATGTCAATATTTACTTACTTACTGCGCTGGCTCAGCGACGCAAAGTGGATCTTGGCCTCTGACACCAGAGATCGTCACCTCGCCCTATCCTGTGCCATCTCCTGCCAATCGAGGATTCCTAGTGCGTGCAGGTCTTTCAGGACTTAATTCCCCCAGCGAAATCTGGATCGCCCGACCGGTCGACGTCCGCTCGGCAGACCCACATATGCTCTCCTTACAGCGCGATCCTCCCCCATTCTCTCCACGTGGCCAAGCCAGCGCAGTCTTGCGGCCTTGGTCTCTCCCAGAATATTGGGTTCGGAAATAAGCTGTTCCACCTCCTCGTTCTTTCTCCTCTTCCACATGCCGTATTCCCTCTGTTTTGGCCCCATAATTTTCCGAAAGATCTTACGTTCAGCGACCAATAACTTGTTCTCCTCCTTAAGAGTCAGTGTCCAAGCCTCACATCCGTACATCAAGATTGGTGTAATAACTGTTTTATATATCCGAATCTTGGTTTTCCTGCATGTCAATATTTAATTATATAAAATACTTAAAGTAGCATATAATTATTACATTGATAGTAATATCTATAATACTAAATAGTCGAGCAATATATGAAAGTAGATAAAGATAATTATTACAATGTCAAAATAATAATAAATAATGTCAAATAACGCATTAAAAGTATGTACAGGCCATTATTATAATGTAAAATAATAATAAAACAATGCCAAACAATTGATTAAAAATATAAATATTCATTATTAAATTTTACTGCTTATTGGAAATATTCAACTAAAATTATCCTTGGTGAAGAAATGAATGAATGTTTGTTCAGTTAGCCATCACTTTAATTTTCCTTTGAAGACATTTATAAGAAACAGGTGCGGCTTCATTTATGAAGTATTGCTCCCATCTTTGGGCCGGCGAAACTGCCGACCTGCTTAATCCTCTTTAGCGCTACGCCATATGAATGGTCGACGATCCCATGTTAACAAGTCACGTGAAAATTTGGCATTCCGGTAAACTGTCAAAATTGCTAATCTGACATTTTTCCAATCTGGCATTCTGCAAATCTGACATAATACGTCAATGGGGATTTACAGTGCGCGCGAACGTACAGGGTTCGAACTGACAATACTTGAATGGTGATCGGCACTCAAAGATTCAAACGAATGGAAAAATAAATTCAGTATGGAAATCGAACCTCCGTAATGAACCATGTACAGATGTAGTTTAATGCTAACCGATGCTCTTACGGTGAGGGAAAACATCGTGATGAAACCTGCACATTCAGGCGACTGTGTAACCATGGTCCAATCTGGTAAGGTTCTGGTTCCCTTGGTAGCAGCGTCACGGGGGTCAGATGGCAGTCGCTCCACTGTAATTACCAGACCTGCCGAATCCTGGATCACGGTCAAGGCCCGGGCCCTCGTGCGCGAGAGCACAACCCGGACATTAACGCCAAGGTTATATGTTAATTAGATCTTCATTAAGTAACACCCAGCGATGAATTTCGTAGACCGTTCCCTTTGAACGTCCGACGACAAAAGAGATTAACATGTGTATATGTGGCTCTGTGTAACTCACGTGTATCGTGATCTGTGTCTCTGCGTGTCTCTCTGCGGCACAGATAGTAGCTCCGGTTCCGCCAAGATGATTTCATTACGTAGATTTCATCAGGAGTTTCCGATTTTTTGTCGATTACGTTAAATGTTTTCGAATTTTACTACGAATCAACGACTTAATAACAGTTGATTGGCAGGCAGGCTTTACCACTTATCACCTTGGTGCGTGTTAATAACACATAGGTGCGCCATTAAGAAACGTGGGGCAAACAAAATCTTCTCTGTTGTTATTTTCTTGGCACTCAAACTAATTAACATCAGAGTGTGATGAGAGGCGTATAGGTACTTCTTTATCTTTACATAGTATATAAAAAATTATAGCCTGGCCTAAACGTACTTTTATACATAGTTTAAAACAGAGTCGCTTTCCGGCGTCTGTCCCTATGTATCTGTGAACACGTACATCTTTTAAACTACGCAACTGATTTTATTTGCAGTTTTTAACAATAGATATACTGGTTCATGAGGAAGGTTTTAAGCAAGAAAAAAAGGTAGGTAGCGATAAAGCAGGTTTGGTGCGAACGAAGTTGCGCCGGTCTACTGGTAATTATAAAGAGGATATATTTTAAATTTTGTAAGATAGGATCCTAAAAAAAGTGTAGGTAGGTTTAAAGTAGGAGTACGCGAACGAAGTCGCGCCGGGTTCACTAGTAATATTATAAAGAGGAAAAATGTTTAACTTTGTATGTTAGGGGTAAACACCGAATAATTTTTCTACAAGTTACCGAGCAGGCATGGTGATACGGTTTTACACTTATGATGTTGTGGGCAACAGTAAAACTACAGACACTCTTTAAGAAATGAATTTAAGCTGGATCGAAAGTCTAGGTCACGGTTTCTGGTGATGACCAATGAGCTAGTTTTCGTGATGATACTTTTGTATTGAAGTAAATTGTAATGACCTACTTGGTGATTTTTAGTCATGACAGAATATCAGCAGGTGTGGGTGTCACCTTCACCTATAGGCTGTGTCATGGACAAATCTGTCTATAAGGAACTTTTATATTAAACATACATTGTTACAAAAATCTGTTAATTTATAGGCAAATAAACATTTCTGTTTCTAAAAAGGCAAGGAATAGAAGGATATCCTGGGACTGGGCAGTACCTCCATCTTACAGAATACCGCAGCCAAATAATATAATTTTAAATGGTGGCCTTGGCAGTAGAGACCTTTATAATAGTTTTAAAGCACTTTCCGTCAGGTTCTCGCGTAACTAACAGCAATAATCGGAAAACCCCCGACCAAGTTTACTCAAACTCAAATATTTTCTAAACTACTGTACCGATTTTAATGAAACAAAGCTAAGAACCATCTCGATTAAACTAGCTTTCAAATAGAGAAAACTGTATCCAAATCGGTAAATTCGTTTAGGAGCTACGATGCCACAGACAGACACACAAAGCCACAGATGACACCGATCTTTTTTCGTCGGGTGTTAAAAAAGCTGGACTACCGCTTTGTGCTATAATACACGGTAGAACAGAATATAAGTTATATAATATATCTGCTAGGCATGCATCCTACATCTTCGACCTCATCGTCGCTTTCCATCAGGTGAGTTGAGGTCAAATGCAAACCTATAGTTAACAAAAAAAAGTAGAACAAACCTCTCCAATTTACGGGTGTCGCAAAAGCCGACTATGTTAGTTATTAGCCATCGTAAGTAATGTCAGAATGTATGTCATAATTATGTCTTCATACTTATGTTGATTTCATCCAACGCTGGGCCTAATTCGTATTGTAGACGATTCCCAGAAGTTTGAATCCCCAGAGAGACGTTTCCTGGTTCAGTTGGTTAACATGCCGGTCGCCACGCAGAGGTCCCGGACTCGATTCCCGGCCGAGCAGAAATTGACGGGTCAAACTAATACGGGTCTGGGTGTAGTATGCATTTAAAATGAAGTATATAAATAGTTTATCAGTTATTTAACATCCATAACATAAGCTTTGCTTACTTTGGGGCTAGATGTCGCTATGTGAATTTGTACAAGCACATTTATTTACTGTCTGTACAATGGCGAATATTCTGAACGGGCTACACATAGTATAAAACAAAGTCGCTTCTATGTGTAATGTATCTATTTACACTTAGATCTTTTAAACTACGCAACGGATTTTAATGCGATTTTTGAAGAATATATAGGGTGATTCAACAGAAAGGTTTATAATTACGAAAAAAAGGTTAGGTAGTCGCGCTGGGTCCACTAGTTAAAATATATTATACAGCGTGCGGCGTGTTATAGAGGTGGGCAACGCATTAGCGATACTCTTGGTGTTGCTAATGTCTATAGACAGTGGTGACCACTTTCCATCAGGTAGCCCGCTTGCCTGTTTGCCTACCGTATGACATAAAAAAAAAGAAAAAAGAAAAGAAACGGAGACATTTAAGAATCTATGGATTGTGGATTGCCTGTGCTATGGCGCTGTTTAACTTAGTTTGTTGGTTGGTTAGATTGTGTGCTACCATCACTTTTCCGCCACCGCACACTTCGACGGTGGAATAGATTTTATTCACATGATCTAGATGACTGGAAACAAAGTAACGTACGGGCATCGCAAGCTTTTACCGCCCTAGCTCCATCCTAAAGTCTATACTTTGCACTATAACATGGGGTTCTTCGAAAGGCATGTCTACGGGTAGGTACCTCAGAGGTCGGCACCGCATCTGCTTCTCTTAGGTTGCAGTTACCCTGGACGGTTTACCATCAGATGGGCCGTCTGATCGTGTCTCTCTTGCCAATATAAAAACGGAGTAGGAGTACTTTCCACACTGCGATCTCCAACCCGCCAAGCGTGGAGATGACAGCAATGCCTTCCACTAATGTGGAGGAGGCTTAAGAACAAGTAGTGGACTGATCGACTATATAGAGACAAAGTAAAAAACGGTGCTATAGTCACTACATAGTATAAATAAGAGAACCCAGATGACCCCTTGGTTATATGAGACTAACGCAAGGATGATGATGATGAGTCTAAAATGAATTATTGCCTATTAAATTCGTATTTTGCTTCTAGTGCATACGCCACTCATCAAGGACATCAAGGCTTATAATTTTGTATGACCTAATTAATAATCAAATTTAAAAAGGCCTTTGCAGAATAATGTTTTATTCGCAGCCTATAACAGTCCACTGCAGGACTTAGGGCTTCTACAACAAATGGGGTATTGCCCTAATCTCTACGCTTGGCAGGAGGGCTGGAGATCGGAGTGTTATATATATAACTACGGAAAACGCTGCTGCCCATTTTCCTTGAAAACATTAGTCGCCTTGAACGACACCCACGAGTGTAAGGGGTTGGTGCTATTCTACTCTGCCGCACACCACACGGCCAAAGGTTCACTCGTGTATCTCGTTTTAAAGATTTAAAATGTCCAGAATTTTTATTCACCTTAATGTCAAAAGTCAAGCTCGGCTCGCTCACTGGCATTCGTGAAAAACGCATCCAAAGTGCGCCCGGCCATACGGCGTTGAACAGCGTAAGATTGTCATCTGACCCTGTACCATGAACGGCGTTTCGTCAGATATCGCTTTATTATCGTGTTAACCTACGAGTTTTTTATGATCATAGTATTGTACTTTATAATACTTAATGTAAGTATTACCATACAATTCCCATTGCAAGAAAATCTAAATAAAAATCATATTACTTAAACTGGATGTGGTAAATGAGTTTTTGTAATATAACCATGATCCAATCTGGTCAGGCTCCCCCGTTAACAGGCTCACGGAGGTCAGATGGCAGTCGCTGCATCTGATCTGCCAAATCCTGGATAATGATCAAGTGGGACCTCGAGCACTCGCGAACGAGTGCACAGCCGGGACATTAATAAGAAGACGATTGTTATTATTTTTAATGTTATTTTTTTATGTTGTACGACAGACAAACAGGCAAGCGAGAATTTAGATACGTCGCGGCGACGTCGCAGTGTTTGAAAATGCAAAACGGAATAACTAACAGAAGAAGTCGGACCCCGACCAATTTTACATTTATTCAAATATTTTCTAAAACACTACACTGATTTTATTAAAACAAAGCTAATAACAATGTTTTTCAAATAGAGAAAACCGTATCCAGATCTGTCCATCCGTTCGGGAGCCTTAGATAAACAAAGCCACAGATACACAGGGCCACAAATACACACGTCCACACCTATAACACACCTTTTTTTCGGCCGTGGTTATTTTTATTTATTAATATGGAAGACCAACAGCTTGGAAATACAAGCATATAAAACTTAAATAAATACATAAAGCCAATAACAGGTTCTCACTGATAGCAGTATCAGTGAGAACTTATCAGATAATTAAATCGCAACGCACTAGTCTACGAGAAGAACATATAAAACATGCCGTATGTAATAAATACAATATAGCATATGAGCAAAATAATACAATCTGTTAGTTATGCATTAAGTTTGGCTAGTATGCTCTTTATTATGTATGCTCTCTTTCAGTCAAAGTAACACGAAAGTTATGAATTAAAAGTGCAACAACCTATATGCCGTTGCTGTAATATGTAGGAAAGTAATTATCATAATTCTACTGATTGCATTTCGGACAGTGTGCGAAGCAGTTGCATGACCTCATTCCGTCGGCCCCTTTCTGCACGAGTCGCTTTGGTTGAACCTTTATAATGCGTACGTCTAAGGAATGAATCCTTTTGTGTGACTAATTTTGGAAGTCTATTTTTCTTTAAGGTCTATTTTCAACCACCGCTGTTTTAAGATTGACGTTTGTATCTGTGGGTGGCCTCGTAGCTCCCGAACAGATGGACCGATTTCGATGAAGTTTTTCTTATTTGAAAGGCAGTTTAATGGTAACGGTTTCTAGCTTTGTTTCAATAAAATCGGTCCAGTATTTTAGAAAATATTCGTTCTTATGTAAAATTGAACCGGGGTCTTCCGACGTCTTTCTCTCAGTTAGCTTATGTTCACAATTGAACACCCCGAAATGAACAACTGCCTAACAAACCTCAACAAATACCGATTCAATCGGAAGCGATATTAGCCGTAAATGGCCAGTAACGACGTAGAATTGCTAAAGAGGAAGCTAATGAAGAAATGACTAGTGTTCGGTACTGAGGCTAGACATTACCATGCATGCATGCCAACGTATCATTAGACACACGAAGTGTTGCACAGTGATCATTCGAACGCGTTTCGATGCGAACTTTTTATACAGACACTACATTGTTGAGAGAATATTGTCTGGTCATCTTAGCGTTAATGTCCCAGTTGAAATCACGCGCGACGGCCCGGGGTTTGCATTGACATTGATCCGGAATTTGGCAGATCAGATAATTGCTTACCTCCGTGATCCGGATGGATCCGTAACCCTAGTAGCAACCAGGGGAACCTGATCAAATTGGATCATAGTGTACATTCAGTCGCCTGAATGTGTAGTTTTCGTTAAGAGTATCGGTTAGTGCTAAACTAATGTACATAGCTTAGAAAAGAGTCATTGGTACATGGAGATTCGAACCCGGCACCTCTTGCTTACGAGGCAGTCCACTTAACGACTAGGCCACCGACGCTCTCAACCTCAAAACACTAATGGACAGAAAAGGCTCGCTCCGAAGGATTATACAAGTTTCATACATTTATGAGCCAAAAGTCTAAAAGTTCCGTACAGAAAAGTAATATTATTTTACAGAGGCGTAAACAATTCCTTATTTTGTTATGATGCCAAATCTGTACATACGTCTAATGGTTAGGTTGTTACAATATTAGAAAGTACGTGATTAGGTTGTTTTAAACCTGTAACAACCGTATTGAGTGTATAGATTTGACAGCATAGTAAAAAAATATTTTAATTGCTTACTCTACCTGAATTTTTTTTCTGGCGGGCTCTAACAGAATTTTGGCCCAAAATGAATGATCCAAAAATATTATTTCAGTCCCGTGGAAACCGCGTTCAATTTCGCGATAAACTATACTTACTGACAAAGTAACTTTCTATAGGAGAAAGAATTTTTTAAATCGGATGTGTTTATTTATTTAACAGTTTATTGTGCACAGGAAACACAAAGCGAATGACAGGCAAAGTAATAAATCGCACAACAGGCGCTACTTATTTCTAAAACAAATCTCTTCCAGCAGGCCTTCGGTTCAGTGTTTTTGAGATTATTCAATACAAATAAACAATTCAACCGTTAAGCAATCATGTCTTTTCATTTTATAATACTACTAGTACAGATAATCTGAAGGATATCCTTTTTATAGTTTTTAACACATATTTTGAGCCAACAAGCGCAACGAGCCGCAACAAACTCGTGCTTGAAAGTGGAGCACCTATGACCAGCAGTCAACTATAGTTCATGCTAAATGGTTAGGCAATAGCGTGCCTTAATCTCTCGGTCAATTACTAGCAATATTTAATGAAAAATACTGAAAACTGTTGCATTCCTATTCCATTAAATATAATACCACTTGACCGAATAACTTTGACCGCTTACAAAATAGTTCTAACCGAGAGATCAATGCCAGTTATTGCCAATCCATTTGGCACGAAATATAGTACGACCTTCGAACAGGTAGAATGCGATTTGTGAATGGCTGAATGTAGTAGCTGGCTGTTTGGCGCTCATTGGGCCCACATTGGAGAGCAGTGACCTAGTATATAGACTGATGATTATAATTACCCAAATCCGTAGTATAAAACAATCTTTTCCAACAGAAACCACACCGCAACCGGACACGACAGAGCAGACCCTTGATTACTACTCGATGCCGGCTCTGACAGACCTCGACGACTTCGACCTTTGCCTGAGGAAGCCTGACGCTGTGTACTGCATCGTGGACATGGAGCTGAAAGAAGATGAGACTCCACTCTACCAGTATATTAAGGTAACTATGTAGTACAAACTCCTAATTTTATTTCGAATAAAGTTTTATATGCAAGGGTAGAAAGATGACGCTGAGCCGAGCGTTCCTACCCTGGCATATAAATCAATAAATATGCTTGGACAATTCACACAGCGCCATCTAGCCCCAAAGTAAGCAAAGCTTGTGTGATGGGTGCCAGAAAACTGATAAACTTCTCATAATGTTTTAAATACATACTTATTTATTTAAAACTTCATGCACATTACAGTACAATACAATTCTACAGTACAGACTACATACTGTATACCGTACTATACTTACAACACCCAGACCCGTAACAGAAATTCAAATTAATCATTTAAATTTCTGCCCGGCCGGGAATCGAACCCGGGACCTCTGGTCGTCAAATAAAAAAAGAAAGTAAGTTACTTTGATTTATTTAAGTAGTTTTATCAAGGGCAATTGACAATGTCACTAAGTAAATTCTACAACAGTAAGTCCTTGCGTTCTATTTATGATACTTAAGTTTACAAGTTTGTACAGAGCTCTGGCAGACTCCGATGAAGGTAATGCCAGGGCGCTGTTACACCACCTAATGTCGTATTTACATTTGATTATAGTATACAGTTGGCTCCTAAAATGATGATTCTGCACACAGATTGATTATATTTAAGGGGCCATTCTTGTCGTAAAATTTTTTCATCATATTCTTGGAACAAATGGCTAAGCCATTTAAAAAAAATTTAATATTAATTTTGATTCCCGGATTTTATTTCATTCACATTTTTATGAAAAGATCTGACCACAATTGCAAAAGTATTGATAAATCCTTCAAATTCATGTTCTTCATTTATTGGTTTGATTTCATTGGATTCGTAACATTTTTGGACTGGAAAACATTTGTGACGAAGTTTGTAGGCACCCTGAACAAATAATTTTTATTTATTTAGGTACAAACAAAATATTTACAGAACCATAATAAATAAACAAACATTAACACTAAAACATAAAAAAATTAAAATTCGAACTTATGTCGAATTCGTCCATAAGCTGTGGTAACTGCTTACGATAAGGCGGGTCGTAAGCTTGTTTGCCACCATGGTGGTATAAAAAATTAAATTAAAGTCGCCACTGTGTTACTGCCCTGTGTAGATTGAAATTTTGAAAAAAATAACAAAAAAACAAGGATATTTAAACCAGAACCCTATTTTTGTTTAATCAAACAAAAAATGCTGGCTGTGTCATTGTCTCTGTATAGCCTTTAGTTTACTTATAAGTTTAATGAACCATAAGCAAGATACGTAGGCTACAGCCGGAGGGTCGAAAAAAAACCAAAAATGATTTTAAACTAATATTATTTTATTGTTAATTAATTTTATTTTATTGTATTCATGTAGTGATTCAATTGATTTATATTATGAATTCATTTATATATATTTTTTTGTTATGAAATATGAATTATGTTTTTAAATGTTAAATGTAAACGTTTTGGATTCTGTCTGTAAGTTTGCATTTATTTTAAATAAATAAATAAATAAATAATTAATTAAAATAAAATTACCATAAAACTTAACGTAGAAACTAGTTCGAAGTGTGAACATAGAATGACTTAAATCTAAGTGAAATCGTGGTCGGCGACAATGCGATGTCAGCATCACGTGGCCGTCCACGGGTCGGTAAAATGCATCGGCTTGTAATTCCTGTCGATGAGGTGAGTGCTGCGTCTGCGGTCTTCATAGTGTCATCATCACAGCCCGTAACAGTCCACTGCAGGACTTAGGGCCTCTCCCACGAAGGGGGAGGTTATTGCCATAATCTCCACGCTTGGCAGACGGGTTGGAGATCGCAGTGTTTGAAAATAACAATGGAAAATGCTGCTGCCCATTTTCCAGACTACGGAGACTCTTGATCTTTTGCCTCGAAAACATAGTGTAGGTGTATGTAATTAGCATCACTACTACACTTATTTATTTATTTGTTCGTATGGCAAAAATACAATTCATAAGAAACATCTTTATGACGACCACATTGAAGATATTTTATGAAAGTCACTGCCCTAAACTGCCGAGTAGAGTATAATTATATGAAAAAGCAACAGCAACAGGTGAGATGGCGGTCAAATGCGTGTCTTATCATAAAAAAAAAACATAATTATGTTTGTCAGAACCGGTATCAAGTGAAAAAAGGGTGATATTTTATACGTAATTAAATAATGCCTACATTTTTGTTTCAATCTAAACTCGCGGTCTTTCATAAATCATAATGGATTTATTTGTAAACACAGGTATAATATGTATAAGATTGTTGAAAATATATTAATTTAGTTAAGCCTTATTTTAGGCTAAATGATAAATTGGATCTTATAACATAATGTCAAAATAAGTATGATGATTATTATTAATAGCAATGTCATAGCAGATTTAATTACATAGTCAAGACATAAATGTCAAATATTAATAATTAGATTAATCAATAAGTCAATAAATTAATTCATTCCAATTAATTAGTACAATCAGATCGAAATTCATTAAAGGAATAATATCATTTATTTACAAGTAATTTTACGACGACCTGAGTGGTTCAATGGTTAACAATGGTTAACATGGTCTGCCACGCAAGAGGTCCCGGGTTCGATTCCCGGCCGGGAAGAAATTGAAATGATGAATTTTAATTTCTGTTACGGGTCTGGGTGTTCTATGTATAATAAGTATGTATTTAAAAAGTATTTAAGTAGTTTATCACTTATCTAGCACCCATAACACAAGCTTTGCTTACTTTGGGGCTAAATGGCGCTGTGTGGATTTGTCCACGAATATTTATCTATTTAATTTTTAAATTGCATTTTATTTGATTCAGTGATTCACATTCTCTTATATTCTTTGGAACTTTATTATTAATATCTTTACACATATTATTATATTAGACGGGACTTCGGGACGGAAGTCGAAAAGGTACGTCGCTTGTAAGTCCTGTCTAACCTAAAATGATGCCTACATTGATTGATTGTATTTATTGACAACCTGAGTGGTGCAGTTGGTTAACATCGTCTGCCACGCAGAGGTCCTGGCTTCGATTCCCGGACGAGCAGAAATTGAAATAATGAATTTTTATTTCTGTTACGGGTCTGAGTGTTACTATGTATAGGTATTAAGTATGTATTTAAAAGTGTATAAGTAGTTTATTATAACTAGTGTCATGTAAGAAGAGTTGAGAGCGTCGGTGGCCGAGCGGTTAGAGTATCTGACTCGTAAGCCAGAGGTCCCGAGTTCGAATCCCCCTCCGGCCATGTACCAATGACTGTTTTCTGAGTTATGTACATTAGTTGAATACTAACCGATGCTCTTACGGTGAGGGAAAACATCGTGATGAAACCTGTACATTTAGGCGACTGGATGTGTAGCCATGATCCAATCTGGTCAGGTTTCCCTGGTAGCAGGGGCATGGTGGTCAGATGGTAGTTGCTCCACTGTAATTACCTGACCTGCCAAATCCTGGATCATGGTCACGGAGGACCCCAGGCCCTCGTGCGCGAGAGCACAACCGGGACATTAACGTCAAGACGATTATTATTATTGATGTAAGAAGAGACTTGGTGGGTCACGTGGTTCGATTGCGCAGTAGGCAATTACCTGCGCGAAATCCTGCACTTTCTGCATTGTCTACTGGTTGACTGGAAGATAAAGCCTTAATGGCTTTAAGTCCGCCAATTGTATTATTGTGCAATAAAGTTTCAAATAAATAAATAAATCCCCTATACTGCCATTTGAATGAATGAAATGAAAAATTCTTTATTGCTTATTACATAGAATAAAACAAAAACAGAGGAAAAAAAGACAAGTTTGACATTTCTCTTCTTTCATGACGTGGATTATAACAGTTATTTAGCACCCATAATTCAAGTTTTGCTTAGTTTGGGGTTAGTGGTGGTGGTTAGGGGTTAGGTTAGGTTAGGGGTGTGAGTTGTCCAAGCATATTTAATTTACTTTTATTTTATTACGTTATCCCGGTATTTATCCAAATAATCATTCGTTTTCATTAAAATGGCTCGTTTGTTATTTACGTTTGTGTGTGTGTAAAGTGGTCACCGCCGCCTATGGACATCAGCAACACCAAGGGTTTTTCATTGGTAACTAATTCGTTGCCCGCTACTAATCCGCTGGCTTTGTTTAAATGTGGTATGGCCGTAGGCTTGACATAGATACTTAGGGTAGTTTTTAACGACATCGTGGGAAAGCGCATATTATCATCCGAAGTCACGGGCAAGAGCTAGTATAATTATCATCAACAGCAACAGCTCAAAACAGTCCACTGCTGGACTTGGGGTTCTTCCACATTAGTGGAAGGTATCATTCAGTCCACTGCTGGACTTCAGCCTCCCCCATATTAGTGAAGGGCGTGGCCGTAATCTCCACTCACTGCAGGAACATAACAGAAAATGCCGCTCAATTAAAATTCATATTTCAATTTCTGCCCGACCGGGAATCGAACCCGGGGCCGGCGACATGTTAACCGAGGAATCACTCAGGTCGTAAAGCCCTAGTTAACTCTGGGTCCTAACCCTCCACTCGTTGCCACCGCTGCAACTCTTTTTTAGCTGAATTCTACAGCGAGCTAATACAGCAACTGAGTGTTGACACCCAGTCACGCCTGGGGTTGTCAACTTTTTAAAGACAATATATATTATTTTTGGATTCAGTAGTAATTTTAATATAGTAGATAGGGAATTAATTAAAAAATATTAGCCAACACTAGCGCTACATCGATGTTGACGGCGTGAGATAAAACTACTCATTGACGTCGCCGACTCAATAAACCCCCCGACGAGATATTAAGACTTACAGAATACCAATAATAACAACGTTGTCCGAATGAGCGAAATCTAGGATGTTACATCTGTGAGCTCGTCAATGTCAATATGCATATAGCGGTGCGTAGAGAATTGCTTTGCTGGTTCCAAGACAGTACAGCAATAGCTAATATACTTACCATTTTAATCCTTATCCCACCAGAACTTCTCAGCGTCATACTACAAGAACTACAAGCATTCGAAACTGCACCGAGGAGTCTGCGGGAACGAGCATTGCCACCTCAACCTGAGCCACGCGAATGCTTCGGAGCCGACTAGACTGGCTCTGAAACAATGTTTCAACTCCTCACTCTACCAGGGATATGGACTTCAGGTACGTCTTTATTTATTTTAATCATCATCATCGTCCTAGCGTTTATCCCGGCCACTGCCAGGGCCCGCCTTACTACTCATTCTCCTCCACTTTGCCCGGTTTTCGGCATCCTCGCGTCATCGGCCGTTGGCTCTCGCATCCGACTCAGCGATGTCAATCCATCGCTTCTTGGGTCGCCCACGGGGCCTCTTTCCTGATACCGGCAGGTTCAGGCATCTATTTCCCACATATCCCTGAGACTTACGTATCACGTGACTAAACCAGCGTAGGCGAGAATCCTCGAGCTCGTCTGCGTATCTTTATTTATATTAATCTAGGCAGGCATTTGACCGCCATCCTGCCTGATGGGAAACGAGTATAATTCTCTAGAATAGAAACAGATTTGCCAGATTTCAGTCCTTGTAGGAGTCCAGGTTGTTCGGGGAACACATTAGCAGTCAAAACGTTCCATTCTATAGTAGTACGTGTTGTAGAATGTAATTTTTATTACAGCAACATTAATGTTATTTATATTTTGCTCTAGCAACTTCAACTTCCTTCTAGACAATATACAGTTCGTTAACCACGTAAGGGGGGAACGCTTGCCTTTCTCTTGTGCCCCAAAAGCGGAAAGGGGCCGGCGGGATTAGATCGAACAACTCCTTCGCATATTTCCTTATAGACTGAGACCGGCATAGGTCTTATTTGCAAAATAATATGAGTATTGCAGTGTCATGATGATAAACTACATGACTGGGTTAACATTTTTAATTGGTCATTACGATACAAACAGAAAAAACTTTAGCATGTAGGTAAACAACTTTGAATACAATCAGCGGATGGATTAAAAATATTTTAATTGATGTTTTTACTTCGCTAAAACACCATATCATTGTGAAAACTTGAAAACTGTTTTTATAATGTAACGTAGTCAGACTATGTGATAAACAGTTGAAAAAATGTGAACTGATACATCCTAACGACACTCGTCACTTGATTCGATTTGGTGAAGTTTATTGCAGTTCACAGATTTTCGATAGTTTATGCGTCTGTGACTCTGTTCCATTTAAATAATATTAATTTATGGTTTCCCCGACAATACCACAAAATAAAAAACGTGACATAACGGAAACCTATTATACGTTCAGTCATCTTGGCGTTAATGTCCCGGTTGAACTCCGTGAGGGCCCGGGGTCCTCCATGATCCAGGATGTAGTAAATCAGGTACCTACAGTAGGTATAGCGATCACCATCTGACCTCCGTGACCTATTAACATGACCGTGGTTACAAATTCAGTCGCCTGTATGTGCATATTTCAGGGTTTCTGCCTGCGAGTGAGGTTTCCAGTGCTCCATGGGGTGGGAATTTGGGGAACCGTGGCTTTGGCAGTGGAGGGACATTTGCCTTTTCGCTGCCAGAGTAACGTATTACAGAGGTGTGCAACGCATTGGCGATACTCTCGGTGTTGCTAATGTCTATAGGCAGTGGTGACCACTTTCCATTAGGTGGCCCGCTTGCCTGTTTGCCTACCATGTGACGTAAAAAAATAAATGATATGTTGCCTCACCGTAAGAACAACGGTTACTGTTAAACTAATTGTAGATAGCTCAGAAAAGAGTGACTGGTACATGGCGGTACTGGCGTTTGAACCTGTAACGTCGGGGTATGAGTCGGACCTCTTACCATTAGACCACCGTAATTTTTTAGGACAATTATACATTGAGTAAATAAATTGTATGTTTAGTGAGACTAATCCATGCTTACGCTAAACGTACCGTCCAAGAGCATAAATCCATTACCACTTCAAGAAAATTTTCCTTTGCCGCTACAGCAACATTCACGGCATTTGGTGCATCTTTAGCCAAAATCAGTTTGCTAAAAGAAGGGAGAATTAGCTGTCCCTTATGCCCAAATGACTAGTCCTTTAGCCCCAGGATATTTTTTATATAATACATAATAATTTATTCTAGAACGTTATGAAAACCGTTTAACAACTGCAAAGTAGAGCAAAGGAATATGATTCTTATGGTCGTGCATTTATGCTCTTGAATTGTACAGCGTGCGATGGACCTAGATATTCTCGCGAGCGACATGATCCGGATCAAAGTCATTCGACAGAGAAATAAAGCAGTCGATATTGCTCAACGAATTTCGAAACTGAAATGAAGTAGACTGGTTATTTTTGCCGAAGAACCAATAGCGGTTGTGATAGACGTGTTTTCGAGTGGAAACCTTGCATGCGAAATCGTGTTGTAGGATGTTTTGTGACTAGAATGGAAGGTGATTTGCGTAAAACAGCTGTTGTGGCTGGATGTGCAAAATTCTTTACCGATTTAACACCAGTATTAAGAAATGAGGTCCCGCCAAAAAGATTGGAAAGTAAGCTACGCAGAACAATGTTCGGGCGCGGTGTGGTGACCCAGGGCGACACACATGGACTTTAAAGCTCTGTGGTTAGCTACCTTCATGGCAGAGAAAAACCGTGCAGTTTTTTGTGTGCACTGAGTCCTACAGTACGCGCGGACCGTGGATGCACCAGCTTCCAGCTGTTCCAGCCGTTGCCAGTTCCAGCTGATAATACTTGAGTAGCAATCCGCACTATATATTCGTTAATATGACCAAAATTTATCAATCATGGAGCCGTATTGAACGCGGTGTCTTAGCAAAGAGCCGCTGTCAGTAGCTTACTTGGCATAGTAATTTACTTAGACAATAATTATTTGTGAATATAAAATATTATAGGTATAATGAATATAGTATATCCCATCTGGTAACACTGATGCGCCTAGTATTAATTTACTTTATAATAAACTGTCGTTAGCTAATCGAGCAGGCGTTTTATAGTGTCGACGAAATTCGAAAATTAAAAATCAAATACATTTTATAGGTATAAGTTATTATATTTGACATGTGTTTATATGTAAGATGAAATTATTTTATTAGAGCGATGGTACTATTTTTTAATAATTTGTATTTAAAATAAATACCATAATTTTGACATCTTGATTATATATTTTATCTGACATTTTGAATATTTTAGTAATAAATATTTATTATTTTTGACTGTTTGATAATATTGATGAATAATTTTTTATAGGGTAAGACTTACGTGGTTATTCACTGCACTTTCACTACACATATCACACACATCGGGTTTGTTACCACGGTTAGTATTTTTTTTACCTCGATATTTCGACGCAGACCGATATATCTGTCCTTAGGAGCGACTTCACACTGCGGCACCAGTCAACCCGTGAACATGACGCATGCAGCTGCGTCGAAATATCGAGATAAAAACAATACTACCTCTGGTCAAACAATGAAACCCTGTTTAAGACTGCTACTCAGCAGCATCATGAAATATGTCTTCAAAAACATAAAAATTAATTTTTTTACAAATTAAATAGTAACTTAATCGGCAACAATTACAACATACTGTATCACGACAATACGAATGAATTGGTCTAGAAGTAATTATTGACATTCATGACATGACACTTGGAAGCGAGTGACGTTATATCATACTTCAAATTATTGTCAAATTACAATACCATTTTCTTTATTTAATCTAAGCTGTCAATTGGCGTGGAGTTCTAATGCAATTCAAACGAGTTTGCAATGTTTAGGTTACTTCCTAGACCATACAACTACATACAGGCTAACAAATTTAAAATCGTTGATTTTTCGGTAAATACTTTTGTATACCACTAAGGTGGCAAACAAGCTTGCGGCCTGCCTGATGGTAAGCAGTCACCGCAATACTAGACTAATTTTTACGTTTAGTTTTGTTTTAAATACTCTACTCAACTAGTAGTATTCGACTTTGTCCAGAGTATAAGGACAACCTGTATATCATTTATACTTAATATTAATCTAACTAACAGTAATGGTAACGAAAATATACCAATAAATTTATTTCTATGGTCTATGAATACGGGTGATAGAATTATTTATTTATTTATTGAAACTTTATGCACTGAAGGTACATTGGCGGACTTAAAGCTAAAGTAGCTTTATTATCCGCTTGTAAGAGGCCTATGATATCTTATAGTTTATCGTGGCAACTAAAAATGTTTGCAAAAAATGTTTATTTATATTATAAATAGATTGAACTCAATTTACGTAAATTTACACTACTTAGCGGAGCGGCGGTAGCCGGGCGGTTGAGTATCCGACTCGTAAGCGAGAGGTACCGGGTTCGGATCCCTCTGCAGCCATGTACCAATGACTTTTTTCTGAGTTACGTACATAAGTTAAATTCTAACCGATGCTCTTACGATGAGAGAAAATATCGTGATCAAACCTCCAAATTCATGCAACTGAATTTGTAACCATGATCCAATCTGGTCAGGTACCTTGGTAGCAGGGTCATGGAGGTCAGTTGTAAGTCGCTCCACTGTAATTACCTGATCGCCAAATCCTGTCCCCCGGACGCCACGGACCCCGGGCCCTCGTACTCGAGAGCACATCCGGGACCTTAACGCCAAGATGTTTATTTTTAACACAAATAATCACTGAAGCAAAAACCGTTCCTCAAACTATAAAATAATTATGCTTAGACCACTCGAAACACATTATGTAATAATTAAGGTCAGAGAACACAGTACGTATGTTTTTATTCAAATATCATAATACATTGCCTAATGTTTCGAATATATTACAGTAATTATACTCGTAATTGGTCGCATGGTAAAAAATAGGTCGTACGATTCCACGGATGTGGAATGAGCTCCCAGCCACATTGTTTCCTTTAGACTATGACATGGGATCGTTCAAGAGGTATATTAGAGGTATCTTTAAGAGGCAGGCAACGCATTAGTAGCGCCCCTGGTGTTGCTGATGTCCATAGGCGGCGGTGACCACGCACCATCACGTGGCCCGTTTCCCTGTTTGTCTGCCGCATGACATAAAAACAGGTATTATTAAACCATTACTGTTGCACTGCAGGGCAAAGGTCTCCCAAGCCATCTTCCATTTCTCACGATCTACTACTGTCCTGGGTAAGCGTGGTAGGACTTGACGGAGATGGCGGGATGAATTGGCATCCTTTGATAAGGTCTGGCCCCATAGTTAATAATCGAATTATAAAGAAAAAGTAATCATCTTGGCGTTACTATCCCTGTTGTAACCATCATCCAGGATTTGGCAGATCAGATAACTACAGAAGAGCGACTGCCATCTGACCTCCGTGACCCTGCTACCAGGGGAACCTGATCATATTGGATCATGGTTACACATTCAGTCGTCTGAATGTGCAGGTTTCATCACGATGTATTCCCACACCGTAAGTGCGTTGATTAGTTACGTAAATAACTCGAAAAATAGGTCATTGGTACATGGCAGCAATGGGGCTTAAACTCGGTGCACCTCGCTAACGAGGCTAACTCGCTACTCATTACGCCACCGATGCTCTCGTCCGAGAAAGCCTTTACCACAGAGTGGTTAAATGACAGGAAATTGGTTCGCATCCGTTACCTCTAGCTTGCGAGACGGATACCATAACCAATCGGCCACCGATGCTCTAATCTAATAAAAATAAATAATAATAATAAAATAAAATTGTAACGGTGTGCCAAGTCTGTAGTGTGCTCTCTAGACTGTTAACTACGTCCCTAGAGGAAGACTTTGGCCAACCTCGCTAATATTAATGTGCATATAAAGGCCACGAAGACCAAAACAAACTTCTAAGTGTAATTTTTTAGAACAACCTACCAACTAAATAATTATACTACCGCGTACCGTTCACTATTTTTTATTGGCCTCCACCAAGGCCGGTTGGAATTTCCATCACCTCCACGCTTGGCAGGCCGGTTGCAGATCGCAGTGTTGCAATTGGGTGGTTTGAAATTGACGTTTCTTTCGCAAGTACACATTTGCTCGAATGTTTTTAATTGTACGTAACATATAAAATTTTTTGCTTGATTTAGAAAGTGGAGTATATTTAGATGGCGATAAGTCTCTAAAATTTAATGTAAAATACTTTCTGTAGTTTATGGGTTTGCAAATACTTCGTTTCAGTTGTAGTCAATTTTGCCTCTTTAACCACGTGTGATTTTATGAGGACTGTGTTTATCACAATAAACAGTATGTAAACAGTATTCTAATTATACATATACAGTTTTACTGTAATCGGATTTGCCATTTCCAAGATATTGAAAAATTTGCTTCTATGAAAAATATTTTTTTTTGTCATTTTCGCTATACAAAACGCAAATTTAATAGGTAAGGTCAGAAATGAAGTTATTCATTTTACACCTATATTCACAAAAAAAATCTTGTCCTAGTAAAGTAGCTATATTTATTTATTAATTTAACTTAGACATAACAATAAATATGACAAATCAATTAGTTCAGGCACTTAAATATACTAAAGATTTATAATGTGCCAAGCCTGGCTAGTATGTGTACTTAATGACAACAAAAGGTTTGAAGGTAAATACACTCGCGCGCGGCGAAGTAAAATAAACGAGTTTTTACTAATTTACTATGCGTACTATACTAACAGTGCTCATCTGTTAAGTAATTTAGCTTGTTCTTTAAAACACCCATAGTGTCGATAGCCAATCAAGTACTGTCAGTTGGAACACTGTGAGACCTCAGAGTAACGTTTCCAAATACAGGTATAAGTCTATCCTTTGTCTAAATTCTTTGTCTAGCATTCATTGCATAAACTTGGCGTCAAGGCTAGCGCTATGTGAATTTATCCAACATATTATATTTATTTACAATAAATGCAAACTTAAAGACAAAATCCAATAGCGATAACATTTAACATTTAAGTAACATATAAAATAAAATTATTATAAAAAAATGAATTATAGATTGAATTTAAAACTTAATTAAATACATTAAAAATGTAAAGGCACATTGACATTTTAATAATAATAACATTCTATTTTAAAAAATCTGGCGCTATCATAAAATATTTATGGCACGAGCAATCAGTAAAGATAATAATATAGACAAAGACATAGACATAATTTATCGACGTCGTGTTTTGAAATCAGCGGCCTTAGCCAAGAGGCTTATTGCTAATAAGTTTGTGGTAGGAAAAATTAATGGGATTTGACATAAGCTAACGTTATCTGACATAAGCTAACGTTTGTGGTATAAATTCTTGGACCATAGATAATTCACGTACTTTCAGTGTACAAAGGAGGCGGATTGGCGGATGATCCTACAAAATCATAGTCAATGTAGATGTTTGTAGAAATAGTCGAACTTCGACCTGCCAATTTTCTACCTTACGCAAGCGGAGATGTCAAAGATGGGTACACCGGCAGATCGCCGAGAAGGCCCCGAGCACGCGTTGAAGGCATTTATTTGTTATTTCGTTATTTTACCCACCTATTCCTTTCTCAGTCCATCAAAATTTGAATTCAAAACTGGTTCAACGTTTGTGGCAACTTAAGTCCAGATGTGACTCGCTGACAGATCCTTCTCGTCTACAAAGCGCCTAGAGAGTTGAAGCTAACAAATGCTCAAAAGAAACCTCAAGGAATACCTCGAAAGCTTCCCAGTAGTTTCAATTCCTTATTCTAAGCACGTACCCACGTAGTCACTTCTGAAATTTGAGTTGCACTGAAAGGATTTCAGGGAACTGAAACGATACGGTCCCATTGAGAGATGCGGTTACGTGGCCTCGGTTAATGTTTACGTTGGGAAGAGTATGAAATAAATGTTCTAGTTTTCATACGAAAAGCCTATCCAGACCATAAAGTGTAAAAACAGAACGTGTATAAACAAAACCACCATCTTGGCGTTTATGTCCCGGTTGTGGTCTCGCCCACGAGGGCCCGGGGTTCCTCTTGATCATGATCCAGGATGTGGCATATAAGGTCATTACAGTGACTGCTATCTGACGGATCATGGTTACAAATTCAGTCGCAAAAATTTTAAAAGATATACGTGACAAAAACAGCACCGTAGACAATCTGCGGTGCATTAAGAAACTATACTGTTTTGTTTAATTAAAGCTCGGCTGAAGTTCGACTAGTCTCAACGTCCATCCAGTTACTGGACATTGCAAACGTTGCTTAACCTTGGATATCTGTCTCGCACACACGCTACCGCTAGACCAGTAAAAAAGTAATTAATTTTATTTATATCAGCCTGAATCATCCTACTGCAAAATACTGCTGCGGTTCTCTATTTTTGTTGTCTGCAACCTAAATGCATGAATCGTAGATGTTATGGACGAAAGTTACCGCTTACCATCAGGTAGGCTGTCTGCTCGTTTGACACTGAGTTGTATAAAAAAAGGCCTCCCCTTATTCTGCCATACTTCGCAATCGTAAAAAATTTAAAACAAATAAATTATCAACTCATATAGACACATTCTTTAACAGGTTGACGAGTTATCAGTGCGCTACTGCAAGACTCAAGATGACTGGATCGGTGTCGATCTTCTGGACATCATTATTGGCGTTGTATTGCTGTCTTGGCTGATGATAAACCTTGGCTGTTCGGCGCATTACTACTTGTTGCCACCGGAAGATGGGAAAGGTAAATTTCTTTTTTCCTGTATTTTACTAAATTCATCTGAGTCTTTTCACCTAAGTTCAATAACTATTATGTTTGTTTGTAATGGATATATTCAAAATGATTTCTAAATACTATCACATAAAAAAGATGTGCTTATTTATCGCAGATATTTTTTTCGAATTTGTGGGCACTATGAATGTGCCGCAGAGCTACGCAGATTTCCTTGAGCTACATCGTACGGAGGAAATAAAATAATCAGAATATTCAGCAGACATGTTACGTTTTAATTACGTTGTTTTTGCAACACATCATTGATACACATACAATACTTTATAAATAGAACTATCAAAGGAATAAATCCCAAGAATATAATATGAAGTGAGATACCAACAGAATTCCCTACACTTTTCTTTCTTAAGAAAGGCCAATTCCCTTATAAATAACTAGCGACCCGCCCCGACATCGCACGAGTTTTCTCCATCGATATTTTATACCTGATAGTGAAAACCGCATCAAAATCACTTGCATTGACTCTATATCAAAGTCTATCAGCGAAGACCTGTAATTGGCTTTCTGTTTCGTAAGATTGTTATTATTATGTTGTTGGATAGCTGTTGGTCTTCCAAATAAAATAAAATAAATATTTTATACTGGGTGGAATTTAATTGGATACTTTTTTGCACAGCCAACAGATATTACCTGGCATTCTGCGTTCAGAAGAATTGGAAGGCTCTCAAACGAGGAGGTAGCGCTGAAGGTGGCATCTTCAAATGTTTCCAGGCTCTAAGGTAAGATCTATAAATTGCAAATTTTAATCGTATAATTATAATTTGATATTTTACACCCAAGTTTGGTTAAACTTTTGGCACTGAGGCATACGGACGGACGGTCCACCCGATGGAAAGTGGCCACCGTCGTCCAAGACATCTGCAACCTAATGTAAAGCGGATGTAGTGCTGGCCTTGAGGTACCTGTAGACATGCCTTTTGAAGAACCCCACGTTATAGTTTAAAGGAAAGACATCAGGGAGGACGTTAGTTGGATGCCAAGCATCTTGATGGTGTGGATGAAATCTATCCCATCGTCGAAGGGTGCGGTGGTGGATAAGTGACGGCGGCACCAAGTTAAATAGTTCGTCATAACATTCCGTTCTGCGGGCTATGTGTCCTGTCCACTGCCATTTTAGCCTAGCTATCCATCGGGCTATACCAGTGGCCTTGGTTCACCTACTGGTCCCTAAATTCTGATTCAGTCGCGCAATGAGACTCATACGTCGTATACTTAATGAACGTGATTATTTTCTGTGTCAGATTCTATACGATGGTGATGATCCTTGGACTTCACTCCATGATCTTCATTGGCTACGGCTACACTGCTAACCCAGAATTCATAGAACACGTGAGTTTTTGAGTCTTATTTTAATACCATTTCCATTTGCATCTTACGACGTACCGATAGTTGTGAGCCTTTCTTCAAAGAATTAAATCTACTAACAATGCCATCTCTGTACGTTTACGAGGTCGCGATATTTGTGCATACAAACCGTCACCTTTTCCCAAGTGTTGAAAGTGCCCGGCGCCGCGACCAGCTGCTGCTGCAGATTGTTTTAAATTTAAATTTGTATTCATATTCATGAGTTGACATTTATGTATCTAATTCAGAATTTCGCCATGCGTGACATCATTTACTTAATTTTAATATCTTGACATTACGTACCTGTAGATATTCTGTGTCATTAGTTATATTTTGAGTGTTTATACTTTTATTAAGCATAGTTAACGAGAAATATAATTGTTTTTTTTAGAATAATCCCACTGTTTCATTTTGTACGCCGAAAAGCAGGTTGCAGCGGAACCTTTATATTGTACTAGTGGACCCGGCGCGACTTCGTTCGCGTAGCGTTCTAACCCTACACCTGCCCTACACCTACCGTACACCTACCCTACACCTACCCTACACCTACCCTACACCTACCCTACACCTACCCTACACCTACCCTACACCTACCTTACACTTACCCTACACCTACCTTACACCTACCCTACACCTACCCTACACCTACCCTACACCTACCCTACACCTACCCTACACCTACCCTACACCTACCCTACACCTACCCTACACCTACCCTACACCTACCCTACACCTACCTTACACCTACCCTACATCTACTCTACACCTACCCTACACCTACCGTACACTTACCCTACACCTACCCTACACCTACCCTACACCTACCTTACACTTACCCTACACCTACCCTACACCTACCCTACACCTACCCTACACCTACCCTACACCTACCCTACACCTACCCTACACCTACCCTACACCTACCCTACACCTACCCTACACCTACCCTACACCTACCCTACACCTACCCTACACCTACCCTACACCTACCCTACACCTACCCTACACCTACCCTACACCTACCCTACACCTACCCTACACCTACCCTACACCTACCCTACACCTACCCTACACCTTAGGTGTGAATCTAAACCATTCCCAGATCCCCTTGAACACTAGTTCAGTGACATACACACTCACAGAAGAATTATATATATAAAGATTGTACTGCAACAATTTTTTCCCGTGTACCATAAATAAATACATTCACTCATTCATTCATTCGTTCATACATCTTATTTTAAGTGTTCTGTCTTCTGCCGTTTTATACAGGTTACCTGAAGAATATAAGTGAGTGAGTGTAAGTTAGATAAAAACCATTTACTAATTAGTTCAGCCGAGAGCTCCACGACCGCTATTGCCAAACTATTTGGCACTCCCTATAGCAACAGTGAAGACAAAGTTAATGATCATGTTTTACATCGTAAATAGCAAACTCCTGGCAACACTGTAAGCAGTGATGACATCAACTTGGACAGCAAGTTATGAGAGAGCTAAAAGTGCTCAATCATGCTATTTCATATTTGTAATGCAAAAGCTATTACGGACATACTTTCAAAACAAAACGACGCATACACATGTTAGACCCATTACCTCTGATCCATTATATTCGAACTTTACTGTAAGAGATGAGCGATATTGAATAGGTATAGTTAATGGACACATTTTCGCAATATGTTTTGAAATATCTGTCCATTACTTCAAGAAAGATTGCTTATTGCTTTGAAAATTCTAGTGTAGATAAATCTCGTCGTATGCTCTCTTTTTGTCACGCGTCTTTAGACGTTGACAAGAAAAGGATAGATAAATGATGAAGATTACACTACCTACTTATCGTTAGACGCGCCGTGTTGTTATACTGGTATCAGGTCTATCTATTGGTAATAGTTAATACTTTGTTCAGTGCATTCTAGATGATCCTCCTTTTTATGATACATTAAAATAACTTTTTACACTAGTCCGCCTTATTAGTTATAAAAAGTCGGCCATATTAGATTCTACATACGACTCACACAGCTAGACAGTTGATACTGGTCCTTACATTGTATAAAATGAAGTCGCTTTTTGGATGCGGAGTATGTGGTCGGAAGTCCGACCAAGGCCGGCTCGCCCGCGCAACCGAAAAGCGATATTATTTTATACACAGTAAGGATTAGTATCAACTGTTTAGATGCCCCCTAGATCGGCCCTGCCGCGGTGTCATATCAAATAATAATAATAATCTTTAATATCCCGGCGAGCTCGCGCACGAGGGCCTGAGGTCGTCCTTTACCATGATACAGGATTTGACAGATCAGATAATTTCAGTAGAGCGACTGCCATCTGACCTTCGTGACCCTGCTACCAGGGGAACCTGTACAGATTGGATTACGTTTACAAATTCAGTTGCCAGAATGTTCAGGTTTCATCACGATGTTTTATCTCACTGTAAAAGCATCGGTTAGCATTCTTCATAACTCATGTCGTATCATCACCACAGCCCATAACAGTGCACTGCAGTACTTAGGGCCTCTCCCTCGAAAGGGGAGGTTATTGCCATAATCTCCACGCTTGGCAGGCGGGTCGGAGATCGCAGTATTATAAGTATAACAATGGAAAACGCTGCTGCCCATTTTCCAGCCTACGGAGACGGTGATCTTTGTCTCGATAATATTAGTCGCCTTGTACGACACCCACGAGTGTAAGGGGTTGGTCCTATTCTACTCTGCCGGACACCACACGGCATGTCGTATGTAGAGTGTTAAAGCCTACAACCATGCAGTATCAATTAAACCAAACTATAAGCTATACTGTTTGGGGATAACTGCTTTGAAATTAATTTGCAAAAGGAGGTGTACAACCGAATAAGTTAGAATAAAGGAATATTTAATCCGCACATTAAAACAAAATAAAAACATATTTCATAATTATATTCAAGCGTATTTAGTTAACAGATTCGGTACTGTGAAATCTATGGGTACTGGAAATTTAATTTAATAAATTTACAAAATTATAAAATTACAAAATATATTACGTTTTATTACTTGAAACAAATTACTTACAAGTAAAGCTAAAACTGTTTAAAGATTTAAATCAATTTACTGCTACTATGCGAAATATAATGGACTTGCCGTTCTCAGCGGCTTTCACGCGGAACCGTAACCGTATGTCACTCGGGAATAACGTACCTTTTGAGTTTATTCATTTAAAACAATAATACAAATAAATGTATATCATTATCATAATCATATCAGCCGGAAGACTGCTGGACATAGGCCTCCTCCAGAAATCTCCACGGCGGCCGGTCCTGTGTCTTCCGCATTCAGCTGGTACCTGCGATCTTTACCAGGTCGTTCTTTGTTATATCATCATCATCATCATATCATCCAGAAGACGCCCACTGCTGGGCATAGGCCTCCCCCAGAGATCTCCACAAAGGCCGGTCCTGTGCTTTCCGCATCCAGCTGGTACCTCCGATCCTTACCAGGTCGTCGGTCCACCTTGTAGGAGGCCTATACACGCTACGTCTTATCTTTGTTATATAATTCATTTATAATATCAGTAAAAATAAAATCACTAACCAAACCACAAAAGTCATTGAAGTTGGAGTATAATATGGTTTGACCTTGTAAATAAACATTACCTGTATCTACATAACTGTAAAACCACACTTGTGCTTAAAAATAACACTACTATTTTGAGGTTGCACGCTTTAAATTGTTATTTAAGGTTAGAGAGCTATTAAATTATAAAGTACAGTAACGCAGATTTAGAAAAATCGGTCAAGCGTGTGTCGTAATAAAATGGTTGGAACCGGATTTCTAACCAATATTACAACTAGTGTCAAATAAGAAGAGACTTGGCGTGTCACGTGGTTCGAGTTGCTTAGTAGGCGATTACCTGCGCGAAATCCCCTCTACTGTCATTTGACAAGTCTTTTCTTTCATGACGCGGATTATACTTATGCCAACGGCCAAGGCCCACCATTTGTTCCCATCAGGAACTCTAGGTTCCATTGACAGATTGCGCAAAAATGACTATATAGCGCCACAAATTATCTGACCCGGTGGCCAAAGCTGGCTCTAAGTATCGCCATTTTAAAATGTCACGTCAATTCCAAAAACAGCGACGCGGTTCATTTTGAAATCCAATTCATGTCACAGACTGGTCTTTTTAAAATAAATTTAAACAGCTTTCCATAGTCTGTTGAGCGAAGCTGTAGAGTAGACTATTACACTTTTCCATTCTACAACCACAGCACGACTAAAATAAATTACAGACATGAGGCATTTCATCCTCACAGTGACAACGCACCTGCGATTCTGCATTTTTGTTATCTGCAACCTAAATGAATTGTAGATGTTATGGGCAATTACCATTCACCAACATTAACTGTTGTCTGCTCGTTTGTCACTAAGTAGCTTAAAAATAAGAACCCGTAACCGACAGATCTCTAAAGCGAAATAACAACCTGAGTCACAGCGACCGCATTTCGTAGCCACCCATGGTGGTCAATGACTTTTTCAAGGTCACACTTATTTATAGAGCAAGCCGCAAGCCAGTTTTTTTACCATTTCTATTTAATTTCTTAGTTCAAACTTCAAATGAAGGCTGTTTTCATATAAAAAAATAATCTTAGCGTTAATGTCCCGGTTGTGCTCTCGCGCTCGAGGGGCCGGGGTCCGCCTTGACCGTGATTCAGGATTTGGCAAATCAGGGCTGAATGTGCAGGCTTCATTACGATGTATTCCCTCACAGTAAGTGCATTGAATACTTACGTAAGTAAATTTAAAAATAAGGTCAGTAGTAAATGGCAGCAATGGGGATCAAACTCGGTACCTCTCGCTTACGAGGCCAACTCGCAACTCATTACGCCACCGATGCTCTCGTCCGAGGAAGCCTTTAATGTTAAAGTCATAGCAAAGCGTGGTTAAGTGGCGGCCGGGCAGAAATTGAAATGATGAATTTTAATTTCTGTTACGGGTCTGGGTGTTCTATGTATAATAAGTATGTATTTAAAAGTATTTAAGTAGTATATCAGTTATCTAGCACCCATAGCACAAGCTTTGCTTAGTTTGGGGCTAGATGGCGCTGTGTGAATTTGCCCACGAATATTTATTTATTTATTTGTTTAGCTAGCGATTTAATCAAATTTCGAATTGCGTTAGTCACTCTATAGGTGAATTTATGGATGGTATGGCACTGTCAAGCCGGACACCATACAAGCAATACACTTATAACATATATTCCTTAGCACGCTGAACGACCTTGGTACATCACCAACCACACTGTAAGTGTCCGTCTCAGCACCGTAGGGCATGAGGATTGGGTAACTAGTTGAAATCTATCATTTTTAGGTAGCTACTTATTGTAATGTTTTTGGGGTTCCATTGTAAAATAAGGAACCCTTACCAACAGATTTAGTTCAGTAACTATTAGTACAGTAGAAAGCTAAAGGTCAAGTTATCACGTAAAGCGGATTGAATTATTTTCCAAATTCCATTATAATTCTTTTTCCATTTAGCCTTCTGTTTCCGAAATATTTAGCTTTAAGTACAGTAATTTTTGCTATTTGCCCGGGTTCGATTTCCAGCCGATCAGAGATTGAAATGACGAATCTCAATTTCACCTACGGGTGTTATAATATAACATATTATGTATAATGACTATCTACTCAAAAAAGTACATAATTAGTTTATCAGTTGTCTAATACCCATAACACAAGCTCCGCTTACTTTGGGGCTTATTCTCCAAACATATTTATTTCTTTCATTTTTTATTCATCTCCCGTTCCAACTAATCGGAGATGTCATAAAAGCATTACCATCGAGCCAATTCATGAATTGCGACGGCAACCTGTTACCTTCACTCCTATTTTATTTCATTTATTTATTCATTCATATTTATTTTATTTATTCATTGATAACTCGTTCCAACCTATCGGCGATGTCTTAAAAGCATTGCCAACAAGCCAATTGATCAATTACGACGGCAACCTGTTACCATCACTCTTATTTACGACGGTAACTCCGCAACTGTAACAAGTAAAAGTGGGAAACGTTCACGGCCACTGCTTCTGCATTGTGGCAACCAGCGATTGCGAAGTGAAATACTTTATAGAGTCGTGACTGTAATCTTCTAATTGTTTAACCGTTTTCACGTCTTAATTTTTATTTTTATGTGCAAGTACTTACTTAATTGCCTTGAGAAATGGATTCGTTTCGTTTCTTAAAGGTCCGTTACTCCGGTGCAATATTAATAAATATTATATCTTTATTGTTGAGCCCAGTACCAATGGCTCTTTTCTGAGTTATGTACTATAGTTGAAGGCTAACCGATGATGTTGAATCTTAACATCGTGACGAAACAAAGGGCTTCTATATTTGAAACCGCTCGAGCGCTCGCGTGCGTTACGTATCCATTTCAAACTCGTGGTAAGTTTACAAAAGTCAAGTATTAGAAGGCAAGCACTCGTATGGATGCGAGCGGTGTCAAAAATAGGGCCCTTGCACATGTAAGAGACTGAATGTGTAATCATGATCAGTGCGCGCGCACTGGGTTCCAACTGACAATAGTCAATAGTCAAAATGTACGAAATTGACCAATCATAGAGCCATATACAGCCGTCACTTAGCAGATGATCACTTGAGAACGCATAGTAACGCTACTTTACTTAGATAAGTATTGTCTGTGAATACGTGTGTTTATAACCGTGATAACGCACTTGTGCAATAAAAAATTAATTGAATAAGTACTATTATATAGTGGCAAAACAATAAATAAAAAAAGAATCTTGTGGTTAATATCCCGGTTTTGCTCTCGCGTACGAGGGATCGGGGTCCACCTTGATCATGATCCAGGATTTAGCAGATCAGGTAATTACAGAGGAGCGACTGCCATCTGTCTTTCGTGACCCTGTTAACAGGTAGACCTGACCAGGTTTAAAATAAATAAATATTCGTGGACAAATTCACACAGCGCCATCTAGCCCCAAACTAAGCAAAGCTTGTTCTATGGGAGCTAGATAACTGAAATACTACTTAAATACTATTTAAATACATACTTATTATACATAGAACACCCAGACCCGTAACAGAAATTAAAATTCATCATTTCAATTTCTGCCCAGCCGGGAATCGAACCCGGGACCTCTTGCGTGGCAGACCGGCATGTTGACCATTGAACCACTCAGGTCGGTCAGGTTTGATCATGATTACACATTCAGTCGCTAACATGTGCAAGGGCCCTATTTTTGAAACCGCTCGCATCCATACGAGCGCTCGCCTTCTATCTTGTCTTTTGTAAACTTACCACGAGTGTGAAATGGATATGTAACGCACGCGAGCGCTCGCATAGATGCGAGCGGTTTCAAAAATAGAATCCCTTTGTTTCGTTTCCAATTGCCGTCTGACCTCCGTGACACTGTTAATATGGGAACCTGACCAGATCATGATTACAAATTCAGTCGCCTGAATGTGCAGGTTTCCGTACGTTTTTTCCCTCACCGTAAGAGCAACGGTTAGTTTTCAAAGTACACAACTCAGAAAAAGTCATTGGTACATGGTAGTACTGGAAATTGAATTTGGCAGTCAGACCAGCTAGCTACTATATTATAATTTTATGATTTTCATTCTGACATAATACTTATTTTTAGTTATTGCGCTTTACCTTAATTCTATTTCAAAAGCAAAAGCGTAAGATTACGTCAAAATGGAATGTATTGCTAATAGCATAAGGTCAATTTTTGCATCACTCATTAGGTTACGCGTCGCTCCGCTTTTTTATAAACTTTATTAATTTCTATTTTTTCTGCATTAATATTTTATAAATTTGTTTATTTTTTGTCGTGTCGCGGTATCTTGTGGTAATAATTGTCTTTATTCTTATTCTTATATGCTGTCCTCTCTTCCGCAGTCCTACAGCGACTTCTTCAAGGGCCTCCTCTTCAACGCCCGCGTGATAGTGCAGATATTCTTCGTGATGGGCGGCTTCCTCATGGCCTACAAGATGCTGGTTTACGCTGAGACTCACCCCTTCACACTCAAGACTGTGCCAATGGCCTTGGTGAACAGATGGCTGAGGTTTGTCCCTGAGTGTTATTATCAAACACCCGTATTCACAAACAATTCATTTTGTCGACTATTTTCCGCCATCGGTAGACACGATCCGGGCGAGTGCTTCATACTTAAGTCGTGGATCTTCCAGCTATCCGCACGAGCCGCTTTGGTTCGACCTTTATAATGCGTACGGCTAAGGAATGGAACACGTTGTCTGCGAGTGTGTTCCTTGATCATTATAATCTGGACGCCTTCAAGGCTAGAGTGAATAGGCTGTTGGTAAGTGACGATGAGGCCGATGATGGAGCATGCCTGTCCAGCAACAGCATATTCACTCTGGCCTTCAAGGAGTCCAGCTTGTGCTATATGGGGAATACAATACCAGATAAAGCGTTCAATTCATTCCACAGCGCAAAAAAATATTTTATTAAATTCTCATTCTTTCCCTAGTCTGTAATTTATGATAAGATATCCTGTTCCTTCACTAACCTGTCCATATTTTCCAGGTTGATGCCAGCTGTGTTAGTAGTGATGGCGTTGGCAATGACCTGGGTGCCGCACCTGGGATCTGGTCCCATGTGGGACGCTGTGGTTGGCCGGGAGCGCGAGATGTGTCGCGCCAACTGGTGGCAGCTGGTGATACTGATGCCCAATCTGTTCCCGTTTGAGCATCTCTGCTTGCCGCAGGCTTGGTGAGTGACTGTTGCTTTTTGAAGCTATTTATTCAACAGGAGCATCGGTGGCCACATGGTTAAGGGGCCGACACGTAGGCAAGAGGTACCGAGTTCGAATCCTTTTTTTTATTCGGTACTTTATTGTCCACGAAACAAGATAGAACAATTATTACACGAGATTGTTTTTAAGGCGGGCAACGCATTGGTGACTCCCCTGGTGTTGCTGATGTCCATAGGCGGCGGTGACCACTTTCCATCAGGTGGCTCGCATGCCTGTTTGTCTGCCGGATAACATAATAAAAAAAACGCGGGCTTATATCTGTAAGAGATCTCTTCCAGCCAACCCTACCGGGTGTGGAGAAAATCTTTAAGCTTTAAGCACTATATTTTCTAAATAAAGTACACTTGCACTTACCTACTATACATACGAGTATATACCTATAACCTTTACCTTTTTAACAAACCAAATTGTTGGCAACGCTATTTGATGGTGCAGATTCTGGAGAATGCGAGTTTCCGGATGAAAGTACTGCTGGTTTACTTTAAAGTGGATCTTTCTCTTCTTTTATTAATGGCTTGCCATCTCTCTTATTTTCTTTGACGACAGGCAGTTCAGCCTGCGCCTCTATTTCTGCCGCCAAGCAACCGTGCTTGCGTTATTGTGTTCCGGTTTGTGGCCAGCGTAATTACTGGCATGAGGCATTTCATCTTAATCTTCACAGTGACCAGCGGTTCTGCACTTTATTGACTGCAACCTAAATTCACGAAACGTAGATTTTATAGACTACAGTTACTGCTTACCATCAGGTGGGCTGGCTGCTCATTTGTCACAGCGTAGAAAAAAAGCGCTGGATCTTGTACATACAAGCAAAGCTAGCCGTTGGCTCTCGCATCCAACTCAGTGACCGCAATAAACGCTTCTTGGGCCTCCCGCGGGACATCTTTCCTCATACCGGCAGGTTTATGTACCTATAGGTTTTAAGACTTTCGTAGTTATTCACTACACTTTCACTACACATGTTATCGGGTCTGTTACCACGGTTAGTATTGTTTTTACTTCGATATTTCGACGCAGTTGCATGCGTCATGGTCACGAGTTATGTCTCATTGTATCTAGTCATACATACGCAACGTGACCGTAAAAAACTTAAGCAGCCGAGCGAGCCCCTTCAATCTTATCCGCGATAGCTCTTTCACATATGCATTTCTATAGACATGGATCTTTTCTACGGCATCTTGTCTAGTGGCTTGCCACTGCCGATACAAGATGGCGCATTTGTGGTGCCAAAGGTTTTCCACTTAGAATAATAATAAATAATATACATACGGAGAGTACAACATGGAGTTCTTCAAGAAAGGGGTTAAAAGGCTTTCACGGGGTTGGCAACGCAAACGTCCGTAGGCTGCGGTGACTGCTTACCATCAGGCAGGTCGAGAGCTTGTTTGCCACCTTGGTGCTATTAAAAAAAGCCCACCCAACTATATCAGTATATTTTAACTCTAGATTAACGACGGCTCACTTACAAACTACTGCAAAATGCTGTAATTCTGAGTACTTGCAAAATTGTCAGAAAGTTCCTCCAAACAGAAAATAATTATTTTTATATTTGGTACTTGACTTAGGCCGTGCCATATTCCCCAGATTCTTTTTGAGCCGAGATCACTTACAGATAATAACGAAAATAATATAAACAGTCAACAATATCATAGAAATAAAATAAATAAACTGAGCTTAGAGATGAAATCATTCGTTAATGGAATCTTCGTAATGTATTAATAGCATCATTCCCATACATTGGCACCAATAACTGTTAAGAATAGACCTATCACGACATACGTAAAGTATTGCAAATAGCGATTATCTTAAATACCTGCCGAATAGATTTTTTTGCATACTGAATATCAATCCTAACATGTCGCCATTTGGCCTTGGCCCGTGGCATAAGATCCAAAAAAATGGAGATTGCAAAAAATATTCATGTTGAAGAACTTCCAATAAAATTGTGAGCAGAAATTGAAATGTTGAATTTTAATTTCTGTTGGAGGTAATATGTAACCAAAGTAAGGTCAACATAAGGTTATCATACTATGATAAGTATGAATTAAAAAGAAGGGATATAATTAGTTTATCAGAATATCTTTTTTTTTTTTGTATTAGACAGGAGAGGTATTTGACCGCCTTCTGACCTGTTGGTAAAAGATGATGTGGCCGAAGATGGAGCATGCCCGTCTTAAAACAATCTAACCACTGTAGCCTTGAAGGCATCCAGATTATATTGATCAGTGTGTTCCACACTCGCATCGCGTTTCGTTTTTAGCCTACGCATTATAAAGAACAAGCCAAAACGGCTCGTGCGAATAACTGGAAGATCCACGACATAAAGAAGCTTCACTTTCTTTGGGGCTAGATAGCGCTGTATAAAGTTGTCCTAGCATATTCATTATTTATTATTATTATTTTATTATTACTGTTTAGTAACTTACAAGAAATAGAGCCTGCAAGCAAGAATAATAATTATTTTTTAAAATTGATATTTTACCCAGCAGCACTGTATTGCTTTAATTTAGGGTAATTGTAGGTATTTCAAAATAGAAATTTTATAATTAACATGTATGCAATGAAATTATGTACACTAATAATTATGTACACTCATATTCAAAAACAGTCGTTTAAGGGTACACAAAGGTTGTCTGGAAGAGATCGCTTAAAGCATTAAGGCCGCCTTTGCGCGCACATAAGTTGTTATATTTTTCTTTTATGTATCTTTTACTTTTGTGTGTGCAATAAAGAGCTTTTACTTACTTTTTCACGCCAGTCTATATAATATTAATAAATTACGATACAGCATTTCCCATACTATTTACATTACAGCTGTATCGAAAAATAACTTTTTATACTGAATACCTAGATGCCTTTAACAAAATAAGTACGATATTTTAACATAAAAATATGAATGTAGATAAAGAAGCGTATGCAACTGCAAATAATTAGTGTCAAACTATTGTCATAGTCGGCTACGCCTCGTATGATAAACAGACACTCATGTTTTAATAGCCCCTTTTATAAACTACTATTTTGTGCATATATTAATTAGCTTTATTTATAGTTAAAAGCGCGTAACAGTAAATCGCAGTGTTGAAAATACGACACATAAGGAAACAGTTTCTATAGTCTTTTTTCTGGTCCATGGTGTTGCAAGTTGGTCTGTTTCAAGCCAGGTTTATTCATAAAAGTTACTTATTTATATTACGTAAGGTTTATTCATAAAGGTTACTTGAAGTTTATTAACGCTATTTTAGCTAAAAACTGGTTTCTTTCAAATTCGGTCATTTCATTGACAGATAATTGAGATAATTCACATTTTTTCTGATTTTTACAGTTTTATGGAACGTCAAATAAGTTTTATGAATAAGACCATTAAAAATTATGTATAAAAGAGTTATAAAAACGGCAGTGTCAATGGCCTGCTGCGATAGGTTTATGTGTTTTTTTGTTGTAGGTAATATTTTTTGTTGTTGTTAAAAGTGACAACGATTTATAATTTAATAAAATTGACGTTATTTGAAAATTATTTTAAATGTAATGTAAGCATGCTACAATCTACAATACTAACCGAATTAAAAATCAAGGTTGGGGGATTAGCCTCCAACTTATTTAATTTTTTTGGTTGGAAACAATGAAATATCATTATTCTTAAATAAGAAAAAATTGGGTTCAAGGATAAATTCTTGATCCAAACGATAAATAAAGATTCTTATAAATTGCCGCTTCGTCTGCCAAAATTTTTTTAGGTTTCTAAAATTTAAAAATAAAGTTAACAAAGTGTATATAGTAAAACCTTGAACTTTAGAATAAATTATGAGGAGGCTCGTCTGCGCTGTATTGGTCACGTGTTGCGTAAGCCTCAGGGATATGTAAGAAATAGGTGCCTGAATCTGCCGGTATCAGAAAAGAGGCCCCGTGGGCGGCCCAAGAAGCCATGGATAGACATCGCTGAATCGGATGCGAGAGCCAACGGCATACGGCGCGAGGATGCCGAAGACCGGGCAAAAAGGAGAGGAATGTGTAGAAAAGGAAAGGCAGAGGCCGGGATAAGAGCTAGGACGATGAAGATGACGAAATTATTCTATTCTAACTGTTGAGTGTTAACAACAAGCCTTATTTATCTTGCATTGTCTAATAATGAACATAATAGACGCAATTTCAATTACTCTAGCAACTCTTTTTTACTTGAAAAAACATTACCTATGCACCTATACAGGATGTTACACAATATACTGGATGGAGTGCTAAACATATTAAAACGATAGGTACAATTATTTCTGTCGTATATGGAATTTTTGTACCTATCGTTTTCATACATTTAGCACTCCACCCGGTTCACGGCTTCATACATATATTATGTAACACCCTGTATATAAGCTAGCATTAATGATATCTCAGCAAAGCTACACACTCACACAACTACACACCATCTACACACGAATCTCCGCCAGCTTTTTGTTGGCAAATCTCAACTACATCGAGACAAATGACTGTACGAAATCAAGATGTACTAAAACCAGGGTTTCAAAATATACAGTTTACCCTGAGCAATTACGAGCATTTATTCGTTACTCCCAAGGTTTATTTGATATTTAACCGGCGTGTTCGTGACAGTGGTTTGCTTGAATAATATAGTTATTTTGTAAATTGTTGCCAAATTGGTTGTTGGTCGCACAAACTTCAAGGCCGTTTCTTACACTGATTAGGATGGTTTCGTACTAATATTGTAACTATGATATTGTAATTATGCGTGGGTTATGAAAGGAGACTGGGCAAAAGTGGTCTGTGAACCAACAGTATTACGGTGATGACCTATGTGTTGGCTGCCTCAGCTGCACCTTTGTACAAGAGAGCATCAAAATCGGTCCCGGCAGTTTCGAGAAAAATTCATGTCTATTGCACATTTGCTTTTCTCTCTTAATATGTACTTTTGCACATTTGTATGAAAAGTGTCGTATTCTTTGAAACAGCAGCGACATGGTTACTTAGTATAGGTTTAGCACCTTCAATTATGATGATTAGGACTTCAATGATAATTATGCCGCACGATATCAAAATCGGTAGCAGCAGTTTCGAGAAAAATGCATGTCTATTGTACATTTGCTTTTCTCTCTTAATATGTATTTGAGGGTGCTAAATGTAAATACTACACTTCCCCTACAAAAGTACCCAGTCTCCTTTGCGCATAAAAACACAAATGACGGAAATCGTAATTTTCATACAAGCAATTTGTTTAAATCTTTTGGATACGGCAAATATGATTACAATGAGACTTTGTAAGTATATTTAGGCAATATTAAGCAAATTGGTACATATTACATTTTGATAACTAATTCCTTTACTTATCAAACTAGAATTATTGTAAAACAAAACGAGCAAAACAAATGATTTGAATAGGGGTATAATATTCAATCCGATAACTTTCAATTTTAGAAACTTCAATGTTCAATTCAAATAATTCAATGTTAGAAACTTATGAGCGTCTTGATACCTACTTCAATTTCTAAATTGTTAAGAAGTGAATTTGTTTAAAATGATGTACTTGGATTATATAAGTTGAATTCTAACCGATGCTCCTACGGTGAGGGAAAACATTGCGATGAAACCTGCACATTCAGGCGATTAAATGTGTAACCATGATCCAATCTGGTCAGGTTCCCCTGGCAGCAGGGTCACGGAGGTCAGATGGTAGTCGCTCCACTCGGTCGGTTTCATTACGACGTTTTCCTGTCACTAATGTACATAACTCAGAAAAGAGTGATTGGTACATGGCCGCAGCGAGATTCGAACCCGGTACCTCTCGCTTACGAGTCGAATACCCTAATCGCACTGCCACCGACGCTCTAGTTTGTACATGTGATTGCCTGTTATCCGAGGTTTCAATCACCTTTAAATGTATGTAGCTGTACCTAAGTCTATTATAAACATATTGTAAACTTTGTAGGCAATCCATTCAATAAATGTGCATATTTCGTGTAAGTAAATAGCCATATATCAGGCACAACCGCATCCCATTCGGAATGGAGCTTACCGAAATTCCGACCCAGCTGGAGTATTACAAATCTGTTTGCTGTATCGTATTTGCTAAAACAGTTTAGTAAGAGCATTGAATCAATATTGTCTGAAATGGCCGGCGTATTGCTATTGCTTCATTACAAATATTTGATGCCAAACGTTTAGTATAGTTTGTGGCAGTTAGCGTTCACGCACTGCGTCACCGCATCTTCATGTACCTGGTATAAAACTTTATCCTATCTTTTTTATTTTTTCGTTTGTGTCTGTTTTACTTTTTTTTCTATGAATATTTAAAAATTACTGTTTATCTTTTTTTTTCTTTATTCGTTTATGTCTATGTTTTACTTTTTTTCCTCTTTTAATATTTAAGAATTTTGTGCCGTGTTTCTGAGTGGAATGTAAATGTTTTACTTTACTTTAAAACAAAGTCGCTTCCCGCCCTCTGTTCCTATATATGTCTCTTGTACGCTTAGATCTTAAAAACTGCGCAATAGATTTTAATGCGGTTCTGCAATACCTACGTAGAATGTAGGTAGGGCTAAAGTAGGTGTACGGAAAACGAAGTCGCGTCGGGTCCACTAGCAACGTATAAATAAACAAAATACTAACAAAAAATAAGTAGTCATAATAAAACAGTAACTAAAACTAAAAGTATGAAAAAAGCAAACACTAGAACACAAACAATTAAATACAAATATGCTAAAAGCGCATCCACTGATATTCTATATTATATCAAGGCTAAATAATATTATAGTTGGTGACATCATACTGTGTCCTTACTTATGAAATAGGCGATTTTTTTGCATGACACATCAAAATTAATACTTGATTTCGAAAATAAAGAATGTTCAGATGCCGATATGTGCCAAAAATTAAAAAAATATATTTTCTTACGTTTTTAAAAGGGTTTGAAAATACCTCTTTTCAGTTGTAAATTTTCCCCCTTTAAACAAGTGTAATTTATGAAGAAGGTAGTTAGCACAACATAATGGTATACACTATAATTGCCATGTGGTGTCCTGCAGAGTAGAATAGCACCAACCTCTTACACTCATGGGTGTCGTACAAGGCGACTAATGTTTTCGAGGCAAAAGATCAAGAGTCTCCGTAGTCTGGAAAATGGGCAACAGCATTTTCCATTGTTATATTTAAACACTGCGATCTCCAACCCGCCTGCCAAGCGTGTAGATTATGGCAATAACCTCCCCTTTCGTGGGAGAGGCCCTAAGTCCTGCAGTGGACTGTTACGGGCTGTGATGATGAATGGTATACACAAATTAGCTTAATATTGTCTGATTAAATCCACAAAGTTTTGTTGTAATCAAATATACTATTTCCAAGAAATTTTAAAATTTGTTTGTATGAAAATTACAGTTTCCGTCATTTTCGCCATACAAAATGCCGATTTCATAGGTAAGGACCTAATATTAACGTGAGACTTCATAGTAACGTTTCTGAATGTAGGCGATGACGTTCATGTTATAAGGTTTTTAAATGTAAAGCGGTTTTGAGCTCTACGAACGTTTTCAGGGATTTCGATCCAAAAACGAGCTATGTATATATGATTGTAATTATCTCAGATAGAATTTTCTCATATTCTATTCGTATACAGTGCGTAAACGCCCCTAGTGTCTCTGTGCAATTTAGAAACAAACATTTAACTGTTATTTCTAAATGTATTATATGGTGTGGTTTATGGTTGAGTATAGTTACTATTGGCTTTGCTGTGTTTGGTTTAGTTTAGGTTCTTTGAATTGCGAGACTCCATGTTTTTTCTTAATATTAGACAAGACAGGCATTTAACCGCCAGCTCACCTGTTGGTAAGTGACGATGCGGCCGAAGATGGAGCATGCCCGTCTTGGAACAGCCTATTCACTCTAGCCTTGAAAGCGTCCAGATATATATTAGAGTGACACAAACTTAACTGATCCGGTGGCCAAAACTTGAACTAAGTGACGCAATTTTGAATTGTCATGTCAATGTCAACAACTGCGACGCTGCAGATAGGCTTGCGACCAATTAATATGACTTATAACATAAAACGCTGTTGTGGCCCCCAGAACTCCTTCAATGCCAGAGTGAATAGGCTCTTTCTAGACAGGCATGCTCCATCCCCGGTAGCATCGACACATACCAACAAATGAGATAGCAGTCAAATGCTTGCTGAAATCAAAAGATCGATTACATAAGATTTCTTCTTTCTTTCTCAGGTACCTCGGCACAGACACCCAGCTCTTCCTAATTACCCTGGTCATCCTCCTCATCATATGGAGGTGGCCCAGGAGTGGTGTACCAATCCTCTCCATCGTCATGGTCGTCTCTCTAATCATTCCGTTCCTGCAGAGTTACCTGATGAACCTCCTGCCCATCAGGGTCAGCCTGTTTCCGGAGTGAGTATTAAAGACTTTAATGTTAATAAGTGATATTTTACTGTCTTCCGCTAGGGACCCGGAAACTTGTTGAACAGTTTAGAGCTAATTGACGGTATCTTTTTAAATCAGGTTTATATTAGGGTCTTAAATAAAATTGGCTTTGTGTGTGGTGAAAATGACGAAAACTGGTATTTTCATACAAGTAAATTCTTTGTTTGAAAGGTTGCTTCTCCTGCTGTTAATTTAAGTTACCCATTGTATACTTTTGATTGTGCAGTCAAGTGTTATTCATTCATTCATTCATTCTAATTCTTGGAAATGGCAAATCCGGTTATGATGAAATTTTGTAGGTATAGTCAGACATTGCTGAGCAAAAGCTAAACTACGAGTTATATAAGATATACTTTATCCACAGATCAATAAGGGACATTTTCGGTTACAACTACACGTTTTACCACGCCTACGTGTCCGCGCAAGGCAACTGGGCCGGTTACCATCTCGGAGTGATCACTGCCTACTTCTACCACAAGGCGCAGACCAAGAAATGGAGCCTCGCTGACTCTTTCGTAAGTAGATACTTTTAGCATAACAAAATAGAGGGGTGTTGTATGTTCGACGTGTGTATCTGTTTATATGTGTATTGGTGTGCCTGTTTCTAACCGATTATGAGCCAGTTTAATCAGGATCTTTATTATTTTGGTTTCATTGAAATCGGTTCAGTAGTTCATGTAAGATAAATTTATCTGAACATCGGAAAATCGGAAAGTAGCTTTCTCACAGTGATTGTAAGTGAACGCACTGCGTACAATATTGGTCAATTTCGAGGCATGTTGGACTCAAGTACTGTCAGTTGGAAACTCGTTACCCAATGCGTTCTACATAACCTTATTGTAACGTTTCTGAACATGGCCGTTACAAACTTTCATCATATACAGGCCATGAAGATCCTGTTCCTCATCTCCGTGCCAGTGGCCTGTGGTTCTGTGCTCATGGGCTGGGACCTGCATGAGCGCGAGGCCTCGACCCTGGAAGCAGCCACCTTCAACGCACTCAACCAGAACTTCTTCGCTTTAGCCATGTGTGTCTTCATCATCGGATGCTTCTATAAGTGCAATAGTGAGTTTTGGTTATGAAAATTAATTTTTTATTTTTCTTTTTTATCAGTTTCGGTGATGGGTGTTTTGAAATATGTGCAGAAAAGACACAATATTTGGAGGAGATAACACATTTTATTTATTTAATTGTGTGGAAGATCATCACCAAAGAAATCGGCTATAGAGGCACGGGAGGAGCCTAATAACAACTGAAGTCATGAATAGTCACGATCTATATTTTGTTTCTTTTCAATTGTGTATATAACGTGTCCAAATGGGATGGCTATAAGTCATCAAATACCTCTCCATAACCATTAATTTTGTCAAATTTGGTAGCCTTGGTCATCTTATGTATGAAGGTTGAGGCTCCATCTATGGTCTATGTCCAATATATTTGATCATCACCTTATCAAGCAGATCAGTCATCACCTTCATCATATACTGTCTGGAAATTACAGGCATGAGGCATTTCATCTTTGACCTCACAGTGACACCTGCGGTTCTGCATTTTTGTTACCTGCAACCCAAATAAATGTATGAATTATGTTATGGGCTGTCTGCTCGTTTGTCACTGAGTAGCTTAAAAATAACTGAATAGTTGCTCTTGTTGATGGAGCTATCGCCACTCTTCCCTCCTGACTATTAAACTCTGCACCTCTTTTCCTTCTTTTTGTACTCACTTAATTTAATTATCCTGGAGCCATCTTTGTACCTACGTATAGGTTTACTGTTTTATTTTTGTCCCCAGGGATATACGTCTGGGCAGTAGAATGGGGCCCACTGCAGCCTTTGGGTAGGATGTCGTACTGCGCCATGTTGCTTCACGCTACCGTGTTGAGGACCTACGGTGGACAGTTGCGACGGTCCTTCTATGCTACAGATTATAGTGCCGTAAGTTTATATATCCGTAACTTTTAGAAGATATTCATAACTGGCGTGACCCAAAAGACTGTTTTCCTTAAATCAAATGAGCTAGGCATGTTGCCCGAAAGACGTCTGATCTGTAGCGAATCGAATCAACGAATGGGTCTCAACTAACGCAAAAAGACGTCGTGGTTGGCTTCAAAAATGATGGCATGACGTATTAATGGCGTATGCGAAAGAGTGGAGAGACAAAGATGGTACCTAAAAAAATCCCTAGCAGAACTAAGGATAACGGTATAGGCTCCTGAACCGCAAAACTGATGGCAAAGGGCAGTCCACGTAGCTCGCAGCACCGATGGCCGATGGGGAAGGTTCTGGAGTGGCGACCGGGGGGTCTAAAAAGGCCATATTAACGCTTCATAATATGATTTTCATTAATTTGTCACAAACTTATGAGCAGCGTCGCTGTTGTTGACACTGGCATGACAATTCAAATTGGCGTCACTTAGTTCCAGTATTGGCCAACTTGCCAATTTGTGGTACTCTAATATGGAACGCTAATGTGGCCGTTATTCCGACTTTTTTTGTCGGTAAGTGGCTAGGCCCCCAGAACCTTGGGCCTTCGCGCAGCAATAGATCAGAATTGAGAAGATGATTACTATTATACCCTTCCATATTTCCTTCCAGATAATGCTGTACGCCGGTATAGTCTGCACAACGTACCTCTTCTCTCTGCCTCTATTCCTCTTTGTGGAAGCGCCTTCTTGCCAATTACAGAAGATACTGTTCGGGCCAAAAAGAAGACCGTCAACAGAAGAACATGATAACAACGCTAATCAGGTGAAGCCTGGTGTGTCGACTACTTCAGTGTCAACTGTCGCTACTCATATATAGATTAAGCTTCTTGGTAAAGATACAGTTAGGCTGACTGCTTCTACTTTCTCGTCTTGATCTTGACTGACATAAATAGTACTGACATAAATAGTAATGCTAGTTTTCTACCTCGTATCTTCTTAAAATTTACTCTTGAGGTAAATCAAGCCCTAAGGATGAATTTTTGATATTGGCTAGAAAAATGAAATAGAAATCATTTATTTTCAGACAACCATTGCTTGTTCCAAAGTTTAAAGTAGATTTTATTTGAAAGACTTATTCATTCATTCGAAAACTAACACTTTTATAAAAATTAATTTTATTTATATAAAAATCAATTTTTTATAAAGTTACGTTCGATATTTAAAAATGTACAACTAAAACGGTATAAAACTAACTAAACAAAGTCTGAAAATTCATGGTGGTCCAGAATGATGCCGGAACCCGACTAAAGTAAACTTATCACTACATATTATAAAACAAAGTCCCACGCCGCGTCTGTCTGTCTATCTGTTCCCGATAAAATAAAAAACGCACGGATTTGCTTGCGGTTTTCACCAATAGACAGAGTGACTCATGGTTTAGGTGTATATTTGCTAAGGTTATTTAGGGTTAGGTTAAGGGTATTTGTGAAGCCGGGGCGGGTCGCTAGTTTGCTACATAATTGTATGAGAGGCTATATCTGAGAACAACGCTGGCATCAAGGTTCGTTTTCGCACTGATGGAGGTGTGTTTAACTTAGCCAGACTAAAATCACTCACAAAAGTGTCTTATTATCAAAGAAATAATGTATGCCGATGATCTCTGTTTTGTGGCTGATTCTCTATCTGACAAAATTGTAACGAAGGTAGGTATATCAACTCTTTCTTCTTCTACTTTCTTGGTGTATCTCTCTATGATAAAAATTCTAAATCATTCTTCAAAATCCTAAATTCAAGGCTCAGGGTTCTGCTTAAGCCCTATGCAGAGGCTTTGCCCATTCGTAAGGGATATTACTTATATGAAGTCTGAAATGTGAGTCAGTAAAATGAAATAAAATCGAGCGAAATTGTTAATATTAGAATTTTAAATGCTTGAATTTAGAATTTTGAAAAATAACGCAAGTTTGTTGGTTATAATTGTGAATTTTATTGTATACCTATAAATAAGATTATGGGAAGGTAGATGTTAGTCCTTAACACTCGTATTCACAAAAAAATACTTGTCTTAGTCAAGTAGCGTTACTGCGTAATGTACGACATTGTTCGACTTAATTGTTAAAGTGTAAAGCAATAATGCTTGCATTGTTGTATTCCGGTTTGGATGGCATGGCATTGCATGATATCCCGTACAGTATGCGGCATGTTAACCAACTAAACTACTCATGTCGTCACATTTGATATTTGATATAATTGACTATTTGCTACCATAGTTGTCTTTGTAGATAATTGGGCAACGCATTGGTGGTATAAATCTGTTTCAAGATTTAGGATCCATGAAGAGTGGCGCTGTTGGCTCTAGCCTGTCTATATACTTATAATAATGTATTTAGTTCTGCTGACAACCATGGGACTTAAAAGATGAGACGCTGTCTATCTTTGGTGTCACTTTTCATTATGTGGACAACTTGCCTATTCATCTACAGACAGAGAAAATAAAGTTATCTGCTTGTTTGTCTCTTCGTCAGTGGTGTAAATAAAGAAGTTAAAATACTTTATAGTCATAAATAATTACAGTGGATCGGTATCGTTGTACGAGTATTACTTGAAATACTTAATTACTCATTTAAGTATTAATTTTACTTTTGTACATAGATTTAAGTAGTATATTCAGCTGCAAAGTGATCTCCCGACATGAAATGTATAACAGGGTGTCTCTTCACTTTGCCGCTGATTGTAACTATACTTAGATGATTAATTACCTACGACTTTTTATAAATAAAATTTATAAAAATATTTGTACTTTTTATTAATGAAAAAGGATCCACGATTACCTATTGGTGTAGAATAGTGTAGAAAAAGAAAAAATACTTAAGGAGCTGAATGATGTAAACCGAAGGTCCAAAGATTATTTATTTATATAAAACTTCAAGCACATTACAGTACAATGGCGGACTTAAAGCTACGCATATTTTTCTACCAGTCAACCAGAGAGCAATTAACAAAAATTGCAAGGATGATCGCTTTGGAAGGCATGATGAACGCCTATTCCCAGCAGTGAGGTTATGATGATGATTTCGAAGCGGTTATAATATCCAATTGGCCGTGTGGTGTCCGGCACCCACCTCTTACACTCGTGGATGTCGTACAAGGCGACTAATGTTTTCGAGGCAAAAGATCTAGAATCTACGTAGGCTGGTAAATGGGCAGCAGCGTTTTTCGTTGTTAAATTTTTAACATAGCGTTGTCCAACCTGCCAAGCGTGATTATGGCAATAACCTCCTCTTTCGTGGAAGAGGCCCTAAGTCCTGCAGTGGACTGTGATGATACTATCCAATCAATGTAGTGAACAAAAAGATAGGGACGTTAGCTACCTTCAAGACTGCTCTGGTAGAAAACAGACACGAACATTTTAAAACAACATTATTCACATGTTCAAACAAAAGCTTAGAACGCCCACGTGAGCCCTACCTGAATTTAGGTAAAACTGATATCTTGGTGAAACTGGTTTAGAAGTTTTTGTTAGTATTGGAAACTGATCACGCAGTTTTGAAGTTTTCGTCAGTAATGGAAACCAATCGTGTGATCAGATTCGCTGAACAAAATAAACAAGAGTCTGTAATGACAAAAGCGGACAACATACGAAGTGGACGAGTTAGGACCATAGAGAAAATATTTACTAACGTAATAGAGCAGCCATCACAAACAAAAATATTGTACCAACCTGTCACGTGCGGGAGGTGCGGGGGGAGGCTGCTAAGTCATAGAATGACCGATGAAATGTTATCATTTTCTTTATTTTTGGCCCTCGAATGGTTCGTACAGTTTTTAATGCACAAGATAGCGTTTTTTTGAATATCCAAGCCACTGTCAGATTGGTCCGCGTTGCGCAATGTCTCAGAACTGACTGCGGCCACTGTTGTCCATGGACCGCAAAGCGTGGTTCAAAGAAAATACTTGCGGTGTGTCCTCTATTACTTTAGTAAATATTTTCTCTATGGTTAGGACATAGAAAAATGTCCCGGACGACGGTGGCCGCTTTCCATCAGGCGGACCGTCCGCCTGGTGCCTCCCAAGCCATTAAAAAAAGTAGACAAATTAGGGAAGCGAACGAAATCGCCCACAAGGAAATAAGATAATTATAATGGGAAGGAGATTTTTTCGTCTCATAACTCTAAAGTAATATTAGTTCCCTACCTATGAAATTATCGTTGTTAGCGAAAATGACGGTCACTGGAATTTAAATAAAGCAAAATTTTGAATTTCTTGGGAATGGTTAATCCGATTATGATGAAGCCTTGTAGGTATGCAACACTAAGCTAACTGTGCCTACCATTTCATTTTGAAAAGTAACCTTTTCATAAAATTGTCTCTGGTTACAAGAGGAAAAACTGACGCCAAATGAAAAGCGATATTTTCAAATCCTTAGAATTTTTTTAGGAAATATTATTTATTAAATTTAAGAGATTAACTGTCATCTTGACATAACTACTCCACTTTCGAAATCCAGTATTAATTGAAAATATTTTAGCAAAATATGTGTTACTTCATAATATCCAATATTAATACAAAATCTTATTCATAAGTCCAAGCCAAGAAGAAATTTCTTTTTAGAAATAAGTAGTGCCTGTTGTGTCGTTTATAATTGTGTTTTTTCTTTTATGTTTTATTGTGTACAATAAATAGTTAAATAAATAAGTAAACAATGCACGTAATTATCACTAGACTAACTATGATCTGTTTAAACTGACTTGTCTTATCTGGTAAACAAACAATGCCCCAAAATCACGACTTGCCGTATCAATCACGCTACGTATATTGTGTGTAGATGTCGAGAATTATAAAGAAACACATAGAATGTGAATTTCAACTAATACAGCTGCACATTATCCATTTAAATACATAATTTCCTTAACCAAATAGTCCGGTGACCCCCACGTTGGGGTCACTGGACTATTAACGTGTTAATAGTACCATTCCATTCCTCTGTAAATTGCATATATTTACACGTCTTTCTGAGCTAACCGCGCACATTTCTCTTCCGGAATTGGTACACATCGTAACGGGAGCAATTTTTCCAACCGCACCCAGTATCCTTCAACGATATATCATATAACGCATGTGCCGGCAGTGATAAATGGAGATGTGTATATTAACACGAAATACGCAAAATGTGGGTTACACACTTATACGATCCGGGACGGGTCCGCAACGTGCCTGAAATTGCTACGGGTTTTGGGAGAAAAGTGTGAAAGTACAGTTTTATGTTTTTCAGGTAGGCCGTAGGTTAAGTAAAACTTTAAGAACTAAATGAATATAAATACTTGGCTTGATAAAATTATACACATGGTATCTTAAAATTATCTATATTATCTTAAGCGTACCGGAATACGCAGCGTGGGTAGTCCTCCCACAAGGTGGACCGACGACCTGGTAAAGATCGCGGGTACCAGCTGGATGCGGAAGGCACGAGACCGGCCTTTGTGGAAATCTCTGGGGGAGGCCTATGCCCAGCAGTGGGCGTCTTTCGACCAATATTATGATCTTAAAATTAGATAATTTTCCGATCTTATTTAGCTGATATGAAATCAAGAAATTACGGTTACTATCATAAAGCTTATTAAATTTAAAGTAATAGATATGTTTTTGGGCTGATATTTTTCCGATTTGTCTTCTCATTCGAATTCACGTTCAATTTATGCTCTGTGATTTTTAGCAACCAGTCTGTTGATCTATTTTATACTGCTTTCGTACGGATGTTTTAAACCTATTTTTTGTAACACTTACGTAAGTTACCTTTAAATTTATTATTCCCTATCCATTCGTCACCTGTTCACATTAGACCGAAAATCCGTTAACCTATTTATTTATAGCAGAAACTATATTTTTTAAAGTAGGTATTACAAGATTTTAAGGTAAGTCCTATTATCTGTAATTTTCAACCCCTTTTTCATCTTACCTTGAAACTATAGGAGAAATGTGAACCAAGAATTTTATTTATTTTTGAAACATTTCCCTAGTGTAGGTACTCTTACTTATAGACCTACCTAGTTTCTTTAGAATTTCTATACTTGAATCGAAAGAATCCTTACATAATTACTACAAAATACATTGTCGAATGAGAAGTACTAACAGAACCACTAGTTTATTGTTATTTTTGACTCTCACTTCCCATCGAACTGACAAATGCCTGTCAATATATTGGACGCAAATACTCAACAATCGGATTTGCTTAAGCAACACACTTATACAACGATGTTTGTCTATACTTATACTTATAATATAATATAATATAATATAATATAATATAATATAATATAATATAATATAATATATAAACTTGAAAACAAAACATACCTAATAGATATCACCGTACCGTCCGACTACAATATAGGCGCAAAAGAAATAGAGAAGCTAAGCAAATACCATGCACTTAAAACTGAGGTAACCCGGCTGTGGAATACACCTACCGAAGTCATACCTATTGTAGTCGGAGCCACAGGAATGATTGCCAAAAGCTTACACAGGTATTGCGACAAATTGGATTCACATATAAACATACACATAATTCAAAAACAAGCAGCCATTCACACAGTCACTATTATGAGTAAAGTACTTGGAGATACAGTGTTTGTTAATCGAGGGGGTATATCTAGTAATGAGGAGGAGTCTGAGCAACCTTTTCCCTGAGGGTCTCGGGGCGGGTGCTTAGTAAATAACCGAGCTTGGCTCGTGAAAAGAAATCTTTCAAATAATATAATATAATATAATATAATATAATATAACGATCTAAAACTATACGCAAATAACAAGAATAACCTAAAAGTTTTAATTGATAGCACAGAAATATTCACTAAAGACATCGGGATGAAATTCGGATTAGACAAATGCAACGTCTTGCATTTGGTAAAAGGTAGAAGACAAGAAACCAACGGAAGAGGACACATTCTGCTAAATGGAGAGGAGTTTGAACAATTAAAGATCGGTGATAAGTATAAATACCTAGGCGTACATGAATCAGGCAAAATAGACCACAACGAAGCCAGACAACAAGTACAAAAAGAATACATCCGGAGAGTTAAATGTTTAACAAACTCACATTTGAATGCGCGCAATATGCTTAAGTCAATAAATACCTACGCAGTACCAGTTCTCCTTTATACTTTTGGAATCATAAACTACAAAAATAGTGATTTAAAGAAAATTGACATAAAAACGAGGAAATTACTCTCAATTAGTAAAGCACATCAGCAAAAAGCAGACATAGAAAGGTTATACTTACCAATAGAAGAAGGAGGAAGAGGATTAATGAACCTTGAAATGTTACACAAAACACAAATTATTAAATACAAAAAATACTTAGATATAGAGCAGGATCATATAATAAAAGCAATAGTAAAACACGATATAAATAAAGACAAATATTCAATATCCAAGGAATCACAATCAAATTTGCAGGAGATAGGATTAACAAGTGAAGGCGAATATACCGATAAACAAATTAAAGATGCAGTTATAAAAACAAAAATAAATATCTGGAAAGTAAAGCCGCTTCACGGACAATTCTACAGGAAGGTTATTGAAAAAGAAAACATTGATAAAGATCACTCATTCAAATGGCTAAAAAAGCAATCAATATCGGCACGATTAGAATCATCCGTATTCGCGATTCAGGACCAGGCAGTTGTTACAAAGCAGCACGAGAGAGATGTGTTGAAAAGGGCAGTAGATGGCAGATGTAGATTATGTCTGGCCAAAGATGAGACCGCGCAACACATCGCCTCGGGCTGTGAAAAATTGGCTGGTACATACTACACAAAGCGACATAATAACATCGTACAATATGTTTACTGGACGCTGGCGAAAAAACACAAGTTTGATGTGTCGCATCTGTGGTGGAAAGAAGAATTAAAGCAACCACAAGTTAAAGAGAATGACACAGCTAAACTCATGTGGGAAATACCAGTTCAAACAGATAGAACAATAGTGCACAATAGACCAGATATAATTTATACCAATAAACTTGAAAACAAAACATACCTAATAGATATCACCGTACCGTCCGACTACAATATAGGCGCAAAAGAAATAGAGAAGCTAAGCAAATACCATGCACTTAAAACTGAGGTAACCCGGCTGTGGAATACACCTACCGAAGTCATACCTATTGTAGTCGGAGCCACAGGAATGATTGCCAAAAGCTTACACAGGTATTGCGACAAATTGGACTCACACATAAACATACACATAATTCAGAAACAAGCAGCCATTCACACAGTCACTATTATGAGTAAGGTACTTGGAGATACAGTGTTTGTTAATCGAGGGGGTATATCTAATAATGAGGAGGAGTCTGAGCAACCTTTTCCCTGAGGGTCTCGGGGCGGGTGCTTAGAAAATAACCGAGCTTGGCTCGTGAATAGAAGTCTTTCAAACAAATAATATAATATAATACCCCGCCGCAGTATCTCCACGTTGCCGTCGTGGCGGGGCTTGCGTGATCCAATGACCCTTAGAGCTATGCCGGTAGAGCCACTCATGCCGGACAGGTCTAAGGCGAGGACCCAGACAAAGAGAGGTACAACCCAAGCCAAGGTGGAACAGTGTACGCCGAGGGCTGCATGGCCAGGGGGAAGCCTGGTTTTTAGTATACGGACTCTGGGTACCGGGGGACACCCAGTTTAACTCACCCTTACCACGGTGAACGCAGGGCTCTGCCGTGGTGGACGCCCGTAGTCCCTAGCTACTCGTGGGAATTTTATGAGGAGATCGAATAGAATTAAACATAAAAGCACTGCCCAGTCTCCAACTGCTGCAGGCAACGGCTCTGCCGAAAACTCATCATCATCGCCTATATCATCAACACAAAGTCTGTTTGCTTCACCATCATCATCACCACAGTGGTTTCAAGACCCACCGTCATCAAAGTCTACAACAGTGTCACCTATGTCGTCTGATGTTGCACAAGATTTCCTTGTGCCCATCTCTGACAGTAAAATAGCGGCGATACCCTTTATGGAGGTAAATAATAGTAATTTACATATGTGGCCGCTGCCCGGGGGTGATCGCCGGGGCACGTCTGGAGCCGATGCAGGACGTGACAGCCTACGAACCGTCGGTGGCGGAGGGAGTCGGGGACGGCCCTCCGTCGGGGAATACGAAGAACGTGAGTCCGCCCAATGCCCTGGTGTTACTTTGCGGAGTGGAGACATATCTCCTATTAGCTCTGCCGGTATGCCAGAAGTGACCACAGGAAGTTCAAATCTAAATGACGATGCCAGAAGAAAGTGGTCAGAACCTGAACTACATGAACTTATGTTCTGCTATTTCAAAGCCAAAGCCGAAGGGCCTGGCTATATTAAACGGTTTGAACGGTTATTTAAGGAGCGCAATCCAGGTAACCCGAAAGTTCGCAAATTTACCGGCAACACTTTATCAAATCAGGCTAGGAGCATAATAACGCGTAAATTTCTATCCAGCCAAGTTCTCGATGAAATTAAATCACAAGCGGAGAATATAGCACTTGAGAGACATGAATATCATATACCATCATTACCAGTCAGTCAAATAACACCCATTTCACACCCAATCACAAACACACCGATGTCTGATGAACACACGAATGATATCAACACGCAAAGTCTAGAAACGCTCATAACAAACACACCCACTCAACATTCAGTTACATCGATTAACTTACATACAATACCGGAAGCTATCGCAGATCAGCCAACTTTTACTCCTGATATCGAAGTAGATGAAAATCAAGATCCGCTTATAATGCAGTTACTCCAGATATTAGCAGAAACTAAAGAAATAACCATAGAAAACAGGAAAACATTACCGAAACCAAATTTTACAAAACAATTCATTCAAAATTTAAATAGCATCAATAAGTATTTACCTAGACTACTAGAAACCAATACATCTTTACGAGAAATAAATGATATAATATATGCTTCTGCTAAAACCCTGATAATCAATAATAATCAAAAACCATACACACCTTCAAGCAACCGGCAATCCAAACGCGACCCACCCTGGAAAATAAGACTGAGAAAGAAAGTAGATGTTTTCAGAAAAGAACTTGCTCGACTAATAGAAATCAAAAGAGGAAACAATAGTCGGGCTATGAATAGGATTAAACAGGAGTTATTTACTAAATACAGCATAATAAATGATCAAGACTTAGACTACACGATAGAATTGCATACTCAAAAAGTTAAAGCGTTAGCAGGTAGGATTAAGAGATATAATGACATGAATGAAAGCAAAACACAAAACACATTATTTCATCAAAATCAGCACAAATTCTACAGAAGCTTGAATGGAGAGCAACTAGCACCTACAGAAATTCCATCTAAAGATGCAGTACAAGACTTCTGGTCACATATTTTATCAGACCCAATATCATATAATAGCGGGGCTCAGTGGATTTCTGAAGTTGAACAATCTGTAGATCAAGTAGATACTCATACATTTACAGAAATAGACGTAGAAATGTTGAAAGTAGCAATAAAAAAGACACACAACTGGAAAGCGCCAGGGGTAGATAAGATCCAAAACTACTATATTAAATATTTAACAAGCACGCATACCTATATGGCTAAATTATTTGATAGGATAATGAAAGGAGCAGAACAAGTAGACCATTGGTTTACAACTGGTATGGTAGTTCTGATACCTAAAAATGAAAATACGAGAGACCCACGAAACTGGCGTCCTATAGCTTGCCTTCCAACCATGTACAAATTGCTGACTTCTATACTGGCTAACGAACTATACATCCATTGCGAAAGAAACAACGTTTTAGCTCCGGAACAGAGGGGCTGCAGACGTCGCGTGAGAGGCTGTAAAGACCACCTCATGATTAACAAAGCCATACTTGAAGATGCACACCAAAACCAGAAAAGCCTAAGTATGGGATGGATAGACTATCGAAAAGCCTTTGATAGCATATCGCATGAGTGGTTACTCAAAGTTCTAGATATATATCAATGCCCGCCTGCTATCAAAGGCTTTCTTAAAATAGTTATGCCCTACTGGAAAGTTGTTATGACAGCATGTGGCGCGAACAACTCCATCACAACAGACCCCATCTACATTCGCCGAGGAATATTTCAAGGTGATTCTCTGTCGCCTCTTCTGTTCTGCCTAGGTCTCAACCCACTCTCGCACATATTAAACAACTACAATACAAAAGGATACAAATTAGAAGATAATGGTCACATCAATCATCTATTATATATGGACGATCTAAAACTATACGCAAATAACAAGAATAACCTAAAAGTTTTAATTGATAGCACAGAAATATTCACTAAAGACATCGGGATGAAATTCGGATTAGACAAATGCAACGTCTTGCATTTGGTAAAAGGTAGAAGACAAGACACCAACGGAAGAGGACACATTCTGCTAAATGGAGAGGAGTTTGAACAATTAAAGACCGGTGATAAGTATAAATACCTAGGCGTACATGAATCAGGCAAAATAGACCACAACGAAGCCAGACAACAAGTTCAAAAAGAATACATCCGGAGAGTTAAATGTTTAACAAACTCACATTTGAATGCGCGCAATATGCTTAAGTCAATAAATACCTACGCAGTACCAGTTCTCCTTTATACTTTTGGAATCATAAACTACAAAAATAGTGATTTAAAGAAAATTGACATAAAAACGAGGAAATTACTCTCAATTAGTAAAGCACATCAGCAAAAAGCAGACATAGAAAGGTTATACTTACCAATAGAAGAAGGAGGAAGAGGATTAATGAACCTTGAAATGTTACACAAAACACAAATTATTAAATACAAAAAATACTTAGATATAGAGCAGGATCATATAATAAAAGCAATAGTAAAACACGATATAAATAAAGACAAATATTCAATATCCAAGGAATCACAATCAAATTTGCAGGAGATAGGATTAACAAGTGAAGGCGAATATTCCGATAAACAAATTAAAGATGCAGTTATAAAAACAAAAATAAATATCTGGAAAGTAAAGCCGCTTCACGGACAATTCTACAGGAAGGTTATTGAAAAAGAAAACATTGATAAATATCACTCATTCAAATGGCTAAAAAAGCAATCAATATCGGCACGATTAGAATCATCCGTATTCGCGATTCAGGACCAGGCAGTTGTTACAAAGCAGCACGAGAGAGATGTGTTGAAAAGGGCAGTAGATGGCAGATGTAGATTATGTCTGGCCAAAGATGAGACCGCGCAACACATCGCCTCGGGCTGTGAAAAATTGGCTGGTACATACTACACAAAGCGACATAATAACATCGTACAATATGTTTACTGGACGCTGGCGAAAAAACACAAGTTTGATGTGTCGCATCTGTGGTGGAAAGAAGAATTAAAGCAACCACAAGTTAAAGAGAATGACACAGCTAAACTCATGTGGGAAATACCAGTTCAAACAGATAGAACAATAGTGCACAATAGACCAGATATAATTTATACCAATAAACTTGAAAACAAAACATACCTAATAGATATCACCGTACCGTCCGACTACAATATAGGCGCAAAAGAAATAGAGAAGCTAAGCAAATACCATGCACTTAAAACTGAGGTAACCCGGCTGTGGAATACACCTACCGAAGTCATACCTATTGTAGTCGGAGCCACAGGAATGATTGCCAAAAGCTTACACAGGTATTGCGACAAATTGGACTCACACATAAACATACACATAATTCAAAAACAAGCAGCTATTCACACAGTCACTATTATGAGTAAGGTACTTGGAGATACAGTGTTTGTTAATCGAGGGGGGATATCTAATAATGAGGAGGAGTCTGAGCAACCTTTTCCCTGAGGGTCTCGGGGCGGGTGCTTAGAAAATAACCGAGCTTGGCTCGTGAATAGAAATCTTTCAAACAATAATATAATATAATATAATATAATATAATATAATATAATATTCTGAGCAACCTTTTCCCTGAGGGTCTCGGGGCGGGTGCTTAGAAAATAACCGAGCTTGGCTCGTGAATAGAAATCTTTCAAACAGTAATAATATTATAAATAATCAAAAACCATACACACCTTCAAGCAACCGGCAATCCAAACGCGACCCACCCTGGAAAATAAGACTGAGAAAGAAAGTAGATGTTTTCAGAAAAGAACTTGCTCGACTAATAGAAATCAAAAGAGGAAACAATAGTCGGGCTATGAATAGGATTAAACAGGAGTTATTTACTAAATACAGCATAATAAATGATCAAGACTTAGACTACACGATAGAATTGCATACTCAAAAAGTTAAAGCGTTAGCAGGTAGGATTAAGAGATATAATGACATGAATGGAAGCAAAACACAAAACACATTATTTCATCAAAATCAGCACAAATTCTACAGAAGCTTGAATGGAGAGCAACTAGCACCTACAGAAATTCCATCTAAAGATGCAGTACAAGACTTCTGGTCACATATTTTATCAGAACCAATATCATATAATAGCGGGGCTCAGTGGATTTCTGAAGTTGAACAATCTGTAGATCAAGTAGATACTCATACATTTACAGAAATAGACGTAGAAATGTTGAAAGTAGCAATAAAAAAGACACACAACTGGAAAGCGCCAGGGGTAGATAAGATCCAAAACTACTATATTAAATATTTAACAAGCACGCATACCTATATAGCTAAATTATTTGATAGGATAATGAAAGGAGCAGAACAAGTAGACCATTGGTTTACAACTGGTATGGTAGTTCTGATACCTAAAAATGAAAATACGAGAGACCCACGAAACTGGCGTCCTATAGCTTGCCTTCCAACCATGTACAAATTGCTGACTTCTATACTGGCTAACGAACTATACATCTATTGCGAAAGAAACAACGTTTTAGCTCCGGAACAGAGGGGCTGCAGACGTCGCGTGAGAGGCTGTAAAGACCACCTCATGATTAACAAAGCCATACTTGAAGATGCACACCAAAACCAGAAAAGCCTAAGTATGGGATGGATAGACTATCGAAAAGCTTTTGATAGCATATCGCATGAGTGGTTACTTAAAGTTCTAGATATATATCAATGCCCACCTGCTATCAAAGGCTTTCTTAAAATAGTTATGCCCTACTGGAAAGTTGTTATGACAGCATGTGGCGCGAACAACTCCATCACAACAGACCCTATCTACATTCGCCGAGGAATATTTCAAGGTGATTCTCTGTCGCCTCTTCTGTTCTGCCTAGGTCTCAACCCACTCTCGCACATATTAAACAACTACAATACAAAAGGATACAAATTAGAAGATAATGGTCACATCAATCATCTATTATATATGGACGATCTAAAACTATACGCAAATAACAAGAATAACCTAAAAGTTTTAATTGATAGCACAGAAATATTCACTAAAGACATCGGGATGAAATTCGGATTAGACAAATGCAACGTCTTGCATTTGGTAAAAGGTAGAAGACAAGACATCAACGGAAGAGGACACATTCTGCTAAATGGAGAGGAGTTTGAACAATTAAAGATCGGTGATAAGTATAAATACCTAGGCGTACATGAATCAGGCAAAATAGACCACAACGAAGCCAGACAACAAGTACAAAAAGAATACATCCGGAGAGTTAAATGTTTAACAAACTCACATTTGAATGCGCGCAATATGCTTAAGTCAATAAATACCTACGCAGTACCAGTTCTCCTTTATACTTTTGGAATCATAAACTACAAAAATAGTGATTTAAAGAAAATTGACATAAAAACGAGGAAATTACTCTCAATTAGTAAAGCACATCAGCAAAAAGCAGACATAGAAAGGTTATACTTACCAATAGAAGAGGAGATTAATGAACCTTGAAATGGTACACAAAACACAAATTATTAAATACAAAAAATACTTAGATATAGAGCAGGATCATATAATAAAAGCAATAGTAAAACACGATATAAATAAAGACAAATATTCAATATCCAAGGAATCACAATCAAATTTGCAGGAGATAGGATTAACAAGTGAAGGCGAATACTCCGATAAACAAATTAAAGATGCAGTTATAAAAACAAAAATAAATATCTGGAAAGTAAAGCCGCTTCACGGACAATTCTACAGGAAGGTTATTGAAAAAGAAAACATTGATAAAGATCACTCATTCAAATGGCTAAAAAAGCAATCAATATCGGCACGATTAGAATCATCCGTATTCGCGATTCAGGACCAGGCAGTTGTTACAAAGCAGCACGAGAGAGATGTGTTGAAAAGGGCAGTAGATGGCAGATGTAGATTATGTCTGGCCAAAGATGAGACCGCGCAACACATCGCCTCGGGCTGTGAAAAATTGGCTGGTACATACTACACAAAGCGACATAATAACATCGTACAATATGTTTACTGGACGCTGGCGAAAAAACACAAGTTTGATGTGTCGCATCTGTGGTGGAAAGAAGAATTAAAGCAACCACAAGTTAAAGAGAATGACACAGCTAAACTCATGTGGGAAATACCAGTTCAAACAGATAGAACAATAGTGCACAATAGACCAGATATAATTTATACCAATAAACTTGAAAACAAAACATACCTAATAGATATCACCGTACCGTCCGACTACAATATAGGCGCAAAAGAAATAGAGAAGCTAAGCAAATACCATGCACTTAAAACTGAGGTAACCCGGCTGTGGAATACACCTACCGAAGTCATACCTATTGTAGTCGGAGCCACAGGAATGATTGCCAAAAGCTTACACAGGTATTGCGACAAATTGGACTCACACATAAACATACACATAATTCAAAAACAAGCAGCCATTCACACAGTCACTATTATGAGTAAGGTACTTGGAGATACAGTGTTTGTTAATCGAGGGGGGATATCTAATAATGAGGAGGAGTCTGAGCAACCTTTTCCCTGAGGGTCTCGGGGCGGGTGCTTAGAAAATAACCGAGCTTGGCTCGTGAATAGAAATCTTTCAAACTAATATAAATATTATAAAGAGGAAATGTTTGATTTTTTGTTTGTTTGTATTGAATAGGCTTCGAAACTACTGAACCGATTTCAAAAATTCTTTCACCGTTGGGAAGCTACGCTATTCCCGGTTGACATAGGCTATTATATTTTCTAAAAAAATACGGATCAATAATAAAACTCCAATAATGTAACCCAAGGTGTAAAAAAATACCCAAAAAATTCCTTACATCGCGTGTGCTGCAAAAACTATTGATGATAGAACAAAATAATGTACTACGACTTTGCAAAACACATCATTATCTACAAAAAGTGTTGCGACAGTATATGTCTAACTATTATAGTTATGTCACAATAAGTGTTCTTTAATTTTCAAAATTTAATTGAAATGCCGCCTCTAAAAAACGCTCTTTATTTGTACCTTGGTATTAATCTTTATCAAAATCAATTACTTCATATTCGCGACTGCTTCAATACCTTTATATAACTTTTATTGAATTATTCAATTCAGACATTCCATTCGAAAGATATCACGAGTTTAAAAATGTGAATATTAGAAAAAAGTCGCGTGTTCGCCGCTCAGTCCGCTCGGCTATCTAGGCAGCACGGGGTACGGGAGTCAATGTCAAGAAATAAAGTGCCGCGCGGCTCACTCGCGCGGTCGGCTCCCTACGCAGCGGTCTTGTGTAACCCGTGCACCCGTAGTCGTACCCCTGCGAAGCCGGGGCGGGACGATCACTATGTACCATGAGCTCGTCACCGTACAATTTATTTATATATCATATGGTTGTAGTTGATGGACTCGGAAACGAATACGCATATCATACACAGAGCAGTGTGTGGTTAAAAAAATAGTTTGCTTATCATGATTTCTTTTAACAAATGCTCTCAAATACTTAACCAAAACTTGGTTTTGTAATAAACTTAAACAATTTATTAGACGATAAGAGAAATATTTTACTTCAAAAGCCCGTAATAAATTTACGCTATTGATTGGTTGGACGACAGGCAAAATATCGTGAATATCTTAAATGTTTGGCGTCAAGTATGGGACTCAAGAAAAATACTCGGATAGTGAGGTGAAAGTCATACAAATACGTTCCAACGAAATATCGAAATAAATAATTGAATAAAAGCACACCTAAATATTAAACGAGTTTAGAATTTAATTTTAATCTACTTGTTTGATGACTCAAATGGATTTGCTTCATAGGAATTAAATATCTCTATACTCAGTCTGATGAAACATTACATCGAGTTTATAGTACCTAAAATGTCTTTATATTGTTTACTTATAACTCCTTACATTATCAATTTTGGTCTAAAGAAATTACGCATCGAATCCATTTGCTTACGTATTTTTGTTTGCGTTGTTAAATTTAATCGACTCGGTAAATAAATAAAACGTCGTATGCACACATCCCTACATCCCTAGCTGTTGTAACATTTAACTATTTTCGGTTTATCAGGATTATTCTGTAAAATTTATGGTTGTGCGAACGTTATAAGAGCAGTCGCTTAGACCTCATAAAATTAGAAATGTTTAATTTTTTGTTTTTTTGGAATATTCAACTGTGGGAATTTTGAAGATAAGAATTCGAAAGCAAGGTGGCCAGGGTAGTAGGAACGAGACAGTCAGCCCCGGGGTCGCGTCGCGTGAACATCATCGTATCCATATCCGTAACTAAGAAACCCCAGGCTTTCCCAAATTTCCTCGAAAAATTCATTACAACTCGCGTGTAGTTTGTTAAATTAATTTGGGCTTTATTATTTTGTGTTATTTTTCAGCTTTGTGTCGTTTCTTTCGTTCTCTATCTATTTCTTTATCTCCGTAGTGTCAGTGATTTGGTTTGTTTTACATTTGGCTTTGTTTCTAAGTTTCGAAAGCGTAAGTTACATTCTCATTACTTTTATGGTAGTTAAGAGTATTTATTAGGGCTCTTAGAGATTTCAACGTAAGAGTGAAAGGTGATTTAACACAAATTTTTGGGGAAAAGATTACCAAATCAAATATCAACAGTACACACCCTCACTGAATAAAAAACTATAAAACTAACCTGGGACACAGTTTCGGATGTGACATCGAATACACTCTAAGAGAATGAGTCCGGCACGAATCCCGACTTGGTCTTCGATGGCCTAGGTGCTCTAACTAAGTCTACGCCTAGGTTTGCCGCCGAATTCTGGTACGATTTTGGCCCATGTTCCGTTTAATACCCTTTGTGCTTTTAAAGCTTTAATGACATTTTCCTACGGACATGAATCTCGAGTTTGGATCGAAACCTGGCCCGAGTCGTTATCGTCCCTCACACTAGGCACACAACTTACACACGCGAAGTAAATAAAATTTAAATAATAGACTCTTCTTTGACTCGTGAGTCGATAGGTAGGACCATAATAATGCCTGACGAGATGATCGGAATATGCGTGACGGTTTGAGCGAAGTAGACAATAGGTCACTGGTTCGTTTGATGTCGAAGGCTTTGCTGGTTGGCTGAGATATAAGGTGTGATGGGACTCTCAGTTCCTTATCGATTAGGTAGGTTTTCCGAGACCTAATGGCCTCTATTCTATATTATTTAAGTGAGGATAACGTTAGGGTATCGCAATCATAGGGTTAGAGTGGCCACAGAAGAAAGAAGAATCCGTTGCCGTTTCGAGTGCTGTCAAAGCTAAGTCGCATGTTTACTTTATACTTTGTTTGATTTTTTGTACGGATTTTATAAATTGATTGATTATTTCGATTTGCGTGGATTACATTTAAATCATCTTATTTACGCGGATTTATGTTTCATTCGTTTCATTTTTAAGGATTTTGATATTTGACTTTACTTTTATTTATGTGAACTAAATTTTATTCATTTGCGAATATCTTCCGAATATTCGTGCGGTTGAATTACAGAGTATTGCTATAAACTTACATATTCCTTGTGACGTTTTTCAAAATGTGTACACAACGTAATGGGTCTGAAAATTTAATCAATAACTAGACGATCACTCGCTTACGGCCAAATCACAATATGTGAAATGATATTTATCATGTTATGTCTACTCTTTATAGGTAGATACTCATATGTGTGTATTTATACAGACATATAGGTATTAGGGTGACTGAGAAGTTACAGACCGGATAGTAGGTAGTGTAGTATGTTTGCTCAGGCAGGCCTTAGATTAGGTCGGGCTCTAAGATAGGATGTAGGCTTGCAGGATGGGTTATCGTTCCGACGGTGTGGCTGGGGCTTTAGTAGGTTAAGCAGGTTGGGTCGTTTGGTGAACTTTATTTGGGATTAGGCGGCCAGCAATCGGTTAGGGTTATGTACGACGTAGTTACTAGCTCTATAGCCCAAATAAAGCTGACCCAACCTGCTTAACCTATTAAAGCCCCGGTCACACACAATATGCTACAGCACCTACTCTTGTTATTAACCTAACATGTATTTTTGTTATTTTCACGAGAACTGCGAATGTAGCGGATAGAGTCGCAGACACAAGCAGGTAAAGCATTTAAACCAAGGTAAATTATACGTACTCGGGAATATCCCAAACGTTTTGGGAACTTCGTACCTTCCCTAATTGCAAACGGAATTATGGGGGTGAAAATAATTACGTGAACCCCGGTAAACCCTTCGCTGTAACCTCAAAAACCGAGGACCCCTACATGTTTATTCGCATAACTATTAAAATTTAATAGTTCGTCCTGCTTAATAAAATTAAATTGGGTGATAGCAGGCTTGAAATGTTTGGGATAAATGGTGAATAGGTACTAAAAACCAACATAACGTTCATCATCATCATCCGAGCGGTCAATTACGGCTTTTGCTAGGATCTTCCTTCTTCACTTGGTCCGGCCTTCGGCACTCTAAGTCGTCAGCTGTTGGCTCTTGAATCCGACTCTGTGATGTCTATATAAGTACATGTATTGGCCGTAAGTTATGCACATCGGCTAGCTTCGATTTCTTTCCTTTTCGTATTTACTTACACGGGTGCGACAGAGATGACGCTTTGCGATACCTGTGTATAATTTTATTCGTATTAATTAAATAAGAAAAATGTCACATTGTTATAACAGAATTACTCCCGTATAAGTTATTAACGCTGGTTGTTCTTTAGATATGTTTTCTAAATTAAACGCTATACGCGATGAGGCTGTCTGTTGGAAAGTGGTTACCGCCTTTTATGGACCTATAATAAAATGTACCTCTTGCACTATTCCATGTCATAGTCAAAAGAAACACAATAGCTGGGAGCTCATTTCACATCCGAATCGTACAAGCGAGAAACGTTCTTTCGAATCTTCGCGTGGACACCAACAGAGGGTCTACGTAGTGGGGATAAGTATCCAGCCAGCAGCGGGTGGTCGTTGGCCGAATTGTGTTGTGGGCATCAAAAATCAAAAAGTTCCTTAGAACACTCACCATTGCACAGCCTGTAGAACACACACAGGGAGCCAAAGTCCCTTCGGTCAGCCAGTAGTTTTAACTTGCTTGTTAATATGGGATTGGCGACAATTCGTACGGTATGCCTCTTTACGGAGTCCAGACAATAAGTACAAAATCAACTTTGTGCTTCCTCCATCCATCGACTCCCTACAAACTTTACGAGGTCGTCCTTCCATCCCGGCTATCCTAAGCTGCGATTGCCTGTACTGGAACGCCACGCTAGAACCTACCCATTCTATCAGGCAAAGGCCCTACGAGCTATGTGGCCTACCTACTACAGTTTTGTGATTCCAATTCATAAGCCGGTGACTTCAGTTCTGCTACGAGTATTCCTGTTTCTCTCAGATAGAGAAACTACGAACTTACTCTTTCCATCGCAAATAATTATCGTCACGATACGGTCCGTGATACATACATACATAAAGCTCACGCCTCTGTCCCACAGGTAGGGTAGGCCCAGACTATGGATAATGATAAGGAGAATTAATTTAGATTTAATTAACTAACCATTAAAAATCGGAAATATACACCCGGCCCTAATTTAACCAACTACTATACTAGACTAGACTGGGGTAGACTGGTAGATAAATCTACAAAGCTCTAAGTTCACCGTTGTACTATTTTGTGCATGAAGTGTTAAATGATTAATAATAATAATAATAAAAATACAAAGTTTAGGCGATAAAATTACACCATCGAATCGACTTCAAAATCATGAATCATTTCAGATAAATCTGAAAACAATGTATACTAAATGAAATCACCATAATTTTCAATTTAAAAACCCTCAGGGGTTGAATGCACTGGTAAAGAGGCGGATATTCTGATATTCTGTTTGTTAAATCTGAATTCAACAAACATAACCCACCTTTCTGGGTCAGGGTTAAACTACATAAACAGGAAAGTTTTCGATCTCGAAAGTTAGTGACATATAAATATATATAAATATATGTGTAGCGAATTTAATTTTTGAATAAATTATTTACTATTTAGATATAAGTGTAAAACAATTTGCGAATAAAGATGATAGTGTATAGCTTTTTACGATTAGAATTAAAATTGTGAACAGATGAGGCCCAATTATATTTAATATAAGGGAAAATATTCACAGAACAACAGCAGAGTAGGTAAAGAAAATAAAAACTCGTTAAACCCGTATGAAGAGGGAATTTTTTGGGAAATACAATATATGAGCACAAAATTATCCTTATCGACCGTAACGTTTCAGATATAAATAATTTCTTCGTGTATCGATATTGTAACTTTATACCTAACTATAAGATAAAATAATTATAACTATAAAATAACGAATACTGGGAATTTCAAAGCGATAAGCCCATAACCAATTGTTGATTGACGAATGTCTTCTTGATTAAATAAACAATTCTGGAATACCCAGTAATGAGGTCATGATGGTTAATTTCATTTTCAATAAGTAATAAAGATATCGGCACTTGTTCACTTCAAATATCGTTGGTACCTACAAATTTGGATCGACAGTGTGCCTATTTTACTATCGGTCAACATTGACCTGTGAACTGGGTTTTTCCCAGAATATCACAATAATATTGCCAACGTTTAAAGAATAGCTATTACAGTATGATATAATATGGACCTATTTTACCTAGAGCTATGGTCACTACAGGAAAAATAAAATTAATTATTCATACAATACCGTTTTCAAACCACGTCCCGAGCCACAACGACCAATTGTGAGTGAGTAATTTGGTCCTAGTAGCCCAAGATAAACTATAATGAACTATAAACTCTCCATTAGCTAAATACTTATCAGCTTTTAGGTTTATTATCGTTTTTCTACGTCAATTGCTATCAATTCATTTTAATATTTTGAGTTGCAAGGATGATATTAAAAAGTGTGTAGAAGGAGGGAGTAATAAAAAATTATTAATATGTTAATTAAATAACTTTAATTTAAGGTAAAACACTTATAATAATTATAACAATCTCAATACTGAAAAACTAGTCTTAAAAATAAATTACAATATGAATACTATGCTTTTTTAGAAGCTAATTTAACATATTCTAAAATTGTAAGATAACAAAATACATAATAAGTGGACAAAGATAAGCAGTTGTTTCTTTGCTTGCGGAGATCTCTTACTACTGTTGCTAGATCGATCGTCGAACTCTCATTGTATCTCGATATGCTGATGTCTAGAGCGCAGAAAGCTCCTGTGCGATTTAATCCAGCAGAGCAGTGGACCACCATAGGAGGAAAGTTGGAACTCTTGTTATCAAACTCCACATGTGCTTGAGCCTTTCTGACTTTGAGAACAAAGTTAAGAAAGTTTGATCGGCTTTGAGGCACGCTTTTATGAGGCCAATCGGTGTAAGTGAAGTGTGTGAGGTCTAATGAGTCTCCACTGTCGTCTGTCATCCGTAGCTTGGTCACTATATGGTCACAAAAGGTCTTTACTTTCTTTGTTTCAATGATGAAGTCACCGAACCACACTGTCCTTCCTTTCTTCGGGTCCCAGTACTGGTAACAGACTTCCTGTTCTTCTTCGTGTGTTTTTGTCAACATAACGATAACTCTGGATTGATATCCAAACACCATTTTCCAAAAATCTTCGGCTGTTGACTGAAGTGGGCCCTGACAGCACAAATACTTGCCTCGAGTTTTGTACCCGTTGACGTGATTGGCGTTAATATAGTCGCTTTCTCCGTTTTCTGCTGGTAAGATCACTCTGTTATGATCAAAACAAGGTAAAAACCAGTATCTATTTTTCAAAATATTTTCTTCCTTCATCGATATGCTGCAACTGTACTCAACTTTTTCGTCTAATATTCTCCGTTGTTCTTGTTCGAGGATCTTGATTATTCTTTCTTCATTGTAACTAACGCCAGATTCTTTTTTCGTAGAAATCCCACCCATTTTTAAAAATTTATTTTCACAGGATGAGAGTCCTTGTTTCGACTGAAGATCAGTATCGACTGAAAATATTATACTGATCGTGACACATTTATACTAATGAATTTCAGCATTAATATTAACTTTTTCCTCCCTGAATGAACAATTTAACCAATATGACGCACGAGGTTTCAGTTTATTGAGTTTGATATTTATTTCAACATCATTAAAAATTAATTTTATCTATAAAAATTCCCATGTGGTTAATTAACAAGCCTATCAGTGAGTTCAAATGTTATCATGAACTTCTTTTCCTTTAAAAACCTTACAAATTACAATCAAAACCCTTTATTTGGAGTTTAGGAAACTAAAGCGATGATATGGAGCATCATGTTTCAGTATATGAAATTAACTATTTCTTATATTATTTAACATTACTAATTTTCAAGTAATACTTCCTCTACAGGAAGTGAATCACCATAATGTAGTTAACTTTAGGCAGTCAAAGGACCAATATAAATAGGATTTCTCTATGAATTGTATCATAACTTTATTTTTGATTGTACGAACAGTACCTTTGATTTTTTTTCTGATTTTTGAAAGAAAAATTTAAAAAGAGGAAGGGTGTAATTGTATCGAAAGCTCTGCAAAAGATAAGACAGGTGAACAAAGACTCTATCAGCCAAGCAGAGAATTAAGTTTTTTGTTACAACGTATGACATAAATTCGTTATAAACAATATGAAGTAATGTAGATTGGTAACGTCCCATATGGAGCACGCGGTAATTCGGACGGCGATAACATTTAACCTATGGGAAAACCCGCGATAGAAAGTATTTTTGTTTATGAATCCCTCTATATCAGCCGACTATATAAGAGTCTTCCAGTAGGAAGCAGTATTATTGCGATTCGGGACTTCAAGAAGTGACATCTTACTCTCTCTAAAAATGGATTCTGATAAATTAAACGACACATTCGGTCCAGATCCTACAAGCAGAAACTATACGATATTCCATTTGATTGCTAAATCTGACTGTCACGATATTTTGGATAGAATATATAACCATTCTGGAGATAAAGACTTTCAGCACATACTAAAACTCAAGGATGACGACGGAAACACGTGTCTCCATACTGTCGTAAGGTGCCGAAGTGGAAGTGATGCTGACGATATGATATCGTTGATGGTAGCTATGGGAGCAGACTTGAATGCCCAGGATAATGCAGGAGACACTGTTTTGCATAAAGCAGTGAAAAAGGGGGACCACAAGCTGGTAGAAGGATTAGTAGAGATGCACGCCGATAAAGACATTAATAATGAAGATGGATTGACGGCTTATCAAATTGCTGAGCAAAACAATGATGAAGAAATAATGAAGATGCTTATAATGAAGATTGAAGAAAATAATAGTTCTGGATGTTCAGTAAGCCCGTTTAACTTAAGTGAAATTCTAGGTTTTCTATCAAATTCAACAGATTAACTACTTTTATTTTTGCTTGTGAATTGTGCAAGCTTTGATTTTATAAGCCATAGTTTTTAAGTGTTTTATTAAATGGGTGAATTGTAAGGGTGAATGATAATTGTAATTAGAATGTATAAGTTTTAAATGATTATAATCTTTTACCCTTATAAATTTATCTGTATAAATTTTGCGTGGGCATAAACGGATGTCCTTTGGTTAACCAGTACCTAAAGTTCTTATCAACGAACACTGAGGGAAACCAACCCGTAACTATGATTCAGAATGGGTACTTTTGATAGGAATTGTCACTGCAATTTTCTCAAAATAAAACGATGCGCATGTCTCTCGTTTTAGGTCTTTGAAAAAATAAAAACAGGGTTACATATTAAATCCTTAATTTCATTAGGTGTTTAAAAAAATTTTTTACAAATTCCTTACATAACTTTGGTATCTTTAGTTTATTTATAAAATACAATCACACTAGAAATTACATAAATCTTATACTAACTTATCTTATGACTGAATTTATTCTTAAAAAATATTAATAATAATACCATCAGTCGTGATAAGTATAAGGATGCAGAGAAATTTCAGTTTTTTTATCTAAAATCCAATATCTTTTTCTAAATTATGTTTTACTTAACTTTTTAAGTACTATTCGATCTTACAATGAAATGTTCTTAGAACTACGTTTACATTTTACTGGCAAAGACACATACTTAATGAATCTTCAAATTAAACAAATTTAGTTAATAAAAAAATTCATGTTTTGTTTATTTTAAGTTTACAATAAATATTTTTTTCTGTTTAGGTTATTTTATTATTTTTTATTTAACTGTCAAACGTGATAGTTCCTCCAAATCACTTAGAGCTAACACACATATGAGTAATTAAATTTTTCAAGGATTCTTTGTTGGTAAAAAATACAAATACGCTCAATATTTCAGCACTAAATATCAAAAATTTATTTAATACACAACCAGAAGATCACTATTAAAAAAATTAAAATTTTGAGTTAAAATACTATAGATAAAGATCACAAATCAATAGTCATAATTTCCGTGAGCCCTTAGTTCAAACATGATATCAATTTTAAAAAACTATAGCAGGAAAAAGACTTCACTAACTTATAAATAGTTCCATTTACAAGATCTTATTAGTGAGCAACCGACTGGAGGCAAAAGAAATAAGATTTGACCTGAGCCTGATCCCAGCATTGAAAAACCCGAATGTTAAATAATAGGATGATAAAAATATTACTAAGCGGCAAATATCTTGAGGAAAAAAGGTTCCAAAAAGAATCACTTTGTAGGGTTTTGAACGTGCTGAATGACACACAATTTTGCAGTTAAAAAAAAATTTCTTTAAATTTACAAATTTAATTGGTTTGAAATTTTAACTTTCAACATCGAAATTATCCCTGTTAACAATGTATAAACAGTCGAGTTAAATTGAGTTTTCGTAATAGTGTGTTGTGGGTTACCCATGTCCTCTATAAACAGCAATAAGTTGAAGCCGTTTCAGCCCATAGGGGTTCTAAAAATTGGCAAAGTTTTGCAGGGCCGCCGGGGTTTTTCTTCTGAAAGTAGATTACTCCGACGAGCTTGGTATTCCGTTTGCCGTGAGTTGTTTATACAGGAACAGACTCCCGTCCAATGGAAAACGTCAAACAATATTGAATGTTTCCCGTATTTGCTGTTATATACAAAATTAAGGTCAAACCGATGAGCTTTTTCAGCAGAAGCCGAAGACGAACTTTCGGCCTGGTTTGTTATAATTTTCACAACAGTGAGTACTGGAAACAACGCCTGTGAAAATGTTGTCTACAAATATGTAACCGGATATAATTTGCTCAAAGAATACTTGCAGGCACTAGTCTTCTGTCTAGTCCGTTACTGTACCTAAGATACATTTGATAGAATATACATTGGGGCCGGCCGTTTTTTTTACTTCGTGCTACATTTTGCATACAACTGCATTCAGGAAAAAGAGCTGCGGAGTTTGTTTCCTTCCACCACCAGATTAACAACATTCTGTAAGTAATTGGATGCAAGGAAACCTAACTTATTCCATTTTAGCCCAAGCGACGAGATTGTTTAGTAAAATACCCTCTGGCTGCGTAGTTCGCTAGAATTTTAAAGAAATTGGAGTGTTGCACGTAAGTAAAATGTATGTTGGTTGGTGTTGAAAAGATAAGGTACCGAACCAAAATGGTATCTAAATAAATATATTTTTTTTATTAACTATTGAACAAACTAGTGCAGGTAAATTAGATATTGACCTGGATATTTCTAAAAATTTGTAGGAATGTAGATAATAGTGTCCTGATTGATGTCTCAAAAGTCCCAAAAAATAAGTTTAGAACAATTTTAGAACAAATTTGGCGGATTACAATTCTAGCGGCATTTTTGGTAACATTTTACCGACCCTGCTTTTTTACTAATTCGGACTTGCTGAACACGAATTTTGGGCTTGACCATGATCTAGGATTCGGCAAATGAGGTAATTACAGTGGAGCGACTATCATTTGAACTCCATAACCTTGTTAACAGGGGAACCTGACCAGATTGGATGGTTAATGATGGTTAAACATTCAGTCGCCCTAACATGCAGGTTTCATAACGATGTTTTCCGTCACAGTAACAGCATTGGGTGTACGTTAGCTGAACAGCAAAGTGTTCAGCTAACGTACATAACTCAGAAATGAGTTATTAGTACATGGCGACATTGGGAGTCGAACTCGGGACCTCTTGCTTACGAGTCGGATCCCTTAACCACTAGGCCACCGACGCTCCCATTCAATTCTGAAACCACCAGATATAAGATATAGAAGATATAAAACGAAGTCGCTTCCCGCCGTCTGTCGCTATGTATTTATTTATGTACGTACCCTTAGATATTTAAACTACACAACGAATTTAAATACGGTTTTAAACAATCAATAGAGTGATTCAAAACGCAGGTTTATAAGCAAGAAACAAAGAAGTAGCAGGTAGTAGAGGTAAAGTAGGTGTACGCGAATGAAGTCGCGCCCCGGCCCCGGCTATCTATTACTAGTGGACCAGATAAATAGATAATCAAAACCATCAGAAACCAAAACTCTACCAATACTCGATATAAACATCGTCTAATTTACGTTTGAAAAACACTTTAACGCTGAAAGGCGAGATTGCGAAAATACAAGTACCTACCATGAAAAAAAAACATGAGAAATGAGAGCACATATCAAACGCGTCAAGGTTCCGACGGATGCGAGGGAACAGGAAGTCAGCTTATCTCGCACGCTTCTCACTCTAACAGGTTAAGCCATAAGAGTAAGCGGGAGAGCGAATCAAATGTATTCAAAATTATAAAGAGGTAAGTAAATTTGTGCTATGAAATGAGGAGATCCGCAAGCGAACCAAGGTCACCGACAAAGCGATTGCCAGGCTGCCAGGCTGCCAGATTGCCAGGTTAAAGTGGCAGTGGGCAGGGTGTGCCCTGCCTTCGAGCTACACATAGCAGAACAGATGGCCGATGGGGCAGTAAAGTTCTCGGGTGGCGACCACGTACCGAAAGACGCAGAGTGGGTAGGCCTCGCAAAAGGTGGACCGACGACCTGGTAAAGATTGCAGGTACCAGCTGGATGCAGAACGCATAGGACTGACCTTTGTGGAGATCTCTGGCGAAGGCCAATGCCTAGCAGTGGGCTGATATGCTGAAGTAAGTTCAGCGTGCGTACACATGGACGGCACGTTGTCAACGGCAAACCGATGGCTGCCATAGCCCTGTTAGTGCGGGTGCAGTCGGTGTGTCAACTGCATGCGAGGGTCAATTATACCACCCTTAATAATAATCGTCTTAGCGTCTATATCCCGAATGTACTCTCTCGCGCGAAGGCCCAGGGTCGGACTTGATCATGGTCCAAAATTTTACAGATAGGTAGCCCGAACGCCTAACTCAAATTTAACGTCGCCATCTTTAAGCAATAGGATTGCAAAGTATGGCTATTGCACCATTTAGTAAGTGCGCAGTTCAGTGTTGCCGCCGGTCAAGCCAGAAAAAGTCCGAAAACGAATCTTACATTATTTTACCCATTATGACAATAATTTTCTTTAATAAAATATTAATAATCTTGACCATGGTCTGGGAATTGGCAGATCAGGTAAATAAGTAACAGTACAGAGACTGACTTCTGTGACTTTGTTAACAGGGGGACCTGGTCAGCTGGGATTAAGGTTACCACTCAGTACAGGTTTCCTCACGATGTTTTCCCTTACCTGAAGAGCTCGAATAGGTTTTTTTTTTATGTTATACGGCAGAAAAACAGGCAAGCGGGCCACCTGATGGAAAGTGGTCTCCGCCGCCTATGGACATCAGCAACACCAGGGGAGTCACCAATGCGTTGCCCGCCTCAAATGTTAAACTAATGTTTTAACTCAGAAAAAATCATAAGTATATAACAAGCTTTTATCGCGCAGCTTTTGATTGAATATTATAGGGGTATAGGCATTAAGAACATTCCAAAGAGCCCAAACACGATGGGTTTCTCTTATTGCGTTCTGTAGTTCCTATGGCCACCATCCGTCATCATCATCAGACCTTGAATATCACTTAGGGTATAGTAGTCATTCGACCGTTTCAAATAGCCCAAATACAATGGAGTTATCTTGTTGTGTTCATTAGTTCATATGATCACCTTCCAACTCTATCTTTAGAGAGTATTAATATCATTCTTGGAAACTCCTAACTGGGCGTCAAAAGCACGAATGAGATTTATCGTGAAGATTATCGTTTATTTGGGCCCTGAACCTTCACTTTAAATTCATGGAAATTCTGGCACATGGCTGCAAAAATTCATTGAGAGCCACTTACATAAAACCCGTTACTTATCAGTAGATATTATTCAATTTTTCCTCAACTTGTAAAAACAACCTTATTTTTTTCCAAACAATCAACAAAACTTTGAAGATCGTTCGTTATAAGGCTTAATCTGCGCACATTTTTATTATACATCGAGCTGTTCAGTGAGCTGTAAACACTGAGTTGACTTCATCAAACGAAACATCTATTCCTACCTATTCCTATATATTTCTACCGCCAAACAACAATGCATGCATTTTTGTGTTCCGGTTTGAAGGATAAGGTAGCCAGCGAAATTACGGGCATGAGGCATTTCATCTTCGTCCTCACAGTGACAACGCACTTACGGTTCCGCATTTTGTTGCCTGCAACCTAAATGCATGAATCATAGATGTTATGGGCGACAGTTATCGCTTACATGCAGATGGGCTATCTGCTTGTTGGTTACTGACTAGTATATGAATATGAATAATAATAATACAATTATATAAAAAAAACGGAGGATGAATTGAAATTCGTCCAAAGATTTGTTAAAGATTGAAGAAATTCAAATATATTGATTAACTCAACAGCACGAAAAAGCCATCAATAAGACTCCTTGAGCCTTCTTCAACACTTCTGTCCTTATTACCACCCAAGGGATTATTTCACGTTGATTGCTTTTGCACCTTTTTCCATGTTTTGCACAGATTTTGTTGAAAGCCTTTTAAGCACAAGATTTTATTGATCTAAAGGTAGTTAATTATACCTATATTTAGATAAAAATAATAATTATGGCGTTAATGTCCCGGTTGTGTTCTTACGTGAGGGGTCCGCTTTGACCGTGATCTAGGATTTGGCAGATCAGATAATCACAGTGGTGTGATTGCTCTGTACACTGTTATAAAGAGAACCTGACTAAATTAGATCATTGTTATTCAGTGCCTGAATGTGCAGATTTCATCACGATGTTTTCCCTCACCGTAGGGCCTCAGTTAATGTTCATGTAATGTATACCTATATGGCCGCACTGAGGTCCGAACCCGGTACCTCAAATTCATAATCATATTTATTGATAACTGTTAACGGTACAAGTCAATTCTTATATCTCAAGTTACATTAAAATTTGTCTTACTTAAATTTACAACAATACGTCGTGTACCTATACCAATAAAATAATTTAAACAATACAATAGTGGTAATGTAAATAGTAAATGAATGAAGTGACACAATAGTGATGGTAAAATAATTGGAATAAAATAATCGAATGATACAATAGTGGTAATGAAATAATTGAAATAAAATTACAAAATAGTGATAAAAAAAGAATTTTGTCACGAATCGAACACACCACCAAAGCTCTTTTTCTACAACTGTAGAGAAATATAATTTCTTTCCAATACCAAACGCTCTATACTGTAATGAATCTTGCTAAACAACGACCCCATTAGACCACACAACAAAATCGTTTCAAAGTACTTACTCACAGACTCTGCAAGTAATTCCGTGATGTTTAGAGGATCATACGAGTAATTATGAAATCTCTGGGATATAACGATGCGAACAAATTAGCTGTTTAACCTTGACAATTTATATCTATATTAAAGAATAATATTCCTGCTCTGGATATAATTTTTGATGATTTTATAGCTCCTTTTTAATACTAATTTCACCCATCAAATATCACGCTGTTTCCGTGGCTCGTCGGCTCGTCGTTTAAACAAATTCTAGCTATACATATATAGGTATAAAACTGTTTTGCGAAAAATTGCATTTTCGCAATTTCTACAAACTACCAACGATATGATCGGTGTTTGTTTGAAACTAAACTCGCTTTCTTTACACATACTCGTATTATTATAATCCACTCCACGGCAGTCGTCTCGTGACCACTGTGGGTGTAACCCTACCAGAACGTCGGGAATACAAATCGAAAAGGTACGTCGTGTGTAAGTCCCGTCTAATATAATAAGATATTATCGATATTTAGACACATTAATAATTTTATTGCTTCAGATATACGATTTTAACCTAACGAAGAGCAATGTAAAACAATTGTTGAATGACTTTAAGTCATTACTTAAAATTAACATTCGTAATTCCCAGATCTTCCAAATCCTGGATCATGGTCAAAAGCGGACCCCGGGGCCTCGTCCTCGAGAGCATAACCTGGACATTAACGGTAAGATGAAAAAAAACCAGAATTAATATTTGTATCGAGTTTCGAGCACATCGGTTTCAAAGGTCTCCAAGGAGTTAGATTCCTAATGTATAAATAAATGATTTTCTGCAGCCAATTGGACAGTTTCACGTAGTTCCCTGTTGAATTGAGTTTTGGTAATTTCGGTGGAATATTAAATGTGGCTCCAATAAGGAGGGCTGGCAGAAATGTATGAACCCAGCTTAATGACCAATAACGTTGAGCAATATCTCAATGGAAAGGATTTTTCATTGTCTACAACTTTTACTACAGCGACAACTTTCGAATCATTGTGGTAAAAAAGTTATGTCATACGGGCCGAATTTTCCAGTACAAAATTAAGTAGTTTGTTTTAATTGACCATTACTTTTTTTCCACTACGATTCGAGAGTAGTTGCCGTAGTAAAAGTTGTAGAAAATGAAAAATACTTTCTAGTGACATATAGCTCAACGTTATTGGTCATATAGGCTGGGTTGTCCGGACCTTCTTTACTGTGTTTGACAAGGTACTATACCAGTGTATACTAGGTGTATACGTCATTTTAGACCTAAGAAGCGATGAATTGACATCGCCGAGTCGAACGCGAGAGCCAACGGCTTACGACGTGAGGATGCCGAAGATCGGGCAAAGTGGAGAAAGCAAAGCAGGAAAGCGGACCCTGACAGTAGCCGGGATTGGCCGCTCGGATGATGATGATGACTTTACTTAATTTTGTGTATAGGTTATAAACTGATTATCATTACTTTATCCCTAAATAATTAATGAGTTTCCCAAGTGGCTGTACGTAAATAAATTGTGAATGAACTTTCTTGAAATACCAAATTTTCTGAAGTAATGTCAAAACTTTCCACAAAGCCTAAAAACTTAACCTTTTTTCAAGACTGTGGAAGAGCTCTTGCGGCGAGAGGGAGTGCAAAATTGTGAACAAGGATTCCGTACACTTTAACTTTTAGATTCTTTTGCACTCAATTAATATTTAGTTATTTAATTTTTAATGTAATTATTTATTCAGGATATCTCAAATTTTTGTAAATTAGACTAGTTTCGCATTTGACCGCCATCTCACTTGGTGTTAAGTGACCATATGGCGGAAGGTGAAGCATGCAAGAATAGCCTTCACTTTAGCCTTGAAGGCGTCCAGTTTATAACGATCAACTCGTACGGAACGTTCGGGTCGTCGTTATTTTAAGAGAATTCTGGTAGGATGTATCCTTTACAATCATGTTCTTGCATCAGTATTTGATTATAAATCCATAAAATAAAGAAAGCCATCTGCTTAGTAGAAGCCGAGTTCCATAGCTGTGTTGCTCGTAAGGAATTAAAGAAGAATTTTGTGTAGATGGTAGATAGGGTTCTTGTTAAACCTCTTGAACAGAGAGTAATATAATACGGAGAATAAGAAAAAAATAAAATAATAAACAAACGATGTACAAATTGAGGCACAAAAAATTGAGAAAATAAAATATAACATAACAATATTGCTAGTAATTTTATGGCATTGTTAAAAGGTACACCTACATTTAAGTAAGCCAGCCTTTTAAAGACTGAGAAAAACCAACCTAATTTATCGCAAAAACATAACTGTACTCCTTATTTTCAGTACTTGAGAGCTATTTTCACAAAACGGGCCCCTAGAGGTATGAATTGGTGCAGAAACTTTTGCTGAATGCGTCCCGTAACCCCGCTATGCAGTTGACACGTAACAAGGTGATTTCCAGATTCTCTCTTTTCGTGTCCGAGTCAGGGGCGCTCGCTGCGTCGACTAATCCTGACAGTAGTGTTGGGCAATTGTTTAAAAATATACGTTTATTTTATGTTATACGGCAAACAAACAGGCAAGCGGGTCACCTGATGGAAAATGACAACACCAGAGGAGTTACCAATGTACTCTAAAGTCTGAAGTCTGAAAATACTTAGAAGTCTTTCGAACCTTCGCGTGGTACCCAACAAAGGGTCTACGCAATGAGGAGGAGTACCCAGCCCACGGCGGGTGGTGCGATGGTTGAATTGTGCTGTAAGCACCAGATATAACAGTTCCTAAGAACACTCTCCATTGAACAGCCGATAGAACACACGCAGGGAACCAAACTCCCTCCGGTCAGCCAGTGGTTCTAACTTGCTTGTTCTAAATCGTCGCGTCTCTGTACGGAGAACAGCAGATTAAGCAGGTCGACAGTTTTGCCGGCCCAAAGATAGGAACAATGCTCCATATATGGCCGCATTTGTGCCTACATTGTTATATATGCCGTAATGCCTTTTGAACTCCTGATGAAGGAAGAGGGATGTCTGTGTATCGGTGGAGGTGTATATCTGTCTGTAGCATCGTGGCTCTCGAAGGGATGGACGATTTAGAAGTGGTTTTCTTTTTCAAATAACCCGAGGTTCGCTGTGACCATGATCCTGGATTTCGGAGATCAGTAATTACAGTGGAGCAACAACGTGATTGAACCTGTTGACAGGGGAACCTAGCCAGATTGGATCATGGTTACGCATTCAGTACTTTTGTACACTTTTATTCCGTCGCCATGGGATCAGTCCTGCGCAGCATAAGTATGGACAGTGCAGCTTCAGTTAATCGATTTACATAAAGTAATTTGAGTGGTTTATTTCATTCCAATAGCTCTTTTCTGCAATGGTTTAGTTCGAATAATTTTTCTTTGTTACTCACTATTCTTTCACTATTATATTCTTTATTACACTTAACGCAATCCTTTAATTAGGATTATTGTGCTTTCTGCAATCGTTTAATTCGAATATGAGTGTCCTTTCTGCAAGCTCTTTTATGCAATTTTTATTCGAATGACTCATTCGTATTTGCCCATCACTACGTGCCAGTCGTGATTTAACCGTAGGGCAGTTAGATTTGTTAGAGAAATCTTGCTTTAAAGCGACCAGAGACTTTCACACGGCGTAATAAGGTTATGGTTCATGAAATTCTGCTTGGAAGTAGGTTCTAAGGAATTTCATAACTTTGTGTAGTTAGTATGAGACACTAGCTTGAGCTCGCGTCTTCGCCCGTGGGAACTACTTTAATTTTTTTTATACCACTAAGGTGTCAAACAAGCTTACGGCCTGCCTGATGGAAAGCAGTCACCGCAGCAATACCAGGGGCAGCAGCCACGCGTTGCTGACCTCGTACAAACCTTGCACCCCTTTCTTGAAGAACTCCATGTTGAACTCTACAGGGAAAAACTCTTCAAGCAACAATGGGCGCCATTTAACTCTAGTGAAGTTGTAATGGTGCCCAAACAGCACAAATTCAGAATAAAAGTCTTATCAAATTAGATTTGACAAGACTCAAGTCTGTTTGACATGATGCCTACAGCTACATTCTTTCATAGCACCGCTCTCCATCGACAGGGAGTTCATCCTCACACCTTGGAGCCAAATTGAACTGTGCGGTTCCAAAGGAACTTTCTCCCACGCACACTAAGGTTGTGGAATTAACTACCTGGAGAGGTTTTCCCTGGAGAGTACAACATGGAGTTCTTCAAGAAAGGGGTTAAAAGGTTTTTACGGGGTCGGCAACGCGTGGGTGATGCCCCTGGTATTGCAAACGTCCATAGGCTGCGGTGACTGCTTACCATCAGGCAGGCCGCAAGCTTGTTTGCCACATTAGTGGTATAAAAAATAAATAAAAATTCTGACATACCGACGATACCGATGATATCCGCCAACAAGCCGAAATAAATTGGCTGCAGGTAGCCGGAAACAGACAAGCGTGGAAGCTTGGAGAGGACACCTACATTCGAAGATGGAAACACTATGGGCTGATATAATAATGATGATAAGGAGATATTATTTTGTTGCTGTCACTTCTCTATAACCATCAGTAATCAAACCATGGTTCTTTATAAGGTTTATCATTAGTTGTTTTATAACAGGTTGTACAGTTCATTATTTTTTAGTCATATCATAATCGATAGCCATTCGATTACAACTCGAGACAAATTGGGTATTCTGCAAAAAAATTTAGGTAAGCGCAATGAAGTTGTAATCGATTCGACTCTCAGTCGACGCTCTAAGGTAACATATTAAGTCGAATCCCAATCGAATTTTATTGGTCTTTTATTAGCAACAGAATACCAAAATCGTGTCAAATGCAATTACAATTCGATCGATTAGTATAAGCAGTTTATTCAGACGAAATGAAAAAAAATTATACCAAGTTTTGCGGTCCGGCAAAGAGTAAAAATGTCAATTACACAGCGCAGGGCAGATTCTATATCACCATTTCAGCCTTCAACATGCGCAAAAATGCTTCCCTACCGCGAAAGCGTAAGTAAAATGCCTGCACACAAGCGATTTGACAAGCCATGGTTTGTGTTGTAGAAAATGAGGTGATAGCTGCTCAGTAAAGCGAGTAACGCGTTGTCACACCCTTATATATACAGGGTGAATTCAAATTGATTATACTAAGGGGTAGAAACCGTATGCATTATCATCATCTTGGCGTCGATGTCCCGGGTGTGTTCTCGCGCATGACGGCCCGGGGTCCGCCTTGATTCAGGATTTGGCAGATTAGCTAATTACAGTGGAGCGACTGCCAGCTCACCTCCGTGATAACCTGAATAAATTGGATCATGGTTACACACTCAGTAGCCCTAATGTGCAGGTTTCATTACGATATTTTGCCTCACCGTAAGAGTATCGATTATCATTTAACAAATGTACGACTTAGAAAAGAGTCATTGGTATATGGTCTCTAGTATTCTGAATAAAATCATAATAATATAAAATTACAAATTGTCTTGCTAGACTGGCGAAAACTTAATTAATTAAATAATTTATTTATTTATTTCAGGCAACTGAGGCCCATTTATAAATACACAGACAACATAAAAACAAAATACAGACAAAGATAAAACGTAAACATACAAATTATTATAAATTGTAAACTAATATACATATAAAAATATAATTTATTAATACATTAAAAAATAACTGACACTTAATGTCGTTTACACACTTCTCACACTAATGACACTAATGACACACATACTGTTTTATCTATCATGCAATCACTCAATCTGTAGCAGGCTTTGCAACGTAAGGTATTTTTAATAATTGATTTAAATTAATTTATGGTAATTGAATTACTTCGTCAGGTAATTTATTGAAAATGTTATGCTTAAACCTACAAATGATTTTTGTATTTTACTTAACTTTTTATTAATGGGAAGCAGTTTATGCTTATATGCTTATAGTATATTTCTAGTATTTATGTCATCAACATCAGAGTTTTTGAGAAGTTGTTTGTGATTTAGCACATGCGTACTGTATACCTTGGTATCATCAATTTGAAATCACCTTGTATACATCGGCGCACCAAAGCCTGAAATGTACTGGGGTCCATGCTGAGTTATGACCTACATTGTGGTAAATATTTTCCATATTTTGCATCTATGGGTAAACATTTCGAGCTACATGAAATGAAAATGTGTCGGTTGCAGATGGGGTATGAATGCTGTTGTGATGGTTGTTGGTCTGGCTTTCTATCTGTCGCAGCCAAATGGTTAAATAAGCCGATTAATTAAACGGCTAGCTATTTAAGCAGTTATTTAATTGAAAATGCCAAATGCCAAATTCATGAACTTTGAAAGTAAAGTCAAATGAACGATATTGCCTCGAGTTTACGAAGCTCTTCCATTCATTGTCATAATGCTAACCTAAACTATACGAATAGAAACCTAATGTAAACTATTATTATACTTTGAAGTTATTGTGGGTAGGTTAGCATTGGAACAATGTGTGGAAGGCAAACGTAAACTCGAGGCAATATCGTTCTTTCAACATCACTTTAAAATCTTATGAAACTGGCAAATTTTCAACTAGATAATTGCTCAATAAGCTAGCCGTTTAGTTAACCGGCTAATTTAACCATCCGGCTGCGACATATATTTTAAGCTGGTAAGGCATTTGTACACACCGGGTGTATTCTTTTTTAATTTTGGACTAGCTAGGATTCTGACCGCCATCTCACCTGGTGGTAAATGACGATCCTGCCGAAGATGGAGAATGTCTGTCCAGGAACAGCCTATAACACTCTAGCCTTGAAGACGTTCAAATTATAGTAATCAGGGAACTCGCAGTCAACCATGGGGTAATCTTGCCATCAGATTGACACTTTTCTCTTGAATCTACCTCTACCCTGTTAATTATACAAATACGAAAGTTTTTAAGCCCAGGTGGATGTTTCGATTTATGTTTGTTACGTAGGATGGGTGGGTATATATATAGATTTCTGGCGATATTGGAAATAATCAAAATGGCGGAGAGTCAGTTGGCCATAAAGAAGAAAAATGTATAAGTAGGTGCATTCTGTCTTAAAAGTAAAATGACTAGGAAATGATTTTCGAATGATTTTGAATAATGAAGACGTCCGTCTTTTGCTACTATCTTGTATGAATGTATGAAAACTCTTTATTGCATAAAAATTAAATACAGATATAATAAATTAGAAATTATATAAAGCAAAGGCGGGCTTATCCTGAATGAGATTTCTTCCAGCCAACCCTTTGGACCCTTTGAAAGAAGATCTTAAGAGTAGTGGAGGCAATACAGAGCACTTATAATTAAATTACATTTATATCTACAGTATTAATTAACCTAAACAGAAACTTGTTGTATTCAGTCGGGCCATGGATGCCGAAGACCAAGCGAAAGACAAAGAGAAATAGACGAGGCCGAACCCTGGGCCTCGCGAGCGATAGCACATCCTGGCTATGATGACGATGACGAGTAGGTTACCTTACGTGATAACATCGGAAAAAATGATACGCAAAACTGAAGGGCTGTTTAGCTAACACAAATTTATTTATTTATTTGGAAAATCATCAGCTTATCAAACAAATCAGTACTTAATGCTATAAAACTATTGATTAATGTATGTAATAAATAAAAATAATAATCTTGGCGTTAATGTCCCGGTTGTGCTCTCGAGGACGAGGGTCTGCCTTGACCATGATCCAGGATTTGACGATCAGGTAATTACAGAAGAGCGACTACTATCTGACCTCCGTAACCCTGCTACCAGGGGAACCTTACCAGATTGTATCATGGTTACAAATTCAGTTGCCTTAATTTGCAGGTTTCATCACGATGTTTTCCCTCACCTTACGAGCATCGATTAGACCCCGCACCAGCATACCCAGTACAAAACGAATAGAAAAACACTCTCGAAAATGTAGCTTCCAAGCGAATGAATTTTCAAAATCAGGTGGCACACTTGCTCGTTTGCGTTCTTCTGTTATACAAAATCGATTTAGTGGATTCAAACTTTGTCTCCAATATCCAACTTTCAAATCCAAAAGTTTCAAACTCTGCCTCTTTATAATATTGGTACAGAAAAGTAGGTCAGTGGGTTACTATGTTCTCAAATAGTTAAGTATCACCAGATACTTGATACGGTTATTGATATTACAGGTGAAGGGTGGGTACGATGGGAACGATGCTTCAGATAGGTATGATCTAGGATTTGTAATCGAATGCCTCAAGTGAACTTGAGGAATTAGTTTCCACAGTTTGTACAGTTTACAGACTAACACCGTAAATAAATCAGCAGCTCTCGTACGTGAGGGCCTGGGGTTCGCCTTGACCATGATCCAGGATTTGGCAGATCAGGAATTACAGCGGAGCGACTGCCATCTGACCTCCGTGACCCTGGTATGAGGGAACCTAACCATTTTGGATGATGGTTACACATCAGTCGCCTGAATGTGCAGGTTTCATCACGATGTTTTCCCTCATCGTAGGAGCATCGGTTAGTATTCAACTAATGTACATAACTCAGAAAATAGTCATTGGTACATGGCCGCAGCGGGATTCCAACCCGGTACGTCTCGCTTACGAGTCGGATACTTAACTTCCGGCCACCGACGCTCTGACAGCTGTAACGACTAACAGGTAGACTGAGACTGACAGATGCTGACAGGTGATGGCGCGCCTGTCGATATTTGTTGTGGTGGATTGGTACTGTGGCTGAACTTGACATTGTCAGTCAAATTTAGTTTGATTTTCAGCCGGGCGCAAAGTTTCGTGGCCCTCAGTCTATTGCAAACGTCCATAGGCTGCGGTGACTGCTTACCGTCAGACAGACCGTAAGCTTGTTTCCTACTTTTATTGTTTAAAAAAACAGTGCCGCCGATCGATTTCAATGGCTTTGGCGGTTGACAACAAGCTCTTTAAAGTTGGCGCGTGGCAACAATGCCAACTTAAATTTGATGAAATTATATGTATGCGCACAAATCTTTATTACTCATGGCACGTGTAAAATATAATAACTTGTTTTTTTATAATATTTTACTTCATACCACTTCAAGCTATGTCTACAGCCACTCGAAATATATTTACACAAAAGGATCTCCATTTCCTATAACATGTGTAAAATATTAAGTATCTATAATAATTTGTTTTTATAATGATTTAGATTTAGACATCATTTATTTACCAAAAGTAAATACAATTTCGTTCTGATCATATTAAATGTCAAAAATGTGTTTTTAATTAGGGATCGTCAGAGTTATAGTACATAAGTATATAATTACTGATACAAAATGTAACAATATAAACTCACATGTTTGATAAATAAATTACACAATGTCAAATCTCAAACAAACGAATTTTATAAAAACAATATTCGTTCTAAATGAATGTCAATCTAGATTAGATTAAATATATTACAATTAAATCATAATAATTGTAAATAATATAAGTCAAAATAAAATAAAATAATTAATGATACCACATGGGCTGGCAACACGCTCACTGTTACTCCAGCCTTATTTCACGCACGACACCCGAGCTAACTTTTCAATTAATCTTATCTTCTAAAACGGAACGTGGCTCAAATAAATTCAGCAGACACGGATAGACTAAGCGGACGCGATAGCTGGAGGTGTCCTAATTTTTTTACAAAGTTTAGAGCTTTAGCCGCCTACATTTTTCTTAACTTAATATCTATTAGTTGACTGGTAGATGAGGCAATTTAAGCTTTAAGCCTTTGTAGCATTTTGTGCTACTTTTAGTTTTAATAAATAAATAAACTTTGGAAATTCGTATAAAATGAAGTTACACTAGAAACGTTGATTTGCATACTGTAAAAAATAACAACTCTTTTTTAACCCGTATTTTTTTAAGTAAGTTACACAGGGATGTAATTCCTAATTTTGATGTGGAATACTAATCTCGTCGTCTAAGACGTCCTCGCAAATTTACATATCTATTGTAAAAAACAGGACCCCTCCAACTGTCGCGTCCGCTCAATCTAGGATCGCTGTGACGTAAATAAGCGCGCTATAGCGAGAGTTTTTCTTTCATTTTAATTACTGGGATATTAACGCCATGATTTAAAAAAAATCTATTTGTATTGACCCCTCAGCCGTGTGGTGTCCGGCAGAGTAGAATAGCACCAACCCCTTACACTCATGGGTGTCGTACAAGGCGACTAATGTTTTCGAGGCAAAACACCAAGAGTCTCCGTAGTCTGGAAAATGGGCAGCAGCATTTTCCATTGTTATATTTAAACACTGCGATCTCCAACCCGCCTGGAGCGTGGAGATTACGGCAATTACCTCCCTTTCGTGGGAGTGGCCCTTAGTCCTGCAGTGGACTGTTACGGGCTGTGATGATTGACCCCACTACCAAATAAACACATCAAATCGACAGCCCATAAGTGCCTTCTGTACCTACTTGATTAATTTAAACCACAATCTGCGAGTCAAACCTTACTAACCCCTAACAAACTTCCTAATAATAACACCTTAGCATTGTCTCAACCGGGCGTCCATCAAATTATGAACGGAGCTCATACAGTCCGTTTTCATCAAACAAATTTAACCCTACATACGACGACATGTATCAACACGAATTTAATTATGCCACAATTCATTAGGGTCACGCAGCCTACGGGATGTTAACCTGTTAACAAATCATGACATTTATGAATTATAATTTAAATCTTTTATTGTTGTAGGGTTTATTATGGTGTTGTATTTCACAGCACCCTTAACCGTTAGCCACCGATACTCTCTCAATCTTTAAAATTACTATACATGCTCAAAACAGGGTGAGTAATCACAAAAGGCCATTGAAAGAAATCTGAATCATCTGGTCTTGATTTATTTTATACTTATTAATCCCTAATGAAATTCATAATAATAACACCTTAAATTAAATTAAATTAAAAATAATATATTTAATTCTCATTGTAGCCTATAAAATAAGTAGATACATTAATATATTGATTTACAAATATTGTACAATGTCAATTTAAATACAAAATAAAATATCAACTAAAATACCAATTACAATGTCAAATACAATACATATTACAATGTCAATATAATTATAAATGTAGAAATGTAATATATAACCTTAGCATTGTCTCAACCGGGCGTCCATCAAATTATGAACGGAGCTCATTACAGTCCGTTTTCATCAAACAAATTTAACCCTACAAATGACGACACATATGAACACGAATTTAATTATGCCACAATTCATTAGGGTCACGCAGCACGCGGAATGTTAACCTGTTAACAAATTATGACATTTTTGAATTATAATTTACAATTTTATCGTTGTAGGGTTTATTATGGTGTTGTATTTCGCAGCACCCTTAAACGTTAGCCACCAAGACTCTCTCAATCTTTAAAATTACTATAGATACATGCCCAAAACAGGGTGAGTAATCACAAAAGGTCATTGAAAGTAATCTGAATCATCTGGACTTGATTTATTTTATACTTATTAATCCCTAATGACATTCATAATAATAACACCTTAAATTAAATTAAGTTATACATTTAATTCTCGTGGTAGCCCATAAAATAAGTAAATACACTAATATATTGATTTACAAATATTGTACAATGTCAAATAAAATACAAAATAAAATAAATGTCAAATACAATACAAATTACAATGTCAATATTGTAATTTGTAATAAATGTAGAAATGTAATATATAACCTTAGCATTGTATGCTCAACCGGGCGTCCATCAAATTATGAACGGAGCTTATTACTGTCCGTTTTCATCAAACAAATTTAACCCTGCAAATAACGACACATATGAACACGAATTTAATTATGCCACATTTCATTAGGGTCACGCAGCACGCGGGACGGTAACCTGTTAACAAATTATGAGGAATACATTTTTGAATCATAATTCAAATTTGAATTATAATTTAGATCTTTCATCGTTGGAAGGTTTAATCTTTCATCATCGTAGGATTTTTTGTTGTGTTTTATATCATCATGGATCTTGTACACACATGAAACTGTAATGTTTAAAACTGGTATTTCAGTGGGCTGTTACAGGCTGTGATGATGAGGTTATAACAGTAGACTATTAAAAGAAAGATACATTTGTTATTAATTTTAAAGACTGTTTCAAATCACAATTGAAACTTATTCGACTTTTAAACAAAAGTAAGTATATTTTATTAAGTTCAATTAAAAAGTCAGTAATATTTTAACAAGAGTAATAAAGATGAATTTGTTCATAGAACAACATAATGAGCAAGGGATTCCCTTGTTCTCAAACTTTTCATGATAGCTGGGAGCGTTTTATTTTAATACTTATTACCGATTAAAACCCGGCGAAATTATAATAAAATGAAGTTTTTTGTTACACTTTTAAAGATGAAATTGCAAGTACAAGAATCCCTTGTTGTGCGGAAGTTAAGTGGCATAGAAGTTGGGACAGTGACAAAGTTGGGGTGACCATTATTTTGGTTAGATATTGGTGTTGTTTAAATTATATTCGAGTTGTCATTATTTTACCTTTTTATAGCAATTCAATATCTTTTGATTTCATTGTGATTGTCATACTAATTTACAGGTTATCAACATATATTTCGGGTTATGGGCTCTATTTCTTTATTTTAAATGTGTTAAATACCTTAAGTAAAACATTTAAAAAGTCCATATTAAAAGTATTTTTATTGCCAATGGCGATGACAGGCCACGAGCTTGTCGATTCGCCTCATTCGCCGTTCTCATAATTCTTTTTATGAATGCGTTTTTTGTGACACCTAATTCAATAAATTTTTGTTTTAATTTTTCGTGTAACGGAAACAGAACCACAGTGCACTATAATCATAGTGATGAATAAGTGAAAAGTCTAATTTCTATTTATTAAACTATTTGTTGTGCACAAAGAGATTATAATGACAATGATAATGATAATAACGACAAAACGACAGTTACAGGTGCAGCTGTTTCGTACCCTATTTTTAAGCCCGAATACACCAACACAAACACTGATTCTTGGCTGCAGAATTAAATATATTTTTAAAAGAAAACCAGATTTCTACATAGCAATTATTTACAACTAAAGCAAAAAAAACTAACTAGAACTTAACTAATATTAAAGCTAAACAATTTGTCCCTGGATTACGGAAAAGTGCAGAAATTCCTAATAGTTTTTAAAACCATGGCCACATTACACCCAAGTAATGTTCACGTCAAAGTTTGGAAGAGACAATCTTCAGGAATTTCGCCCGAGGAATATACTTCGGGCCATCAAACTTCAGGCTAATAATTATGAGGTCATACTTTTACGAAGTTCGCCGGGATTACGCATTATATCGACCAAGATTCGTATTTCAGTGGTTTTTCGTGATACTTCACCAACTTCGTGATACTTAATAATTATAAAGAGATTTCGTTGTTTTTGTATGCGTGAATGCTTTGACACATAGTATATAAAAAGTCACATCCCGCCGTCATCTTCGCCGCTTAAATCTTTTAAACTACGCAACGGATTTTAATGCGGTTTTTAGAGTGATTCTAGAGGAAGGTTTATAAGCAAGAAAAAAGGGATAGGCATGAGTAAAGTAGATGCAACGCGAACGAAGTAAGTTGCGCCGGGTCCACTAGTATGTGCATAAAAGCTACAAAAATAGGACAAGATTTCGGTGCAGTTTATAGACTTTAGTTGGCAGTCCAACTTTGACTTAATAGCGAATTTTGCGCGGCTGGTACGATTTTGGATGATGATTAGAACTGGATAAATAAAACTTTTAAGGCTAACGTAAATAGGCTGTTCCTAGACAGGCATGCGTCAAATGCCTGGCTAGTCTAATTAATAAAAAACGTTTTAATTTAGCGCAATCTTGCTCCAGAGCTAACGTATTAGCCTAACAAACACAGCGGGTGCATGGAGTTCAGAGGCTAAGGTATTCATTGGTGAAGTAGGTCGTCATCTGCAGGTTGGGCTGAGTGGTTTGGGCCCATTTTGCGGGTATTTTTTGGGTATTTTTTCAGGTCCGTGACTCTAAAGCTGTACAAACTGTGCACCGACTGTATGCAATTCAAATATGGTCTGTTTGAAACTAAATGGGGCATTAATTGTTCAAATCTTCTTGGCAACATCCGAAACATGTCCGGCTCCAACCTTCGCTGTGCTAGGGTGTGTTTACAATATCAATTCGGCACGAGGTTTTATAAAGGTTTTAAACGGCACTGTTATATCACAAATTTTCTTTTACACAAGTTATTAACATTTTATTTTTCAAAAAGTAAAAATGCACTGTTGTGTTTATTTATTCATCACTGAGCCAAGCCGCTGATTGAGAGGATGCTGTCGCCTGTCATTTGTATATGCAGGACGCGCCATGCCAGATTCACTTTTATGTCAATTTTTTTAAAGTTTAATATCATCTGTACTTGAAAAAGCGACTTACGACCCACGCAAACATGTCCTGCGTGTTTCCTTCCTAATTTCCTACCCACTCCTTTTTTTTAAATTAAAAGAGATATTTAGCTCCGCTTCCAATAAATTATTAAACACGTTTAAGAATTACGTTTAAGCTTTTTTTGTATGAAGTTTTTTGTCTAAGTATCAGCTTAAATGCGTTTAACAATTTGGTTGCCCTTAATGTGCTACTCAATAAATAAAAGAGGTCCGGATAAACGAATTTTCTTATACAAAATGAAGTTTATTTTAATTGGCCATAACTTTTTTCCCACAAATATTCAAGAGTTGGAGCCATAGTAAAAGTTGGAGCCATAGTAAAAGTTGCAGACAATAAATAATCCTTTCCAATGTCATATCGCTCAACGTTATTGGTCATTAGCCTGGGGTACATATGTTTCTGCCGGTCCTCCTTTTTACTTGATTTTTTACTTTAGTTACAGCCAAGTCGCAGTGAGGACCAGACCCTAGTTCTCAGCTTTGCTTACGTCACAAATCAACTCAGAAAATTTGGATACGCTCCAAGTGAGTGATATATTATTGCCATTTAACAGTAGTTAGCATGTGTTTATGACATGACTTCATATGAAATAATGGCTGTACCTCTTAGTTTGATTCTGTAAATAATTTTGTTTAGAAAAAGGTACACTAGTAGTTCCCTACGATTATTATCCGCGTGTTTTTTATACTACACAGTGTCAAACGAGCAGCCAGCACACCTTAAGGCAAGCGGTAACTATCGCCCATAACATCTACGATTCATGTATTTAGGTTGCAGGCATCAAACGAGTAATGAACTTGGCGAAGTCATTATCACATTTTGTATCTAGTAAATGTATAATAGGTATATGTTTATTGTATTTTTTTAATAGCCTTTTCATCATAATATCTATGATGAAAAGGCTCATGCCTGTCAAGTACAGGCATGAGCCATTTCATCGCTGGCTACATTATCCTTCAAACCGGAACACAACAATCCAAGCATTGTTGCTTGGCGGCAGAAATAGATAAGGCGGTGATGATCACTCAAGCGGACTCCCCAGGCTTGACAGACGAAATTCTTCTAACCATCGACTATCCTACGGGTTTCTGTTACTTTTCTGGGATGTAAAGTACAATAGGATACTGGGCGAATGAATAATTTTTGAAATGGTTTTAGTAGGAGTTTCGGATATATTTGCGTTTAAACAAAAATGAACTCCTCACCTTATTCGAGATATTAGTGTTAACAGCTAAAGAGTTCATTTTGATAGACATTAGCCTGATAACGTTTCGTAATATTATACAGCAGACAAACAGGCGTGGTCACCGCTGCCTATGGACATTAGCAACACCAGGGGCGCTAACAACTTTGGAGTCATATAACTTGAGCTCCACTCTACATAATATTTTTTATAATAAATGAATTGTGTTGCCTGCCTCTAAGGAGATCTCTAACATACCTCTTGAATGAACCAATGACATAGTACAAAGGAAACACTGTGGCTGAGAGCTCATTCCACATCCGAATCGTACGAGCAATAATCGTTCTTTACGACCTTCGCATTGACACTAACAGAGGGTGAAGAAACTTGAATAAACTGGCCATAATCTAGATCACACTAAAATGCTACTAAACTGTAAAATTAAACTGTAAAATTAATAAATATAAAGTAATATTGGCGTTAATGTCCCGGTTGTGCTCTAAACGCTACGCACAAGGGTCCATGATCACGTAATTACAGTGGAGCAATGACATCTAACCTCTGTGACCCTGTTACGAGTAACAAGAGAATCTGACCAGTGTAGATCTTGATTACACATTCAGTCGCATTAATGTGCAGGTTTCATCACACCGTGAGAGCATCGGTTGGTGTTCCACTACTCAGAAAAGAGTCATTGGTACATGACGGCCCGGGCTACGAATCCGATACTTCTCGCTTTCGAGTTAGGCCACCGACACCCTTACACTAGAAAATGAAAACCGTATAAAATTAAAAACCAATTAAGTACTTTATACCAAAATTAAAACCCCGTTTATCCTAAAATTTTAGCAAATACAGAGATTCCAAGCGATTTGCCGCACCCATTACTTCGCTCAGATAATGACAAATTACAATGCCAATGTTGATCCAGAGCCCGTTTTAATCTGTCACCCCCATGTCCTTCGCAAGTTGATCCAAACAATTTTCAAGTTCAAAACTGGCATTCAACCAACCGACCAAATTACGACAAAGCCACAAAATAGTTCGTGTGTGCGGTCCCTAAGTTTGGGCATAAAGTTTACGACTCATACGACTAACCCCGTAATATACGACACGTTCCTCTTATCGTGTCGCGTAAGGCTATTGGTTTAAACCGGTTTGAACTGGCTCTAACTACTTTGGGATGAGTCTTTGGAATTAGCTTAGTGTGCACCGATAATGGGATTAGCTTAGCGCGATCCGGTACAAAACAAATGTTTATGTGATATTTCTTCACAAGTTGTTTTCTTCTTTCATCGACTACAGAAATAAGGTTGAAGAATATGAACTTGTTAGAATGGGTGAACAGAGTGTACCAATTTCTCTATATAAAACAGTTAAAATTATAAAGTAGTAGCTATCAATAGCCTGTCAGCTCGGTTTATTCTTTGACCGAACCTGTACTAGGTCCATCGGATATTCTAGTCATAGGTAACAGTCCATCGACACACAAAAAAAGCTAAACAATAAAAGTAATTCACATTAACGTCACGTAGTACAAATAATCTAACACAAACCAATATGGAATTTAACTACTCGTATTAACATTCATTTGGTAAAATTATTTTTCACCAACATAAAATTACAAAGACTTTTTTCAATGTTGTAGGTAGGCAGCTTTTCAAAATAATTGAAAAGTTTCGGCGGTCAATGTTAAAATTATAATCAAACCATACCCTCGTTAAACAAATAATTTTCACATTTTACTTTTGTGTTCGTATTCGTTTCTGGACAGGAACTTCAGTTAGAAATCCATTGCAAAATTAATTAAATTATAATTTTGCTACTAAATTGGTGCATAGAAATTTAAGACTTTCTCGACTTTCTCAATTTGTTCGTTACACATTCGATGAGAGAAATGAATGTTTTAAGTTGGTTCTACTCTAAACACTTGAAATAAATCTAACGACTCACCAATTAAAAACGATAACTAGCCGTCGTTGAGGACCAAATATCGTAGTCCCGCATCTGCATTCTGCAGGTACTCGCCGTTCCGCGTCGTAAGAAGAATCCAGCTTCCACAGGCTCGTGCCGGCGGCGAGATCACGATGTAACATGAAAAATAACAGTGCTAGAAATATTGTAGGATGTTGTGAGTCCTTTATCCCACTTCTGATGTTAGAAAGGGTGTATAGAGTGTACAGATCTCGGGTGTAAATTTAAGTATTTAGAAGATATTAATAATGGTGGCCAAGTATTTTATCCGAAAACTAAGGGTGGAAAGCTTAATGAAATGAAAATAGGGCACATTAGTTAAATATAAATAGCTATTTATTCAGGAAAGGAAAAGCATATTTAAACACACAGATTAGATCAAATTAGATAAGTTATTGTATTATAGGATAGGCAATCATAGTGTTTGTTCGAACTGTTTGACATTATGCCTATAGCTACATTCTATCATCAGACCGCTCGCCACCGATAGAGAGTTCATCCTCACACCTTGGAGCCAAATTGGTCGCGAACTGTGCGGTTCCAAAGGAACTTTCTCCCGCGCACACTACGGTTGTGGAATTAACTACCTGGAGAGGGTTTCCCTGGAGAGTACAAAAAGTACAAAAAGGGGTTAAAAGGTTGTTACGGGGTCGGCAACGCACGGGTGATGCCCCTGGTATTGCAAACGTCTATAGGCTGCGGTGACTGCTATCAATCAGGCAGGCCGTAAGCTTGTTTGCCACCTTGGTGGAATAAAAAAAATAACAATGTTACAGGGGAAATATAACAATATATTATGAACATAATAAAACATGGCAAAATACATATTTATCCCTTAAAATGGGACAGTGGTATTACGTACGATTCAATAAATAACCGATAATATAAATAAATAAAACGAATACAAAATATAAAGCAACAAGAATACAGTGCAAGTTTGTACTTAACTCTGTGCCGGCTCTGGAGCAAAAGCCCCTCCCAGTCTCTCGACTGGGTTTATATAACCAAATGCATATAAGAAATCAGAAGCCGTTATATTTTAACTAATGACAGCATGTTATAATAATTCTAATTAACTATGAAATATTGTGCAAAGATAATAATCAAAATCATCGAAGCAGTTCTTAAAACTATTTTTAATAATTATAAGATACATTCAATATTTAGAAACTTAACTTTTAGTTAATTATGTACTGAATGTACTCAAAGATTAAACATCGTTCAGGAATCTCGTACATTCGTTCAGAAATAATTATAATTTTATTAGGAAATATTAATTATTTTTAATTACGACAGTTTTACTTTTAAATAACAATTAAAAATAGACTATAATACCATATAATATAACAAACTCATGGCCCAATGTTTGAATCGCTTTTTTCGATTCGAACGGTTCCATTTTGATTTTCGGCATGATAAATTTGATATTTTCTATCATAATGCTGATTTTCTCTATTTTTAAACCGTACTCTTACAATGTTGCTAGTGTGATTGAAATTTTTTTAATACTGAAAATCAAAATTAAAATCTTTCAAAATCAAAATTTAAATATTTTGGAATCGCTCGTCTTGGGCGAGCGATTCGAAGTTATAGTTCTCCCAACGACAACGCGCCTATAGTTCTGAGGGTGTCGAAGGTCAAGCGGTACTTCACTTCAAGGCAGTTGCTTCAATTATATCAAGCACAAGTCCGATCTTGCATGGAGTACTGCTGCCACCTCTGGGATGGATCAGCCAAATACCAACTGGCTGCTTTGGATTCGGTGGAAAAACGGGCAAAGAGACTAATTTGTGATCCGCAGTTAATTGAGGCTAAGCTGCAGAGCCTCGAGCATCGGCGTAGGGTTGCGCGTTTGTCGGTTTTCTACAGGTTGCACTTCGGAGAGTGTGCGAAGCAGTTGCACGACCTCATTCCGCCGGCCCCTTTCCGCCATCGGGAGACGCGATCCGGGCGAGTGCTTCATCCTTATGTCGTGGATCTTCCAACTATCCGCACGAGCCGCTTTGGCTCGACTTTTATAATGCGTACGGCTAAGGAGTGGAATGCGTTGCCTGCGAGTGTGTTCCCTGATCAATATAATCTGGATGCCTTCAAGGCTAGAGTGAATAGGCTGTTCCTAGACAGGCATGCTCCATCATAGACCGCATCGTCACTTACCACCAGGTGAGGTGGCGGTCAAATGCCTGGCTAGTAAAGTAATAAAAAAAAAAAAAAAAAAAAAAATGTTGTCATCCCATCATACAGATAATAGTGTCCGTTGTTCATCAATGATGATATCTCGTCTTTAATTTATCAAACATCCTTATAAACTTGCAAGTTGTGGAATAAGCTCCCTCCCGAAGTCTTTCCTTTGCACTATAACATGGGGATCTTCAAAAGGCATGTCTACAGGTACCTCAAAGCCTCCTTAGGCTCTCCTAAGGTCGCAGATGTCCTGCACGACGGTGGCCACATTCCATCAGGTGGACCGTCCGCCCGTGTCCGTGTCCAAAATCTGCAACGTAGAGGTCGTTCCCGGCCGAGCAGAAATTTAAAAAATGAATTTTAATTTCTGTCACGGGTCTGGGTGTTATATGTATAAGTATGTTTTTATAAAAATGTATAAGTAGTTTATCAGTTATCTAACACCCATAACACAAGCTGTGCTTACTTTGGGGCTCGATGGCACTGTGTGAAGTAGTCTAAGCGTATTATTATGAAGATTAACTATAAATTAGTAGTACGCCCATCCCGTTGCTTCTTATGCTCCCATCCCATCTTTCTCTACGATTGTCGAGTCGCCTCGCTCAACAAATCACGAACACAGATAATGTGATTTTAATGTTAACACGAGTGTATCAAAATCAAGGTTGAGCCGCCTAATACTTTTAGCCACTTAATACGGTTGCTATCCGTCGAGTAGCAAACCTGCCCAATTTCGAATGTGTCCAATCCAGAATCTGACCTACATCGAATGAAGCCTGCCCTGAAAGCTATGTGGCTTACATATTGCCACTTTTGCCTCCAAGAGCTATATTCGTTCATCGCACATGGTAAATAAATATAGCTCTTGGAATCGGAGTTGCAGATCGCACAGTATTGGAAAAACTTAAAATGTTGCTGTATATTTTCTTCTGCTCCACGGAGGTACTAGCTCGTTAGTGCGTCAGAGATTACAAATATATGTTGTTCACTTTTTCCTTTGGATATTGGAAAACATTTCACTGCTATGTGACCTTATCATTTGACGACCTGAGTGGTTCAGTTGGTTAACATACCGGTCTGCCACGCAGGGAGGTCCCGGGTTCGATTCCCGGCTGAACAGAACTTGATAGGTGATGATTATCGATCTCGCAAGCACGCTGCCACCAGACCAGTAAATAATAATAAATATGCTAGGATAAATTCATACAGCGCTTTCTAGTTTTTAATACATACTTATTATACCTCTGCGTGGCAGACCGGCACGTTGGCCAACTGAACCACTCAACTCGCCAAGATCACAAATGACAAATTGAAAGACGCTTACGGCCTGCCTGATGATAAGCAGTCACCGCAGCCGTTTGCAATACCAAGAGCATCACCCACGCCGACCCCGTATAAACCTTTTCACCCTTAAAGAATTCCATGTTGTACTCTCCAGGTAATTGAACAAGAGGTGCAAACAAATGATACAGTTGAAACTGTAGTTGACTGGCACCGGAACCGTATAAAATATGGTCCCGCTGAGTAAGATCGAAGCATGCAAATTTTTGGGTCGGACATTGATTAATAGTGTGCTCAGTTACCGAGCGAAGGGTTTGCGAGGCTCGAAATTCAGCAGATATTCCACGGTTGGACAGGTGAAACGGTATGGCTAGACCATGGTATATATAGACTATGGTATAATATATATTTTAAGAGAGGTAGGGCATAGCGGGGTATCCCGTTCGAATTGGAGCCGCCCGACTGGGGAAGTACCTCTACCTTACAGAATACCGCAGCTAAACAATACTCTTTTAAATAGTTTTGTGTTTCTGCCAGTGAGTACGGTTTCCAGTGCTCCATGGGGGGATTTGGGGAACCGTGGCTTTGGCAGTAGAGTTGCTCTGGCATCTGCCAGTTGCTCTGGCATCTGCCAGAGCAACGTGATATAGAGGGGGGCAACGAATTGGCGATACTCTTGGTGTTGCTAATGCCTATAGGCAGTGGTGACCACTTTCCAGCAGTAGGCCCGCTTGCCTGTTTGCCTACTGTATGATATAAAAAAAATACAGATACCATAGTCATATCACTTTTATCTGTTTTGTACCACTACTAGCGACCCGCACCGGTTTCTCATGGGTTGTTTCGTCTTTTCTTTACAATAATGAGTATAATGTATTATACACCTTTCGGAAGAAATTATGCATCAATATCTTAGTTAGTAGAGTTTAGGAGAAGTTAGCGGAAATACATACAGACAGACGCCGAAAGCGACTTTAATTTATAAAAGATGGACACCTTTAGTATGAGTGGAAGACATTATCCCGGCCTCTGCCAGGGTCCGCTTTCCTACTCAATCTTCTCCACTTCGCCTGGTCTTCGGCATCCTCCCGTCGTAAGCCGCACCGCACAGTTTGTAACCAATTAGGTTCCCAGGGTCACATCTTGGATGAATTGTCAATGGCGTGCAGTGCTATGGTAGAACGGAGCTGTAGTAGGCATCATATTATGTCATACGTCTTTCATTTTGCATTTTTGTGTTACCTGAAACCTAAATGCATCAATCGTATATGTTATGGGCTGTCTGAACAAACACCGTTAGTATGTCTTATTTGAGTATTTCTCAGTAGAGTTGTAGTTTCCTAGAATCCATTCAAGCTAATGTGAATCACAGTGTATTGTAGTCTGTGTATATTCTATTTACCAAAACCTGTGACTCTGTAGACAAATTAACACATTCAGTTGCTTGAATGTGCGTACAGGTATCATAACGATATTTTCCTTCACCGTAAGATCATCGGTTAATAATTTATGTATGTACAAGACGCCGTTACCGGATCAGAGAAATTTGTAGCACAGTAGATCTGTGTGTGACGTGGAAGAGATAGTCAAGACTTTTAATCATGTAGGTTTGCAAGCAAATTTGCATAAAAAAGTGCTTATGTTTGTTTTGGCTACGTCTGAAGTCTAAGACGGCTGCAGTCTCAAACTCACATTAGGAACGCATTGTGAAGGCTACCAACCGTTTCTATTTAATGACTGCAGCATTGCCAAGTTGTATATGTGTTTAAAAGTACAATGTAATATTTATTTTATGTTCTATCGCCACAGTTATTTTTTTGTCGTAGTAACTTGTTCGACGAGCTCAACGCCCCGTTATTTATTATTGCCTTTAAAAATCTTATAGTTTGATTTGAGGAATACAGCATCGTGTTCAGTCTTCACTAAGGTAGAATTTGGATAAAAGCGATGCACTGGCCGTGTGTCTACACGCACCTTACACGAAATATTTTGAGCTCCCATCATCACAGTCCACTGCAGAACTTAGGGCCTCCCACAAAAGGGGAGGTTATTCCCATAATCTCCACGCTTGGAAGGCGGGTTGAAGAACACAGTGTTGTAAATATAAAAATGGTTAACATTGCTGCTCATTTTCCAGCCTAAGGACTCTAGAAATTTTGTCTCGAAAACATTAGTCGCCTTGTACGGCACCCACGAGTGTAGGGGTTGGGTGCTATTCTACTCTGCCGAACACCACACTAAATCAAAGATCCCATACCTAAATCAAAATATATTCCACATTATACTTGCTATTTTCAGTGTTCTCACCCGCGCGTCCCACGTGACCTTGAAACTTAAATTGTATAAACCTGTACTTCTTGACCTTACCAGGCAGAATAATACCTTAGGCAGAATACCAATGTGTGGAAAATCCCAGACAAAACTGTGCTGAGCCATAACATATTTGTGCTACAGAACAAACATGCGGCTTCATTATGCAGGGTCATAATGGTAGTTGTGTATTACCTACATAGTAAATTAATTACTCAGTCTATCTCTATACAAATGTTTGTATTTATGTAGCTTCTAAGTTGGCTGTGTGTAAACCATATTCTATTATATTCTCTTCGATACTTCGTGAGATATTTGTTAGGTAAGCTACATTTGATAATAATTGCTTAATATTTTAAACTACGCCAGAGATTATAATACGATTTTCAACAATAGATAGAGTGATTCAAGAGGAAGGTTTATAAGCAAGAAAGAAGGGGTAGGCAGGGGTAAAGTAGGTGTACGCGAAGTCGCGCCGGGTCCACTAGCTTTCTACTATATATTTTCCAATCGTCGACGGCCTTTCACTCCACCTTCCACCTTTCGTGGCTCCAAGTTGGAAGGACGCAGGTGGTGCGTGATTTCTGCCTTGTTTTGAGTGATAGCCCTCTTATAGGACACGCGCTACGTTCTCGGATCAATCCAATCTACCTGTTATAGAAATATCCTTCGTAATATCTCAATGGCGTTTATAAGATTTTCGTACCTTTACATTTATTTAAATTCAAGATTTCAACAGCCCATTGCAATATGGCGCTTAGGATAGTAAAAACGATGAAGAGAGTAAGAATGTCGATGTGGCTTGCGTACAAGCATTTAAACCTTGTTTTGTTTGGTTTTGACAATTGTATTGTTATGCTAAACGTAGTAAATTCTACAAATACATAATAAACATTCCCACAAAACATGTATCTACAACCAAAAGTTAACCTAAAAAACCTAAAACAAAAAATAGAAACTCAAACAAAATCCACTGCATCGCCAACGATTCCTCTCAGGATATTGTTTTGGAGTTGCTCATTTCTATTTCAGGCGGGGAAACAAAGCAACTTATGGCTGTCGAAAGAAACTTAAAATACGAGGGTCCGAAGTTATGACAGCCTCGATTGGAAATGCTCTTGTTTATGCCAGTTGGTTTGGCACGAGTATGACAGAAAAAACATGAAAAATTAAATTGTAGACAATATACATACATACGGGAGCGAGCCGAGTGATGGCCGAGTAAACGAGAGATATGAATCTCGCTGCGACCATGTATCAATGACTCTTATGAGTTATGTACATTAGTTGAATGCTATCCGATGCTCTTACGGTGAGGAAAAACAGCGTGATGAAACCTGCACATTCAGGCGATTGAATGCGTAATCATGATGCAATCTGATCAGGTTCCCCTGGCAGCAGGGTCACGGGCAGATGGCAGTCGCTCTACTGTAATTAAATTACCTGATCTGCCAAATCCTGGATCATGGTCAAGGCGGATGCCGGGCACTAGTGCGCGAGAGCATAACCGGGAGGATTAATGCCAAATATTTTTTATTCTCTAACAGGGCGTGGGTATGTATGTACATATTACATAGGTATCAGGAACCCCTGGTATAGGACCATAATAGACCAGTTAAACTATATTTTCGCAGATTATGTAGTTTGGGGTCCAACTAAAAATCTAAGCAAGGATGTAGCTTGACTTCTCCGTAGTACTTCAATTACAAATACAATTACAATTACTTCGCGAGAAAAAGCTATCTGTAAGAAAACAGTAAATCATTATAATATTCACGAAGTACGAAAGGCACACAAGCGTCGAATCCACGCATCAGTAACTCGATAGGGGGCGGTCTCATCTGTGTATCTCAACGTATTACCAATACAGAGTTGCCTCCAACGTGACATATGCTCCTTATTCCTTATTATATTATATTTGTTTTGTTTTACCCCTCTTGTTTTTACGCTCACTGAAGGCTGAAGTTGCGTTGTTCTGTTTTTTGTTCGCCACCCGTATTTACGACTCCAATATTTATTGTTTATTGAGCGGGGGTTTTGGTGTTGGATTATTGAATATTATAGCGGTTTCGGCTTTCAGTTCGCGCGCAGTTCAGGGGATCTAAAAAGGCGTTTCATATTAGAGTATCACAAAGTGCTACCAGTGGTTAGTCTAATAAAAACAATATGTCTTTGCCTGCATCAATATAACAATGATCAACTTCGGCGCTATTACGTGGGAAATAGGTGCCTGAACCTGCCAGTATCAGGAAAGAGGCCCAGTGGGCGACCCCCAGATATCTGTAAACTATGACCTTTCCCGCTGCAATCTATCATTTTGCCGGGATAAAAAGTAGGCTATGTTCCTTAGTAATAATGTAGCATTCAACTAGTGAACGTGTTTTTAAAATCGATCTAGTAGTTGTTGACTTTATTAGATATAACCCCGCGTCGTCGAGTTATCACACACAAAAATACAAATAATTTCTCTGTATAACATTAGTATAGTTTTAAGGGGTTGGAAAAGTCGTTTGGACAGTGGGTATTTACTACAGAAAATGAGTTAGCCCCGGCCAGGATTCGCAACTGTAAAGCATCACAGGCCTATACTCTTGTATGCACCTTGAGCTTGATTAGGATTTTAGGGTTACAGGTGACTGCCATGAACCCCCGTTATTTAGTCCAAACTCCAGAGCTTTGGGACCGAATCGTCGGATTCGTGCTGCACGAATCCGAGGTATTTGAATTTATCTGTTCTATTGACAGCGTCGTTCATTATACGGATGGTTTCAAGATCCGCGCTGTAGCTAGCCATATTCTCTCATACGACGACCTGAGTGGTTCAATTGTCAACATCTGTCACGCCGGTCTGCCACGCAAGAGGTCCCGGGTTCGATTCCCGGGCGGGCAGAAATTGAAATGATAAATTTTAATCTCTATTACGGGTCTGGGTGTTCTATGTATAAAAATTATGTACTTAAAAGTATTTAAGCAGTATATTAGTTATTTAGCACCCATAGCACAAGCTTATTTATTTATTTATTTTTTATTTATAACACTTTATTGTACATTAAAGGAAATCGTAAAAATACAATTTAAAACAATATAGGTACAAGGGCAGCCTTATCGCTGAGAGCGATCTCTTCCAGGCAACCATTTACACATAAACTAATAATAGAATATTAACATTTTAGGCAATGTACAAAATATAATACTAACATAAACAATAGCAACTACTTATATACATATCCAATAACATAAACAATACATAACAAATAACTTAATAATACAATAAACAATCCATTCTATATCTAGACTCAGACAAAGGACCTCATTTTTGTAAGTCAAGGAGATGTTGCTTCAATCTCCCCCGGAATACACCTGGTGTATCAGAACACCTCACCTCACGGGGCAGAGCATTCCACAGACGCACCGACTGGACAGTAAAAGATTTGTCGTAGAACCTCGTAGCATGACTGGGCATCACCAACATTCGATCACGCGAAGAACGGAGGGATCGACTTTGTACATCTGAGTCATACTGGAAGCGCTCGCTGAGGTATCGTGGCGAACATCTGTCAAATAGTACACGATACAATAGCGAGAGTACATGACTATTCCGGCGCTGACGGATAGGAAGCCACCCAAGCCGAGCACGGAACTCCGTCACATGATCGAACTTACAAAAGCCGAAAATAAACTTTATACAAACATTTTGTAGACGTTCCAACTTATGAAGTTGTTCCTCAGTCAGATCAGTGAAGCATGTGTCAGCGTAGTCCAGTATCGGTAGTAATAAGGCCTGAACCAGCGCAATCTTGGTTGGTATCAGAAGAAAATTGCGCAACCTTCTCATCGCCGATGACGAGGCGAACAGCTTGCGGCTGTTCTCGGCAATGTGTGGCCCCCAGGACAATGTCCTGTCAATTATGACTCCTAGATTTTTAACGGACTCACTAAATGGCACGCGAATACCGTCAAAGCAAACACTGGGCAACGCCCCGTGGTCCACTCTCGCCAACATCCTCGAACTACCGATGATGATTAACTGCGTCTTCAAAGCATTGATTTTAAGTCCATGCGAAGCACTCCAGTCTGCAATGCATTTCAGGTCACCATTTATAGTTTCAATAGCATGAGCCAAATTTTCCGGAGTTGAGTGTGCATAAATTTGTAGGTCGTCAGCATAGAGGTGACAACTGGATCTAATGTAAGCGGTGATGTTGTTGATAAAAAGAGCGAAAAGTAATGGAGAAAGGACACCACCCTGCGGAACACCAGCATCCACTTTACTCCACGTTGAGAGGGAGTATCGATACGAATCCGCTGACGTCGCCCCACTAAATAACTACCGAACCACTCAACAACATCCTCACAGATGTTAAGCGAGCGCATAATACCCAGGAGAACGTCATGGTCGACAGTGTTGAACGCATTGCTGAAGTCCAAGAGTGCCAGAACCGTAACATGACCACGCTCCATCCCCATCCTGATGTCATTAGTTATTTTCACCAAAGCAGTGACAGTGCTGTGTCCTGGTCGGAAGCCAGACTGGAGAGGATTGAGGAGATTGTATTTAGTGAGATAAGCAGAAAGTTGGTAGTGGATAAGGCGCTCGAGGACTTTGGATAGGAATGATAGAATGGAGATGGGACGGAGATCAGAGAAGGACACAGGATATGCTTTTTTAGGAATGGGAAACAGTAAGGCCTCCTTCCACAGACTGGGGTAAGACCTAGTACTAACTGATGTATTAAAAAATGTGAGCTATAACTGGAGCAACAACATCAATAATAGGCACGATCATGCTACGACTTATCTCGTCACTGCCAATAGCATTAGAGGTTATAGCCATGACACTCTTTTCAACGTCCGACGCACCGAACTGTCCAAGAACAAATGGCGGATGATCAGGTGAAGGGAGGGAAGATAAGCCGTGCAATGTGTCAGCCTTGGCAACATTCTGCAAGCTAGAGGAAGAGGTAAAATATCTGTTAAGGTCATTAATATTAATATCTTTAGGCAGGGCATCGCCACGGGGCTTGCCTATGCCCAAAGACTGCAAAAATTTCCACACTTTCGAAGAATCACCATTAGATACAGATGCATGAATATGACGGCGTTGGGCATCTCTGCATATCTTATTGCACAGATTTCGGCAGCGCTTGTACTTGTCCCTATTCTCATCAGTAGGTCGAAGCTTATACCTCACCTTAGCCGAATCCCTCCTCCGCATAGCCACCCTAACATCATCAGTGAGCCAAGGCGCTGGTTGATGTTTGATCTTAATGACTTTCACAGGGGCGTGCAAATCGTAAAGACCCACTAACAGCGAATTAAAAGATGCTACCTGCTCATCAACAGTGACACCATTCAATACCCCAGACCAATCCAGCAACTGAGCATCCCTCCTCAGAGCATCCAAAACCATTCCCCCAAAACTGCGCTGGTACATGATTCTGGCCTTTGCTTTAGGTGGGTGAATTTTGTAGGACAAGTATATAAGGTCATGGAAGGAAAAGGCTTCGGCCGAAAGCTGACCATGTTTAGCAGCATGCGAAGGACAGGAGACCAACATGACATCTAACAGCGAGGGTACGCAGTTCGGGAAATAATGTGTGGCATTAAGGGGCAAGAACTGCATATTGCAGGCTTTAGCCAGCGACTGAAACGATGAGGACCTGGAATCATTCCTCAACATACAGGTGTTAAAGTCACCCATAATTATAGTATGACTATAAGCTGGTGCGAGCTTTGCTTAGTTTGGGGCTAGATGGCGTTGTGTGAATTTGTCCACGAATATTTATTTATTATACTCATAGCTGCTTTGGCGACATTCAGCTCCAAACTACCGTTTTGTAGCACTTCCTTCGATGTGTTTACCATAGTCTCAACATCCTGCCTAACTAAATTGTTCACCAGTGATATGCCGTCAGCGTATTTCATAAGCCAAGGAGACGCGTCTAGAATTTCCGCTGAGAGGACATCGAGCACAACGCAAAACAAGTAAAGGCTCAGCACTGAACCCTGGTGAACATCTACAGTAATCCGGAAGCAATTACTATGGCCCACGATTGTTTTGGGCGTTCGTATGCTCTATGTAATAGTAACGTTTCATAGTTCATTGCATAGTAACTGTAAATAACAAAAATACTTATCACAATTAAATTACAACCTCAGGCCATCGAACCAGTTGCGACAGCTAACTTAGTAACTTCAGGTTGAGTTGGCTACATTAAAATGCAGTTCTAAAGTTTTACCATTGCGATACTGTCATCGATATAGTTTCATCTTAACTAGATGGGCCCATTTAGTCCTATTTATTATAATAATAACAAGATGTTACGGGGTCAGCAAAGCGTGGTCGATGCCTCTGTTATTGCAAACGTCTATAGGCTGCGGTGACTGCTTACCATCAGGCAGGCCGTAAGCTTGTTTGCCACCTTTGTGGTATAAAAAAAAATCATCTTAGCGTTATGTCCCGGTTATGTTCCCGCGTACGAGGGCCCGGGATCCGCCTTGACCATGATCCAGGATTTGACAGATCAGCGACTGCCATCTAATCGTGGCCCTGTAAGCTAATTACGTATTACTGCTGCTAATAATTATCTGATTTCTGACATATAATTGATATGATGGGTTCAGTCACGGCCGTGTGGTGTCCGGCAGAGTAGAATAGCACCAACCTCTTACACTCGTGGGTGTCGTACAAGGCGACTAATGTTTTCGAGGCAAAAGATCTAAGCGCCTCCGTAGACTGGAAAATGGGCAGCAGCATTTTCCATTGTTATATTATAACACTGCGATCTCCAACCCGCCTGCCAAGCGTGGAGATTATGGCAATAACCTCCCTTTTTGTGGGAGAGGCTCTAAGTCCTGCAGTGGACTGTTATGGGCTGTGATGATGATGGGTTCAGTTGCTAACAAAGTTCTATAGCAATAAACTAAAACTATTAAATCAATGATCATCATCATTTTGGCGTTATGTTCTTTATTAAGGAAAACATACCAGCTTCACAATTTCACATTCATAATATTAAAGAGCTAGGCTGTGCAGACTAGCTTTCTAAGCAGACAATTATTCCACTAGGTCTTTTCCAGTAACCCCAGCTATACCTCTGCAATGAGCCCCGTCCGCAGACCAAGTTTCTGCATATCCAACTACTGTGACCGGCTGCGAGTCTTCAGCAATAAACTGTGGTAGGCATGAAATGCCATTATGCCACCGCATCGTGGCGAATGTGGGTCTGGATTGCTTTCTGTGATATGAGACCTGAGACCTCAATTTGGCAATTGTAATACTCTTATAAGGCTATATTTGAAATGTTTGTTTCGGGGAAACAACGTACCTTTATAGCTTGTGTCAAATAAGAAAAGACTTGGCGGGTCACGTGGTTCGACTTGCGCTGCATACGATTACCTGCGCGAAATCCCCTCCACTGCCATTTGACAAGTCTCTTCTTTCGTGACGCGGGTTATAACTGTTTTGTATCGAAATATCGGGCTACTTGTAACAAAAGAATAGTACGAGAGCATAACTACATTACCACCATCACAGCCCATAACAGTTCACTGCAGGACTAATGGCCTCTCCACGCTTGGCAGGCGGGTTGGAGATCGCAGTGTTATAAATATAACAATGGAAAATGCTGCTGCCCATTATCCAGCCTACGGAGACTAGATATTTTTCCTAGAAAACATTAGTCGCCTTGTACGACACCCACGAGTGTAAGGAGTTGGTGCTATTCTACTCTGCCGTACACCACACGGCCAACTAGTGCAACATTCACAGTATTTGGTGCATCTTTAGCCAAAATCGGTTTGCTAAGAGAAGCATTAGCTGTCTCTTTTTCCCAAAGGACTCGTCCTTTACCCGCAGTGTATTTTTCATATAATAAATAAGAAATGTATGCATGAAATTAAGAAATGCACAGTGGTGCAAAGGAATTTGATTCTTAAGGTGATCATGCGCTTATACTCCTGCATTGTACGCGGTAGAAATTGTATATTTTGTATCTCGTTCGAATTGGAGCCGCCCGACTGAGGAAGTACCTCCAACTTACAGAATATCGCAGCTATATATAACTTAATACTCTTTTAAGTAGTATTGTGTTTCTGCCGGTGAGTAAAATGTCCAGTGCTCCATGGGGTAGGGATTTGGGGAACCGAGTCTTGGGCAGTGGAGTGGCATTTGCTGCCAGAGCAACGTGTTATAGAGGTGGGCAACGCATTGGCGATACTCTTGGTGTTGCTAATGTCTATAGGCAGTGGTGGTCACTATCCATCAGGAGGCCCGCTTGCCTGTTTGCCTACCGTATGACAATAAAAAAAAATAGTGACCGAGATAGTTTAAAATATTATCTTATTACAAGACCCGATTAGCAACCCCGCCTTCGTGTGGGTATCCTAGGCATTTCTTCACTCTAATATAAAATCATCTTGGCCTTAATGTTCGGACACTAACGCTCTCGCGTGCGAAGGCCAAGGGTCCGCCTTGACCATGATCCAGGATTTAACAGATTAGGTAATATTGTGTAGGCGAGTGAAACGACCACTGGTTAACAGCACACTGTTTATTTGCTAGGTAGGTAGGATACATCGTATGTAGATATTAGAAGTAGGTACGCATATACAACAACCCTCCTCTTAGTTTACTATACACATACAAGTCATAGAATACGAAATATCTACCCAAACAGGTATACTATGGTATAACACCTGTTGCACTATTCTAGGTTAATACATACCTAACATTTAGGTACTTATGATAATATACGATGTAACGAACAGATAATACATGTAATACAGGTATAGTTAATAAAACTGTTTTTTTTTTTTTTTTTTTTTTATGTTACTTAGCAGACAAACAGGCAAGCGGGCCACCTGATATACTGCTGCCTGGGCTGACTGGGTTTATAGTCGACTTTTGGCACATTACGTAATAATAGCCCTTGCCCTGCGGTTCTAACGGGCTGGTGTGGTTGGCCCGCTTCAGGGTCTAAGGCCGCGTCCTCCCTTGCCTCGTGGAAGTCATCCTCCTCCCCCGGGGGTGAAGGCCGCGACCTCGCCGGGCTGGCCGGGCTGGCCGGGCTGGCCGGGCTGGCCGGGCTCGCCGGGCTGGCCAGCGCGGACTGTACGCGCGGAAACGATGCGGCCGTTCTCTCCGCTGGTGGACGCTCAGAATCTTCCAGAGCCATTGGGCTGTCTGTGCGGGGCCCTGAGCTTAGGTCTTCCATGGTTATGGGGCTCTCCCAGTTATGGGTACTATTAATGGTGCCTTTATTGAGTAACAGTTGGTCTTTATGTTTTTTAAATATTGATGAAGTTATATTATCTTTAATCAAGTAGGTGACTTTTCCTATTTTCTTCACAACAGTCCCCTTTAGCCATTCAAACTTATCACTAGTCGTATTTTTCTTATACAGAATTTGATCGTTTAGTACAAAACGCACGTTATTTTGTCCACGATAGCTATCACTCTGCAAGCACTGTTTATTTTTCACGGTTTTGGCCAGATCGATAGACGAGAGTGCAGGCGGTTTTGGATTAATTAGGTCCAATCGAGACCGTAATATACGACCAAATACCAGCTGCGCAGGCGAAGAATTCGTCACCGAATGAACAGAGTTCCTGTAGTCAAAAAGGTATTCAAGTAATTTATTGTCGCAATCTTTACTACTTGAAGAGCTCAGAATGCACGTTTTAATGCCCTTTTTGACTATTTTGACGTAACTCTCCGCCTGCCCATTGCTGGCCGGGTGGTATGCGGGCGACGTCACGTGCGCGATGCCGTTCGACGCGCAGAACAGCCCGAACTCGCGGGATGTAAACGCCGTGCCATTGTCACTAACCAACGTGTGCGGTATGCCAAATCGAGACATAAATTCATTCAATTTACAAATAACGTTTGATGTAGCTGTGCCTGTCATTCGGTACGCTTCAACCCATTTAGTATATGCATCGACTATCACCAGGTAAGTGTAGTTACTAATAGGGCCCAGGAAATCTATATGGATTCTATAAAACGGCTGGGGCGGAAAGGGCCAAACAGCCAGCGGCGCGCGCGCCGGTGATGTGTACAGATCTCGCGTGTGAATTTAAGTATTTAGAAGATATTAATGATGGTGGTCTAGTATTTTATCGAAAACTAAGGGTGGAAAGCTTAATGAAATAAAAATAGGGCACATTAGTTAAATATAAATAGCTATTTATTCCAGACAGGAAAAGCATATTTAAACACACATATTGGATCAAATTAGATAAGTTATTATATCATAGGATAGGCAATCATAGCAAACAAAGTTACATGGGAAATATAACAATATATTCTGAACATAATAATACATAGCAAAATACATATTTATCCCTAAAAATGGGACAATAGTATTACGTATGATTCAATCAATAACCGATTATATAGATAAATAAAACTAATACAAAATATAAAGCAACAATAAAACAATGCAAGTTTGTACTTAACTCTGTGCCGGGTCTGGAGCAACAAGGCCCTCCCAGTCTCTCGACTGGGTTTATATAACCAACATTCAAACGGAAGTTAGAAGCCGTTACATTTCAACCAATGACAGCACGTTATAATAATTCTAATTAACTATGAAATATTGTGCAAAGATAATAATCAAATTCATCGAAATAGTTCTTAAAACTAATTTAAATAATTATAAGATACATTAAATATTTAGAAACCAAACTTTTAGTTAATTTGTACTGAATGTGCTCAAAGATTAAACATCGTTCAGGAGTTTCGTACATTCGTTCTGAAACGACTATAATTTTATTTGGCAATATTATTTATTATTAATTACGATAGTTTTACTTTTAAATAACAATTAAAAATAGACTATAATACCATATAATATAACACACGCACACTGCACAATCCGCTATCATTTTTTCAATCGCAGCATCTATTCCTGGGAACCAGAATCTACTACGAGCTTCCGCTTTGCACTTGACTATACCTAAATGTGACCTATGGAGTTCTGATATGATTGTAGGTATCAGTGCTTTTGGTATAACTACTTTGTGACCACGCATTAAACATCCATTTTCCAAGGATAACTGCGATCGACATAGAAAATAAGGTTTCAACCCCATATCCGAATTTTTTGTCGGCCACCCATTTAGAACATTTTTTACTACCTTGTTTAATACGACGTCTTTCTGTATTTGTTCTCGTAATGCATTTAACGTAACAGGCATACTACCATCCGTTACGAAATGAATATAAGATGCGCGGTCCTCTAAAGCCCCGTCCGCCTCGACCGCGCCCGCGCCGCGCCCCCGCGCCGGCCCGGCCGCGGCGGCCGAGGCGGGCAGGCTCGCGCGGGATAGGTAATCAGCGCTGTTATCACTGCTACGCACGTATTCTATAGTGTAATTGTAGGCGCTAAGAAACATTGCGTATCGCTGCAACCGATTGGCAGATACCTCGGGAATGCCGCGATAAGGGCCGAATATGGATAATAACGGCTTATGATCCGTACGCAATATGAACGGCGTTGCCCGTCCATATAAATACTGGTGAAAACGCTTAACTCCAAATATTATGGCAGTAGCTTCCTTTTGGATCTGTGAATAATTTTTCTCCGCGGAATTTAACGTACGGGAAGCATAAGACACGGGCCGCTCGATATTATGTTCATCTATCTGGGACAATATTGCACCAAGCCCATATGGCGATGCATCTACAGTTAATATTAATTTTGCATTGTTGTTAAAATGAGCGAGCACTTGATCTGAAGACAAAACGTTTTTTATCATTTTAAAAGCCTTATCATGCTCCTCGTTCCAACACCATTTACTACTTTTTTGAAGTAAATTATACAAAGGTGTAAGTATTGTAGATGCCTGAGGCACAAAACTTCTGTAATAGTTTACTAAACCGAGAAATGATTGTAAAGTATTAACATTAGTTGGAACGGGTGCGTCGATGATGGCTTTAACCTTTTGCGGTGACTTTTTTAATCCGTGTTTATTTATAGTATATCCTAAATACTCTAATTCGTCTTGAAAAAAGAGACATTTTTCCGTCTGTAACGTCAACCCCGCATCCTGGAGCCTCTGAAGCACCGCATGCAGACGCTGTAAATGTTGCTGCCGGTCAGCGCCCGTAATCAACACGTCATCTAGCATGCACAAGACCCCCTCCAACCCGGATAACATGCACTCCATTGCGCGCTGGAAAATCGCCGGCGCGCTGGCCATGCCAAATACCAGCCGTGTGTACTTGAATAAGCCGCGATGTGTATTAATGCAGGTAATCATTTGCGAGTCGTCATCTAAAACAAACTGTGCGTAGGCTTGCGTGAGATCCAGCTTACTGAATTGCTGACCGCCATGAAGTTTTGTAAATAGCTCGTGTGCCGTCGGCAACGGATACTGCTCGATAATCAGCTGTTTATTAATGGTAACGGAATAGTCCGCACACAGCCGAATACATCCATTACGTTTTAACACGGGCACAATCGGAGACGCATACTCCGAATATTGGACCGGTTTAAGTACACCTATGTTAACTAATCTATCTATTTCCGCGGTTACTTTACTTTTTAATGCATAGGCTACGGGGCGAGGTTTAAAAAAATTGGTTTTGCATCCGCTTTTAATTGCAATTTTACTTTGTATTTATTGAACGTTCCTAATTCGTTAGAAAATACCGATGGATATTTGCTGCTAAGTTGATCGGGAAACTTACTCGATAAATTACAAAAATTAATTGGTAGCATTTCTAAACTAAACTGCGAAATGAAGTCACGGCCAAGGAGTGGCGGACCACCGTCGCGGACCACGAAAACACTAAGAGTGTGTGTTTCACCCATGTAGGTGAATGGTAACTGCATAACCCCTAAACACTCGATATTATCCCCCGTATATGTAAGCAACCGCTTTTTAGTTAAAGACAAAGGCACTTCGTTAAATTTTAATTTATAAGTACGATCGGAAATCACCGTGACCGCGGAACCACTATCTACCTGAAACCTTAACTGGATACCGTTTATTAAAATCAGTTCAGTCATTGGTTCCCCTTTTAGTGATCTTATATAAAATAACTCACCGTCACAATCGTCATCGCTCTGGCCAACACCGTCGTTTTCCACGAAGTTAATTTTTTTACACATTCGTCGCAAATGACCCTTCGCATTACACTTTTTACAACGGTATTTTGCAAACCGACACTGCGACGAATCGTGATTCGTATAGCCGCACACCGAACACGCCGACTTGCTCCGGCCGGTGCCGCCGGTGCCGCCGGGCCCGCTGGCGGCGCTGGCGGCGCGCGCGCCACTGGCGATCCTGAACAGCTCGGCGGCCGGGGCCTGCGCCGCCGCCGCCGCCGCGCCCGCTCCACAGCGCGCACTGCGCACGCTATTTGCCAACTCCACCGCTTTAGCCAGCGTCAGCTCGTCCATATTCTGCGCAAACAGCTTATCCTTTTCCGCTCCCGGCAACATTCCCATGACGAATCGGTCTCTCAGTGCCTCTTCAACGTTCTTGAAATTGCACTGCGCCGTGAGACCACGAATCCTCGCGGCCCAATCTGCATAGGACTCCCCTGGATTTTGTATCGCGGAGTAAAAGGTATAACGCTCGCCGAATCCACAGGTAGACGGTGTGAAATGTTTATCTAAAATGATCAGTACATCTTCATAGGGTACTTCCTCTAGCCGTTTGGGCAGTGCTAAGTCTGAAGCTAGCCTGTATGTACTGTCACTGAGTGCACTTAAGAGTATTGCTCTTCGTTTGATACCAACAGGGTCCTTCACTACGTCGATGTCATTAGCAATGAACCACTGATTTAGCCGATTTTTATAAGTCTGCCACGTTTGTACATTATGGTCAAAATTAGTTAAAATCCCGAAAAGAGACATTTTAAATATAAAAAAAATACAAAATGTGGGTATCGCGATTTATCGTCGCCAATATTGTGTAGGCGAGTGAAACGACCACTGGTTAACAGCACACTGTTTATTTGCTAGGTAGGTAGGATACATCGTATGTAGATATTAGAAGTAGGTACGCATATACAACAGGTAATTACAGTGGCTCCGACTGGCATCTGACCTCCGTGATCCTGCTACCAGGTAAACCTGACTAGATCGGGTCTTGGTTACACATTCAGTCGCCTGAATGTACAGGTTTAATGCGTACGGCTAAGGAGTGGAATGCGTTGCGCTCGAGTGTGTTCCCTGATCAATATAATCTGGATGCCTTCAAGGCTAGAGTGAATAGGCTGTTCCTAGACAGGCATGCTCCATCATCGACCGCATCGTCACTTACCACCAGGTGAGGTGGCGGTCAAATGCCTGGCTAGTAAAGTAATAAAAAAAAAAAAGATGTTTTTAAGAGCATCGGCTAGTATTGAACTAAAGTACATAACTCGGAAAAGAGTAATTAATACATGGCCGCACTGGGATTCGAACTCTAATATGCATGAGTTATACAGGTAAACTTTCCGGAATAAATTCTCGAACTGGGGGCCTACCACAAGCCTTAAAAACAAGATTACTTTAACCTTGTTTTCAAATTGGTACCATGACCTCTAAGAAAATAATGTTAAAAAAATGTTGTTTTGGTTAGAAGTTTTGTGACGTCACAGCCAAATCATTCATTCAAACCAGAGACTAAAAGCCATCACAAACTTATCTGAACCGGTGGCCAAAACCGGAACTAAGTGTGACTATTTTGAAATGTAATTTTGTTACCAAAAGCAGCGACGCTTTTCTAGTACTTTGACTAGTACAGTGACACCTAGCTACCATTTGACGGAAAGCATTGTTTATATTGTGTCAGATGTTTCATGAATTGCAATTTTGATAATTTATTTTTATAGAGAAGGTAATATTAAAACGTTATTTTGTAAAATATTTATACTTAAGTAATCAATTTAATGTCTTCGTCTCCAATACTACAACAATTGTGATGTTCTGTCATAGATGGCCAAAGAATTCGCGGTTGTAGAGCTGATAAGCTTTGGCTTTAAATTCAACCAGGAAATAGCGACAAAAGCCATTGTATGAGAAATGTGACCCCATCGGCGAACATAGATGATGCGGAGTTCGTCAACAACTGCAAACACAGAAGCTTACGCGTTAAATTCGACAGATTTGTCTGTTCAACAAAGAACGTGCAGGACCGTCCAGTTAGCCAAGGAGAACAGCTCATGGAATCACGCTTTGAACGTACAATTTGTGCGTTGCGTTGAAGATTTAGAGTTCTTCATAAGGGAATATTATTGTCCCAAAGAAGGCCAAGGGTATGCTTTACCGGAGTTTCCGTGGGCGACCTAGAATTATCGGTGATGCCGATATGAAATTAAAGGAGTGTCAGAAAGTGATAATGTGTGTCCGAAGTGTGTAGATTTTAAATTATATTTTTATGTAAGTACCTATTGTAAACGAATGTATAATGTTGTATTTGTATATTTCGGTATACATACACGTATACATCTGGCCTCAGTTGCCAGAAGTATTTAAATAAAGATGTAAATTTATAACATATTAACATTTCTCGAGCTTTTAATGGTTTTTATTGCCTGTAATTACAACAATTCTTGAATATTTTTATAGTTCCGTAAGTGTGAAATGGTATCGTTTTACTTCATTACGAGGTAATGTCAACAATTATAAAGTAGGCTTTTGGCGCTAAACAAGCCCCGAATTAATGCGGTCGTAAATTGCCCGATCGGTAGACACTTAAATATTTCGTACTGGCCCGGGGTCCGCCTTGACCATCTTCCAGAATTTTGTAGATCGAGTAATTACGGTAGAGCGACAGGCATCTGCCCTCCGTGACCCTGTTAACTGGGGTACCGGACCAGATTGGATTATGGTTACACATTCAGGTGCAGGATTCATTACGATGTTTTCCCTCACCGTAAGAGCATAGGTTAGTATTCAACTATGTACCTCACCTTTCAGAATACCGCAGCTAAACAATACTCTTTTAAATAGTATTGTGTTTCTGCCGGTGAGTAAGGTTTCCAGTGCTCCATGGGGTGGGGATTTGGGGAACCGTAGCTTTGGCAGTGGAGGGGCATTTGCATTTTTGCTGCCAGAGCAACGTGTTATAGAGGTGGGCAACGCATTAGCGATACTTTTGGCAGTGGTGACCACTTTCCATCAGGTGGCCCGCTTGCCTTTTTGCCAACTGTATGACATAAAATAAATGTACATAACTCAGAAAAGAGGCATGGGTACATGGCGGCAGTGTGATTTAACCCGGTACCTCTCGCTTACGAGTTGGATACTTCACGACTAGGCCACCGATGCTCCAAGCAAAGATTTGATTGATTAAATATAGTGCTAATACCTAGGTAAGCAACAGGTTTTATCAGGTGTTAGGACACTATCGAGCCTGTGGAGTCCGCCTGGGTGAGTACCAACGCCTTATCCATTTCTGCCGCCAAACAATTATGCTTGCATTGTCGTGTTCTGGTACCAGCCATCGCAATTACAGGCCTGAGGCATTTCATCTTATTCCTCTCAGTGCAAATGCACCTACGCTTTTCCATTTTTGCGCAATGCATGAACCATAGATTTTATTGGCGACATTTACTGCTTACTGTTAGGTGGGCTGCCTGTTGATTAGTCACTGCGTAGCATAAAAAATCAACAATAAATATGACGGATCACGGTCAATAGTATGGACTCATGTGGTCAATAGTACGGACTCATGACGATGAAAACGGAAGTGGGAGAGAGCCCTCTGGTGGGGCGTGCTGACAGAGTCTCGACGGCACGACTCGGGCCGAGTGGCGGCCATTCTTGGCGCGACCGCCGCCGAGGAGTGACGCGTCTTGAAACTGTCTCCACATTTCGTTTGTTTACGTTTGAAGTTCGTTAATAGAAAGTGTTATTTACGTTTAAAAATAAAGTAATTTTAAAATCACCTTTGAAATAAGAAAGTAAATTACCTCAACTGCCTACATTTGTAATACCGCTCTGAATTCTAGTGAAATTATAAGTGATGTGCAAAAATGAAATGGAATAAATACAGTGGAGTAAATGTGAACCTTTTCTTTAATTTATCTGGACGAATACGACCTAATACTGATATCACCACCCTGATGACAATGATCCTGTTACACCCCTTTCCTTCACGCGACGACATCAGAAGTGGGATGACGAACGCAACGCCCAAGAGATGGTATGATGAAAAGCAACAAAGAAAATGCAGATACGCTACGTGAAAGCGTAATAATAAAAGAAAGGTGATTACTCGATCCAGTTGAGTTGCCTAAATTAAAATGTAAAATGATTTAACATGTTCAAAGCGCAGCCAAGAGTCCAAACACCCCGAGATATAAGACAAAGACTTCGTCAGAAAGATTGGGGGATTCATAAAGTAAACAGCAGATCATCTGTACCAAATGGGTCATGGTCAAGGCAGACCCCGGGCCTTCGAGAGCACCACTGGGATATCGACAACATTATTAAAAATCTAGTGAAACTTACTATGGACGGCACTTTGGTAAGGCTTCTTTGTTTTTGTTAAATTTAATTTAGATTACTCATGTAAAATATTTTCCTTTTTAAATATAAAATTGAGTTAGTTAAATAATTTGCGTAGTTCTAAATTAGCCAGCTAAAGTTTATTCAATGACTTTAAAGTAAACGCTTACATTTAGATTCATTTAGCAGTGTGGTTTGACACCACAAGTAAATTAATTGCTTAGATTTCTGCAGATTAAATAAAATCAAACAATTAAAAACGGTGTATATTAATTTTTTATTTTTGTTTTACTTATACAATTATTTTCTTCTATTGCATAACAATGGTGCACAACGGTTCGCTTCACCTACGAGAACAACATTGGAATGCAACGCTGGACTGGTAGCCTCAACGTGATTGTTTCAACATGGGACGACGATGGTAGACAATCTGCGAGTGTACATGACTGAGAAATGATGTGATATTAACAGTTCCTCTCTATCTGGTGAGTCCTATACATAATTATTATTTAGTAAAAACCTGTGCTGAAGAGGCTCCCTAGCGGATTTTAGGAGTTATTTACTTTGACAATTAAGAAAAGTATTCTGACAGAAACACTATTGATACCCTTAGTAGAGAGAATGGCAGGTTTATTTGTATCTTTAGTGAAACTACAAATAGAAAGAATGTAAACAAAACATAAACAACGTCAGTTACGTCAGTGTTACAATTTGTTGGTAAAAATGTCAAAAACTACTGCTAAGTTTAAAAATGTTAGCTTTTGCGGGTACCTATGTCAATTAATGTAGGCTGTCTGATAGAAAGTTACTAAGAAAAAAAATCACTCCACAAAAATAGTAAGAATTATGTTAAATCCGTCCCAATGTCAAACAGTGTTTATAGTAAAAAAGGTGTTATTTAATCTAAGATTATTTTACCATCTTGAAACATGGTGCGCTATGATTTTACGTATTACCAACATCACGTCAGTTATCAGAAAACAAGAATAAGAAATACTTGGAAAGCATAGTGCTATTATTTTTATAAATTGAGTACGTAAGCATAGTTATGGTGGTGCTGCTGCTGACTGACTTCTTCTTCTTGATCGTTGCCTCACTGCTGAGGATCCTGACATCTTCAGTAAACTGCATGTCTCCATCGGTTTCGATGAATCGTTCGGATATTTGGTCCACCCATCTCTTCGGACTTCGGCCTCTGGGTCTCTTGCCTTCGACTTTTCCCGTCACCATAAGTCGTTCCAGATTGCTGATTAAGTAAATATTTGATAATAACAGTGTGGCAGGGATGCCGTAGCAGTGAGTTTGTGGAACAATTAGCTGGTGTACTTTAGGATGTTGTCTTAGAGATAGGATAGGCTTCACATAGGCTTCGAATGTGCAAATTCAATAACGACCCTGCGATCTCCGCGATTTCTATGCGAGCGGGAGGGTGCAAACATGTATTGAGAGAAAAAAAAGAGAAAAATTATTAGCGTGTTTGTTTACATTTAACAGGAGAAATTCGAACGAAATTTTCCATATTTCAGTATAATGTTTGTTATTGTGGTCGTAGTTTCCCAATGTTGTAGAATAGAGAGATAAGATATCCGCGGTAAAAATGGGATCACCGATATACGTTTCTTTTAATACTACAAAAAAAAAGGTAGTTTGGTTAGTAACGTAATTTTATATTAGTATCAAGTTATTTAACGAAAAAAAAAAAAAAGTAAACACGAGTAAGTGAACTGATTGACGGTAGATAATTTCGAATTATGTTTTGAGTAACTAAAGATAAACCTGTGACTTAGTTCGACCGAAAACCATGTCTACTAAGTCAATGTGACTTAGTTTGACCTGGATAAAGACTTTGTTAGACGGATCAATCTAAGACGCTAACCCAATACGTGACGACTATCGAGCCGAGGTTTTTATGAGATTTATGTGATCGTTTTGTTTTCTCAAAATTTGTTGCATCATCGGATGAAGGTGATCGTGTTTTATCAGTGATGGTGGGCTAATGGAGCCTATGGGAGAGTTTTATGGTTGCTTACCGGCCTGATGGAGGCTATGGGAGCGTGGCTAATAGCAGGTAGTTGTTTTAAGCTTTGTGAGAAAGTGTTGAACGATAACGATGATGAGAAAGTCCAGATATTTTGGTGATAGTTCAATAGCCGGTTTTATAAATTATTTTTAGCTTCGAGTACTGAAATTTCCTTGATTACTGATATAAAGTAACTATTTTGAGTTCTGTTGTTGTGCCAGTAAGATGAGACAGTGTAAGCAATGGTGAGATTTCATATCCTTCTGCCAGTACAAGTTTTTAAGTACCTGAATTGTTGTTGAGGTCAAACATCCAGATTTATTTGGCTGACTTGGAGTGACCCGGGAGTCATGTGTGTGACTCATTGGGCTAAGAGCCCCGAAAGTCTCGGATGTTGTGGCTGTAGATAGCAAATTTTATTTTGTAATTTTTTTAGAAGGCGGCTTGATATGGGATGCCTTCGTTATTACAAACATTGTTAAATGGTTTCAAAATGGGAGCTTAAACGTAACGTAAAGTCTAGATAGAGTATACTCGTTCGAACAGTTAAAATCGATGACGATGATTATTGCTTGTTTAGTTTTGGTGTGGCAACAAATGGACTATTGTTACCTATAACTGGCGTATCAAATATACGTGAGAGCTTCTTATTATTAAACTTCTGATTTAGTTTTGATATTGGGCAGTAGAAATAATGTTTATTTTTATTTTATTTTATTTTGTTGTTTTTGTAGAGATGACACCGTAAACAGTTGTTCGGATCTGTGACGATTACTTGTTGTGTAACTCGTAGACCGTTATTGACCGGGTTATGATAGCAGATAGACTGTTACCTATCACTGACTTAGTACAGATTTGGTCGAAGGATTGACCACGAGCTGAGAATCTATAGACAGCTTCTATTTATTTGTCCCGCCTGTGTGGCTCCCGCCTGTGTGGCTCCCGCCTGTGTGGCTCCCGCCTGTGTGGCTCCCGCCTGTGTGGCTCCCGCCTGTGTGGCTCCCGCCTGTGTGGCTCCCGCCTGTGTGGCTCCCGCCTGTGTGGCTCCCGCCTGTGTGGCTCCCGCCTGTGTGGCTCCCGCCTGTGTGGCTCCCGCCTGTGTGGCTCCCGCTTGTGTGGCTCCCGCTTGTGTGGCTCCCGCCTGTGTGGCTCCGGCCTGTGTGGCTCCCGCCTGTGTGGCATCCCGCCTGTTTGGCATTTCGCCTGTGTGGCATAGTCTGTGTGACATTAAGGCTGTGTGGTATTTAGCCTGTGAGGCATTCTACCTGTATGGCATTTCGCCGGTGTGTCATTTTTATGTGTGGCATTTTGCCTCTGTGAAATTTACCCGTGTGTGACATCTTACCTGTATCGTGCTTTGGTAGACGTGACACAGGATATATGATGAATAAACTCATAGTTTGACGATCAGAGTGGCACTGACCAGAGTGACACCCAACCTGTGTGGCACCTAGTCTGTGTGGTATTTCGCTTGTGTGCAGGTCCAGTTGCGTGGCGGCCTGGTTGCGTGGCGGCCTGATGGCGTGGCGGCCCGACTGATGGCGTCCGTCGTGTGGTGGTTCGTCGCCTGTGTGTCATTTCTCCTGTATGGTAACATTACTTATTCTTTTTAAATTAGGATGGCGCTGACGGATGACCAAAAATCATATGGCATTTAATGAAGGAGTGTTTCAATCCCACTCGAAGTAACATTGGGTCTTTTGCTGAGTACTGAACATTTGATGTAGGTATGTCACATATTTGTAGTGAATCTAAGTACCTACAGTAATGGACGTCGGGGACGATACGCGAGCTCTGTGATTGGGGCTTGTTTCCCACTCAACAAGAGCATCAAGGGGAAAACACTGGTGACGATGATTAAACCTTCTTCATTGGTGGTAATTGTGATACGGTTTATGAACCGTCTGGTGTTATACCTTGTCACGCTTCTCTAATGAACTGAAGTCGTAGCTGAATTTATGTCGGCAACTTATAAAGAATAATTTATGTACAAGATGATGTTGTTATCTCTCAATCTACAGAAGTTTAGTATGATAAATGATAATGGACGTATGTTTTATGTGAAGAATTGGTGGGTTAATGCAGTCGTGATAGATCCAATCACATGATTCATAAGACTTATTTGGGTGATGTGTTGTGGTCAGAAGTGACCGAGCGAATATAGTACTGTGCTATGGTTTTCATGTTTCAGATTACACACGAGGACGTGTGTACAGCAGGATGGCCGTGACGGATCACGGTCAATAGTATGGACTCATGTGGTCAATAGTACGGACTCATGACGATGAAAACGGAAGTGGGAGTGCGCCCTCTGGTGGGGCGTGCTGACAGAGTCTCGACGGCATGACTCGGGCCGAGTGGCGGCCATTCTTGGCGCGACCGCCGCCGAGGAGTGACGCGTCTTGAAACTGTCTCCACATTTCGTTTGTTTACGTTTGAAGTTCGTTAATAGAAAGTGTTATTTACGTTTAAAAATAAAGTAATTTTAAAATCACCTTTGAAATAAGAAAGTAAATTACCTCAACTGCCTACATTTGTAATACCGCTCTGAATTCTAGTGAAATTATAAGTGATGTGCAAAAATGAAATGGAATAAATACAGTGGAGTAAATGTGAACCTTTTCTTTAATTTATCTGGACGAATACGACCTAATACTGATATCACCACCCTGATGACAATGATCCTGTTACACCCCTTTCCTTCACGCGACGACAAATATATATTTATAACCGGTTAAGTCTGCGTCGAATTCGCGAACCAATATTTCGAAATCAATTAAACAAATTGCTTTGGCATCTAAATATTATTGGTGACGAACAGGGAGTCTACGTAGTAAATAACTTAATAATTGCTTAACAGATAGTAACATTTTAGTTTTCTTTAGGGGAAGCCTACCACCATCTTATGTCTACATCTACATGCTTGCCAATATCATAATTAAAGTGGGGTTTATGCTTATCTTGATAGGTATTACAGTGATGGCCCAAATATTTACGTGTCGGTTTTTCACCGAATATCAAAGGGTTATAGCGTAGTTGATGTAGAATATTTGACGACGCGTCTATGCGTTAGCCATGCATTTTCCTCCTGTATGTATATTAATTGCTGGGGCACGCCGATATACCGGCTCTTCGGTTTGCTCTATGGGTGATGACTCTATAGGTCTATGGGAAAACTATCATGTTTTTAGCAAGCTCAAAGTATTATTAGAATTTATTGGTACCATGATCTCTTAAAAACAACATTATAATAATATTGTTTAGAGAGGGGTATGAGCGAATGTATTGTCTATTGTAAATATATGCGAAAAAGAGACAGCGTTATAATGTTCGTACAGTGCCACAAACTTATCTGACCCGGTAGCGAAAGCTGGAACTAAGTGTCGCCATATTGTAATGTCATGTCAATCACAACAACAGTGACGCTATCACCGAGTCAGTTGTGTTTGTAGCTCTACATAGCATTATCTTTTTCGCACCTTACTCCGGATCACGCATTAATATTGCGATCTTTGATTGATTTTATAATTTATTTTTAAATACAATTTTATCACAAATCTACTTCATAGCAGAAAATGATACTAAAATGTAGATTTCTAAACAAAAATGTAATTTTATTCATAGTAATATCCTCAAAATATAATGTTGTAAACACTTAAATACGTATTCGTGTTTAAGTGTTTACTTGGGTGGAACGGGGCGGTTGCAAATATTGTCAAACGGAAATGTTGGCGTGCAAAAATGTCAGTGCAGTCAATATATATTTAAGAACTGGTCAAGGGCGAGTACAACAGGCATTTGAAGGGTTCCTTACTACTATCATATTTAAATACTTAATTTAATATTAGGTTATTAAGAACATTTTCATCATCATTGCATTCATCCCGGTTGTGCTCTTGCGCACCGCCCGGCCCGAGGTCCCCTTTCCTAAGGGGATGCAAATCTTAAAAAAGAAGTAGAAACGGTGCAAAAGGTGCAAAAGAAGTAGGAACTTCTTCTTTTCCACTTTGTTAGGTCTTCGGTATCTTTGGTGATGAGTTTGTTAACTAACATGCATGCCACTTCTAAAAAAGTAAGCCATCGCTTCTTGGGCCAGCCTCTTCTTCTCGTGCGTGGCAGGGGTATGACGTTTTTTTCCTACATAATTTGCCGGTCTGTGCGAGACGATGCCATACCATAGAAACCGATTCCAGTGTTAGGTGGAAATGGCTTTCCTGCAAAAGGCTCAAAAGAGAGGCAACAGATCCCGAAACTATAAACCAATATACGCTGGTTAGTCGACTGGGGACAACGGAGTGATGGTGGTGCTCAAAAATGATTTTTATTGAAATTGTAGAAAATATATCGAACGAATGTCGCGCCCGTTATAAAAATTTTAAAGTATTTAAATTTTTTGAACTACTCTTTATGATTCAACATTAACATGCAGCATTTTTGGTTTTTATTAAGCTTTTTATATTTCTGCCTACCCTGTCTAAAAACTCTGTGCACGCCACTGGGTGTAGGGTAGGTGTAGAGTAGATGTAGGATAAGTGTAGGCTAGGTGTAGTGTAGGTTAGGGTAGGGGGGACGCCACGCGAATGAAGGCCCACTAGTATATTATAAAACAAAGTCCCACGTCGCATCTGTCTGTCTGTTCGCGATATACTAAAAAACGATTGAACGGATTTTCATGCGATTTTAACCAATAGACAGAGTGATTCATGTTCATGTGGAAGGTTTAGGTGTATAATTTGTTAAGGTTTGAGTACGGGTACGGGTAGTAAGTGCGAAGCGCGTGCGAAGACGGGCGGCTCTTAACAAATTATACACTTAAGCCTTCCTCGTTCTTCCTTCCATTGCTGAAAATCGTATGAAAATCCGTTCAGTACTTTATGAATATATAACGAACAGATAGACAGACCGACAGACAGACACAGCGTGGGACTTTGTTTTATAATATGTAGTACGGGGGCCGTAGGTTATCTACGTTATCGAGTACCTATATAAAAAATAGCTTAAGCATTTAGGACATACACAGAACGCATATGTCTGCTCTTAGTAATAGGATTCCTTTTTACCTTTTGGTTACGGAATTCTAAAATATGAAATAATTATTGTGATAGTATTAGAGGACCTTTTCAGGGTTTTCAGCTAATAAAAAGCACTATGTTTCTACTTTACGTAATTATTTAATTCAGGGAACATGGGGCACATGTTTAAAAATACATGTACACAACATTATGAACTAGTACTAACGTACTAACATAAAAATTATAATTTTAAATTCTAAACACTTCAGAAACACATCACTTTATTGTATACACTTTTAATCCCGTTTCGCTGGCAACGGGAATCCTAGACTGGCCACGGAATCGGATAAACCACACCCTTCAGCCCATAATCTTCTCTCATGAAGATCTTCGAATTTGCTACGGGAACCAATGCCACGAACAAATTGAAGTTACGTTCATGTTATTATGCCAAGAGCTAGACCCTGATGAGGAGGCTTGGTTAAGTAGATAGATAGGTGCACACGTCCTTGGCCCTACAGATAAATCAATCGATTTGGTAGGACTCTCCCAGTGTGGGCTTTAGTTGCCCCGTCGCATAGGTTGTGTGTGAGCATTTCAGTATAGTCACCCACATCTCATCGACTCTCAACGTCGAAGGGCTCGTGTTTCACACGCTATATCAACGATAACAGCTTCTACAATACCGAATATCTCGTATTGGTTGGCCGTCTAAAAATCATTACCGTTGTTGTAGTATTGGAGACGTAAATATCAATGCATTAAGTTATTTCAAACTTTTGTGAGAATAAATACATTTCACTTGCTTTTTGGGAGAACATAACGGTATTATATATGTCGTAAATCTTTAGAAATCGTAAAACAATATTATATCCACCATGAAAAAGTGACTTTTATTAGATTGATGGATTTGACATAAAAACAATAATAATGTCAAACAAAACTTCCTACTGTCAAACAAAAACGTAAAGATCATGGTACGGTTTAGAAAGTAAGCTTGTTTGAGTGAATGATTCTAGCCTGAAATAACCACAAAACATTCGTTCATGCACCTCTCTATGTTAGTGCCACAAACCGGTGACCAAAATTGGAACTACGTGTGTGCTGATTAAAATAAAATTTGACGGCAATACAAAACTTAACAACAGCGACGCCGTCATTGGATCAGATAAGATTGTAGTGGCAACAATTCAAGCTTGTTTTAGGAGGTCATGGTACGGATCAAAGTAAGAATACAATAACATTACAATAACATTATAATAACCTTATTCTAAACAAGGTTATTTTAACCTTGTTTTGAAAAGATTGTGGTACGCCCCCTGATGGGGCTACATCAAATCCGTTGCATGGGTTAGGACTTTATTTTTATATGCTACAGATGCCGCTTTCCATCACGTTCGGTACTGTATATCCGTTTTTAAGTAATAATATAATAAATAATAATAATAAATCTAAATTCTGTTCTTAACAGACAGCCTTAACAAAAATACACATGCTAAGAATCAAAAAGGCAAAGATACATTGACTCGTAATGGGTAATGATATAATACACATTATATTTGTAACTAGTACATTAAAAAAAGATACATGTGTAGACTGGTGCCTAAAATAGATGGGAGTCTTTGTTTTAGGTCACCAGAGCCCCATGTGTACTACCCCAGTTGGGTACATGTCGTCTCGTCACTTATAGAAGGTAGAGGTTGTGTATAATTGTGAAATGGATGTGTGTGAAATCATTTATTTTAGACAACCATAGATCCATAGGTGTTAGTAACAATTTAGCTTAAATTAGTACTACGTTAGTGAAATAGAGATAACACAATAGAACACTCTATTGCTGGATTAATTAGTTCTATTCTATTTACATAACCGGACACCTGACTCATCATCATCGTCCTAGCGCTTATCCCGGCTTCTGCCAGGGTCCGCTTTCCTACCCATTCTTCTCCACTTCGCCCGGTCAACCCGACACCTGAGTGTATTTTGTAATTTATATTTCTAATACACGACTTAAAAATATTTTATATTAGATAGATTAAAATACGAAAGCAGCAGGTTATTCGATCAATCAATCAATCAATCAATGTATTTATTGCATTCATGAGGTTACAAAAGATCAAACAGTTTTAATGTACTTACATCATGAAACCCATGTGGGTATGGTACATGTGGTGTAATGTGTGTGTAATGTGTGAGTGTATGTGTGTAATGTATGTATGTGTATGTGTGTGTGTGTGTGTGTTTAATAAAAGCAAGCACTTCGGCCAGCTCTGACTACAATGTAGATCTAGTCTCCAACATCCGCGGCACAACATAACGCAACTAATTAGATACTTTACATATGCCAGTGCGAAGTAAACTGCCGCCCCTGTATAAATTAGCCTAATTCCATGCTACAATTTCGCCTTACAAAATTACTTCTTACATATAGGCGGCTTTTGTTATAAATTTATGCTAAGCTTTCGCTGTTTCTTGGAGCGTATACGCACTGTATGAACATAACTCCAGCAGGATACGGGCGACGTTTTTGTTCCAGTTTCATATTGTCACAGCGTAGGAAAGGTGCAGTGGGTGATTTTCATACAAAATGGCGGAATGCGTCTCACGCCAAAGTAGGATTTTTTTTTTATTGTTATTTTCTTTTTGTGACAAATGAGCGTGTCAAAGGAGCAGACAGCCTACCTGATGGTAAGTGGTACCTATCGCCCATAACATCTACAATTCATATTTAGGTTGCCGGTTTAAGAGCATCGTTATAAAATGGAAATAGAAAGGGAAATACTAAGGTGGAATGTAAATAGCGAAAGCAAATGAGAAAAACGGACCTCACATTACTAGCACCTAGAAAACGTGGTTATTTATTGTGGTAGATAGCCGGCGTATGAAGTTTATTATTATATGATTAATGCTTACCCTTTGACGTAGAACCAAGCCAGCTGTCCGATTGCCGCAATACGTATTTGTATTAGTATAACTATGGAGATTAGCAATTAAAATTTATGCATAAATTAACATAATTTCCACCTGATCTAAAGCTGCAGCTGCCCCGCATTTCTTAGCCTACTTGTCATATTATTTCCTTTAGCTCAGAGATATTCTTTTCTGGATAAAATAAGTTAATTTTCTGAAAGAAATTTCACACAATCACAACCTACACCACTTCACACAAACCATCCATACATTAGGTGACCCGCTTGTTCGATTCCACTTATACTTATGCGAAGAAAACACAGCCGAGATATCCTACTGGTCTTGTCTACACTGTGTCTACATGAGATTTAATTTGTAAATTTTAAAGGATCACGCCTCTTTGACGCGACTTTTGCCCGCGTTGGATCTGCCAACGGAACCGTGTTCGGGGAACGTTAAGTACATATTGTGTGTTTGTGTTTAGAAGGTGCTCGCGAGAAAAGTTGGAGCGTCGATGATTGGAGAAATATATTAAAATTATGTTTTCACTTCTCCAGTTCTTCCTTTGCTAGTTTTTATGCACCAAAATCACGCTTTTCGTGGGAGATATTAAAACTTGTTACGGCGAAATCAAATTTTTTTATGATTCCTGTTTTTAAATCACTCATTGTGCTCAGTAGTCTATCTTTTTTACCGTCGACGCAGTGACAAAAGAGCGTCTGCTCTTTTGTCACTGCGTCGCAAACTGCAACCCAAGCAAACTGGCAAACGGTAACTGTCACCCATAACATCTACGATTTATGCATTTAGGTTGCTGGCAACAAAATGCTGAACTGCAGGTGCGTTGTCACTGTGAGGACTAAGATGAAGTGCCTCATGCCCCAAGTGCAACAATGCAAGCATTGTTGCTTGGCGGCGGAAATAGATAAGGCGGTGGCAGTCCTTATGTCGGGCTCTAGGATATGTAGGCTTTTAGAATGGGTTATTGTTCCGACGGTGTGGCCGGGGCTATAGTAGGTTAAGCAGGATGTGTCGTTAGTCGTGTAAGTGTGATTTGGTTATACTGCGGATCGGAACATCTGTGGGCTGCCATGTTGAGCACGCGTAGCACTGGCTATGTAGGATTTTCAAATAGGTGTTATTTATCTTGAGTAAAGAAATTTTCATTATTTTTATTATGGCTCGCTTCTTGAGAACACATATAAGTGTCATTTTATTTTCCCTTTATATCTCCCCAGGTGTAACAGTATACCTGGCGGACTTCTTCACCTTCCAGAGTCCTATCTAGATAAAATGATGGTCTAATTTTTCTTTTTTTCCTGGAATTAAAGAATATTACCACTATTTACAATGATTGTGTACGAAAATAAACACAAAAATAACAAAAATATAATTCTAAGCCATAGTACACCTGACGGACTTCTTCACCTTCCAGAGTCCTATCTAGATAAAAATGATGGAATTAATTTTTCTTTTTATCCTGGAATTAAAGAATGTGTATCACTATTTACAATGTTACGAAAATAAACACAACAATAACAAAAATATAATTCTAAGCCATAGTGTAAAGGCTTCCAATTAATTATTCAAACATACAGATGTTTTTTTATTCACGTAATGAAATTTGTGCAGCATTTTCTAAATCCCAAATGTCAGCAAGAGCCAATGAAAACCGGAAAAAAGTGGAAAAATCTAGACGAAACAGGACAGAACACGTTGGCCGGTGAATTATATGTGTCAGCTGCTGAAAAATTGTGTTCCAGATTGAAAAATTGTAGACAACATACTAATATTTGTTTCAAACTAAACTCGCGTTCTTTACACATATTATTATATTAGACGGGACTTGGACGCGACCACCATCACCGCAGCTGTCACCTCCCACGGCAGTCGTCTCGTGACCACGGTGGGTGTAACCCTACCGAAACGTCGGGAAAACAAATCATAAAGGTACGTCGCGTCCAAGTCCCGTCTAATATAATAATATACTAATATTTCTTTACCTAATCAACATACTAATAGTCTTTGACCATTATCCAGAATTTGGCAAATCTGGTTATTACAGTAGAGCAACTGACATCTGCCCGTGACCCTGCTACCAGGGAAACCTGACCAGATTGGATCACGGTTACACTTTCAGTCGCCTGAATGTGCAGGTTTAATCACGATGTTTTCCCTCATCGTAAAGGCGTGTCCAAACATAGAGCGGCACGTGCGCGGCAGCAACACGCGGCATGTCCAGGAAACAATTCTGCCGCGCTCTAGTTAGGACTATTGACGAATGTTTGCGCGGCAATATTGCGCGGCACTTGCGAGACACGCCGCGCATTTGAATTCGGTCTGAACCAAAACTACGATGAAGGCGGTCAGTGTTTTAGAAGAGTGTCCTTGGAAGAGTTTGAACAGTTACATAGCCCACAACTATGAGCCATATATTTCAATCAATCTAATTGATGTTTCATTGTCCATTTTTGAGAAGCGCAAACACGTCCAGACAGGATTACGGACGAACGATAACTGCCTGTACAAACACAGCGCGGCACGCCGCCCGCGGCAGCCGCGCACACTTGCCGCTCAACGCAACGTTCGCGCGCGGCTGTTGTCCAAACAAAGCGCGGCACGCCGCGCGCGGCAGCCGCGCACACTTGCCGCTCTATGTTTGGACACACCTTAAGAGTATCGGTTAGTATCCCTAACTCAGAAAGAGTTATTGGTACATGGCCACAGCGGGATTTTAACCCGGTACCTCTCGGAGTGGGATGCTCTAAACGCTCGATCACCCACGCTCTCAAAAGTGATAAAACTGTAACTCAAGTTTATTTGGGTGCGAAATCGCTACACTTTTTATTTCCACGTAGTTTTTTAGGATCGATATCAGTTTTGTTCTTACTAAGGTTTTCCTTCATTCTAATTTTTAAATTTGGCGTAATTCTATCTGTCATATTTTGCGTGTTATTTTTATTAATTTAAATTCCTAATGTGTTCAGTTTCTTTATTGGAAGGCCGTACCCAATGTTTCATTGACTAAGGCGCAGTCCTAATTGGCAACGGTCGTGCGACCATGGTCCTACAAACTTACGAAACATCTCGATTAAACCCGCTTTAAAAAGGAAACCGCATCAAAATTGGTCCATCCGTTTGTGAGCTACGATGCCACAGACATACACACAAATCCACAAAGTCACACACACATCACATTATAACACCCCTCTATTTTCGTAGGAGTTTAAAAAATAAATAAGTGTATAAGTCGATGATAAAGCGACCTCCCATACTAAAAGCTCTACGGTCAAAAGCATTTTGCTCGCGAATGTTGCTCAAAACTGTAGCGCAGCAGGTTTTCAGTTTAAAATAAAATTGGCGGAGGAAATTTTTTAAGTAGTTTCCCAAACAGTTTTGTTGGGTGGACGGCATGCGGGTAGCTTTCATGTAGTTAGCGAATCCAGTACCCTGTAGGTTGCTTTTCATTTTGTTGCTTGGTTTGAAGTATATTAGAGCCGTCGATCTGAAAAATGTTGGGAGCTTTAATTTTTTGTTTCAATTTATAAAAAACCAGCCCGGAGTTTGACCGCCATCTCACTTGGGCCTTGAGTTAGTTAATTTACTCGATTGAATTGTAATTGGATATCAGCTCAAGGGCAGTTTTGGCAGAGCTGCGATAGCGATCCAATTACAATTCAATGAGGCCATTAGAAACAGTGGTAGAATACCAAAAATGCTATGAAAAGTAAGTAAGAAAGAAAATATTTATAGCACGCAGACACCACGACACAATAATTAGATACAACAAAAAAAACAAAAAGCTCATTATTAACAAATCGTACATAAAATAAAAATTAAAAAAAATGTTGTAAAAAAAATTAAAAAAAAAAATTAGAAGTAGCTACCTACAGTTTATCTATTCCCAGTAGCATTGTTTAAACTCCGTGTCGCGGATTCCAGTGCAACTGGACCCCCACAGAATAATGTTGTGGCCGCTTGACGCCTACCACGCTGATTTTCAGTGGGCCCAAAATAAAAGTGGGGATAAGTGTCATTGGTACCTTCAGGCCGCACTTTGACCCCGGTACCTCTCGTTTACGAGTCGCAGACTTGAACTAGGCCACCGAAGCTCTCTCGAAAATAGGTATCAAATAAACCTTCAAAAAATCTTAACTCAACACCTAGCCTTTACCACGCCAGCTTTACAAATTACCGACACGAGACAGTGTCCTGGAAATCGGGAGCACCACTGTATAGTTCCCGATATTAGCGCGCTAACACCCAAGCGCGTATATCCCAAAAGTCGATAGTAAATGGGCCATGACTGGCAACTTGAGCGGAGCTATTAAACTCACGGAGTTTGCGCAAAATTATTGTGGTGACAGCGACAAATTAACGGTAGCTGGGGCAACTTCTAGGTGTTGGGCAGGGCCGGAGGTAGGATTACGAGTTTTGGAAGCCATGTTTTCTGATAAAATACTTTTTTGGAAAAGCCCTAGTTGACAACTCGGCGGGGACATTTTTTGTAGGCGAGTTGTGCCATGTGTTCTGATAAAATAGTTTTTTGGCGAGCCATAAGTGACTCGCCCGGTACATTTGCTGATCTGCGGGCGTGTTGTTCATTTTTATAAAGACAAGGGGATATCTCGCCCTATTGCCAGACAAGTTTTCTGTTACAAGGTGACAACTAGGTCGAATGTTTATGTGGTGGTGGTAAAGGAAACAGTTTTGGCTTAGTTATACCGAGCTCGCTGCGCTCGCTCATTCATTGTGGGTAAATATGGCATTACTCGAGGCGTCTAGGCTATAGTAAATTATAGTCATTTTCTTATTCCAGAGCTACATAATGGGAATAAAATTAATCCATCCATGGGTTTTCGACCACTTAAATAGCTATTAAACTTTGTACGATTTTTTTGTGTTATAGAGACGAACGGGCAAGCGGGCGACCTAATGGAAAGTGGTTATTGCCGCCTAAGGACATCAGCAATACAAGGGCTCATCAATGCCTAGCCCATCTCTAATGAGACATGGACGTGGGTTTCATACTTATCTTCATTTTTATACTTTCATATTGAAATGGGACATTTCTTTCGTAAAATATACTAAGTAATAGTAAGTAGTAGTAGTAGTATCTATATGTAATGACTATCGCGATAGTTTGGCTTCGACTACTACGGGACCGCTTAATGTCGTCGAAATTGCGCAGCGCAGTCAAGAAAACGTATAAAGGTTACTAGGTGTGTTATTTTTTTTTTTTTGAGAAAATATGACAGCCATTATAAAAGCAACAAATAATTGTATTACTGGCTGTCTTAATACGGTCTTTTTATCCTCTCAATAGAATTAATTCGCGGTCAGACTTTTCGGATTCGCATAGACCCACATAATCATATTTTATGTAAATAACAATTTGTTAATTCCTTATTTATCCATTTACGTTGACAAAATATAACGTTACCTATGCAATTGTTATTAAAGTGACCATTACAGCGAGCTATAGCAGTATAAAAAATATATAATATTTAGTAAACTGCAGCTCCGATAATTTCTTAAACTACATTGATATAGGTAGATACTTAAAAAATAACAACTAAAAACGAAATACTTAAATTTATTTCGAAACACAAATCTATCTCAGCCTCGATATTTGACTCTCGCCCAAAACACAGAACACAGAACACAAACTTGTATTACGTAACATGAAAGTAACATCGAGCAAAGCCTCTTAAAAATTCTGATCTCTCATCCCGCAAAACTGAGCCTAACTCCGCCCTTGATATAAGACCCTGATATTCCCTGACAATGGCTTTTGTCTTTGTGATTTTGGGGACGCAATTTTGGCAAAGTTTCACGATGAATTGTTACTCCAGAAAGGTGTTTTCGGAGTGATTAATATGTGTATTGGCGGAACGCCTAAGTCGTCAATAGTTCCGGTTTTAGATAGATCTGCGTAGGTTTGAATATGTAGGTACCTATAATCTGCGTGAAATCAGAACCTTGTCGAGGTAAATTGAATTGTAGGTGGAACAGATCCGAGTTCTTTCAAAGTTTCGCGTGGTAACCAACAGAGAGTCTTCGTAAAGTAAATCGTGAAGGTAATCATTTTATAATTTATAAAATAAAACCCTTTCATCAAATCATCACAGAGTGGCTTACACATGTTCAGACAAATTTCCTCCGAGGGTGTTCAAGACTGGTCAACATCGCTTCGCCAATGGTGTTAAAAAGCACACCTAACGAGTAGCGAGCTCATTACGGTATAATGTTCGATTAGCCTCGAAGTACGAAACTGTCGCTATCCAATTACCGGCATCGGTGTCCTATTTATTTATTTTATTTTATTTTATTACGGATAACAAGAGCCATAAAATAGGTTGATTATATTTTGTTGTGAACTTTGTCACTAGGCCAATGACAGTTATCCACGCTTATATTAATATTAGGTATCTAACGAACGTGTTATTTAACAAAATAATCGTATCTTAAATCAACTTAGTATCGTAGAAGGTAAACATCGAACACATAAACAACTGTTTTTAAGCAGAATAACCGTACTCCAAATGAACCTAGTATCGTAGGAGGTAAGGTAACAATCACATAAACATCTGTATTCAAATAGAACAATCGTACCTTAAATTAACTCAATATAATAGAAGTTAGGTATCAAACACATAAAGCAACAAATCCAAGTGATGCTCGAGATTGCCGTCCATCATCGGTCCAATTCAAACGTACTTCTTTTGTACGGGTACCTGTCTAAGCGAGTGTTTCATCAATAGATATAATATATCAATAAGATATGACAGATAAAGTGCATAACTGCATGTACAAATATGTGCTACTATGTCTTGTGTACATGTAACCTTTATCCAGATAATACTAAGAAGATTTTCGTAAATGTGTTAAGAAACCGGAAAAATATAATAAAATGTGTGATAATAATCGTGATATAATATACTTATGGATGTTATAAAGAAAACATAGTGGTCGCTTTATCTAACAGCACTTTACCCTGTCACTTCCAATCTTGGTTGGTGATTGATAAATCCGACATGAGTCCGTCAAAGAGCTTCGGGTGTCGGAACTCCGACAGAGGATAAAGAGGAATATCAAATTCTTACCGAGACGGGAAACTCTCGCACATACAACGCCGTTTTACTCCGCTTTAAGTCGACCAAGCGATCCCTAAGTCCGATGTGATGACCCCTCATCCCTTAAAACCTGTCAAGACTGTCTCTTTTAGTTGTGGTTCGGTAGGCTGGATATATTATTTCTTTTTTTTGGTAGCTCTAGTGGCACAGACAACTGTTGTTGCTAGGGATCTAAAAGGCTACATTAGCATTTCTTGATAATATCAGTCATATTAATTTGTCACTAACTAATCTGAAGTGTCGCTGTTGTTGGGAAATGACATGACAATTCAAAATGGCGTCGCTAATGTCGTCGGAAACGCTAATGTGGCCTTTTTAAATGCCCTTGTCTCATTATAATCCTAGTAATAATCAGGTATTTTAAGAAATATGCCGAAATTGCAGATGTAGACGGTAAATCATGTCAGTCGAGGAATCTGAATAAGCTATTACTGGTCTCACCATAATTTTAGAAATAATCAGATATTTTAAGGTAGAATTTGCAAATGTTGACGGTAAATAATGTTTGTCGAGAATACTAAATGTTGAGCAGTTTAACCGTCTTCTTAATTAGTTCGTATTATAACTTGAAACATCGTATCTATATTCACAAACCATAAATATCGGAAAATACTAACACGGTCAATTTAGGACTTATGGACTAGCTTAACATTCAGTTTCCTTGACCGTAGTAGAGCTTAGCAGCGAGCTCATTGCGGTGCTGAAGTTCGACTAGCCTCAAAGTACGAAATGATCACCCATCCAGAGCCCGAACATTACGAACATTGCTTAACCTTGATTATCGTCACGCTTATACTAGACCACTTAATACTTTCCCGCGTAACCCTGAAACTGGAGCGTAGTCACCGTGAGTCGCCCTACTGCCGGCGCACTGACGGTGAGTCGCGGAAGGAATCACAATTTACATTTAAAATTACTGTCATTTATACCCTCCACACAGACTTGGTAGTGTTTAGATGCCACATTGTTTGTTCACAAGAGCCCATAGATACGTCTGTACCCAAGCTAGGCAAAGCAAAGCATCCCAAATCAAGCCTGCTTCTCTAGTATTAAACGGTGTTTTTTTAGAGGCGGAGAACTTTAAATTGAAATAAAACAAAGATAAAATTATTAAGCAAAAGTATGTGGCTGCCGTGACTGGGCTTCGATTCTGGTACGGAAATCGTCTCAGTCGCAGTAACATTACAATTGCATCGCATGTCAAACGTGTGATTGTTATTCAAATGACAGATTTTGAGTTGCAACTTTCATGTGATTGTTATTCAAATGACAGATGTTGAGTTGCAACTTTCATGAGTTCGAACTCATCCACAATTCGTTTTCTGGTACTTAAGTTGCGTTAGGGTTTTATATGGCTGTTGGTACTCCAATAAATAAATAAATTACTAAGTTGCATCTTTCTTAGTTGTCAAATTGCCTTCAATTCTGTCAACGAAAACGTGTCGAAGGTCAAACAATGATTTAACTGCCATTTAACTGGGATGATGCTGGGACTGACTCGATACCTCGACGTATTTATAGTAACATCACAGTTACACTGCAACATAATAACAACTGCATTGCACACCAGAATCGGTACCCTGGCGAGTAGATGACCCAATCTGGTTATCCTATTTTTTTACACTTTTCGCAACAATTGCGGCCGCATTTCGCTAATAACTCACCGAATGTTGTGTTCGATCGTCTCAGGTTTATCGGTGTAGACAAGTGAATTGACACATTTCTAAAGAAATGAATGTTATTTAGTTAGATCACACAATACCTAATGGACTACCATTGACTACAACGTAAAATTATTTGTTGACGTTCATTTCTTTCCCAATACACAATTTTTTATGGTGATGGAGCTCTGGTTGAATGATTAAGTTAATAAACACGCTATAGTGCCATAAAATTATCTTTATTCACTATGAAGCTAGTTTCATTGATACAAAATACTTTTTTTCTATTTTTCATTTCTAAAAGTTCTCCGCCTCTAAAAACATTATTTATTTACTTCTTCAACCTCAAAAACTCTTTTTCCGTACGCAACGAACATTGAGCACAACGTATCGCCTGACAGTAGAGCCCGTGCATGCCCCTTGTCTTTCACAACTCGACCCCTACCAAAAATATCCCCGAATGCGCCGTCTCAACCCTGCACCGCCCATGTCAAACCCTAAGAGGGACGAAGTAGGAAATTAAATATAAGGTCCTTGAAGGTCGGATGGGATTAGAGTCGTTCCGTGCAAGTGCCGGGAGCGTTGCCAAATTCCGTTTAATATAATCACGGATTACCAAGTAAGTCATTGGGCGCCATCATTGCCGTGACGGCATGTATGTCTTTTTAGTAGCACATTGTAATCTGGAAGAAATCGCTTTTAGCGATAAGGCCGCCTGTTGCTTCTCCTGCTGTTAATTTTAAGTACCTACTGTATTCTTTTGATTGTGCAAATAAAGCGTTATTAATTAATCAATTCATTATTTATTCCTTCATTCATTCATTATAATCGTCTTGGCGTTAATGTCCCTGTTGTGCTCTCCGGGTCCGCCTTAACCGTGATTCAGGATTTGACAGATCAGATAATTAGATCGTGGAGCGACTGCCATCTGACCTCCGTGAGCCTGTTAACAAAGGAACCTGACCAGATTGGATCATGGTTACACATTCAAACGCCTAAAGTTTCACGATATTTTCCCTCGCCGGTTCGGTTGATATTCAACTAATGTACATAACTCAGTAAAGAGAGATTGGTACGTGGCGGCAATGGGGTTTGAACCCGGTACCTCTCCCGGTACCGCTTACGAGTCGGATACTTTAACGATTCGGCCACCGGGCTCATCTTAACACGGTAGTATATATTTAACAAAAATGTTTAATACTATTTTACAAATGAGATTAGAGCGACCCAATCTATTTCTTTATAGATGAAGACTCAAAAAACACACACCAAATAATTTTCCGCAGAGAGACTAAACTTTTAATATGCCCTCAGTGTGTATCAAGTATTAGTTATAAGTATTAAGTAAATACATGGTTTCTGGATAAAGTATAGGTGTCATATACGCTCTTAAAGCATATATTCCCAGTCGTACCCGCTGGAAATGTACCCATTGAGTACGTCTGGGAATAAAATTCCCATTCGTTTCTAGTAACGTTTGACGAATCATATATCTATTTCTACGGAATCGGTTAATGCTCTCCAGTCCATACTTATCTGCACGTCTTTCAGACAGATTCACGCAGTTCAAACTCCGGAGACGATTTCGTCAGTCTGAGATAAACAAGAAGATAAATCATGCAAGAGCTGTCTCCGAACAACGACGCTAGCAATATTGTGACTGGTGTTAAGAATGTGGCAGCTGTCATCTGATCGATAGATTTATCACGCTGCTGTTCTGAATTTTAGTTTGGAACATTTCAATATTGATTTGCATATTGAAAGTTAATTACAACTTAATTAATTGCATACTTAAGGCCCGTTTATATGCCACCGCTTACAAATCGCGTACGCGTCCGCCTAGTCACAGCGCGCAGCGTAGCGTCCGTATTGGTGCGGACGCGACGCATTTGGTTACGATTTCCTCAAATTGATACCTATAACACTTATTTTCACAGTTCACTAATGTTTAAACACTTCCCCTGCTAACCGATTTGATATTATTTTTCTCATGTCCCCAATTTTTTGATAATTACCACGAAAATCCACCTCCAGTGACAGTTGGAGGCACTCCACTTGAAGTTGTTGACGACTATACATACCTGGGACAAATAGTCCAGCTAGGTAGGTCCAATTTAGAGAAAGAGGTCAATCGACGAATCCAACTCCGTTGGGCAGTGTTCGGAAGGCTACGCCACATATTTTCGTCCCAATTACCGCAGTGTCACAAGACGAAGGTCTTTGACCAATGTGTGTTGCCAGTGATGACTTACGGAAGTGAAACGTGGCCGCTCACTGTGGGCCTTTTAAGAATGCTCACTGTTACTGAAAGGGCAATGGAAAGAGTTATGCTTAGAGTTTCTTTGCGCGATCGAATCAGAAATAAGGAGATCCACAAGCGAACCAAGACCACCAACATAGCTCTAAGGATTGGCAGTGGGCGTCTTCTGGCTGATATGATGATGATGATGTCCATAGGCGGCGGTGACCACTTTCCATCAGGTGGCAAGGTCTTTTATGAGATACATTGTTATTGGATACATCAAGACAAAACAATGATGGGACACGGATTGATCATGGCGGCACTTTTTTCTTAACTGTTCTAGAAGATTGCTTTCTGAGAAACCTTTGTAAAGTGTACAAAAATGTATTATTTGTCTTCGATGATCAAAAGTTTACAAGTTAGACCTTTGCAAACGATTATCAAGAACTTTGATATAGGATAGTTATATAAAACTATAGACACTGTACTATCATAGTTTCAACGATTCGATCTTCTCAGTTCGCACTACTGCAGGGATCGAGACCGGAGCCCGAGAATTCTAAATCGCATCGTCCCATTTGCAAAATCAGCATCGGAATCCTTTCGGCCGCATATAAGTCCCTTTATGCCAGTCTATTGGACGCGTGTGCTCAAGTGAAGACGCAGATATGATCGGTAGACGGTAATAAAACTTTATTTGTGTAAGAACATTCGTAAGTAATCTTTGACATAATGAGCGATGGTTGCTGTTTTCAATTGGGTGGGTTCTCTGCTCGTTCATCTCATCACTGAGACGAACCGATCGAGATCGAAACCGTACGTTTTCATGATAGCTACGAGGTATCCCAATAAAGCTCATCTCATTGTGTATAGTGAAAGTGAAAGATTTGGGGAAAAGTGGCTTTGGCAGTGGAGGGGCATTTGCCTTTTTGCTGCCAGAGCAACGTGTTATAGAGGTAGGCAAAGCATTGGCGATACCCCTGGTGTTGCTAATGTCTATAGACAGAGGTGACCATTTTCCAGCAGGTGGCCCGCTTGCCTGTTTGCCTATCGAATAATAATTATATACATCTTGGTATTTCCCTTTCATTTAATTTTGACATGCGTATCTACAGATACTTCTATTATAAAGAGGAAATATTTGTAAGATCGTGTGTGTCTGTTGGGGGTAATCTCTGAAACTTCTTACACTAATAGAAAACTACATTATTCCCAAGTGGCATATGCTACTTTTTGTCCCGGAAAACTAATAGGTTCCCACGGGATAGTTGAATATTTACAAAAATTTTAACTGCGCGCGAGTGAAATCGGGGAGAACTGCTAGACTATAATATCAAATTAAATTAAACTAAATAATCATTTATTTCAGACCATAACCTATATCTCCGTGTTTCTTTGACCAATCCCCCGGAAATACTATTTATTCTTTTCGGCAAAGTTCTCGCTCCCTTGTTTTGATTCTCTGATGGACCCGGAATTCTTATGGGCGAGCAAATAAACCCGCTTCGCGCCAATATGCGGAGGACAATGTTATCGTTGCTCTATTCAATATTTCTGGCGTAAGGGAAGTTGTTTGGGTACTAAAGGCGATTGGGGTGGCATGGCTGGGTGTAGATGGAAAAGGATCGTCATCTTGCGATATAATTCGGCTTGTGCCAATGCAAAACGAAGGACTAACGTTTTTAATACCCGTATACGAAAACTACTAGACTTGTATATCATCATCATCATCAACATCACAGCCCATAACAATCCACTGCCTCAGGGCCTCAGGGCCTCTCCCACGAAAGCGGAGCTTATTGCCATGATCTCCACGCATGCAGGCGGGATGGAGATCGCAGTATTCTAAATATAACATCCTACGGAGACTTTAGATCTTTTGCGTCGAAAGCATTAGTCGTCTTGTACGACACCCATGAGTGTACAGGGTTGGTGTTATTCTTCTCTGCCGGACACCACACGGCCAGAACTTGTCTATACTAATACTATGAAGAGAAAAGATTTGATTGTTTGTCGGTTTGTTTGTTTGGATCTGGGAGTGTGAGTATCTGATGAAAGGGTAGCAAATCGTAGCCTAACTATGCTCTATGATAGGATGCTTCAATAGATCCAGAGGGTTAATTCTCCCCCACCAATACCAGACTCTTGCAATGTGGTATCACTGTTTAATTTTTGGGTGACTTTTGCCAGAAGTTGACGATCATGATGTGATGATGTTTAGGTTCACATGGTCCACTGTGTCATAATATCCACAGCAGCACCAGAACCGATACAATAAATGCCCGGTTTAAGTGTTCTGTACTATGCTCGGGAGTACTAAAATAGCGTCGCGCGCAGAATATGTGTGGCCAAGATGAAAGCAACTCACATGCTCAAGAGTTTTCAGAGCACTTCCTCAAGATTGGAGTGGATTAATTATTGGCAAACATCTCTCCAAACTGCCTTAGACCAGGGCAAGGTCACCGTAAAAAGAGTGCTGGGCTGGCCATGTTTCCCAAATGCCGTCTGATTTGTGTGCGAAACAAATCACCGAATGGGTCCCACCAAACCCGAAAAGACGTCGTTGTCGTCCTCGGAAAAGATGGCACGACGAATTAGAGGCGCATGCGAAAGAGTGGAGAGACCTGGCAACAAATAGGTCTAACTGTAGGGGTCTGCTGAAAATCAGCGCTGTGGTCTTACTACCTACAGCATATGCTGAGCTGAGCTCTAGTTTGGCATGACACTACAATATTTAACCTAATCTATGTGAGTAAGAAATATTTTGTTAATTTATATTGTAGAAATTGTCAAATAAATAATATGTCTATGTCTATGTCAAAATGGAAAAATAAGAGAGAGGCCCTTGCCCTGCAGTAGGACATTAAGGTTACAAAAATAAGTTTTTTGTTTTGTCTCTAAGAATATTCTGCGTTTCACCCGCACGTTTGATGAAAATATAAAACGTGTTATTTCAATATGATTTAATTTCACTTTTAGAATTTCTTGGAAATGCCCACTGAAGATTTGTGAGAGCCGATTAAACCGAAATAGGCCTGTTGAGTTTTAATAAAAAGAGAGCGGTTTTTACCTTTCAACTGAATCTTTGATCTACGTCGTTATAAAGAATTAAAGAAGTCGACTTGAATATTTGTAAACATTCGTAGCCATTGAGAGTACGACTTTTTTCTCGTAGAAAAATAACCTTCTCATAAAATTTAAACTCGTCCACATATAACCAAATAAACCAAAAGTGCTGCAAGCATTTTATGTAAAACCTTCAGCGAAAAATAAACCCTTCTTTTCTCTACTGATGAGAAATTGTTTAGCACTAAAACGTTTAAGGGGGTCCAAACTAATAATATTATGTAAGCAAGTTCAAACATAAGTTCCTTGGTCGGGTTTTATGACGTAGTAAGGTTTATGAGCTCTGAGGAGTCCTCGATTTTATGCTTTCCTTTTATTAAACAAGTTTCCCTGATAATAGATTATTACACCGAGTAGGCGAAATAGTAATAAGAAAGTAGCCGTATATAAAGTTCTATTGGGACCTAAACTTTAGTTATTTAACCGAGCTTTCCCACAGGGACGATCGATAGCTATTGTAGAACCTTCTATGAAAGCTTTAGGAGACCAGTCTGGGCTTCAACTCGGAAAATAAGTTTTAGTAGAAAAAGACGACAACGGCAGTACTAATTGTGACGTAGAAGCAACTTACATGCCGCCAATTATTTTATTTTTAGCCATTTCTATGCCACTACAGAGCAACGCGAGGATGCCGAAGACCGGGCAAAGTGGAGTAGAATGAGTCGGAAAGCAGACCCTGGCAGAAGCCGGAATAAACGCTATAATGATGATACAGGACAAAAGCCTCACCAACCTTACACGACTTAGACACTGTCCTAATTGGCAACGGTCGTGCGACCATGGTCGCATTACGAGACCTCAAACCCGACAGTCGCACCACGAAAATAGTTATCGCGCTAAACTTGATTATGTTTTGGTTGTGGAGCATCAGTGGTCTTAACTACTGTAATTACCGTATCTGCCAAATCCTGGATCATCGGGCGCTCGTGCGCGAGAGCACAAACGGGACATTAACGGCAAGATGATGATGTCCAAAATCAAACTTTATTATATCATGCTCTTTTCGGACATATTTTTTAAAACTTTTTTACTTGAATATAATTTATTTTACGGACTAATAATACGAGTATGAATATCAAAAGTAAGTTTTAAACGCCACTTACTCACGGTGATCTGAACATCTCTCAAGATTTATGGTGTGCTCAAGTTTGATTTTATATTTTCGATTTATACCTTCTCCAGTTAGTGCTTTCAAGATTCTGAACCTAGACCGCAGCGCTCAAGCTGTATTTTAACGATCTCCGAACATTCTGCCTGGGTCGACACTTGAGAACAAGTCAAGTCTCCACGGAACACGATATTTGCTGAGTCTCTGAATTTTTAAAGATTTTTTGTTGTCGTTTTATCATTTATTTGACGTCAAGCCAGTCAAAAAATAAATCTCACTTGGTGGTAAGTGACGATGCGGCCGAAGATGGAGCATGCCTGTCTAGGAACAGTCTATTCTCTAGAGTGCATAGTGTCTTGAAGGCATCCGGATTATAAGGATCAGGGTGATATCAAGGGGGCACGATCGGTAGAAGATCCACTACTAATTGTACTATTGTAATAATTCTTATAATTATACGTAATTGTAATATATTCTACATTTTATTGTAAGATACAATACGGTCGAAGATGAAAAATGCATGTATAGAATTAAGCTATCCAATCTGGCTCTAACAAAGTCCAGATAGTACTGTTCAACGAATACATTATCTGTATTCGGAACACAGGTACCAAAATACCTCTTTTTAAAGGTTTTGGTGACGATATTTCTATCTGAACTTGAGGACATTATGGATTAGTGCTTATAGTAGGTTTTGGTATATCATAATTATCATAACACAAGGCATAGCGGGGTATTTCGTTCGAATTGGGGCCGCTCGACCATGATGATGATCTCGGCAACCAGAGTGGAAACCATCATTGTCAGTCTCAGGGCGTCTACTTCTAGACTGAGCTCCTCACAAAGCTTTACAGATGGTCAATCCATTTCATGGTGGGCTTCCTACGCGATTTACTGTACATGATCACCATTCGAGGAACCTTCCCTCCTATCACCCATTGTTTCTGCGGAAGGGAAATCGCAGTGTAGAATGATTACCCAAATATTGTCACTAGAAAGTTGTAGGCACTTTTTAATTTTCATCTAATGAGTACCAAAAGAATAATGGCCCCATTTCGGAGAGCCGTGCCGCGAAAATTTACTAACATCCACAAACAGTTTAAAACATTAAAATAAAACGTTTCCCAAGCAATTTGGAGGCATTTTTATGCCCGCAGTTATTTTGGTTATTGGTGATCATAAAATTATGTTATTTTATTACAAACCGTAACTAGGCGAATCGAAAAGTTATGAGTTTCAGATGTTTCCCGTGAGCACGATTATATTCGTCGCCGTATTGTAAGTAGGTACATATATTTGAATATTTTTTTTATTAAAAGACTGCTATAGAGTAACAAGGGTACTTTTAGTAAAAAGAATACGTTGACGTTTGATTCTAAGAAGCTGAATTTAAGCAACATTGGTTGGTGAAGCACTTTTATCAAAAGGGAGGTTATTACTTTGGATTTGAAAACTCCCAGGTTGTATTTATCGAAAAGCAAACTGATTGTAAATTCACCGAGGCTCTGCTCGTTTTGTACTAAAACGAAGATGGGATTATTAGTTAGGGCAGTACCATTGCATTCTCCGAAATGTATCCGGTAACAACGAAATAGAAATAATGTATATACATACGCTGGAAAACTTTAACCCTCCTTCAGATGTAGTTGGGTAAAAACAGTCAGTTTAGACAAAGAAAGACTGATTGCGGAAATGTTCCAGGTTTTAGATTTAGAGTTTTATCGAAGTGTAAGTACTCCTCGCGCATCCCTACCAGCTTTCTTCTCTCCTGTCCCATTAGCGAATAAGTTTAGAATAAGGAGCAATAGAATTTTCATGGATAAATGTCTTTTGTGTGACCTAACTTACGCCTATCCATGTTAAGCCTATTGGAGGAAGAGTGTTGATGGCCGAGTAGTTAAGATATTCGACTCGGAAGTGAGCCAACTGTGGCCATGTACCAACGACTCTTTTTTGATATTTACATTAGTTGAACGCTAAACATCGTGATGAAACCAGCATATTTCGGCACCTGGTAGCAAAGTCACGGACAACTGTCTGATCTGCCAAATCCTGGATCAATGTCAAGGCACCCGGGCCTTCGTTTGTGAGAGAACAAAACCAAGATGAAGATGAGATGTACATACAACGGTTCCTGTACATTCCGGGTTTCAAGTTATTTGGACCTAATAACGAACTGATGTAATTTCTGAACTACAAATTCGTACACCTTTCTAACAAAAAAAATTATGAAATCGGACTTTGCTTAATGAATTACAACTAGGTTCACAATTCGACTTCCATCAATTGTCCCCAGGGAACCGTGACGAATTTCGGTATCCAATGTCCTACCTCGTAGTATCAACTCAAATCATAAACAGTTTCATTTGAATTCATTTAGTAGTTTTTAAGTGATGCGTGGCCAAAATACAGACACACAGGCAGACAGAGAGACAAAAATAAATAAAATACAGTTTTGGCTTCAGTATTATTTAAAGATCACCCTTCAATAACATTCTTTTAAATATTACCAATGAACAGAATTGGATCTGTTACAGTTTGTATAGGTAGAGATTTGTATATCAAGCGAAAAAGAAAAAACCGAGCTTAGAGAGTAGGGTTCCGGTATCCTGATAGTACCGCGACGACTGATGACAATGGTTGTAAGGACAGTAGATTATCCAAATATTAAAATGTGAATAAATCCGAAAAATTTCAGATTCGACAAAGGAACAAGTGTAAATGCAGCAATTTCGGTGGATTCAGTTGTGGCGATAAGGCCATATGAGGCGGAGGCTTCAATCGAGATTTCTGCTAGAGAGAATGCAAACTTGACTTCGGAAGCGATACTTGCAATCGTCGAAGGCATTGCAAATTCAAATATTTTACGAAATGTGGCAAATGACACAGTTGCGGCGGGATTAGCCGTGAATGCAACAGTTGAGGAGAAAACGGAGCATAATATGGATGTATTGGCTGTAGCAGATGCATTAATTGGTGCGGATAATTTGGTTGTAGCGGACGCGATAATTGCCCTAGATGCAATGGCTGCACTGGATGTATTGAATGTGGCGCTTGCAACAGATGAGCCGAATACAACTGTTACCACAAATTCTACAGTTACGACAGATGTTGCGGTTACGACAGATGCTGCGGTTACGACAGTTAAAACAGATCCGAGACTTGAAGCTGATATGAGCCTTTTGCATTCAATAGCAGTTGCTTTTGATGAAAGAGTAAATATGGATGCCAAGGCGGATGAGGCTTTTGCCAAGGATGCAAAAATGGTGACAGGTGCGGCGGGTGATTTTTTTTTGAGCTGGAAAATTATCTAGCTCAAATAATCTTTATTTTTTCAGATGACGAAAAATTTCATGTGTTATCGTTATTAGATGTGTTAAAGTCGCCAAAAATATTCTCTAACAACTATGAAGTGATGATGGTGGAATTTTTCCAAATGTATTTGTGAACAGTTTGTGTTTTTACAACATTAAAGTAAAAGAGTTATTTAATTTAGAAAAAAATATTTTATTCTCCATTATCCAAAAGATATGGTAGTACCATTAAAGGTTTTTAATATAAGAAATATTATCCGAAACTGCCAACAGTATTTTAGATTCCAGTTCTGATTTTATAAAATAATAATCCTAACGCTATGTCCTCGTTGTGCTCGTGCGCGCGAGGGCCGCGGGTCCCTTGACTGTGATCCATGATTTTGGCTGATCAGGTCAGAGGGACTGCCGTCTGACCTTCGTGACCCTGTTAACAAGGGAACCTGACCAGATTTAATCGCCTAAATTTTTTGCACGTAGACGTCATTACGATGTATTCGCTCACCGTAAAAGTGTGTTCAACTAATGTACGTAACTCACACATTGCATAGCGTAACGACTCACTTCGAACAGGCTATGCATGGCAGGTTTTGACAAAACACACTTTGGGAGCATCAATCAGACACTGATTAAGCATGGAGTAAAGGATACCATAGCCGGATGGATCGACTCAATGCTGAGATGCAGGGCCGTACGAATAACGATAAATAACACAACCAGAGCAGTGGTCGCTAGGGGATGCCCACAGGGTGGGGTCTTATCTCCGTTATTGTGGAATATTGTAGTCAACGAGCTTATAAGCCGGTTAAATGACAACAGATTCCATGCAATAGGCTATGCAGATGACATAGCCATACTTATTAGCGGACCATTTGAGAACGTTCTGTGCGACCTCATGACGTCTGCACTAAAAATAGTCGAAAGTTGGTGTAGTGAGCACGACCTCTCGGTCAATCCATCCAAGACAGAGATGGTCCTGTTCACACACAAGAGGAATCTGGGAGAACTCAGACTCCCCAAGCTATTCGGTACCAAACTGTCCTTAACAGACGAGGTCAAGTACCTTGGGGTCATTTTCGACAACAAACTGTATGGAACAAACATCTGGAACACAAACTGGCCAAAGCCAGCATCTCAATGTGGCAGTGTAGCAGACTACTTGGCAAAACATGGGGAACTCCCCCAGGATTGCCAGGTGGCTGTATACAGCCGTGGTGAGGCCTTTCGTTGCCTATGGCGTGGTGGCCTGGTGGTCCAGAACCAAGCTCAATACAGCGGTCAACAGGCTGCAACGGTTCCAGAGAATGGCATGCTCTGCCATAACGGGCTGCATGCGCTCGACACCATCAGCTTCACTTGAAGTATTACTGGGACTGCCACCTCTTGATCTGCATATACAGCAGGAGGCAAAGATGGCAATTCTAAGACTTAAGATAACAAGACAATGGAACAATAAACTTGGCTCCCATCAAACCTTATGGGAAACAATGGTTCAGAGTAACCCTATGTTTGAGGCCAAGTGTGACCGAATCGCAAAACAGTTCATATTTGGCAAGAGATACCAGACACAAACTGCGGAAACGGAGGCAGACTGGTCTGGGATAGGAGAAGTCCGTATCTATACGGACGGATCCAAGACCGACCAAGGCACCGGTGCAGGGATCTTCTCGCTGGATCTGATTATTAAGAGTTCCATATCATTGGGGGAACATAGTACCATATTCCAATGCGAGTGTGTAGCAATCACACAGGCCGCCATGCGAGTAAAGAGACTTGGTATAAGCGACCAAGGTATCCGAATTTTATCGGACAGCATGTCAGTCTTGAAGGCATTGGGAAAGAACAGCATAAACTCTGCCCTAATCCTGGAGTGCCACCAGGCAGGGCAGGGATATCTCCCTGACGAACAGGGTTACGATACAATGGATCAAGGGTCACAGCAATTCGATGGGGAATGATGCCGCCGATGAGCTGGCAAGAAAGGGATCAGGGACGGAAATTGCTGGTCCTCCTCCGTCCCTACCTCTCTCTTTTAACACACTGCGAGCATGGGTGAGCAAACACACTACGGACCAGCACAATAAATGATGGCAAAACACAATAGGATGTAGACAGTCGAAGTTGGTGGTGACCGAACGATCACCTAGACTAACTAATAAACTGCTAGATCTCAAACGAACAGAATTTAGGACAGTAGTTGGTACAATAACAGGACACCTCCCCCTGAACAAACTACTGTTCACAATAGGAGCTACAGACAGCCCTTTATGCAGGGGATGCCTAGTAGACGAGGAAACAGCGGCTCATGTAGTCCTGGAGTGTGAGGGACTAAAGGACCACTGGGTAAAAGTCACATTGGGAACAGGGTCCCTCCGAGAGATCTGCGAGCGTCCGAAGGGACTGCTGGACTTCTGGAGGGAGCTGGGCTGGCTAAATTAGCACGCCTTAACTACGTACAAAGGACCAAGTTTGAGTTCAAGTGCGGAAAGAGGAGCCCATTAACCTTAACCTTAACCTAATGTACGTAACTCAGAAAAGTCTCAATGTCAGTTTACTGCAGCTAATTAAAGACGTAGGTATTATAGTGAACTATTTGGTAAACGGCTTACAGAAATTATTAGAAAATATTTTGTAGACTTTTACAGAACAGACAATTTAGAAATGACTGTGCAGATAAACTAGTAGTTGATTTGGTTTAGATTTATAATGTATATGTCGTCGCGTGAAGGAAAGGGGTGTATCAGGATCATTGTCATCAGGGTGGTGATATCAGTATTAGGTCGTATTCGTCCAGATAAATTAAAGAAAAGGTTCACATTTACTCCACTGTATTTATTCCATTTCATTTTTGCACATCACTTATAATTTCACTAGAATTCAGAGCGGTATTACAAATGTAGGCAGTTGAGGTAATTTACTTTCTTATTTCAAAGGTGATTTTAAAATTACTTTATTTTTAAACGTAAATAACACTTTCTATTAACGAACTTCAAACGTAAACAAACGAAATGTGGAGACAGTTTCAAGACGCGTCACTCCTCGGCGGCGGTCGCGCCAAGAATGGCCGCCACTCGGCCCGAGTCGTGCCGTCGAGACTCTGTCAGCACGCCCCACCAGAGGGCGCACTCCCACTTCCGTTTTCATCGTCATGAGTCCGTACTATTGACCACATGAGTCCATACTATTGACCGTGATCCGTCACGGCCGTCCTGCTGTACACACGTCCTCGTGTGTAATCTGAAACATGAAAACCATAGCACAGTACTATATTCGCTCAGTCACTTCTGACCACAACACATCACCCAAATAAGTCTTATGAATCATGTGATTGGATCTATCACGACTGCATTAACCCACCAATTCTTCACATAAAACATACGTCCATTATCATTTATCATACTAAACTTCTGTAGATTGAGAGATAACAACATCATCTTGTATATAAATTATTCTTTATAAGTTGCCGACATAAATTCAGCTACGACTTCAGTTCATTAGAGAGGCGTGACAAGGTATAACACCAGACGGTTCATAAACCATATCACAATTACCACCAATGAAGAAGGTTTAATCATCGTCACCAGTGTTTTCCCCTTGATGCTCTTGTTGAGTGGGAAACAAGCCCCAATCACAGAGCTCGCGTATCGTCCCCGACGTCCATTACTGTAGGTACTTAGATTCACTACAAATATGTGACATACCTACATCAAATTTTCAGTACTCAGCAAAAGACCCAATGTTACTTCGAGTGGGATTGAAACACTCCTTCATTAAATGCCATATGATTTTTGGTCATCCGTCAGCGCCATCCTAATTTAAAAAGAATAAGTAATGTTACCATACAGGAGAAATGACACACAGGCGACGAACCACCACACGACGGACGCCATCAGTCGGGCCGCCACGCAATCAGGCCGCCACGCAACTGGACCTGCACACAAGCGAAATACCACACAGACTAGGTGCCACACAGGTTGGGTGTCACTCTGGTCAGTGCCACTCTAATCGTCAAACTATGAGTTTATTCATCATATATCCTGTGTCACGTCTGCCATAGCCCGATACGGGTAAGATGTCACACAAGGGTAAATTTTACAGAGGCTAAATGCCAGTTGTTATGGTATATGTTTATTTTATTTTTATGGTATATTAGTATAGTAAGTATAGAATTTTATGTATGTATTTATTTAAAGTATTATAATTATAGTCATTGTGCACGTCTTATCTGCGTTTAATTTTACATATCTCTTTTGTAGGCCTACTGGAAGAGATTTCTTTTAGAGATAAGTAGTGCCTGTTGTGTCATAAGTAATCTGTACTTTCTGTATTTGTTATATTGTGTACAATAAACTGTTAAATAAATAAAATAAATAAATAGACTAAATGTCACACAGACTATGCCACACAGGCGAAATGCCAAACAGGCGGGATGCCACATAGGCGGGATGCCACACAGGCGGGAGCCACACAGGCGGAATGCCACACAGGTGTGTGCCACAGAGGCGGAAGCCACACAGGCGGGAGCCACACAGGCGGGAGCCACACAGGCGGGAGCCACACAGGCGGGAGCCACACAGGCAGGAGCCACACAGGCGGGAGCCACACAGACGGGAGCCACACAGGCGGGAGCCACACAGGCGGGAGCCACACAGGCGGGAGCCACACAGACGGGAGCCACACAGGCGGGACAAATAAATAGAAGCTGTCTATAGATTCTCAGCTCGTGGTCAATCCTTCGACCAAATCTGTACTAAGTCAGTGATAGGTAACAGTCTATCTGCTATCATAACCCGGTCAATAACGGTCTACGAGTTACACAACAAGTAATCGTCACAGATCCGAACAACTGTTTACGGTGTCATCTCTACAAAAACAACAAAATAAAATAAAATAAAAATAAACATTATTTCTACTGCCCAATATCAAAACTAAATCAGAAGTTTAATAATAAGAAGCTCTCACGTCTATTTGATACGCCAGTTATAGGTAACAATAGTCCATTTGTTGCCACACCAAAACTAAACAAGCAATAATCATCGTCATCGATTTTAACTGTTCGAACGAGTATACTCTATCTAGACTTTACGTTACGTTTAAGCTCCCATTTTAAAACCATTTAACAATGTTTGTAATAACGAAGGCATCCCATATCAAGCCGCCTTCTAAAAAAATTACAAATTAAAATTTGCTATCTACAGCCACAACATCCGAGACTTTCGGGGCTCTTAGCCCAATGAGTCACACACATGACTCCCGGGTCACTCCAAGTCAGCCAAATAAATCTGGATGTTTGACCTCAACAACAATTCAGGTACTTAAAAACTTGTACTGGCAGAAGGATATGTAATCTCACCATTGCTTACACTGTCTCATCTTACTGGCACAACAACAGAACTCAAAATAGTTACTTTATATCAGTAATCAAGGAAATTTCAGTACTCGAAGCTAAAAATAATTTATAAAACCGGCTATTGAGCTATCACCAAAATATCTGGATTTTCTCATCATCGTTATCGTTCAACACTTTCTCACAAAGCTTGAAACAACTACCTGCTATTAGCCACGCTCCCATAGCCTCCATCAGGCCGGTAAGCAACCATAAAACTCTCCCATAGGCTCCATTAGCCCACCATCACTGATAAAACACGATCACCTTCATCCGATGATGCAACAAATTTTGAGAAAACAAAACGATCACATAAATCTCTATTGGGTTGGGTATTGGGTTAGCGTCTTAGATTGATCCGTCTAATAAAGTCTTTATCCAGGTCAAACTAAGTCACATTGACTTAGTACACATGGTTTTCGGTCGAACTAAGTCACAGGTTTATCTTTAGTTACTCAAAACATAATTCGAAATTATCTACCGTCAATCAGTTCACTTAATAGTGTTTACTTTTTTTTTTTTTTCGTTAAATAACTTGATACTAATATAAAATTACGTTACTAACCAAACTACCTTTTTTTTGTAGTATTAAAAGAAACGTATATCGGTGATCCCATTTTTACCGCGGATATCATATCTCTCTATTCTACAACATTGGGAAACTACGACCACAATAACAAACATTATACTGAAATATGGAAAATTTCGTTCGAATTTCTCCTGTTAAATGTAAACAAACACGCTAATAATTTTTCTCTTTTTTTTTCTCTCGATACATGTTTGCACCCTCCCGCTCGCATAGAAATCGCGGACATCGCGGGGTCGTTATTGAATTTGCACATTCGAAGCCTATGTGAAGCCTATCCTATCTCTAAGACAACATCCTAAAGTACACCAGCTAATTGTTCCACAAACTCACTGCTACGGCATCCCTGCCACACTGTTATTATCAAATATTTACTTAATAAGCAATCTGGAACGACTTATGGTGACGGGAAAAGTCGAAGGCAAGAGACCCAGAGGCCGAAGTCCGAAGAGATGGGTGGACCAAATATCCGAACGATTCATCGAAACCGATGGAGACATGCAGTTTACCGAAGATGTCAGGATCCTCAGCAGTGAGGCAACGATCAAGAAGAAGAAGTCAATCAGCAGCAGCACCACCATAACTATGCTTACGTACTCAATTTATAAAAATAATAGCACTATGCTTTCCAAGTATTTCTTATTCTTGTTTTCTGATAACTGACGTGATGTTGGTAATACGTAAAATCATAGCGCACCATGTTTCAAGATGGTAAAATAATCTTAGATTAAATAACACTTTTTTTACTATAAACACTGTTTGACATTGGGACGGATTTAACATAATTCTTACTATTTTTGTGGAGTGATTTTTTTTCTTAGTAACTTTCTATCAGACAGCCTACATTAATTGACATAGGTACCCGCAAAAGCTAACATTTTTAAACTTAGCAGTTGTTTTTGACATTTTTACCAACAAATTGTAACACTGACGTAACTGACGTTGTTTATGTTTTGTTTACATTCTTTCTATTTGTAGTTTCACTAAAGATACAAATAAACCTGCCATTCTCTCTACTAAGGGTATCAATAGTGCTTCTGTCAGAATACTTTTCTTAATTGTCAAAGTAAATAACTCCTAAAATCCGCTAGGGAGCCTCTTCAGCACAGTTTTTTACTAAATAATAATTATGTATAGGACTCACCAGATAGAGAGGAACTGTTAATATCACATCATTTCTCAGTCATGTACACTCGCAGATTGTCTACCATCGTCGTCCCATGTTGAAACAATCACGTTGAGGCTACCAGTCCAGCGTTGCATTCCAATGTTGTTCTCGTAGGTGAAGCGAACCGTTGTGCACCATTGTTATGCAATAGAAGAAAATAATTGTATTAGTAAAACAAAAATAAAAAATTAATATACACCGTTTTTAATTGTTTGATTGTATTTAATCTGCAGAAATCTAAGCAATTAATTTACTTGTGGTGACAAACCACACTGCTAAATGAATCTAAATGTAAGCGTTTACTTTAAAGTCATTGAATAAACTTTAGCTGGCTAATTTAGAACTACGCAAATTATTTAACTAACTCAATTTTATATTTAAAAAGGAAAATATTTTACATGAGTAATCTAAATTAAATTTAACAAAAACAAAGAAGCCATACCAAAGTGCCGTCCATAGTAAGTTTCACTCGATTTTTAATAATGTTGTCGTTATCCCAGTGGTGCTCTCGAAGGCCCGGGGTCTGCCTTGACCATGACCCATTTGGTACAGATGATCTGCTGTTTACTTTATGAATCCCCCAATCTTTCTGACGAAGTCTTTGTCTTATATCTCGGGGTGTTTGGACTCTTGGCTGCGCTTTGAACATGGTAAATCATTTTACATTTTAATGTAGGCAACTCAACTGGATCGAGTAATCACCTTTCTTTTATTATTACGCTTTCACGTAGCGTATCTGCATTTTCTTTGTTGCTTTTCATCATACCATCTCTTGGGCGTTGCGTTCGTCATCACCGCTTCTGATGTCGTCGCGTGAAGGAAAGGGGTGTATCAGGATCATTGTCATCAGGGTGGTGATATCAGTATTAGGTCGTATTCGTCCAGATAAATTAAAGAAAAGGTTCACATTTACTCCACTGTATTTATTCCATTTCATTTTTGCACATCACTTATAATTTCACTAGAATTCAGAGCGGTATTACAAATGTAGGCAGTTGAGGTAATTTACTTTCTTATTTCAAAGGTGATTTTAAAATTACTTTATTTTTAAACGTAAATAACACTTTCTATTAACGAACTTCAAACGTAAACAAACGAAATGTGGAGACAGTTTCAAGACGCGTCACTCCTCGGCGGCGGTCGCGCCAAGAATGGCCGCCACTCGGCCCGAGTCGTGCCGTCGAGACTCTGTCAGCACGCCCCACCAGAGGGCGCACTCCCACTTCCGTTTTCATCGTCATGAGTCCGTACTATTGACCACATGAGTCCATACTATTGACCGTGATCCGTCATATATTTATGTCAGGCTTCGGTGGCCGAGTTGTTTCGGTATCCGATTCGTAAGCGAAAGGTTCCGGGTTCGAATCCCACCGCGGCTATGTACCTGGGACCCTTTTCTGAGTTATGTACATTAGTTGAATGCTAACTGATGCTTTTACGGTGAGGGAAAACATCGTGATGAATCCTGTACATTCGGGCGACTGAATGTGTAACAATGATGCAATCTGGTCAGGTTCGCGAGAGCACAACCGAAACATGGACGCCAAAATGTTTTTTATTTATGCTATGTTCATGCCTTAGATCCCTACTATGATTAATGCGAAACTACCTGACTGCCTGTCTGTTACGCTTTCACAGCTAAACATGGCTTGTAAAAATTCGGTTTGGTGATAGTTTAGCCTGACAATGGACATAGTTACCGCAATTTTTCACAAAGTTCGTCCCAATTACCGCAGTCTCTCAAGACGAAGGTCTTTGACCAATGTGTGTTGCCAGTGATGACTTACGGAACTGAATCGTGGCCTTATAAGAAAGCTCACTGTTACCCAAAGGGCAATGGAAAGAGCTATGCTCAGAGTTTCTTTGCGCGATCGAATAAGAAATGAGGAGATTCGCAAGCGAACCAAGGCCACCGACATAGCTCTAAGAATTGCCAGACTGAAGTGGCAGTGGGCAGGGCACATAGCTCGAAGAACAGATGGCCGTTGGGGCAGTAAAGTTCTCGAGTGGCGACCACGTACCGGAAGGCGCAGCGTGGGTAGGCCTCCTACAAGGTGGACCGACGACCTGGTAAGGATCGCAGGTGCCAGCTGGATGCGGAAAGTGCAGGACCGGCCTTTGTGGAGATCTCTGGGGGAGGCCAATGCTCAGCAGTGGGCGTCTTCTAGCTGACATGATGATGATGATGAATGGACATATATTACTTTTTATTCTCCTCAATGGTCGAAGCAGTCGGAGCTGCGGGAGGAAAGCTAGTAGTCCATAAAAACCACAAGTATTGTTTGGAGAACTATACCGCATAAATTCTTTATTATTATTTATACAGTTATATACATTAAAATAAATCGTTTTCCTGGCAATTCGGAGGAATTTTCATGACTACAGTTTCTTTAGTTGTAGGTGATCATAAAATTTTGTTACAAAACTAAGCGAATCGAAATGTTATGAGTTTCTTATGTTTCCCCTGAATACGCTAGTATTCGTCGCTATTTTGTAAGTACGCTAGTTTCTAAGTACATAAGTAGTTACTTTTGTAAGACATCAGAATTGTACAAAATCTGAATTGAAAATGAAAAGTTGCAGGTTTGATAAACGTATCTGTGTTGCTGTTGGAGCGACCATCACGGTGCGTGCGAATATTGTAGTAGATGCGACAATTTCAGTGGATTCGAATGTTGCAGCGGGACTAAGATTTCTGGCAAATCCTCCAAATAATACAAATCCGAGACAGAATGCGCACTTGACAACAATTGCGAAGGATGCAACAGTTTCGGCAGATGCGAGAGTCGTGTCGGATGCCATAATTGAGTTGGATTCAAGATCTGCGATGAATACTAAAGATAAATCGAAAACGAGACGTGACCCGAAATCAGTTACTACACTTGTTACGAATAAATATGCGAAATTTGCAGCAAGTGCGAGACGTAAGGGGGATGATTTGGTAGCGGCAAATGCAAGTGTTGAAACTGATGTGAGAAGTAAAATGGATGCAGAAGTTACAACGGATACGATAGATAATATAGGTGAGGAAGATGCGGAAAATGCGAAGGACGAGATAGTTAAATTGGACGCAGCGTTTGCATTGGATGCAATGTCTGTACTGAATGAGTTGAATACAATGATTGATCAGGCAGATATGGCCGAAACGATAGATAGGGCAAATGTGACAGTTTCACCAAATACAGAAGTTTCCATAGATTTGTCTAAGTTTCGTGCTTCGAGAGATGCGACAATTATATCGGATACTATAGTTAAATCGGACGCTGTGTATGCATTGGATGCAATGTCTGTACTGAAAGCATTGAATGCAATCGTTCTTGCCCACGCGATAGGTGGGGCAAAAATAACAGTTTCACCATATACAGAAGCTCCTACAAAAGTGTCAAAAGATGCGACGAATGCGACATTTGCGAAATTTGAGAACGATATGGGACTTCTGCATACAACCGCAGCTTCACAAAAAGCGAAAGTTGAGACGGATATGATGAGTGGAACGGATGTAGGTTTTGGAAATATTACAACAGGTGCAGTGGGTAAGACTGTCTCAATAAATGCAAGAATTGAGTTAGATGCACTGAATACCACAGCAGCTTCGGTGAAAGCGAGAGTTGAGATGGAGACAGTACCTGCAACGGATGTAGCTTTGGGAAAGGATAGAACAGATGCGGTGAATGAGACTGTGTCACTAGATGCAAGAATTGAGATGGATGCACTGTATAGTACAACAGATGAGATTACCCCGCTAGACGCAAGAATTTCGTTAGATGCAGAGGATATTGAGACTGCAACAGATGAGTTTATCCCGCTAGATGCAAGGGATGCACTGGATGTACTTGATTCGGTAATTGCCGTTGACCAAAGAACTGAGACATATTCGATACTGCAGGAGGATACAGTGATTATGACAGAAGCGACGGGTTTCGATTTGGGTTTAGTTGAAGTAAGCGAGGCAGAATCTATAGTGCAAGATGAAACTGAAGTTACAACGGAAGTATCAGCTGTGAAGGAAGCTACAGTTACAGCGGAAACAAGAGCTGCAACAGATCCGATATTTGTGGAGGATACTATATTTAAAATGGTTGCCAGAGTTCCACAAGTTCCACGATTCCAGTATATTGGAGAGGGGTGGACTACCTCAGCTTACACTGTAAAATATTATAAAGACCTTACCTGATTTGAAGCGTGGTTTCCTAGAATAAACCTAGTCACTTTAGACTTGAAGACTCGAGTTTACATTTATGGCAACGACTCCTTTAGGCACAGTTACCCGGGATAGTCGAGAATGACGTCACTAAACTATAGACATAATAACAATCATGTTGGCGTTATATCCCGGGCCGCCATGGCCATGATCCAGGATTTGGCAGATCAGGTAATTGCAATGGAGCGACTGCCATCTGACTTCCGCGGCCCTGTCAACAATCCAATCTGACCAAATTGGATCATGGCTGCACATTCAGTTATCAGAATATGCAGGTTTCATCAGTAATGTACATAATACAGAAAAGAGTCATTGATACATGGCGGCTCGGGGATTCGAACCCGGTATCACAGGGTATGAGTCGGACCCCTTAACCATTAGGCCACTGACGCTTCCGTACTACAATGACACCCATACATATATTGGAAGTTAGAGATTAGCCATTTGATACTAAAGGGTACCACATATTAACAGTCCGCCTGCAGTCTCTGGTCGTATTGGGCAGCCTGCCGTCCTAAGCCAATAACGTCTACACACTAAAGCGATTATTGCCTGCCTTCAATGGCCTGCTGCGACGTCTGCGACTACACACTAGCAGTTGACGAGCGGCCACACAGAAAAGACGTCGCGGACGCGGCGCCCGTTCAATTTACTTTCATATAAAATGTATAGAAACGTCGCGACGCAAAACATACAGCAAAGACAGGGCGCGGACTCGTCGCAGACACGACTTTAAACATACAGAAAGGACGGGGCACGGACGCGCCGCGGGCGAGACAGGGGGTGCGGGCGGGGCGCGTGGAGCCGGGCCTCGCACGCAGCGGTTGCTGTCATTATCCTGCCTACGCTTTTGACTGATTCGCGACGGGGCGCCGCGTCCGTGCCCTGTCTTTTCTGTATTTTTTAAGTCGCGTCTGCGTCCCGTCTGCGATGTGTCTGCGTCTTACGTCTGTGTGGCCGCTCGCTAAGTCGGCACTTTTTGTAAAACTGAAGGCGCTCGACTGACGATAGACAAGCCGCCGGCCGACTACCTCCTAATGTGTATTTATTTATTATTATTATTAATTTATTTACTGAACTGACAGACTGATATCGTCCGGAGAACTGTTAATCTGTGGGGGATTAAGGATCCATATTCATCCAGAGTGATTTATTTCCAATGAGTTATCTGAAGTTGCGTAGCTCTAACCGTAAATCGTCGAACCCGTCGTAGAGCCCAATAGCAAAATTTTGTGTCGGAGGCCAAGATCCACTTGGAGTCGTGAGTATCACCACACCCATAGTCATACTAAAATAAGTTTAGGTACCCTCATTAGGCCTTTCAAACATATTTTAAATTTCCCTATTCATAAATGTTACATGAACCCCTATAAGCTAATGGTTTGATAAATAAAGATTGGCATTTTTATTTCTGTTCTAATTTTCTTGAGCCGTTTGTAGCCAAGTCTAAAGAAAGGTAATGCTGAATTTTGCTATCAAAACTTAGATCCAAAGGATATTAAAGAAGTCATGGCTGCATGGCTGTGGCTGAAGTCATGAATGCATGCATGCATTCCCTTTGCCTATTCTCTTCAGGATAAAAGTCAAGAGCGGAGTCATGAGCCAATCACAATCAATCACTAAACGAATAAAATCAGCTGTTCATGTGACAGCGGTCATGTTTATTACATAGGTTTTTCACAGGTTTACGGGATCAGCCTTCTCTAGGATATGAAGCCATTATTGAGCGTTTTAGCACCAAAATACGTTTATAAAGAATATTTTTCAAGAAGCATATTTTCGCAATTTCAAAACCTTCTATAACCTCCGATAACTTTTTATAAATAAGACCGTTAGACTATGAAAACCCTCAACCAAATCAGACTTCAACATAAGACATAATGTTGATAGTGAACATGTTACAGCTCACTTAGCACAAAGCTCTCAGACCGTAACATAACAACTCCATACATGAAACAATAAACATTGAAACCAGACGTTTCTGTAGCCCCATCTCGCCCCACATTCTGCTTAATCACCCTGTAGACAGGATGTATATGTATAAACATACCCAAACAGACAAGCTACATACAAACGCTCTCAGTACAGGGTGTTCGTTAATTGCAGCTAGCCACAACCGATGTGTAACCTCTTAAGTACAGTCTCGTAGACAAGTGTTACCGAAATTAATGTCGTTGCTGTTTTTCTTTGCCTTCTTGTCGAATGTGGCGATGGAGTAGTACCCATACATTTATTATTAAGACTTAATTTATCATGTATTGTTGTTAACTTTTCATACAAACGTGTTACCATTGTGAGACTAAAAGTGATAAATCTAAACATCTTTTTAAAAATTAAAAGTGGACACGTTATGTGTAACACACATAAGTTTCCCTACGGCCGCTTACGTAACGAGAGTTTCGTAACCAGTTACGTACCAAATAAAATTTATATTTGAAGTATATCGGTAGTAGTACCCGGAGTAGTAAACCTATTTCGAATAAAAGTGGTTCAGTAATTTGGGGAAATATATAAGAAAATGCTTTTTCGGGGGGCTAGGGGGCAGAGGCAAGTAAGACAAAACGTGGTTCTTCACAATACGAAAAAAGATATCATCTATGACAATAGCGAGAGCTTATTTCACTTGAAGATGTTTTTACTTTATAATTGACACATTTGACAGACATTGAGTAAGTCACACTTTTCACTCTGCCTGTACTCGTTCAGCGAAGTTAGAATCATTAGAGAGCCAACTGCCTACGAATTAAGTAGACCAAAATTAAAATCAGCTGATAAGTTCTGGGATAAAGTGATTGAATAACATGGGTTTCAATTAGTCTGGGTCTGTATTTAAGAGGAAAAGTTGCACCATCTTTTTCCATACAAAAAAGGCATGATCTACTAAAAAAAATATATCTATTACTTAGTTTGAACGCCACCTTTATGCCTCAATTATAATATAAAATTTATGAAGTAATTCTAAAAAAGTATAACGTACGGATATACATAATTTTATTTTTATATAACTTGGTAATTTTTTTTAGTAAGTGTATACATATCTATAGGTACTGAAAAAGAATTACCGGGTTTGAACGCCATCCTGGTATGTAAATTTTTTTAATACCACTAAGGTGGCAAAAAGCTTACGGCCTGCCTGAAGGTAAGCAGTCACTGCAGCCTATGGACGTTTGCAATACCAGGGGTAACACCCATGCGTTGCCGACCCCGTTAAAATCAGTAACCATATTCGAGAAAAATCGTCAGAAGGAAGAAACTGTGTAGTTTCGACATTGAAGTCTCTCAATTTTAAGTTTTCTGGCACCTATAACACAAGCTTTGCTTACTTTGGGGCTAGATGGCGCTGTGTGAACTGTCCAAGCATATTTTATGTTTTTATTTAGTCTAGATTTCAACTGATAGTGCTCTCGAAGCGTAGTCTAGACCAAACGCTGTTACCGTGCATCACGCCCGATGTTTACCAGCAATACTTCACACCAAGCGTTGGGATTTAAGCTGAGGCTAGGAAATGCAAAACTGTACTTTATCCAGCAAAACGTGATGGTATCAGCTACTGGGGATCGTGTGGGGCGCTACTGCCAGCGGTTTTATAATCGGAATCCGATAAATTGTGATAGATTTGGCGCGTCTAGATTTGGTATGCCTATCTAGGACAGCCTATTCACTTTAGCTTTGAAGGCGTTCAAATTATAATTATCAGGAAACGCACTCGCAGGCAATTAACATTATTACACTATATATAACATATAACTACTGAACAGATTTTGATTAAGGTAGCCAGTGCTAGAATAGCACACAAGCCAAATAATTTATCTAACAATTGAATGTGTTTTCTCGGGAATAGGTCATAAGAAAATGTAGGTAGGGACCTATAAAGTGGCTTCATGAACATTTCAGGTAAATAAGTGAATTTTACATACAATTTAGTTTAAAGTCAAATAAAAATAAAAATCATAGGTTATATTGATTTGCCCAAAAATCGTGACAATCATATACGATACCATTGGATCCTGTAATTTCCCTGTGTATGCTATTATCGCCACCTTAGTGACATAAAATCTGTCTACCTCTGGTATAGCAACCGTCCATAGGCTACGGTCACTGCTTAGGTACCAGCACGCGGGCCGTGCGCTTTGCCACGTTAGTGATATAAAAAGTGCCAATTTTTTTTTATCTACACAGTGGCAGACGAGCAGACAGCTGCCCTGATGGAAAGCGGTAACTTTTGTCTATAACATCTACGATTATGTTGCAGGCAACAGCAGAGCCGCAGGTGCGTTGTCACTAGATATTCTAGATGTTCACTAGAGGTATGTTAGTGTGTGTTCCCTGATCAACATACTGGGGATGTCTTCAAGGCATTTGAATAGGATGTTCTAAAACGGGCATGCTCCATTTTCGGCCGCATCGTTATTTAGCAACAGGTGGCGGTCTGTCTTGTATAATATAAAAAAAAATGAATTCTTGCCTGTAACAGCGGTCATCTGTGTTGGCCGCTGACACAAGCGCCCCTCCCCATTTAATGCAAATAGCCCACAGTTTCGAACTTAGCGTTATCTTTCGGTTCCGGGAGCAGATTTACGCGTTTAGTTCTCGTTTTATATATTCCACTTTGTTTCGTTAAATATTATTCGTCTGCAACGTTGTTGCTGGTTCGTAATTGTCGTTGCTACTTTGTTTTATGTAGTGGTTTATGTCAAAAAGCTGGTTTAGAATTGTAGTTGCTGCTTTGTTTTATGAGAAGGTTTAGCGAGTACGCGCTCTGAAGCGCATTAGAACTGCTTTTAGTTTTAGAATAAATTAGGTGTATGGTATTTGTTGTTTTGACATATTATTATCAGCCACTACACTGAAAATATTCCAAAATTATAATCATCTTGGCGTTAATGTTTCGGGTGTGCTCTCGCGCACGAGGGTCTAGGTACGCCTTGACCATGATCCGGAATTTGGTAGATCTGATTATTACAGTGGAGCGACTGCCATCAGACCTCCGTGTCTCTGATACCAGGGGAACCTTGGGCCTTCGTGCCCAACTGGGAAATTAACACCAAGATGACGTAGGTAGGACGTAGTAGCTGGTCTGCATACACAACCAACCCACATGGAACCTCGTAATGTGGAGGTATATGTCTGTACCTGGTCTCGTACAGGTTAGTCGCCTGTGAAATCCATCCTTACTTACTCTATATTTATGACTGGTGTTACTATTTATAAAGCGCATTCCATTCTGTAGGAAATAAATGGATTATCTATTCGGAGGTGCTCAAAATGGCAACATAACGGATGAGCTTATAAAAGCTAGTGTAACGTTGTATCTGGTTTCTCATTTTTCTGGTGATCAAAGAGTAAAATACAACAGTTTTATGTTTTAATTTAATACACAAAGTTAAACACCATACTTCTGATTTTCATTCCTCTTACAATATGTAAATATTTCAATAAAGTAAAAGTAAAATAAAACCACGCGCTGCCAGCAAACTGCGTGTCATATTTCCCCGACGAAAATTCTCATTACCCAGCCTTCATGGGTGCAAATGGCATTGGCAACACTTTGATTTCTGCTCACGTCCCGGTGTCCCGGCAAGACCTGAGTCCCGCGAATGACCGGGACATAAATCCGGGACGTCCCGCAACTAGCATGCATTAGGGGTGGGAACTTAACTCATAAAAATGTTTTGAGTCAACACAGTAACTCAGGCAGAACGGCGAAGCAAGGCGAATCGCGCATACTGAGCTGCAATACGGACGTCATCGTATTTCTACTGTGAGTACATTTAACATCACATTACATCATACCGCAGTTTGGATCTCTGTAAACATTCAACTGACCCACGGCGCCACGGCCATATTATTTTTTCGGAATGAAACGTAGCCTATGGCATTTGGAAATAGTGTAGCTTCCTATTACTAACTTAATGCGCTGGCTCAGCGACCCAAAGTGGATCTTGGCCTCTGACACCAGAGATCGCCACCTCGTCTTATCCTGCGCCTCCTGCCAATCGAAAATTCCCAGTGCGTGCAGGTCTTTCAGAACTTCATCAATTCAGCGATATTTGGATTGCCCGACCGAGCTTCCTATTAATGTATGAATTTTTAAAATCGTTTCAAATATTTCAGTGATTATCCCTTACATACAAACTTACAAACTCTCGCACGCGAGGGCCCAGGGACCTCTTTGACCATGATCCAGGACTTGGCAGATCAGGTAGTTTCAGTGGAGCGACTGCCATCTGACGCTTGTGATCCTGTTACTCGAAGAACCTGGCCAAATTGGATCACTGTTACACATACATTCGAAAGAATGTGCATGATTCCTAGCGATATTTTCGGTCACCGTAACAGCATTGGTTAGAATTAAAGTAATTAATACATGGCGGCGCTGGGGATCGAACCCAGTACTTCTCGCAGTACCTTACGGATCGGACCCGCTATCCACAACCGCTCTTGCTCGTTTGTCACTGATTAGTATAAAAACAATTACATTCCAAAGAAGTGAGTCAACTCATCCGGTATAGGAAATGAGTTAGTACAATAACGAGGCATACAGCATACGACAGTGTTACACATCACTAGCGTTATTGCCCGAGACTTTTGCATGTAACATTCGCGCAAGCCATCGTGGGTTCGTTTTAAAAATTGGATCCACCGGTGGTAAAATATTTTTGCTCTGAATAAATGGAACATACGTTTTGTTCGGGGAAATGTGTGGACGTTTTTATGAGATAAAATAGAGGTGAATATAGTTTGGGGGTTAATTTGTCATAGTTTTGGCTAGAAAGCGTCCAACTTATAAGCGAGAGGTACCCGTTTTGAGCCATTTTCGCCTTGAAGTACAATAGATCTCACATTTTAAGAGTATGTTCAGGGTTTCCTACCGGGTTGCATACCTTTGTGGATGAAACGCTTTGCTGGTACGCGGTAGGAAACCCGGAACATACCCTTAAAATATGTGATAATAACCGCAATAGTTTAGAACATTATGTTACAATAGATCTGACCTCCATGACCCTGTTAACAGGGGAACCTGACTAGTTTGGATCATGGTTACACATGCAGTTGCCTGAATTTGCAGTGTATATTTTCTTACGGCGTTTTCTCTCACCGTAAGAGCTTTGGTTATTGTGCACAACTCAGAGATTGGTAATTGGCACAAGGCAGTACTGGGGTTCGAACTCAATACCTCTTACTAAGAATAATCCCGCTAGTCAATGGGCCACCGACGCTTCTAAAACACATAAAGTAAAGTAAAGTAAGTAAAGTTCGTAGAAAGACGAAGTGTGACAACGCATCTGCGGTTCTGCTTTTTCTGTTGCATAAAATCTAAGTGCTTGCGTAGGTGTCACGAGTATCGACGACAGATACCACTCTCCATTAGTAGGTGCTCGTTAATCACTGATTCATATAAATATTATTTTCTTTTTTATGTTATGTGACAGACAAACAGCAGGTGGGATGGCGGTCACTTGCCTGTCTTGTCTAAATGAAAAAAAAAAGGTGGCAACCTGATGGAAGGGGTCACTGCCTCTGCACATCAGCAACACAAGGAACGCTACCACTGTGTTATTACTAAAGGGTGTTTTTTAAAGCTTAAAATTTCACTAAAACAAAGAATAAATATTTATGGCATTTATGTTTCAATATGATTTCTGTCGTGTGGCCGTCATGTGTTAATTAACTTAATCATTCGACCAAAAGTAAGCTTCATTCCCGAACAAAATTTTGTATGGGAAAAGATTTTAACATCAACGAATTATTACACGTTCGCTCTAACTCCGTTACATTATATCTTTGGATATATGTCAAGTCACTTTTCTACACCGATAAACCAGAAGCAATCGAACACAACATTCGAAGAGTTTTAGAAATACGGCCGCAATTGTTGCGAAAAGTGTTTGAAAATAATATATCCAGATTCTGCCATCTATGCGCTAGTCACTGCAGCCACATTGTCGAAATTATACTCAAACATAAATACCATAAAATTGTCTTTCCAATAAAACTAGTTTCACTGATACTTAATACTTATTCTTTGTTTTATTTCAAAATACAGTTCATCGCCTTTAAAAAAACGCCTGAAAGTTGGTATTGTTTGTGAATACGGGTAATAATGGTCAATAAAGTAAAATCTCGTTACAAACTCAAACACATCTTGAAAACGTACCCTACAAATACATCAAACGGGACCACCACTTATTCAGAGGAAGGGAAAGAAAAGAGAAAAGACAACTTTGAACCCGCACTTGACTGACGACATGAAAACAATACACGGGGAGAAATGAAAAAGCGCCTGAGGCACCAACCACGACTTCGCCGGTATAAAAGAGAAATATGAAATAGATATGGACAGTTTTTTTTTGTAGGTACATTATTCAGTGAAAATAGATAAAAATGATGCTCCCCTGGTAGCAGGGTCACGGAGGTCAGATGTCAGTCGGATTTGGTAGATCAAGAAATTATAGGAGAGCAACTGTTAACAGGGGAACCTGACCAGATTGGATAATGGTTACACATTCAGTCAGTGCTGGTTTCATCACGATGTTTTCACTCGAGGGCCCGGGCCCTAATTATGATCCAGGATTTTGCAGGTCAGGTAATTACAGTGCAGCAACTGCCATCTGACCTTCGTGACCCTGCTACCAGGGAAAACTGACCAGATTGGACCATGGTTAAACATTCAACTTATTGTGCAGGTTCCATCGCGATGTTTTCCCTCACCGTAAGAGCGTAGGTTACTATTCAACTAATGTTCATAACTCTGAAAAGAGTCACTGGTACATGGCCGCAGCGGGTTTCAAACCCTCTCGCTTACGAGTCAGATACTTTAACTGCTCCACCACCGACGCTCTCATATAGGTAGTTATTGAAGTAAAACGTATCTTAAAGGCACATCTAGTGTCACCATCCTTACATCTGTGCACCAAAACAAATGCTTTGACCCAAATGTGTGCAGGCAAAAACAGTCATTTATACAAGTTCATAACGTTTGGTGGTTAAATAAGCCATTTATTTTGCCTCCTTATAAAGAGGTTATGTGCGAATGGAATTCTAAATGACTTAGAGCTTTAAAGGCTTGCCGAGGCGCCAATTTGTACACAGATGTCAGCGTAATATGAACAAATGTGGCCGAGACTTTGTTGAAATGACGACAGCATTCATTCCTCCACCCGTAATACCTACGTCGTAAAATGGAGGTTTTTCTTCATTTCTCTAATTTGTTTGACTCCCAGCCACAGTGTTTCTTTTGCGCTAGGACATGGGATCGTTCCAGAGGTATATTAGAGGTAATTATTACTAGGTTTTGCTTGTGACTTCGTCCGCGTAAAAATCGTTTTTGGGGCAGTTTATCTTTTTCCAGTTCGACCATTTTAAATGACCTCCCAAATGTATGAAAGCTAGTACTACGGAGAGGTCAAGCTGTATCTCTGGTTCTACCCAACCGAATTAGATAAAACATGACCTACATTTTCAGTTGGTATTGTTGTGTGTTTGGGTTCTTACCTTACCCCTATGACAACCGGTTATACGGCAGACAAACAGGCAAACGGGCCACCTAATGGAAAGTGGTTACCGCCGCCTATGGACATCAGCAATACCAGGGGAGTTATCAATGCATTGAATGCCTCTGAAGAGACCTCTAATATTCTTCTTGAACGATCCCATGCCATAGTCCGAAACACTTTGGCTGGGAGCTCATTCCACAAGAATTACCAAGAACGAAGGCTTAAGGCCTTATTTTTAGATACTGTCTTCGATCGATAACCTTTTGATCAACACAGACGGGCGTTTAAGTAAAATTGTAAGCTTAAGGCCCTTTTTTTCTTTGTAGGTATTAACTCTGCTTCATTTATGTCCGGACTAGGGATGCGACGGTCACGAAAGATTTTATTCGTGTATGCTCAATATTGACTGTAATACGAATATTATTATTCCTGATCTGCGTAATCAAGGCAGACACCGGGCCCTCGCGAGTGAGTGCACTATCGTAATATTAACGCTAAACCGTCGTATATATCTGTGATTGTTACTGCATACTACATATGTGATTGTTTCCATATGTTGTGCCAACTCCATCCAGTTGAATAAGTGCGGAGAGATGTGATGATGATGATGATTGTATGAAAATTACAAACACACCTAAAACAAAAAGAAAAAAGGCGACATCCAAATGAACTACAATCAAATAAAACTGAAACCTCGACCGAAAAATTAATGAAAAAACAATCGTAAAACGAAACGATTATTCTAATTGCATATTTAATTAACAGTGGATTTGAAGCGAACAAATATTTGTGGATGTAAAATCTCTTTACTCCAAGGTAAAGAAATTACCACACGAGTACGCTAATGTAACAAAATTAAAAGAAGTTGAAATAATACAGATTATGAGCCATTATTCGGTGTAAAAATGGCCGATTTACGGGCAAGAGAGCTGAAAAAAATTAAAAAAGAAGTAATCAGAGTAGGAAGGAACTTTGTAAAATGAGGGTTTATTAAGGTCGACTACATTTCATCTTATTTTGAACGGTAATGCTAATTCATTTCGATTTACTTAGACAAGGTTAAATCCAATGCGTGGATTATACTTGGTTATTCGTATCCGTCGATGAGGAGCGTCGGTGGTCGGTTGTGTATCCGACTCGTAAGCGAGAGGTACCTGGTTCGAATCCCGCTGCGGCCATGTACTAATGACTCTTTTCTGAGTTATGTACATTAGTTGAATTCTAACCGATGCTCTTTCGGTGAGGGAAAACATCGTTGTGAAACCTGAAGAAACGAAACCAAAAAATGAAACTGAATTTGTAACCATGATAGATTTACTCTCAAATTAAATTGACAAATGTATCAAGTCAAGCTCCAGTGTTATTTATGAATTAAAATATACAAAGCCTCTTTAGTAAAGTAATACTGTTATAGTTGACTTTGGTACAGTGAGAAAGTTATTTGAATTTGTTATCTAAGTGGAGAGATCATTAATACAGGACAAAAAGTGTTCATAAAGGACGCGAACTTTGGAGTAGGGCCCGGTATTTAAATTATAAACACTACTCATTTATCACACCTTAAAAGTGCATCAAATTATGTAGATTTTAAAACAATTGACAGTGAAAAACATATAAAACCAAAACAGTGATATTTTAATTGATGAAAGTGGATTTATGTGAACAAGAATTGAACAAAGAAACTACAAAGTGTATCTATACTACCGTCAGTTGCATACTTCATTAAAATATCATAACATTCTAACGTTCCAAGTGTCGGTTACTCAGAACTATATCCATAAATTCGACTGCAACAGTTATAAGTTTGTTAGTGTAGCTGTTAAGGCGTACTATACGAGTTGACGCCCCGTCAACCCGGGTTCGTGCCTCGCCATTGAGAGTTTATTTTTTTTCCTTTGCTGCAGCAGTCAAAGACACCAGAGTTGACACGGGAGATCCGAGTTCGATCCTCGTTACATTTTTAATTTTTTTTATTTTATTTTTTTTAATAACAGAACAGCGCCATCATTTTTTAAATACAGAGAAAGTTACCAATTTAGACAAAGAGGGCGCTATCAACTATGTCAAACACAAAGACAAAACTTTGTATTAAATGCAACAAAAAGATAAACACCAATAAATATTTTATGACATGTAATATATGTAATAATGATTATGATTTGGATTGTGCGATTGTGAGCTTCAAAAGATTTAATCTAATGACCAAAGAGAATAAGATAAACTGGAAATGTCGATCGTGCCTAGAATCCAAGAAGAATAATCAGAAACTTATAATAGATACCATCAATGAGGGAGCCAGTACTTCTTCAACGTGTTCATCAATGAATGATAATATCGACGATAATGCAAACAACAAATTACTCCAAAGTAGCGATACGAAATTTGTTACTAAAAGAAGAAAAATTCATCGTAAAAAAGAAAGAATGATACCAAATGAGAATTGTTATACTCCGTCTTTAAATAGAAGTTTACCAGAAGTAGTATCAGCCAGTAACTCGTCATCTCATGAAGATTCATTTCTTTCAATTAAAAGTCTTGATCTATCGACCAATATAAAATCCTATCAGATCCGTGACTTAAAAAATGAAATAGAAGATCTTAAATCCCAATTGGAAAGTACGCAAAATGAATTAGAGAATTCAATTTTGCAGAATAATACATTGATTAGAGAGATTACTAAACTAAAACTAGAAATAGATGCACTTAAAGAGTTATGTGTTAGCCCTAATAATATTAAAAATAATAAGCAGCTGGCGTCTATAAAGAAGAAGAAAAAAGTCGACCACATGAGATGTAGTTTGTTGGGACTTTTAAGTAACTCTTCTCCAGTAGATATAAATTCTAAACCTATTAGAAGTATACAATCTACAAAAGAGGACATTAAGGATAAAAAGAAAAACATATATATACTTGGAGGACAGCAATGTCGAAACCTTTCTACAAGCTTATTAAAATCTCGAGTAAATAGTCTTCATGAAGAGTACAACATAACTGCAATTCTGAAGCCGTTGGCGTCAACAGGGGAGATCCTTCGAAGTTGCGAATTGTTCGACATTACCTCACAAGATCGTATAATATTGTCAGTCGGAGAACACGATGAGAACCCTATAAAAATTATGACCGAAATCTCTGCGGCATTAAAAAAATTATCTCACTGCCCAGTGTTAGTTTTAAATGTAATTAATAACAAATATCTCAATGAATACAATATTAATGACATGCTTAATTTAATTTGTAATAATTATTCAAATTCTCATTTTATTGACATTTCTAATAATTTTAATTACTGTGACAATTTGATCAAATGGACAAATGAGATTAATAAAACCATTGACTATATTGATTATGACATAAAATACTTAGGATTTAATCGACGTAAACATACAACAAATAACGTAAAAGTGACTAAGGCATCGAGATCCAAAACGCAAAGAACAATTTTAGACTATTTTACTGTAAAATCAAAGGACATACACACAAAGTATCCAAATCAAACCATTAATCGAAATAACCAAACAAATATTTTAGAGTATTTTCCAAGAAGTTTACATGCAAAGAACGTAAAACAAACCATCGATAGAAATAATTTGCTTTTTCGTTAAAAAAAATTCATTTTGTGTAATGCATCAAAATATGAATGGGTTATCGTGCAAGAAAGAAATATTAGAGTTAACCCTTTTAGATTTAAAACAGGAACTGCCAGATGTTATATGTGTCACAGAGACTAAGGTAAAATTGGGTGACGAGGAAAATATTATAATTAAAGGGTATCAGGTAGCTAGCTTTTATTCTCGGAATAAACGAAGTGGTGGATCATGTATCTTATTAAGAACAGGGCTCCCTTTTAAAGAATTGCAAATTCAGAAGGACATTCAAGAAAATAATATTTTTGAATGCTGCGCAATAGAGCTTCCTGAACAAAATGCCTTAATATTGTGTATTTATAGAACACCAAATAATCTAAAAAATAATTTGGTACGCTTTTTCAATAAGTTGGATATAATTTTACATAGATTACTAGTTAAATTTCCAAATCATAAAGTTATATTAGCAGGGGATCTGAATATTAATACTATGGTTAATAACAATGCAACAAAGAAATTTAAAAACATTTTACATAATTACAACCTTACTATGAACATTACAACGCCCACTAGAGGTGAATCGTGTATTGATCATATAGTTAGTAACATTGATGATGCACAAGGTACCACTATACCATTGGGACTGTCTGATCATAATACGGCACAGTTTTTAAATTTTCAATCAAAAAGTAAAGTAACAAGTAAAGAACATTACATATATAGGCGCTGCTACTCTCAGGAAAATATTGAGAGGTTTAAGGAGTCATTGACGTCTCTAACTTTTACGGAGGTCCTTAGTGAAATACAATTAGACAAAGCTTTTGAAGCTTTCTATGAAGAATTTTGTTTGCTATACAATTTACATTTTCCTATAATAAAAATTAAAATAAATAATAACAAATCTCAAAGATGGATATCTAGGGGATTACGAGTTAGTTGTAAAACAAAAAGATTATTAAGATTTAAATATTACAAATGCAGATCAAATTATAACAAAAAACGTTATACAAAATATTCAGCGTTACTAAAAAGGTGCATAACATGGGCACAGAGAAACATCAATAATAAAATAATTAGGAGTGCTAAAAATATTGGTGAAGCCACTTGGAAAATAATAAAACAGGAAACAAAAGAAATAAATGCGATAAACTACATAGATAAAATTAACCATAAATCTGAAATAGTTTCGGACCCGTCTAGCATTGCAGATATATTTAATAACTATTTTGTTGATGTTCCATCCCATATAGATAGTAGCTGCCAAACTAAATTAAAAACGCCAAATCGCATTTCAAAAACAATATTTATTAAACCCATTGACAAAGTAGAACTACGCAAAATTGTATTAACATTGAAGAATACAAATTCGGAGGGATACGATAACGTTTGCACTAAGGTGCTTAAGTCTTGCATAGACGAAATAAGTGAGGTGTTATTGTATCTCCTTAACCTTTCCCTAAGCTCTGGTGCCTTTCCAGACAAACTGAAGACGTCGGTGGTGAGACCACTGTACAAAAAAAACGAAAGAACGGACATAAGTAATTACAGACCCGTGACACTAATTCCAATATTTTCAAAAGTTTTTGAAAAGGCAATGCATACCAGGATAATGGATTTTTTTGAAAAAAACAAGGTACTCAGCCAAGAACAATTTGGATTTAGAAAAAACAAATCCACGGAACAGGCTATATTTGAATTAATAAACACAATTCTGCAAAACAAAAATGATAATAAATACACAACCACGATTTTTTTCGACTTGTCAAAAGCCTTTGATATAGTTAGACATGATATCTTGATAAATAAATTAGAAATGAATGGAATTAGAGGTCCAGCTCTAAAATGGGTTGAATCTTATCTATCCAACAGACAACAATGTGTTGAAATTAACAGACTAGACTGTAACAAAACTGTCAAAACAACGAGGTCTTGTTTTAAAAATACTATAGCAGGGGTTCCACAGGGAAGTGTACTAGGTCCTTTACTTTTCTTAATTTATATTAATGACCTTCCTAAAGTGACACATCATAAATGTATCTTGTATGCTGATGATATTGCATTGACAGTGACTACAAATAAAAATAACAATTTAGATGCACATACTAATGATATAAATAATACTTTGAACTTAATAGTAAATTGGATAAATCAAAATAAATTGCTAGTAAACCTAACAAAGACATATTATATAAATTTTAATAATTTAAAAAATGACATCAGTAATTGGAATATTAATTATAACGGACAAATCCTTAGGGAAGCTGAATATATAAAGTTTTTAGGTGTGAATATTGATAAAAATCTTAATTGGAAACAACACGTAGAAAATATTTGTACAAAAATTAATAGATTTGCTTATCCCATATACAAATTAAAACGCATATCAAGTATAGCAACTTGCAAATCAGCATATTATGGGTATGTTCACTCAATACTGCGATACGGAATTATTATCTGGGGCAACAGTACGGACGTCGACAAGGTTTTTTTAGCCCAAAAAAAATGTGTAAGAGCTATTTATAATATAGCACCGTATGAGTCCTGTAAACCTTTATTTATAAAAGCAAATATCCTACCTCTGGCATGCTTATATATATTAGAAACATGCTATTTTGTAAAATGTAACAAGCATCTATTTAAAACCTCAAAGGAAATGTATCCCAGAAGTACCAGGCATGCGCAAATGTTGGTTATTAATACGTTACCGCACTCAACATTGTTCTTAAAAAATTGTTATTATATGTGTGTACAAATGTATAATAAAATTCCAATAGATATAAGAGAGTTACCGTTACAGAAATTCAAACGAGCTCTGTACAAGTGGTTGATGCAGCACGTCTTTTATACCGTCAAAGCATTTTTTGAATATAAGAGGCCCAATTAGTATCTATTTTTTAAGTTAATTATAAATAAAAAATGTTTGCATGTCACTTCCTCTGACTAAATATGTAGATCAATGTTGTACTCTATGACCTGTATATATATGTACCATATTTAAAGCAAATAAATGAAATGAAATGAAATGAAATAGAATCTGGTCAGCGTTCCCCTGGTAGCAGGGTCACGGCGGTCAGATGGCAGTCGCTCAACTGTAATTATCATGGTCATGGCAAAGGGGGACATTAACGCCAAGATCTTTAATTTTTCGATTTCGACGCAGTTGCATTGCAGTCTAATCGTGTACATGACGTCGAAATGTCGAGCCAAAACGATACTAATCGTGGTAAATAAAACCGACAATATTATGTGTACTGAAAGTGTACTTCGACAATGTTAAATGCAACGCGTAGATTTCTTTATTTATTTATTCTTTACTGTACACAAACATGACATGATGATACAGTACGGTAACAGAGATGTACAAAAGCGACCTTAACTCATTAATTGAGTTTTCTACCAGCAAACCTTGGAGTCATAGGAACATGTTTATTTATTTATTTAACACTTTATTGTACATTAACAGTATAATTATCACAGATTCTGCAAGATTATGACAAGTACAAGGGCGGTCTTATCGCCAATAGCGATCTGTTCCAGACAACCATTTACATGGATATAGTGGAGTGTACATTTGAGATTCCTTACAGAAGTTACAATCACCATACAGTGAAGAAATGTAATAAATATACTATACAAAGAACAAAAAAAACAAAAACATTACTAATTAATATCTAAAACCGCTATACAAGACACGATAAAATCATGTGTTCAGGGTAGAAAGAAGATGGCCCTTCAATCTTCTTTTGAATATACTCGGCGAATCCGAACATCTCACCTCACGGGGAAGCGCATTCCACAGGCGCACCGACTGTACGGTAAAGGAATTATCATAGAAGCTTGTCACATGTTTAACTTAAATGCAGGTACTAAAAATGTACACTTAAACTTAGTATGGTATATAATGATAAACACAGTTACTTATATTTTGATTATTATTTGTTATTCGTTTTCACATTCGAAAAAGTAGGTACTACTCCTTCCATCCCTACTCCGGACTGTTCATTTAGCGAACTTGAACGCGTTTAAACAAAGACCCTTTTGTGTAGAGAAATAAAAAGTTATATTGTTACAAATGTTTGTATGGAGGTGGGGACCCATTTTGTGTTCCCTAATTGAACTCCTTCTTGTTTGGCGCTTGTTTAACTCAATCCAAGTTTAATAAGTGTAGGTACCTATATTCATTTGGGAGAAGAAACTTTATTACTTCTGTGATTGCGATTTGTGTCGTTGGGAATGCCATAGGCACTTAGTCCTGTGCCATCTTGCTGAGGCGATTCCGCGCCAGAAGTCTGCAGGCTTGGATAGAATTCTCGTGCTTGATGTCGGAAGCTGCGGTATACTTTGTGAAGTCTTAAGAAAAGTTTAAACCACAGATCCTGGACCATTAGGACCTAACCATTTTTTAGATATAAGACCGTCGGTGGCATAATGGTTAAGCAGTCCTACTCGTACCCCGACGTACCGGGTTCAAACCCCAATGTCGCCATGTATCAATGACTCTTTTCCGAATTATGTTAATTAGTTGAACACTAACCTATGCTCTTGAGGGAGGGAAAACATCGCGATGAAAGCTTGGAAACATTCAGTCGCCCGAATGTGCAGCCATAATCTAATGTCGTCAGGTTCCCCTGTAAACCGGTTACGGAGGTCAGATGGCAGTAGCTCCACTGTAATTACGTGATAAAATAAATAATCGTGGACAAATTCACACAGCGCCATCTAGCCCCAAACTAAGCAAAGCTTGTACTATGGGTGCTAGCTAACTGATATACTACTTATATACTTTTTTTATATACATACTTATGATACATAGAGCACCCAGACCCGTAACAGAAATTAAAATTCATCATTTCAATTTCTGCCCGGCCGGGAATCGAACCCGGGACCTCTTGCGTGGCTGACTGGCATGTTGACCACTAAACCACTCAGGTCGTCAATCTGCCAAATGCTGGATCATTGTCAAAGCGAGTGCGAGAGCATAATCGAGGTTTTAACGCCTAGATGACCACAACACTTATCATGTCAAAGAGTATAGGTAGTCATAGGTATCCTAGGTGTAGTAACATCTCCACGATCGTTCAGTCTCATAATTTATATCACAATAAAGGTCACAAAATAAGATTTAATCGAATTTAGCACAATAATTGACTCAAGCGAAGAAAAAAGTCCGGAAAAAATAATTTTATCACAGAAAACCTTTCAGCATATTTAAGTGATAAGGTTAGCGTCTGCCTTGTCATCTAAGTCCACAAAAAGCAACCAGCAAAATATCGATATACTCACTACTGACACTTGTATCGATTATAGATTATATCTATATTGCCGCAAGAATTCTCATGCTATCATCAAATGTAATTCTGTCACCAGCTGCATTCACTTACGGTTCATTTTCGCCTGGCAAATGCGTTTTCGGCAGCAAATATAGAAAGGTGACAGTGACTCGGCCAGTCCCTTGAAGGATATTCCAGCGACGCTTTACGTTCGTTCCCAAGCTTAGATATCTTTCGTACCCAAAATGATGAGAGTTCTATTCAACGGAGACTTGGATAACGTTTTTTAATATCGGAAAAATGGGGTTCTAACTCATGATGTTTGTGATAAGCTGCATTTTGCTGTTGATAAAGGGTGACGATGCTCATTTCACCCTAAATTACTTTCAGAAGTTCAGAATGTATGCGTTTGCATACTTTCTGTTAAATGTTGTGGCACAGTGCAGGCAATTTGGTTCGTAAAACTCTAGTTCACGTACTGTCTCGATCTTTGCCGACAGTCTCAGATTGTATATCACAATACTAGCCATACTAATATAATAAAGAGATGTATTTTGTTTGTAATGGATAAACTTTAAATCTACTAGGCAGATTTTATAAATATTTTGTCGCGCAACTGAACGTTCGCTCTTTGAAGCTTTCGCGGAATTTATTTTTTCGCATAAATGAACCATCGCACATAGCTTTCGGGGAATCGTCTTCGCGCTATCGTGTATTACATCCCCATCCGTTCGGTAGCTACAATGGCACAGATATATATACAAAGCTACAAAGCACACGTCAATCTTATAACAATCCTCTTTAATCGTCGGGGCCTAATATTTTGGCTACGATATTCTGTGGAAGGTGGAAGTATTTTCCCAGTTTCCAGGCTCCAATCCAAACGGGATATCCCGCCCATAAAATAACTTATTGTACACTTGTAGAAATAACTGAATTAAATATTCAGAAGTTAACCGTTACGTGACTAATGTGCAAGAGGGAAATCGATCTGTTAATAGCAACTAATGATGGGAAACTATACACATGCATTGCAAACTATCACCTTCGCGGAACCCGTTCAATCCAAGGCTGGTAATTGTGCCACAACCTATGATTTACATGGAACTGTTCTACAGTTACGAATAATACCATGAAGTTCTTCAAGAAAGGGCTGCGGAGACTACTTACCATCAGGCAGGCCGTAAGCTTGTTTGCCTCCATTTGACGACCTGAGTGGTGCAATGGTCAACATGGCCGGTCTGCCACGCAATAGGTCCCGGGTTCGATTCCCGGTAGGGCAGAAATTGAAATGATGAATTTTAATTTCTGTGACGGGTCTGGGTGTTCTATGTATAATAAGTATGTATTTAAAAAAGAAAATAAATAAATATTTAATTAGTATATCAGTTATCTAGCACCCATAGTACAAGCTTTGCTTAGTTTGGGGCTAGATGGCGCTGTGTGAATTTGTCCACGAATATTTTATTTATTTATTTATTTATTGCCACAATACTCGTAAGACTTGTAGTTACAATGCTAAATCTTGATAAGTAATAATCATCTTATAATCATTTTTTGACGTTAATGTCTCGGTTGTGCGCTCGAGTACGAGGGCCCGTGGTCCGCCTTGACCATGATCCAGGATTTGGCGATCGGGCAATTACAGTACGAGCGACTACCATCTGACCTCTTCCGTGACCCTGCTACCAGGGGAGCTTGACCAGATTGGATCATATTTATTCTTAAATAATAATATTTACATGTAATTTTTATAGTAATATATCAATTAGATAATATATTGGTAATATATGCCTATTAATATAATTAATTTTATTGATTATATCGTCTCGTTTAATTACATTGAATTTGATTCGATTATAGGTATATACAATTTTATCATTCGATTACATATAAATAGGTCAACGCTTTTGAATTAAAAAAGTAAATAAAGTTAAAACGTCGATACCAAGGTTTCATGACTGGGTCAACGATTTTATGTTCGTAAAGAACTCAGTAATTGAGTATGGTGCCATATCAATCAGTTGACGTTTGAGTTTCTTCATCCTTCATCATGCATCCTTTATTTCACAGGGTAAGGAGATATAGACCTTAGGACCTATAACATGCAGGGAAGTATTTGTTTTGGTTAACCGCTTTGGGGAAACGTACAAGTGGTGGCGATACCGGGTGTTAAAATTATGCTGTTGACCGTTTGTAGGATATGCAGATAGGTTTTTCCGTCTAGGTTATCGATCTGGGAGATATAAACACTGGGAAGGGTGAGGATCTTTAGGGTTCTAAACAAGTCCTGCGCTGGATGGTCTATCGGTTTTCGGGCTACCAGACGTACGGCGCGTTTTTGAACTCGAAACATTCTCTCACGGTCAGCGCACAAATCGACACCGAAAGTAAGAACGGAATGGAAATAACCGAAGTAGGCTGTCTTAATGTTTTCTGTCGTGAGGGTGTACCTTAGCCTAGACAACGCAAAGCACACTGATGACAGTTTATCACAGGTAGTGTCAATGTGTGGGGTCCACGTTAGGCCAGCGTCAATGGTAAATCCCAAGTACCGAACATGGTCAACTTGCGGAACGGGTACACTGTTCACGGCAACGTGCAATTCGTGACCTCTGGTTTTTCTTAATTGAAAATGAACTATGTTAGTCTTTTCGACATTTAAGCGCATGCCGTTAGCAGAGAACCATTTCGATAATTGAATCATTGCCTCGTTCAAAATTGCCTCGATCATGGTAACAAATTTAGTTTCCTGAATTTGAAGGTTTCATTCACGACGTTTTCCCTCACCGTAAGAGCATCGGTTAGAATTCAACTAAATCTAGATAAGCATTATGTAGATATTGTTGTTTTGAATAAAATATCATTACACAAAACAAACTTTAAAAATAGCCGACGCCGTGCCCGCCCCGGGTGCAAGTAGATTGTCTCTTTTCTAACAAAGTTATTAAAGCCAATTTTCGATGTTCGATCGAAGAAGACGTTGACAGTAATAGCTTTGTGGAAAGCCGAGGCTGTTCGCATTTTAATGCCAGAGGCCGACACGCTGTAGGTCACCTTCTTGTTCGAAGAATCGCTACAAATGTAAAAATAATTGTAATCACTGCTGTAGCTAGCTCGTCGATATTCCATGAAGATGATTGGCTGTGCCGTGATGTGTTTTTGGAATGAAGTAGCGGCTTTACTTTTAAACCGTGATGAAAAGTAGTAGTTTGACGTGTTTTTTTTTATATCATACGGTAGGCAAACAGGCAAGCGGGCAACCTGATGGAAAGTGGTCACCACTGCCTATAGACATTAGCAACACCAAGAATATTACCAATGCGTTGCCCACCTCTATAACACGTTGCTCTGTTGCTGTTGTTTATCTGTATATCTGTGGCTTTGTGTGTCTGTCTGTGGTATCGTAGCGTCCTTACCGATGGACCGATTTGAATACGGTTTTCCCTATTTGAAAGCTAGTTTAATTGACATGGTTCTAAGCTTTGTTTAAATATAATCGATACAGTAGTTTAAAAAATATTGTAGCACCTATATGTATGTGTATGCCATTATTTTGTTTTTGCTACTCTGCACTTCTTAACTGCATTCAATTGTCACGATCTCTCTGCTGTAGGCCTGCTGAAAGAAATTTCTTTCTGAAATAAGTTGGCCTGTTGTGTCTGATATATTATGTCAAATACCTTTGTAACAGTATTGTGTACAATAAATGGTTTAATAAATAAATAAATAAATAAAATAGACTTGGTCGGGGCTTATACGTTTTTTTTTGTCGGTTAGGTTATTGAACTAGCTTTTACCGGCGATTTCTTTTACCCGCGTAGAAGAAGGTTATAACGATCCTAACCCATTACCGCGGCAACAATATTGAATTTCATAAACGTTTTTAGAGTAAGCTGCAGTTTGTTTCATATTTGGTTTAAACGAATTTGGTACTAGGAATTATTTAGGCTAAAATAATAAAACTAGCACTAAAACATATAGCTCATACGACAAAGAAACAGACAGGCCGAATACCTAACTTCTCCATTTGAGCTTTGCCGTAGTCGGGATGAACAATGGATTTCGACGTGCGTGCGTGCGTGTGTGTGTGTGTAAGAAGTAAGTAAACGTATGAACTTGAAACCAAATAGCATAAATTAAGCATCAAAACTTGCAAACATAAATAAAACAAATTAGACATTTGAACAAAACAACTTAGTCGCTTAACAAAATTAAATTAGATTTTTTGTATCTCTTGGAAAGCATACTCGTGCCCGTTGAAGCCTGTATAGTTACCTACCGTCTTTTAATTTTAATGGACTTACTTAGGCCGTTCTTCGAAAACGATATGAAATGTCTTCTGAAACTTTTGCTTTGGCAAAACGTTCAAAACCTTTCTCGAGAGTCTGTTATATTTCAAGAGCCTTAGGCGTCTGATTGCGATACTTTACAGATTTTATTTTCTTGTAAGAAACCCTATAACTTGAAAATTGTGAATAGTACTTCGGTCTAATGCCCAGAAGGTATTTTTCATTAAAGAAAAAAAAACTTTTTAATAATTGAAAGTAGACCACAATATAATCATCTTGTGCTCCCACGCACGAGAGCCGCCTTGACTATGATCCAGGATTTGACAAATCAGGTAATTACAGTAAAGTAACGGCCATCTTGGCCGTGCCGTGTCCGGCAGAGTAGAATATCACCAACCCCTTACACTCGTGGGTGACGTACAAGGCGACTAATGTTTTCGAGGCAAAAGATCAAGAGTCTCCGTAGTCTGGAAAATGGGCAGCAGCATTTTCCATTGTTATATTTAAACACTGCGATTTCCAACCCGCCTGCCAAGCGTGGAGATTATGGCAATAACCTCCCCTTTCGTGAGAGAGGCCCTAAGTCCTGTGATGATGTACGGCCATTTGACCTCCGTGAGCCTTTAAAATTTCAAAATACGTAAATTCCACCCAGTGAGTGAGACCGCGAATAAATCTGACAAAAAACTCCTGACAAAAAAGACTGGGAAAAAATTCCTGTTTGTTCCTAGTAAAATTCCGACTGATAACGAGAGTAGAAGTTCCCAGAAGAACCTAGATGAAATTGGACCAAGCTCTAAAAGCATTTTATTAATAATTTAGACCAATCGGGAATTGTATCTCTTCTCATCTTGTCTGCGCCATGATAGGGTTGTCGGATCCGGTAGATTGTTTTGACGGAGACGAGGGAGATGTGTCAGGGCTGTAACCCCTATCAGTGCTTTTTTTAGACCAGCCAGGCATGAGCATGGGGTTTCTACGCCATCCACTAAGACGGATGAGTCACTGAGTTAGACATTATTATCCGTAGGAGTCTTCTTCGAGAATGGTTCAGTGTTCAACATGTCGTTCTGCCACGCAAGAGGACCCAGGTTCGATACCCGGGATTTTTGTCTAAAACCTACGTATCTAAAAAAAATACTGATATGATTGTACACTAAAAAGAAGTTGACAAGAGAGACAATATAAGACAATATCTTGACAAATTATTTTGTTGTACATTATCTACACACTCAAACAAACGTACAATCCGCCTCAATTTATTTGATTTTGTACCGCGCTGTCACGCCAATAACAGTGTCAAAGCACGGACACACATAAAAATAAAAACACACAAGCAAACAAACAGCCATTTTTATGCTTTATTCATGAGTTTAGAGAGTATCCGTCTGCATTTTATCATTTCCGTGCTTAAACCTACCACTAAATCAGCTAATAAACAAAAGTAATTACTTACTAGCTTTTGCGAGATATATTACATTTACAGCGTCCCCAAGAGCACCTAAACCCTGCAACTGAGGATTACGTGTCCCACAGTGAATTGTATGGTGCTCCTGCGTGTCGTAGGGAACTAATTTTCTCTCTATGTTCGGATATCTTAATACCGACCTTACTATAGGTAATACGAAGGGGAAGACGATGCTTGGACAGGGTTATGCGGTGAAAGCAACGCTCTTCTTTGGATTTTATTTTTTACTGCAGTTTTTTATAAAAAGAACTAAGCTTATGTTATGGTATATTATCATCTTGGCGTTAACGCCCCGGTTGTGCTTTCGCGCACGAGGGCCCGGGGTCCGCCTTGACCATGATCCAGGATTCGGCAGGTCAGGTAATTATAGTGGAGCGACTGCCATCTGACCTCCGTGACCCTGCTACCAGGGGAACCTGACCAAATCGGATCATGGTTACACATTCAGTCGCCTGAATGTGCAGGTTTCATTGTCATGGTATAATGTCAGCTCTAAATTGGCGATAATTATAAGTTATCGATACCTCCTTCACGCAAAAAATATTGAACGGATTTTAATAAAATTTGGCAGTGATGCATCTTATGTCCTCAAATAACACATGCGCTATAAGATATTCCAAAATTCAAAGTAGTTCCCTTCTCCCTGTGGAAATCACGCCATAAACCGTATTTTGATGAAATTTAGCAGTGTTGTAGCTTATATCTTAGATTATCATAAAATTTAGGTGAAGGGTAGTAGAATTAGTCCCTCCTAGGAAAAATGTAAACAGATAAAATAAGAATATAAGAGTATATTGTTTTCCTTAAAAATAAGTATATTGGCACTTATTTTAAAAATAAATTCATAAGATTCTTAATATTTTTCGTTTTAAAAATGCAATTCAAACAAATTGAGGTGCAAATTCCGTGAAAATGCTATCCCAAAATTCAAACTCTTCACGATCTGGAGCTGTGCCTGGTATAAGTTGTTCTCCGATGTCCAAATATGCTTGTTCGTCTGACGTGTAAGGTAGCCATGTTACTCCTAAGCTGTTGTCTGGGGTTGGATTCCTGAAATATATTAAATAGAATTTATATTATTGTTTTTATGCTATAAACCCTTACGAACGGATTATTTTCATCAACAATAGTCAATACTGCTCTTACTTTAACCACAATTTTCACGCCTAGACCCCTGCAGAACAAGAGAGCAGATTAAAAAGAAAAAATAGTTCTAATAATTGTAATATATGGCGTTCATTAGACACGATTCTCAAAAATTTATCAAAACCGGATCATTAGATGTATAAAAATGTAGACATTTCGCGCTTTCTTCTCAAAGAAATTACTGAAACTAAGTATATTTTCACTTCTGGTACCAAATTCAATACTTGAGAATCCTGTCTAAACAGCGGCATCTAGTGAAGTACGCCCAACTACACTTTTTACTGAAAATCTCCCCATTCAATTCAATTTCATTCAATACGTTTATTGTTGCCGACGCGTACAACAGGGATGGAAAAGTATCGATGAATAGACTGGAGCATCAACAATGCGTTGCCATCTCAAACATTTTCTCTGGCAGAAAACAATCAAATTAGTTTTTGTGATCAAGTTCTTTAAATAAAAATTAAAAGAAATTGGCAAATTCTGACCCCTTCACTACCAAAGCGACGCTTACTCTTGGAGTTCTGATAATCTTACTCGTCGTAATTATAGTTAACCAAAAAAATATATTTGAGGGGTAAACTGCACTTAAAGATATCCCATACTTTACTGTTATTGTCCTTTCAATAGCTTAGAGTTACTTTGTTTATAGATAATATTTTATTAAACAACAACAAAGTTATGATAACTTTAACAAAGTTAAAAACTAAACTAACTAAAATAACAATCCTTTGTACAAAAGTATAGAATTACTTAATTTTCTCGAGTTCCGTAAATTAAATATGTAATGACAGGACTCACCCATATTTTGCAAAATTCGTCCAAAGCGTCGTGACATTTTCAATCATTTTATATACCTTCGTATTTTTTTCTATCTTCTGAGGAAACGCCTGAATGGGGAAGATGTACGGTAATTCATCTGCGTGATGCACTACTTCCTTGCCTACATCAATATCTGCTCCAAGTTTCTTACCCAAGAATGTTCTTTCGGATTTGCATGTAAACTTGTAAAGATAACCTTTGTTTCTTTTACAGCTATAGTTTTGCCATTGAATTATGCCATATAGGAACATGTCGAAACCAAAAAAGGAAGCTAATGGATACAAATTTTCCTTTGAAATTCGTTTGTCTTTGTAATAAAATTTCTTAAACCGTTTACCGATTTCTAGTTGGTCTTTCTGTCGACAATTCAGAGCAAGTAGTTTTGGAACCATGTAGTCATTGAAATCGTTTGCTAAAGTTATAGTTTTCTCAATAGGTCCATTCAGTAGTTGAGCAACACCTTCGTCTTCGGTATAACCACACATGATCTCCACACCCTCGTGCATACCTTTTCGAAGTGCATAAATGACTTCACCATAGAAATATCTCTCATTATCCCCAAACTTCTCTTCATTTACAATGCTTAATTGTATTTCAAACCGCTCTTTGGCTATTTCAGTTAATGTCATTGGTAGTTGTAGTGGTTTACCCATGAACGACTCTGCTGGTTGCCTCTTGAAAAACTCTGTCAATTCATTGTCATCTTCTGAATAGTTTCCAAGTTTTCTTGCTAAAGCTTTTGCTCTTTCTTTTGGCTCAAAAGCTGTACCCCACCAAGTATTGGCTGTTCCACTTTGTATTATCGCCCTATTAAATAGCCCTTTAGTCATCGGGGATATCAAATGATATGATACCGCACAACCACCGGCGCTTTCACCAAAAATTGTAATATTTTCAGGGTCACCACCGAAGTTATTTATATTACTCTTAACCCATCTCATTGCAGCTACTTGGTCCTTCATACCAGCGTTACCTGGAATATCTTCCGTGTGCAAACATAGAAAACCTAGTACTTCAACTCTGTAATTAAATGTGACAAGTATTACTCCATTTTTTATTAGAAATTCTGGTCCGTACAAATCGTCATTACCACTTCCCATCATGAAACCTCCACCATATATATAAAACATAACTGGTAATAGTCTCTCTGGCTTTATTTCTGGTGAGTAAATGTTCAAGTATAGACAATCTTCACTGCCTTTTATTGGACCTTTAAATAAATAATCGTATTGGTATGATACAGGCCCAAATTTCTTTGCCTCTCGGGCTCCCTCCCATGGTTTTTTGGGTTTTGGTGCCTGAAATAATTTTATTGATTACTGTGAAAATTTCTATTGAGTAAAAAGCTAGATATGACAAGAAAAATAACAATAGATGCCTCATTTTAGTCATTTATTTTCTAAGGTAAAATTATAAATATCACACTTAATGCCTTGGTCTTTCGTTATAGAGGCATTTAAGTTCGTAATTTTTTTGTAATTTGTTTCAACTGTCTTAATAAATAAAAAATATTAAGCTTTCTAGTGCTGTGGTGTGTGGTGTGTGGTGCCGCCACTTAAAAGAATAGCACCACCCCATCTCTTCCCGTGGGTGTCGTAAGAGGCGACTAAGGGAATAACCCGGAAGATGGGCAGCAGCATCTTTCGGGTACATTTACATCTACTTCACTGCGATCGCCAACCCGCCTGCCAAGCGTGGCGATTATGGCAACCCCCCCCCTGATGACAAGCACACACAGGCCACGGCCCCCAGTACCCGGCGGCCCCGCTATTCCGGACTATGGTAGCGGTCACGGTAACGGCGGGGCAGGGGGTGCGAAGAATCACCGGATGCGACCAGGCTACCACAAAGCACGACCACTGGCCCTGGCTACATACAATGTCCAGACACTGCGGACCGACGAAAAGCTCGTGGAACTGGAGGAAGTGGTAAGCAGATTAAATTGGGATATTATAGGGTTATCTGAAGTCCGAAGAAAGGGGGAGGACTCGATAATCCTAAAGTCCGGAAATCTGCTTTACTTCCGGGAGGGCGACCAACTGTCCCTAGGTGGTGTCGGGTTCCTCGTCCACAAATCCCTCGAGAACAACATAGTCAAAATCGAGAGTGTGTCGTCTAGGGTAGCGTACCTTATACTCAGAATTACCAAGCGGTATTCGTTGAAGGTCATACAGGTCTACGCACCGACTTCGACTCACTCCGACGATGAAGTGGAGGCTATGTATGAGGATATTTCTACAGCCATGCATACCTCCAAGACACACTATACCGTTGTCATGGGGGATTTCAACGCGAAACTGGGCAAACGAGGCGGAGACGAGTTGAGAGTGGGGCAATTTGGAATTGGAAGTCGGAACGCCCGTGGCCAGATGCTGGCCGGCTTTATGGAGAAGGAGGGACTCTTTATGATGAACTCATTTTTCAGGAAGCCGGATCATCGCAGATGGACGTGGGTTAGTCCCGATGGTGTCACAAAAAATGAGATTGACTTCATCCTATCTACGAAACGGCATATATTCAATGATGTCTCGGTGATCAATAGCGTTAAAATTGGCAGTGATCACCGATTGGTAAGAGGCACATTGAATATTAATCCCCAGCTGGAAAGATCGAGATTGATGAGGTCCACGCTCCGGCCTATACCCATCCAAATCCAAAACCCCGAGAGCTTTCAACTCGAATTACAAAATCGCTTCGAGTGCCTAGGAGAGTGCGTCGACGTGGACGACTATAATAACAGGTTCGTGGAAACTGTCTATACGGTTGGGTCAAAGTTTTATAAGGCCTGCCGTACAAACAGAACAAACAAAATCTCTGACGGTACCCTCAAACTCATCGAAGAAAGACGCGGAATGACTCTGCAATCCCCTGATGATATCTCTCAATTTAGGCGACTTAATCGACAGATCTCCAAGTCTCTGACTCGCGACATACGCCGCTTCAATACTACCAATATTGAGGCGGCGATCGAGCGGAACAAAGGCTCTAAAGTCTTTGCGAGAGATCTGTCGATTGGACAGAGCCAGTTGACGAGACTGAAAACGGATGACGGCAGAGTTGTTTCGACCAAGTCCGAGGTTTTGAGGGAAGTCGAGAGGTTCTATGGACAGTTATACACGACAACACGGGCACCTGTTACCAGTATGGCAAAAGACCCCAGAGCCAAGTTGACCCGACACTACACCGAAGATATTCCGGACATCAGCCTGTACGAGATTAGTATGGCTCTCAAACAGCTTAAGAACAACAAGGCGCCGGGTGATGATGGAATTACGGCTGAGCTTCTGAAAGCTGGTGGCAAACCTGTGCTTAAGACCCTTCAGAAGCTGTTCAATTCCGTCATCCTCGAGGGCAAAACGCCGGAAGCATGGCACAGAAGCATAGTCATATTGTTCTTCAAGAAAGGTGATAAGGCTCTCTTGAAGAACTTCAGACCAATATCGCTGCTGACCCATGTCTATAAGCTGTTTTCGAGAGTCATTACGAATCGTCTCGCACGCAGGTTTGATGACTTCCAGCCTCCCGAACAAGCCGGATTCCGAAAAGGTTTTAGTACCATAGACCACATACATACGCTGCGGCAGGTTGTACAGAAGACCGAAGAGTATAACCGGCCATTATGCTTGGCGTTTGTGGACTATGAGAAAGCCTTCGATTCGATCGAAACTTGGGCGGTGCTCCAGTCTCTACAGCGGTGCCAAATTGACTATCGATATATCGAAGCACTGAAGTGTTTGTACGAAAACGCCACTATGTCAGTTCGTCTCCAGGACAAGATCACAGAACCTATTCAGCTGCAGCGAGGTGTTAGACAAGGTGATGTCATATCACCGAAGTTGTTCACCGCTGCACTGGAGGATATCTTTAGGCTTCTGGACTGGGACGGACTTGGCATCAATATTAACGGCGAGTACCTCACACACCTCAGATTTGCTGACGATATCGTAGTCATGGCTGAAACCCTGGAAGACTTGGGCAAAATGCTCGATGACCTCTGTAGTGCCTCTCAACAAGTAGGTCTTAAAATGAACATGGACAAGACGAAAATTATGTCGAATGTCCATGTTGTGCCTACTCCAGTGACAGTTGGAGGCACTCCACTTGAAGTTGTTGACGACTATACATACCTAGGACAAATAGTCCGGCTAGGTAGGTCCAATTTCGAGAAAGAGGTCAATCGACGAATCCAACTCGGTTGGGCAGCGTTCGGGGAGCTACGCCACATATTTTCGTCCCAATTACCGCAGTGTCTCAAGACGAAGGTCTTTGACCAATGTGTGTTGCCAGTGATGACTTACGGATCTGAAACGTGGCCACTCACTATGGGCCTTATAAGAAAGCTCACTGTTACCCAAAGGGCAATGGAAAGAGCTATGCTCGGAGTTTCTTTGCGCGATCGAGTCAGAAATGAGGAGATCCGCAAGCGAACCAAGGTCACCGACATAGCTCTAAGGATTGCCAGACTGAAGTGGCAGTGGGCAGGGCACATAGCTCGAAGAACAGATGGCCGATGGGGCAGTAAAGTTCTCGAGTGGCGACCACGTACCGGTAGACGCAGCGTGGGTAGGCCTCCTACAAGGTGGACCGACGACCTGGTAAGGATCGCAGGTACAAGCTGGATGCGGAAAGCACAGGACCGGTCTTTGTGGAGATCTCTGGGGGAGGCCTATGCCCAGCAGTGGGCGTCTTCTGGCTGATATGATGATGATGATGATGAAGCTTTCTAGCCCACCTTGAATCTAAGATCTCCAATAGGGGGTTCAGCATACGGAATTCCTTTAAAACTGTAGAAATTCCCTCCATAGTATTCATTTTTTACTATTTCTCCTTCCAGTATTCCTTCATTCACTTTAACTTGAACCATTTTAAAATTACTTCTTACAATACTCGAATGTCACTGATAAACGTTGAAACTGAAATCAATAATATTTAGTGTCTTTAGATCTAACGTATTGTGTTTTGATTTCGTATCTAATCATTATGATAGCGTACATAGAGATAATATTTTATTTAGTTCAAAGACATTTATCAGATAATATGGGGTTTTTTAATTACGGTCTAATGCATGTTTAGGTATATTCTCAAACAAGAAAAGATATTCATATCATATAGATGGAAAATCTTAAAAGCAGGAAACAAGCAGATTATGATATAGGTACTCGCATTACTTGCAGTACTATATAGCACTATATGCATAATGCAAATGGTTAGTAAATAAAACTAAAATTATTACTTTATTATAAATGGGAAAATATTGTTTTTGGATTTTCATGGTTTACAACAACATTTATTCGTTAGTATCTATAAATAAAATATTATAATAAATACTAGAGTCTACTCGCAACCATGCCCACTAGGGTTACCGCTTCAAATTTCGAGCTAAAAAAAAGTCACGATAGTTTTGTTAATATAAAACTGATGGCAAACCAAATCTATTTCTGCTGCCAAGCAACAGTGCTTGCATTGTTAAGTTCTGGTTTAAAGGATAATGTAGCCAGCGCAATTACAGGTATGAGGCATTTCTTCTTAGTCCTCACAGTAACAAAGCACCAACGGTTCTGTATTTTTGTTGCCTCCAACTGTAGTTACCGTTTACCATCAGGTGGGTTATATACTCGTTTCTCGCTGCTTAGCATAAAAAAAAGCTTTGCAAGATCAAGATTTAAGTTTTATGTCAGTCGTTTAAAAATTACTCTTGTTGTGGGCAACAAGAATAATTTATAATAACGCCGAATTGTGATTCGGCGTTATTCTCGGCATCATTCGAAGCCAACATAAAAATAACGATATAGTCGACAAAGAAATCATGGCACCTTATCGCATAACGTCTTCCCGTAATATAACTTTTGCTACAGTTAATAAGGGTTGCGAGTGAGGTAGACAGGCCACGTGTGTATCCTACGTCACAGTGACGAGTGTGTTCGGGTAGGCGTACCCATCCCTGAACTACAGGCGTTCCTATTTAAACTTATTACGAATTCGATCTAAGTGGTTTAGTGCAAAATCCTAAATTTCGAATAATTTTCTGGACTGGTGAGCAGGCTTGTTTCTAGACAAGCTTGCTATGTATATATTTAGCAGAAGGTACAGTACGTACTTAACTATGCTGGTCATTTATTTTCAAATATTTAAATCACAAATCACTTTGTGTTGTGACTTCTTAATGGAACTTCATTATTATGAATTGAATCACCCTAGTTCCACTTTATTACACAAATTTGTCGTATATTTTTTCATAAGACTAGCCTGGCATTTGACCGCCACCTCGCCTGGTGGTTCATGGATAACTTTAAAAATAAACTAGATAATAAAGAAGGCCTGAATTTCTTAATGTTGAATTTTCAGACAGCTACTTTTTTTTTTTTTTATTACTCTACTAGCCAGGCATTTGACCGCCACCTCACCTGGTGGTAAGTGACGATGCGGTCTATGATGGAGCATGCTTTAAAAAGTAAAAAGTGTAGTTCTAGGTGCCTCTTTCTCAGGATTCAATACTTGAGTATTGAATTTGGTAACCGAAGTTACTCGGACAGGTGTTTCATGAAAATATACTAAGTAGCCCTGAGATAAAAGCGCAAAATGCCTACATTTTAATACATCTAACGGTCTCGTTTAGATTTAATGATTTAGTTTTGAGGTTCGGGTCTAACCAATGACATTTATTAAAATTATTTTAAACAATTTTTTTTAATCCGCTTTCCGAAAATCACCCATTAGACAGGATAGACGTAACTTAGATAATAAATACGGTCTAATTTTCTTAATTAGACAGAAAAGACGATGCGGGCTATAACGCCTGTGAAGATCCACTATGGAATATTTTTACAGTAATGCTTGATTTGATTGCATTAAACTTAGGCGACGCCTAACTAGACGCCATACCATATTCCTAAGCATTTAGGAGGCATCTCGAAATCAGTATTGTAACGTTAAGAGTGAGTTTAGTTTTCGCTTATTTTTTTTTCTATGGCATACGGTAGGCAAGCAGACAAGCGGGCCACCTCTATAACACGTTGCTCTGGCAGCAAAAAGGCACTGACAAAGCCACGGTTCCCCAACTCCCCACTCCATGGAGCACTGGAGACCTTACTCACCGGCAGAAACACAATACTATTTAAAAGAGTATTGTTTAGCTGTGGTATTTTGTAAGCTAATGGTAGTTCCCCAGTCGGGCGGCTCCAATTCGAACGGGATACCCCGCTATGCTCTACCTCTCTTAAAAGCTTGGTGTTGGTGCAATACTTATTCTTATTAGAAATAGAGCATAAGTGTCATAATGAATGAAAATGAAAATGAAAATGAAAATGAAAAAGTATTTATTGAATTAGGATTACGTTAATTAATCTCTTTTCAAAAGTCAAAAATCTAACGGAAAACAAAGGGAAGTTAAGCGAGCTCATCCAGGTAGGGGGCGACGCATGCAGACCGATCAGCGCGTACGAGGGCTTACTCCGGCGAGACACCGGGCACCGATACGCGCCACGCACATAACCGCCGGCGAATCATGTGCAGCGCGCGCCCGGCCCCAGCCAGCCCGCCGGCGCTCACACCCGCACGCACCAGCCGGCCTACCCGCGTCGCCCCCTGAGCTCGGAACAAATAAGTAAAAAGAATGTCGTCTGTCTGTCAGTATGCCGCTTCAGTTAGGAAAATGACCATCTGTGGGAAAAAGAAACGGCAAGAAACCCACAGGTACATTTAAATATGATTACATTGCATTGATACATTTGTCAATTTAATTTGAGTGAGCCTGTTTTGATTGGAATATGATGTGAACCTCTACAAATCGGTCAAGATAACTAAAAATAAAAATAAATTCAAAAACAAAAAATGGCACAGCAAAAGCAGGCCAGTCCACCAAGGCAGCACCCGTTCACGAGCATGACGCAGGGCCCAGCCATCGTCCAATTCAACCATATTTGAGGGAAGAGAACGACCCGACCCCCACGCCACCACCAGGCAGACTTTTAAGTGAGCATGCGCTGCCAATGCCGTACACATTAAAAAAAGATTTGTTATTCAATGACTATTACACATCAAATCATCCTCACCCAATTAACAAAATTGTAAATTTATAAATAACTTCCTATTTCGAAGAGCTAGTAGTACACCATACATTTTTGTCATTGATATATTCATCAATTTTATAATAGGCTTTTTTCATTAAAGTTGTTTTCACCTTATCTTTAAATTGTAATTCAGGCAAATTAATAATACATTCAGGAATATGATTATAAAATCTTATACAGTTACCCATGAAAGATGAATTTACTTTACTTAGTCTGAACAACGGTGTTACCAGTTTATTTTTGTTTCTTAAATTGACATTATGAATATCAGTATTTTTAGCAAATTGGGTAATATGCTTTCTAACATACATAATATTATCAAATATATATTGTTCTTGTAATTCCTTGTCAGGCAATCGATGTAGACATTTTCTCTCATCATGGAACTGATTTTAATAAAACAAAGCTAAGAACCATCTTAAATAAACTGGCTTTCAAATAGAGAAAACCACAACCAAATCGGTCAATGCATTCGGGAGATACAAAGCAGACATAGACATAGATTTTATTTGGCAATTTCTACAATAATATCGAACAAATTTTAACAATATCAGTAGGTAGTTCATCCGCACACCTTGCAGCCAAATTGGCCGCGAACTGTGCGGTTCCATAGGAACTTTCTCCCACGCACATTAAGGTTGTGGAATGAACTACCTGGAGAGGTTTTACCTGGAGAGTACAACATAGAGTTCTTTAAGAAAGGTGTTAAAAGGTTTTTAACGCGGCAACGCGTGGGTGATGCCCCTGGTGTTGCAAACGTCCATAGGCTGCGGTGACTGCTACCATCAGGCAGGACGTAAGCTTGTTTGCCACCTTGGTGGCATAAAAAAAAGGTATGACATGTTAAAACTAGGGTATATTTACACACAGAGTTACACACGTCAAACTATAAGTTTACCTACACTACTACACACCGCTCTTTTTTTGTCGTTGTCGTGATCCACAATTTAACCTAAAAAGGTTAAATTGTGGATCACGATTTTGGTTATATATTACCTTAAAGTTATAAATATATTAAGGGCTTTCCGCGAACGAACTCTCCGTAGATCGTTCATTGCGCATTAAATATTAACGCATCGAGTTCGCGAAATCTGTCATATCCCTGTCACGGCGCAATGAAAAGTTATTGTTTACGGTGTCACGGTGTTTTCATGGGAAATTGCAATTTACCAGCTTTCTTTCGCGTAGCCGAATTTTGTATTTTCAGTCCATTGTTTAAAATTAATGAGTTTTTGTATTATGTTGGCAAGAGTTTCTTGTATTTTACATTTTAAGCTCCGGTACGATTTACGATTAACCCCACCTTAAAACGGATGTTAATAATCAGGATAGTTCAAAACATTATGTTTCTTGTATTTGTTTGTTTCGTACTACCTTTATGTGTCGCCGCTTACAAATCGCGTACGCGTTGCGTCCGCATAGTCACCGCCCGAATAGAAATTTTAGCTAAATCGCGCAGCCTACTGTTATGTAGGTACGTTGCTATTAATATTATGATAGGGAGAGTATTCATTGTATCGCGGGTCCGCAGTCCGAAATACACAGTTTAAACGGGTTTTATATCTCTATTTATATCACATTACCTACCATATTGGCGCGAACGATGACGGTATGAGTAGGCGAGCGCGACGCGACGACTGCGATTTGCGCGACGCGAGCGCGCCAAAAGAAAAAATAAGCTTATCAAAATTTCATAAATATGTATTTGCAATTTTGTTTTCTGTACTAATGACATTCAAAATCGCGTACGTCTGTATGGGCTGTGGGTTTGATCGATGAACAACACAAACAAAAAAGATCGATGTACATTAGTGAGGGTAAACATCATGATGAAATCTGCTCATTCAGGTGACCGAATGTGTAGGTTACCATGATCCAATTTGTTCAGGTTCCCATGCTGGCAGGTCAAATGGCAGTCGCTCCACTGTAATTACTTGATCTGCCAATCCTGGATCATGGTCAATGCAGACCCCGGGCCCTCATGAGAGAGAGGACAACCGGCACATTAACGCCAAGATGATGAGATGATTTAAAATATGTAACGAATATGTGGAATAGCGAATCTGATGAATAGCTGCAGTTGTGTGGAATTAATATTGTGTAGAATCGCGAACAGGAAGAAACGCGTTTGTGTATAATTGAAGACTGTGTGGAATAAATAATGTGTTGAATGTAAGTTGTGCAGATTCCATATTGTGTAGAATCGTGAATAGGTAGAATTGCGTTTGTGTTGCACATCGATCAATTCGGGCTGTGCTATACCATCTTTTGCTCTAAAACAGCTACAGATTTGAATAGTACATTATGGACATTGGCTTAAAAATAGCGGATGTACATAAAGAGAGTTTTTAAAACCATTGGTTTTCAAATTGAAATATAAGAAAGAAAAATGAATTTTAGTGAAACAAGCTTTATTAGAAAGCTAATGAAATGCTATTTATGTTAAAAAATGATTTCGGTAATAATATGGCCGCTTCGTATTTATTCTAACAAACTTATTCAACCAAAATCAAAATTATTCAACCAAAAGTGAGCTTCGTCGCTTAACACAATTTTTATGAAGGAATAAATTTACATCAACGAATGAGATAACCAAAAAATAGAAATACATCTCCCTTTTTTGGTTTATCGACGATCACATTGAGAATTTAACTGAGATGCTATACTGTTGGGGGAAAACCTTCATTATACTGTGCTTTTAGATTAACATCAAGTATGACTCTTATTTAGATATTAAAAATGTTAATGATAAACAGGAAAAAGTTAAATTAAAATCCAAAAGACACAAAGCGATTAGTACAGGAAAACATTTTCGGTTTTCCTGTTTCTGTTGTTCCCGAGTTACATTGGTCAAGTGTTTAGCAATAGGTATAGATAAATACAGTGATGTAGGAGCGTCAGTAGCCAAGTGGTTAAGGTATCCGACTCGTAGTCGAGAGGTACCGGGTTCGAAACCCACCGGGGCCATGTACCAATGACTCTTTTCAATTTTTCAATTTCAATTTATTTTTATTTGTGGTAACACAGGTAAAAAAAAAGATGTTACATTAGACATAAGTGTGATCAGATGCCAGTCGCTTCACTGTAGGTAATTATCTGATCTGCCAAATCCTGGATCATGGTCGAGGTATACCCCGGGCCCTCAGCACAACCGGGACATTAAAGCCAAGACGATTTTATAAATATTGTGGTGTAGACATATCCGACAGTAGCGCAACTAAATGGTTGATGGCCCCGAGAGCCTTCTCTCAATTTCTTTAAGTTTTTTTGAATTGCCTCCTTTCTTATTCTCTACAGCCCATATTGCCAGTAATATGAAGAGTATGTTAGGAAAAATTGCAGTTATTTTGCATATCGACAGAGAAATGATACTCGCTAAAATGTAAACAGGAGTCACTGTCTGAGTGGCAGATCTACTAATTACAGTGTAGCGACTGCCAATTGACCTCCGTGACCCTGTTAACAGCCGTGACCCTTAACCTGACCAGGTTGGGTCATGGTTACACATTTAACACATTCATTTGGTTAATAATAATACAATAATTAAAATAATAATTATTTATAAAGTATTAATAAGTATTTATTCAGTAGCTTAGCCGAAAGTCTTGTCAGTGTTTTAGATGAAAGCTATGACTAATTGATTTTGATTCATATTATTGATTAATATTTTGATTAATATTTTTTAAATTAAATGTGAGAAATTGTGAACTACTCTACCATTATTATTTCATTTTTTAAATCCTATAGAAATGGAAATCATTCATGTTTAATACATTTTTGGACAAAAAAACTAAGACTCGGCCAGAAAAAAAAAAATGATTTTCCGATAGAGCATAAACTCCAAATTTTTTTTACTATGCCTAAGGGTTCGGTTGACATCGTGTTAATTGAATTGTAGATTGATTGTAATCTTATTCGGAGCGAATTGATTTTTTTAAATTGTTTGTACGAAGATCCTCAATTTTATGTTCACAGCAATTATATGTTGTATACCTTAATAAACACGTAAGTTCATCTTTAAGTCTCTAACTTATATAACTAATTCATAAAAAATTTCAAATAAAAAAAAATTTTAAACAAACACACGGACATGAAAATACAGATCTTATACAGCCCTCTTTTCGCATCAGTGTTTCAAAACAGGCAGATTTTACTTCATACAGTAATAATTATCTTCTGTATACTCCCAGACATTTCAAACAAAACACTTTTAACGTATATTATTAGTAATTTTACATTACGTCGTTTCAATCACTTTACAGTTATCATTATTATGTTACACTTATGGTGACATTTCACTTCATTTGTTTTGTGCTACGTCGTTACTCATTTGTTTTCGTAATTTGGACGTAAAGTGCGCGCGCGCTTCTACCACTGGCCGCGATGTGTCCTACTCTTAAAAGCGAAAAAGCGCTAGAAACACCTGCAAGTTGCTCTCAATATTTTATAAAAAGGTTTAAAGCGACTAGCCAGGCCTTTAACCGCCATCTCACCTCATGGTAAGTGACGATACGGCCGAAGATGGAGCATGCCTGTCTAGGAACAGTCTATTCACTCAAGTCTTGAAGGAATATGAATGTTTCTTAAAAAGTGCTTCATATGTTGCTGTCTTAGAAAGCGCCAGAAGAGAGCGGGCGGCGAGTTCTGTAGTTCCAAATATATCTGTATCTGCATCAGATCGGCAACAGACATCCATGATGAAAGTAAAATGTACAGTTTGGCTACGAAAAGGTTTTAAAAAAGAGGGCTGTTTTAAGTTTGACACGTGTAGCTGTGGCTCTGTGACGGTGTGTATCTGTCTGTGACATCATAGCTAATGAAAGGAAAGAAAGAAAGAAAGAAAGAAAGAAGACATTTATTACACGTAGACACCACGACACGATAATTAGGTACAACAACAAAAAATAACAAGGATGGACTTATGTGCGGTTTTCTCTATTTGAAAGCCATTTTAATCGAAATGCTTTTAAGGTTTGTTTTATTAAAATCGGTTCAGTAGTTTGAAAAATATTTGAGTATATGTGACATTGGTCGGGGGTTATCCGACTTCATTTAGTAAAGATGCCACGAATATTTATTGAGTTTCGAAAACACAATGTTGCAGTCAGACAAACTGTACAAAACGACAGTACAGTAATTACTATGTTAGTCAAATGAACTCCATATTTTAGTCAAAACAGAACATTGCAAATGTGAAATAATTCCCGACGTATCTATCAACGAATTTATCACGCTTTGCAATCCATTTAGGCTAAGCGGAACATAGTAAGATATTCAATCATTTTGCGTGGGCATATGGACGAATTTTGCTGCCACACTATAAAATAATCATATTGGCGTTAATGTCCCGGTTATGCTCTCGCGCACGAGGGCCTGGGGTCCGCCTAGACCATGATTCAGGATTTGGCAGATCAGGTAGTTATAGTGGAGCGATTACCATCTGACCTCCGTGACCCTGCTACCAGGGGAACCTGACGAAATCGGATCATGGTTACACATTCAGTCGCCTGAATGTGCAGGTTTTATCACGATGTTTTTCTTTACCGCAAGAGCATCGGTTAGTGTTTAACAATGTACATAACTCGGAAAAGAATCGTTGGTCCATGGGCGCAGTGGGATTCGAACCCGACACCTTTCGCTTGAAAATCGAATACTGTAACCACTCGCTTTGTGGCCACACTATGCGGGATCTAAATTAATTCTGAAAGTAAACACAGCAGTTCATATCACAGAACGCAGTTGACCATACGTCATGCCATACAAACAAGATACCAACGTTTATTTAACCACTGCGGTTTAACAGAATCCGCAGAATAATATGAACAGTATTAGTCTGTTATTTTTAAGCCCGGGTCCCATATTCAACGACAGTTTAGCTTTTGCCCGCACCATTTTAAATGACCTCCGTATTGCATGAATGCTAGTACTACTGGGAGGTCAAACTGTATATCTGGTTCTATCTATGCGAATTAGATGAAATATGGCTTTATTTGTAGCCTGAACTCCAATTTACCAAACTATCTAACCAAATCAAAACTTCGTTTAGTTTAGTTTTTGAGTGAGGTGTGAATAGAGAGATAGACAAACATAAATTATATAAAAAAATTGTTTGGCATACTTGCGTTCCAGAATACTAACACGACTATTATTTTCTGAAATATCTTCAATGCCTAGACTCTGCTTTCTTCCAGTTTTATAATAGTTAAGATAGATAAATGTGTTTTTCGATCCACTGATCGCAGTATACTCTAGTGTACATTTGATTCACTGGTGAAGTCACGACAATGGATTCTAGTTAATTGAAGTTGCATGTTACATTAAACCTTTAAAAATTAGTAGCAGTATTGTATGTCTTTTCTGGGCATGCATTTTAATGGCCAAAATGCCGTAATTTATCTGCAATCCTTAGTATAAGTACTTAATTTAATACAAAAACTGCAGCTACAACACTGCACCCACCAATCTCACAAACAAGCGTATACAACACACCACACAGTCTCGTGGCTCAAAGTGAACTATTTCTACGCCCATCCAGTAAACACATCAGCGTTGGACGGTATCCAGAATTTTAATTAAATCGCAGACTATGTATGACGTCGTTTGCTGACGAGAAAACACGTTATTCACATACGTAACTACAGTGAGACACAGTTCTATCTCGATTGGGTAAGTATGTTATTTTTTATACAACGTAGTGATAAACGAGCAGACAGACACGCTTGTGGCTAATGTGGTTTTCACGTAACAGTAAACGGGAAACGTATGTAAAACTCATGGTACCGATTTAACGTTTACTACTGTGGAAACGGGATTTACGGAACGAGATTAGTAAAGTAAGCCGATTTTACTGTAGCAACTCATGGTAGGCTTACTGATGTGCCAGTGGTAACTGTCGCCCATGACATCTACGATTCATGCATTAAAGTAGCTGGCAACACTAATGCAGAACCACCGGTGCGGTGTCACTGTAAGGACTAAGATGAAATGCCTCATGTCTGTAATGGGAGATTTTAAAAGGGAAAAATTAGTCCGAAATATTGTAATAGATTTTTTTTAATTTTTGGCTATCCAGGAATTTGACCGCCATCTCCATGGTGGTAAGTGACGATGCTGTCGAAGATGCAGCATGCCTGTCTAGGAACAGCCTATTCACTCTAGCCTTGAAGGCGTCCAGATTATAGTGATCAGGGAACACACTCGCAGGCAACGCGTTCCATTCCTTAGCCGTTAGCATTATAAAGGTTGAACCAAAGCGGCTCGTGCGGGCAGCTGGAAGATCCACGACATAAGGATGAAGCGCTCGCCCGGATCGCGTTTCCCGAAGGCAGAACGGGGCCGGCGGAATGAGGTCGTGCAACTGTTTTGCACACTCTCCGAAATGTAACCTATAGAATACCGACAGACACGCAACCCTGCGCCGAAGCTCGAGGCTCTGCAGCTTAGCCTCAATTAATTGCGGGTCACAAATTATCTTCTTTGCATGTTTTTCCACCGACTCCAAAGCGGCCAGTTGGTATTTGGCTGATCTATCCCAGAGATGGCATAACTAATGCAGAACCATAGGTGCGGTGTCACTGTAAGGACTAAGATGAAACGCCTCAAGTCTATAAAGGGAGATTTTTGATGGAAAATTCTTTTTTTAGTCCGAAATATTGTCATAGATGGCGTTGAATAGACACGATTCTCAAAAACAAATCGAAACGAGACCGATAGATGTATAAACATGAAGACATATATCGCTTTCTTCTCAGAAAAGGTATTAAAAATAAGTATCTATTCACGAAAAACCTTTCCGAATAACTTCGGTTACCAAATTCAATACTGAAGAATCCTGTCTTAGCAGCACCATCTAGTGAGGCACGCTGAACTACACCTTTAACTTTTTAAAGTAGCTCTCTGGATATCCCCCATTGCATATGTGAGGATAAGCTCTTGAGATGCAAATTTTTCTGAATGCTCGTAAAACAAGTTTTCGTAGAAGCATCAGTTTGAAATAAATAATCTTTATGAATAAGAAAAAGTATCGTTTATTGCCTTAATTGTACCAAATATCGTGATTTGCTAAAATTCTCATAATTTCCCTAATTTATTTTTATAGGTATCAGTGATTAAACATTAAAAAAACTCAGGCAAATAGACCTGCCTCAGCTTATGCTATCATGGGACGGTATAGTTCCGTACAGCGCTATTTTTCAGCTATGCCCTTTGAGTATTTGAGAATATCAACTTTGTGAGCTTCTTTACTAGAAACTGCTGTTTTGTATGGCGGAAATGACGGAAACTATATATAATTTATCTACAGACCTATAAATTTAAATCAGTTTTCAAATTAATAATATTTTTTCATAATAAGCTTTTATCGCGCGGTACAGTAGGTACTCATCAAGACCCAAGGAGCCCAAATACGACGGCGTTATTTTGTTGCGTTTATTAGTTTCTAAGGCCATCTCCCGTTATTATCATCAGACCAGCTCCATGATACCATATTAATGCATTGTCATCCAAGTTATATAGATATACCAAATGTCAGCTCAATGAGTTTTCCAGTAGGTATTGTCAATTGGTTTCAAAAAGCATGAATAGATGGCGTTTCTACAATTTTGGTACTTTTTTTTAAATCTGTATGATTTTGGTGGTGATATCATGCAGCCATCTTATACTAAAAATAAAATGTTTATTTACATAAACATAACTTTTAAAGGTTGAACGAAATGTACAAAGACATATTTTTATGAATAGTCACTTTGTTCCATTTTAATAAAATGGTTAAAAACTATTGATAAATACAATATTATCCAATACAACGTACCCAGTGTTTATATCCCCTTTGCTAAGTACCTTTTTTAAGCGATTATCAATTACCAAAATTGTGGTTGGTTGTTAAGAATGCTTTAGATACCTATTGGAAAACTCCTTATTGGACACCGGGAAGGGCATCAAATTAGGGTTGCAAGATTTGCCCTGAACATTTAAAGTCACATACAAGCGAACCTTTTAAAAAAGATTTAACGTAGCCCCAGAAAAATACTACATATTTCTATCTACATATTGTAAACTAAATTGTTCTAGCATTTTTGCATTTTCATTTCATATAGAGTAGAAAATTGCACGCGTAATAAGCCTTAATCGCTATTGTTATGCAAGAAAATCCAAGAATACAATGGTACACAATATATATTTTAAAGCGAAATATCAGCGGAGTTTTCTAAGAGTAGGACGAAATAAAATATAGATCGACAACACAACTGGTGTACCGCATGCGGTAACGTAGGCGGGAGGGGGACGTTTTGGAGTTTCGGGGCTGAAAGCTGGCCTGTTTAGTTTTTGGCGGTGAAGGGATAAGGTAGCCGCCAATGTTGGCAAGCGAACATGGAGAAGGTGGAAAAGGGTAATTACCCAAATGGCTGGGTGTTGTGACCAGGGTCCAAGGGTCCGACAGTCGATCGTCGGAAGTTGTATATATGCCGCGGAGTTGGCACATTTATCTAGCGCGATGAAGGACGGGTCTTGTCAACCTTGTTTTTATGTACTCGTAATGTGAATATCGTTGAGTTTTCCCTATTGGAGCGATAGAGCGATAGTCGCTACAGATTATATAAGGGGATAACGATTAACTTTTCTTAACCCAGCACATAGAGCCCGGGACAGAGCCATTTGGCTTCCGGCCGGGCCATTCCAGGCCGACCGTCGCACCAGCCATGACGCCCGCCGCCGTTGCAGCTCCACGCATGAGCTCGAGGCAGCCCCTACTGGACTTGACGGTGGTCCGCTACTGTCGGTCTCGTGAGAGCACAAACTAGCGGCACCCATATCGATACCATTGGCATCGGAGCTCTCCACCTGGGTAAGTCCGCGACAAGAATACAACCTACCACGACACCACTGTTACCGTTGGGGCCCTAGTGAGCTCACCGTAGCGGCCAATCACTAGTAATCGTTACCAAAGTAGCGCCAGCGAGGGCCGCAACCTCCTCAGACGGGAAGGAATTGGGACCATCCGGCACAATCAAGTCAAAAACCCGCACCCGGTGCGGCAAATGTCAGGAGAGACAACCCCAACGACCGGCCCGTCTTAACGGGTCATGCAACAAACATACTACCGCCACCGAGCAACGCCCTGTTAAGGTTTCCACGCACGTACGCACGTGCACTTCGATATGAGACGAAGACAATGATAAAGTTATGTTTGGTATGACTAATTTTTTCTAACAATGGATGGCAAAACTGTTTTTCTGGGAAGGGGGTAGATAGATAGATACACTCTTTATTGCACACAAAATTACAAAAAGAAGAATATTTAACAGGAATTGACAAACATTGTGGGCAAAGACGACCTTATCGCTACAAGCGATTTCTTCCAGGCAAGAGTCAGCCAAGCAACAAAAATTTCATTAATGATCTAGGTAAATACTATACTATAAGCTAAAAATTAAATAATACACATACCATAGGTTATAATATAAATAAATAATATACATACATAATAATATGATAAAATGGTCGGCAGAGGACAATGTTAACTAATTGCAAACTATTGGAGAGGAGATGGGCATGCAACTTGGTTTTAAAAGTTGCAAGTGACTTTGCGTGGTGAATATCCTTCGGCAACTCGTTCCACAAATGAGCAGCCTTCACTGTAAACGAGTAATATGTAAATAAATTTGTTATATTTCTATTTCGATTACAAAATCGATTCAAATAAGACGCAATCTTATGGCCTGCCTGATGGTACGCAGATCAGACAATTACAGTAAAGCGCCTGTCATCTGACATCTGTGAATCTGCTACCAGGGGAACCTGACCAGATTCTACCATGGTGAGGATCATCATCACTTCGCCCGGTCTTTGGCATCCTCTCGTCGTAAGCTATTGGCTCTCGCATTCGGCTCAGCGACCTCAATCTATCACTTCTTGAGTCGCCCACGGGGCCTCTTGGTCATGGATCATGGTGATGGTTTATTATACTATCTCGCTTCTAGATCTGACCTGCTTATACCGGCAAAAATGCGGACGGGTTCATCAAGCGTCGTGACCTATACTGCGTTGAGCCGCCAGCTCTCTCAAGTTTGTTTGTTGTTTGAAACTCGTTAGGCGTGTGAGGACGTACGGACACACGGGCAGAGCGGCTCTGTGAACGATATATTTCTTACACATTTACTACACATATTATCGGGTTTGTTACCACGGTTAGAGTACTGTTTTTACCTCGATATTTTGACGCAGTTGCATGCGTCACGGTTACGAGATGACTGGTGCCGCTTTAGTGAAGTGCTGTAGTAGCTGAAGTGTAGTGAATAATCACGAAAGTCTTAAAACCGATATATTTGTCGTTGCGTCAAGGAAAGGGGTGTATCAAAACCATTGTCATTAGGGAGGTGACAGTATTAGATCGTATTCGTCCAGATAAATTAAAGAAAAGATTCACATTTACTTCACTGTAAATATACCAATTCATTTATACACATCACTTATAATTTCACTTGAAATCAGAGCGGTATTACAATGTAGGCAGTTGAGGTAATTTATATTATCATTTAAAAGGTGATTTTGAAATTACTTTATTTTCCAACGTAAATAAGACTTTCTATAAACGAAATGTGGAGACAGTTTCAAGACGCGTCACTTCTTGGCGGCGATCGGGCCAAGAATGCCCGCCCGCCACTCCGCCCGAGCAGTGCCGTCGAGACTCTGTCAGCACGCCCCACCAGGCGGCGCACTCCTACTTCCGTTTTCTTCGCATGGGTCCGTACTAATTACCACATTATTCCATGCTATTGACCGGATCCGTCATATTTATTGTACTTTCTTATTATTTTTATAAAACTGTCCCTTTTGAATCCCGACGTAAACAGAAGTTTGACATATGTTTTTGTCTGTGGCATCTTGGCTCCCGTACGGATGGACCGATATCCAGTCGATGAACTAGTTTAAGGGAGATGGTTCTTGTTGAAATTGGTTCAGTTGTTTAGGACATATTTAAGTATTAAGTAGATTTTGTAGAGGGTTTTCTTCGACATTTAACCGTTCTTCAATTCCAAGATAATAAATCGGTCATTGGGGGCGGAAGTATATATACCTCATTATTTCTTTAAAAATTAATTTAAATTAACGTCATTTTCTGGGTTTGTCATCTTCTCAGTAGGTCAATGTCGAGGGACGTCATTTTTTGGTTTGTTCATCTGTTTTGCGACATTGCGACAGCTTTATAACTAGTAATGGTCGAAGAGTTCCTCTGATCACCTCCTGACTCCATTATAAAATCCTCATGTATCTATTATTATATTGTACTGTTACAGGAACTCAGTACGGTCAGTAGCTGACTGTACATATTTTATTTATTAGAACAAGACCAATAAAAGGCGGCTGATTAAATTTTCTATTCGTTACCCCTACTTTTACAACAGGAAAAGTGCTCGCCAGACAGCCCAGCAGTGTATCCCTGACAATGGAGTATACGTAATGGAGCAATGGAGCGCCCAGCCCGACTCTCCCCTAATTGGAACCTTTGATTTTGCTCAACTCCTCGCATATTTTTATCGAAAAAATTAATAAGCAAAATCGCCTAAAATCCCTTCCTCTCCTAGATTGCCTGACATTAAATTGTGGATCGACGGTCGGTGTTTTGTATTTCTCTCATGTGGAGGGTCAATTTTGAAGGTCTTTGGTTTTGCCATCGTGGATTTACGTGTACATAATATAGTCTTGATAGATAGATAGATGTATCCGGGCAGTTACCGCAGTCCGACGAACTCGCGCCTATTCTACGTGGATGTGATGTATTTCCATAACTCTTCCAGGATACGTAGCAATCCTTTCAGTTCTACAAACGTCTCCGGAACGGTTTATGGTCGTCCGAGATGCTCAAGCTTGTATGATGCCACCCTCTCGTATTTTTGCAGGATGTTGTCAGCTGTATCTTTCTCTTTCAGGCGGGCTCTCCATATATTGCTGAGACCTAAACTGAAGAAGTGTCTATTAAAATGTCCCGTTAATGCTCCGGTTACTATACGGAGTTGCTTTTTAGTTAGTTTCAACAGCCTTGGATAATAATTATAGTCAGCACGAGTATAGTCTGTTGGAGTATCCTGGTTGATTCGGAAATTACCCCAACTTTCTGATGCAATGGACATTCTGATACAATGGTCTTTCCTATGCAGTGGATGTATTGATTCTGTGGACATTCTGATGGAGTGGATGTTATGATAGAGCGGACATTCTTGTAGTGTGAGCATTCTGTTAAAGTATACATTTTGATATTGTAGACCATGTGAAACCTGTTAGATATACAAATACAAATACAAATATGTTTATTGAAAAAAGCAAAAATACATATTATGTTGTTACATGTTTCCAGTACATCAGCTAGTGCTACAGATAAATTGAGAGGTTATTTTAGCCACCACACTAGGGCAGGCCTGTATCGTGGGGCCGGAATATATTTATGGATTCATCTATGCTTAGGAAAACTATACTTTGGGCAACATAACAATTTCATATTGGGTTACATTCAAGTAATTAAAAAGCAAAAATAAAATGAAGAAATATAAATAAGTACTTAAATTAAGATTATGGTGTGTGTGTGTGTGTGTGTGTGCGTGCGTGCGTGCGTGCGTGCGTGCGTGCGTGCGTGCGTGCGTGCGTGCGTGCGTGCGTGCGTGCGTGCGTGCGTGCGTGCGTGCGTGCGTGCGTGCGTGCGTGCGTGCGTGCGTGCGTGCGTGCGTGCGCGCGTGCGTGCGTGCGTGCGTGCGTGCGTGCGTGCGTGCGTGCGTGCGTGCGTGCGTGCGTGCGTGCGTGCGTGCGTGCGTGCGTGCGTGCGTGCGTGCGTGCGTGCGTGCGTGCGTGCGTGCGTGCGTGCGTGCGTGCGTGCGTGCGTGCGTGCGTGCGTGCGTGCGTGCGTGCGTGCGTGCGTGCGTGCGTGCGTGCGTGCGTGAGTGTGTGTACTGTCTTTATTGGATTACTTTCAAAATATCTTCAGTCTCCGAGTATGATAATGTAAGTAGCCACGCAGTTACCCGTTTCCTCGCCTCCCAAACTGAAGAGGATTTGATGTCGCACTTACGCGCAACAAAATTATATATAAAGGGAGTTTTGAAGGTGAGATATTTATTTGCAAAGACAGTTTTTACAGGGTTTGGTGGAATACGGTAAACCCGCTTTGCCAGTAATGCTGGATACTCAGCGGATCTTAGAGTGTCTCGGTGAGCAATTGAGAACACCTTAAGGATGTACAGTTGGCGGACATTCAGGACACCGGCCTCCGAATAAAGATCCTTGGTTGGGAATCTAAACGGCTTCTTATACATTACCTTCAGAATGGACCTTTGCGCTCTTTCAACGTAGATCATTGTAGAGACACCAGCCCCACCCCAGACAGGTATGCAGTAAGTAAGGATCGACTCGCATAATACTCTATAGATGGACTTGAGGAGCGTGGGATCGGCCGAGTTGCGGAGGGTTCTAAAGATGTTGATTAGCTTTCTTACCTTAGTGGCGAGCAAGCCAATGTGGTGCTTAAAGGAGAGCCTATCATCCATTTGAACTCCCAGGTACCTTATGGACTCGGTCCTTGTTACCGCTTCGCAGCTGCAGGGAGAGACAGAACAGGAGTGAATTTGAATTTCGTCTAGAGTTGGTGGAGCTGATGCTGAAGTCTTGTAAAAACAGAGATATTTTGTTTTTTGGAGGTTTAGTGTCAGCAGATTGTTATCGAGCCATCTCTTGACAGTTCTCATACCGAGCTCCATCCTTTCTCTGACTTCCTTCCAGGAGGGAGCGTGAAACACAATGGCAGTATCATCTGCGTAACAGATCAGCCTCATATCTTGAGAAGAAAGGTGGTGAATGTCGTTCATATAAATAATAAATAAGGTTGGTCCGAGCACACTTCCCTGGGGAACACCAAAATCAATTGGCAGATCAGCACTGGTTTATATGTAAGTTGAAGGAATTTTTTGTTTGAAGTTGAAGTTAAAGGTATCTGCGAATATCTCGGCGCGAGTTCTCATAATAAATTATGCTACAGTACAATACTTACTACCGTACACCTCGTATTAAACAGTGGCGACGAGGCGTACCTACGTGTTAAATAGCAGCAATGCTGTCCTCTGGAAGTAGTGGAGTTTAGTCTACCTTTGATCATAACCATCAATAATTTATAAAAAAAATGAAGCAAGGGTTCATCACAAATGGAATCATTCAAACGGACAAGGCCAGAGTCAAACGACGAGCAATATTGCTCAGTGCACTCAGCGACGTCACTTACCAGCCTGCTACGAACCTCGCCTTGCCGGACGAATTAGAAATAAAAACTTTCGACGAGATCGTTCAAATATTGAACGGCCATTTTACGGCGAAGCGGTGCGGGTTCGTCGAGAGGTATCAATTCTACGCGGCGGCGCAGCGACCGGTCGAGACTGCGGCGCCATTTAGCGTTTTGTACGTCCAACGTGATATCACATGTAACTACGCCAGTGTACCACCCATCAAGCAATGGCCAGGCAGATAGTTGTGTTAAGATAATAAAACGTGGTATGAAATGCGCGCTTATAACATGCAAAAATCAAAATCAATTGAATAAATACCTTTTAAATTATTTGGTTGATTATTGTAACTCAAAACATACAACGACTATTCTCTCACCGGCTCAATTGGTATTCGGTCGGAAGCTAAGATCCGTTTTAGATTTATTGAATCCCTGTGCATCGCTGTCGAACGCCTTGCCCGACCAAGTAGCTAAAACAGTGGAATCATATCAGTCCTTGCAGATTAAACGGTATGGCGGTGTTGAAAGGAAAACCTACGCTGCTGGAGATGAAATTCGATATAAGAAGTATGTAAATAAAAATAAATACGTCTGATCAAAAGGTGTAATAACCTGAAAGATTGGAAAAGTAACCTACTTAGTGATGGATTCGGTTAATAAGGAAATTCAACTAAAAAGACATAGAAATCAAATCATATTTTAATAAATCACAACCGGATGATAAATATAAACCTCAACATTTTGCTCTGCCTCTGGGTACCTCCAGTTTAAACGTAGGGGAAGGAGACAGTAAGTCAATGGAATCTGGGACACCAGGTGACGCTACACCACGGGCAAAGACCGAGACATCAGCGGTCCCTCCGCCACCAGAACCGCGTAGGGTCTTAAGACCACGCATTAATTGTGCCCGGAATTAGGTTAAGTTCTTATATCTTCTTTTATGTAATTCAATGAATACTGGTTGAGGGATTGTTAGATATGTAAGTTAAAGCTATCTGCGAATACCTCGGCGCGGGTTCTCATAATAAATTATGTGACAGTGAAATACTGACTACCAGCTGTTACACTTGTGCAGAGCCCTTACATCTCTTAATAAACAGAACCTAAACGGTGTGTTGTCCTATACAATAAACCTTTCTCTTGAATCACTCTATGCTATTGAAAACCTCATTAACATCCGTTACGTAAGACGGCGGGAAGCGACTTTGTTTTATATGATGACGATGATAGTCTAACATATTAAATAGTATAAAAAATAATATCAGCATGCTCACCCGCTTAAACACTGAAACTACCAGCAGAATTAACTACAAAACGGGCGAGCCCATAAAAAATCCCGGAACAATGTAGCGAATGCCTCATAACCGACAAGCCTGGAATTCCCAACGACAAAAGGGAACGATACTGTAATAAAAACCCGTCATAACCCTATATTGACATAAACATCTGTCCGCGTCTATGTACGTTCGAACGTAGCCATGAATATTTAAAATATATTAATTCTGCGAGCACCGCCAAAGGCGTGTTATGAATTTTTATCGCAGTCTGATTATGGGAGCGCGTTCGCCGTTATATGGACAGCGATATTTTTATTACGCAGTGCTAGGGGTCATTATGAATATTACGCATATAGTAGTCACACAGTTGCAGGATTCTGTCAAGACCTACTCATCATTCTATCTCTTCAGGTCTCTTCAGAGTTAAGAGTTAACTCCTCTGGTGTAGCTGATATCCATTTGCTCAGTGGTTCAGTGACGACCTGAGTGGTTCAGTTGGTCAACATGCCGTCTGCCAGGCAGGGCATAATAAATATGTACTTATTTAAAAATGTATAAGTAGTTTATCAGATATCTGGCACCCATAACACAAGGTTTGCTAACTTAGGGGCTAGATGGCGCTTTGTAAATTGTCCAAGCACATTATATTATATTTATATTCACTGAAGCATTTTCAAACCACTTACGCATCCAACTCAAAACGGTGCCATAGTTCAGTCCAGTGAAGAAAAAGTCGTTTTCCCAGACATTTATCTTGGGGGTCATTAAGCTTGAATCAAGTCGACGTCGGACAATGAAAAGTTTAGGACGAGAAATAAGTTTTCGTCGACATCTTGGCGTTTTCTGTTATCTATACATACATACTCGTAGTATGAGACAAAGTCGCTTCCCGTCATCGGTCCCTATGTATCTATTTTTTTTTTTTTAATTTATTAATGATAGGTTTGCATTTGACCTCAACTCACCTGATGGAAAGCGACGATGAGGTCGAAGATGTAGCATGCGTGCCTAGAAGATAGCTATTCACTCTTGATTTGAAGACCCCAAGGTTATGTTATCTATGTACGCTTAGACCTTGTAAACTACGTAACGTAAGCAGTTTTCTACAATAGATGGAGTAATTTCACAGGAAGGTTTATAAACAAGAAAAAGGGGATAAAGTAGATGTACGCGAGCGAAATCAAGCGAAGTTCGCTAATTTTTACAGTTCCACTGATAACCACGGGACTTTAAAAATGAAACGCTGTCTATCTGAACCGGTGACAGCGTCGCTGTAGTTGGCATAGACATGACATTTCAAAAAGGCGTCACTTAATTTCAGTTTTTACCATCTGCGGGAATATTGGCTATCTCAGTGGACAACTGAATTTGACTTATCATAATCTTATACTACTCTAATTTGGCAGACGCTATAGCCAGTGTCCAACGTAGATGACATAGTGTAGAATTATTTAATGTTAAATTTAGTTGCCAACTGAGTTAGACAATAGCCCCGCTGGTCAGGGGCCAATGTAAATGACGTAGTGTAGAATTATTTAATGTCAAATTCGGTTGCCAACTGAGGTAAGCCATAGCCCCGTTGTGGTACTGTATGTGATATTGAGAAGTCTGTGTGAGAGTGTTTCGGGATACGAAACGTTGTTTAAAATGGAACGAATATACCTTTAAAAGCTACTTTGGTCCGAACAATATTCACAGTTGAAATTAGCGGGCTTGCAATGTGCTTGCATTATTTGTTTGTGGCATGTGGAAATAGAGTAAGTACCAACCTAAATGATACTGGATATGCCTTTTCTGTTCCACCTGTGTATGTTAATCCCTTTGTACAACACAGGTATAATAATAAGAACGTTGTGCCTGTGACTACGGCCACGGCTTTATGCATTTAGGTTTAGCTTGCGGAGATGTACGTTGTCACTGCGAGGACTAATATTGAAATGACTCTAATGTAATTGCGCTGGCTACCTTATCCTTCAAACAGGAATACAATAATACAAATTGTTGCTTGATCAAAGCGGACTTCTCAGGCTTGACAGAGATCTACCACCTGATAAAAAACTATAAACAGAGTTACCATTAGAGACTTATTCATCAGGTAGACAGTGTCCATGCCAACCTATAACTCGTATGTACTCTCAAACTTTAAAAAAATCAATTTGGCGTTAATGGCCGAGGTCCGCGTTGACCATGATCCAGGATATGGCAGATCAGATAATGACAGTGGAGCGACTGCCATCTGACCGCCGTGACCTTGCTACCAGGGAAACCTGACCAAATTGGATCATAGTTATATATTCAGTCGCCTCAAAGTGCAGGTTTCATCACAATGTTTTCCCTCACCGTAAGAGCATAGGTTTACATAATATGTACATAACTTAGAAAAGAGTTATTGGTATGTACTTAACTAACTAACTCTTTTCAAAGTTTCTCAACCATGTGGTCACAGTGGGAATCGAACCCAGTACCTCGCGCTTACGAGTCGAATACATTAACCACTCGATCACCGACGCTCCTACTCTCGGATATCAAACTAATTGGCACTAATTCGTGTCTTGGAGAAAAAAAGCAGCTTTTCTTTATCTAATTTTTCTCAAAATCTGAGCACAAGGTCTCGGCCCGCATCTAAAAATAACTCGGGAATCTGTTTTACGGTTCTAATGCTATGGTCGGACCCTTAATAGTCGTATTGGAGTAAAAAACTGACTAAGATGAAATTGAGTCGCAGCGGTCGGGTTCTCCACAAGGTATATTCTGAAATACACTTTTTTACTTCACTTCTGACTCAAAATACATGTCTACCAGCGGGTTTATTGGCGAATAGTGTACTACTGCATTTAACATAAAATAATCTCACACCACTATCATTTAGTAGACGCCATAGGCCGTGTGGTGTCCGGCAGAGTAGAATAGCACCAACCCCTTACACTCGTGGGTGTCGCGTACAAAGCGACTAATGTTTAGAGGAATAAATCTTAGTCTCCGTAGGCTGGAAAATGGGCAGCAGCGTTTTCCATTGTTATATTTATAATACTGCGATCTCTAACCCGCCTGCCAAGCGTGGAGATTACGGCAATAACCTCCCCTCTCGATGGAGAGTCTTGCAGTGGACTGTTTATAGGCTGTGATGATGATGATAGGCAGTAGCCAAAGTAGATGACGTAGTGTAGAATTATCTAATGTTGCAAACTGAGTTAGACAATAGCCCCGCTTTAGTCTTCTTTATGGAAACGTCTGAAATGCGAAACCCATTCAAACAAATGAAGGTGAAAGTGTACGGCACTTTCACGTTCACTTATTTGGACGGGTTTCGCTCAGTTTCGCTACATTTGGCTTTTATAGGTAACCAAAAAGGAGATATCTCAAAAAGAAGATACAAGTTTAGTGTGCACCTGACTGGATCTGGACTAACATTTTGTATTAATTGTATTAAATGAAAACACATAGGTATATAAGTAAGAAGTGTAAACATAATGATGATGTTTTTAACAACGTTTTTGTAACATCGATCGTCGAATAAATGTACTTTCTTTCTTTATTTTCATCTCGCTTTTTTTGCCTTTTTGATTTTATCGACGGTCACGTCAGACATTCATTTGTCACAATTTCGAGAATATGGCTGAGATGCCATGCTGTCGGGAAGGAGGCCTTTATACCGTGATTCTCTGATAACTTATTTTACATTACTGTAACAATGGTTTCTGCTTCAAAAATGCGGATCGATACTGAAAGCGGATGGATTGACTTCGCTGACTTAACGCCTAAGACGTGAGAATGCTGATGACTGGGCGAAGTGGAGGAAAAAGAGTAAGAAAGGAAACCCTGGCAGAAACCATGATTGACCGCTTGCCCGATGGTGAACATTATGCAAAATGTCGCTTCAAATCAACCTTAAGCTATACATGACACTATTTTTGGGAATACTATAAATAAAATAATCTTGGCGTTAATGTCTCGTTTGTGCTCTCGCGCACAAGGGCCCGGGGTCCGCTTTGACCATGATCCAGGATTTGGCAGATCAGCTAGTTATAGTGGAGCGACTGCTATCTGACCTCCGTGACCCTGCTATTAGGGGAACCTGACCAGATTGGATCATGACACATACAGTCGCCTGAATGCCCTTTTGCCGAGCAGCGTTTAGTATTCCTTAGGAAATATATTTTTGGAAATACTCTTTAAATAATATTCATTCAAATCTGCGTAGAATCGTGGGGATCGCCAAAAATTACACTTTAATTTCATGGGAAATAAATTTTGTTACAGCATAATATTAGTGCTTTTTGCATGGAATGGTGTTGAAAGGCGTGATAAAGAATTTTTATTACATTCCTTTATTGTTCGAACTTAGCTCCGTTTGCCTGTATTACGTTTTATCGCAATTTGGCCTACAGGTCAAAATCACAATATTATACGATGATTTTAATTCAAATATTAGAGTCATTAAAATATTTTATCTACACTCATAGCGTAATGTTCCAATTACATATTCGAAAACAGTCGTTTAAGGGTACACTTTTTTCACGTCAGTCTATAAAATTTTAAAAAATTACTTTTCGATACAGCATGTCCCATACTATTTTCATTACAGCTGTATCGTAAAATAACTTTTTAATCATTATGCAACACTTATATTTTTTAATTTTTGTCGGGCGCCGGGACACGGCGAAATGTAGGCTGAATACCTAGATGTCTTTAACAAATTCAAAATTCAAATTCAAAATTTAAATTTTCTTGTTTATATTCTGTGTAATTATTTTCCCGCTAAACAGAATATTCTTTGAAATTGTTGTAATTTGTGTTTGTGAATGTTTTTTCTTATTTTAAGCAAATAAATAGATAAATGTGAAAGTAGTAAAGTGAATTTTCCGCCGCTTGATATCCTCGACTCGCAACTGACTCGCAGCCTTCTTCCAGCAAAGTTGAGAAAATTATAGGTACGATATTTTAACATAAAATATGAGTGTAGATAAAGTAGTGTATGCAACTGCATATAATTAGGTATTAAAACACTCGTGTCAAACTATAAAAGGGGGTATTAAACAGACACTCATGTTTTAATACCCCCTTTTATATGACAGTTGCATAAACTACTATTATCTACGCTCATTGCGTAATGATCCAATTACATATTCGAAAACAGTCGTTTAAGGGTACACTATTAGCGGTAAAAAGACATTTACGTATTCAGCCTACATTGCGCAGTGTCTCGGCGCCCGACAAAAATTTTAAAAATAAATGTGTTGCATAATGATTAATAAGTTATTTTACGTTACAGCTGTAACGAAATTAGTATGGGAAATGCTGTATCGAAAAGTAATTTTTTAAAATTTTATAGACTGGCGTGAAAAAAGTGTCATCATCATCATATCAGCCAGAAGACGCCCACTGCTGGGCATAGGCCTCCCCCAGAGATCTCCACAAAGACCGGTCCTGTGCTTTCCGCATCCAGCTGGTACCTGCGATCCTTACAAGGTCGTCGGTCCACCTTGTAGGAGGCCTAGCCACGCTGCGTCTACCGGTACGTGGTCGCCACTCGAGAACGTTACTGCCCCATCGGCCATCTGTTCTTCGAGCTATGTGCCCTGCCCACTGCCACTTCAGTCTGGCAATCCTTAGAGCTATGTCGGTGACCTTGGTTCGCCTGCGGATCTCCTCATTTTTGACTCGATCGCGCAAAGAAACTCCGAGCATAGCTCTTTCCATTGCCCTTTGGGTAACAGTGAGCTTTCTTATAAGGCCCATAGTGAGTGGCCACGTTTCAGATCCGTAAGTCATCACTGGCAACACACATTGGTCAAAGACCTTCGTCTTGAGACACTGCGGTAATTGGGATGAAAATATGTGGCGTAGCTTCCCGAACGCTGCCCAACCGAGTTGGATTCGTCGATTGACCTCTTTCTCGAAATTGGACCTACCTAGCCGGACTATTTGTCCTAGGTATGTATAGTCGTCAACAACTTCAAGAGGAGTGCCTCCAACTGTCACTGGAGTAGGCACAACATGTACATTCGACATAATTTTCGTCTTGTCCATGTTTATTTAAGACCTACTTGTTGAGAGGCACTACAGAGGTCATCGAGCATTTTGCCCAAGTCTTCCGGGGTTTCAGCCATAACTACGATATCGTCAGCAAATCTGAGGTGCGTGAGGTACTCGCCGTTAATATTGATGCCAAGTCCGTCCCAGTCCAGAAGCCTAAAGATACCCTCCAGTGCAGCGGTGAACAACTTCGGTGATATGACATCACCTTGTCTAACACCTCGCTGCAGCTGAATAGGTTCTGTAGTCTTGTCCTGGAGACGAACTGACATAGTTGCGTTTTCGTACAAATACTTCAGTGCTTCGATATATCGATAGTCAATTTGGCACCGCTGTAGAAACTGGAGCACCGCCCAAGTTTCCATCGAATCGAAGGCTTCCTCATAGTCCACAAACGCCAAGCATAATGGCCGGTTATACTCTTCGGTCTTCTGTACAACCTGCTGCAGCGTATGTATGTGGTCTATGGCACTAAAACCTTTTCGGAATCCGGCTTGTTCGGAAGGCTGGAAGTCATCAAACCTGCGTGCGAGACGATTCGTAATGACTATCGAAAACAGCTTATAGACATGGGTCAGCAGCGATATTGGTCTGAAGTTCTTCAAGAGAGCCTTATCACCTTTCTTGAAGATCAATATCACTATGCTTCTGTGCCATGCTTCCGGCGTTTTGCCCTCGAGGATGACGGAATTGAACAGCTTTTGAAGGGTCTTAAGCACAGTTTTGCCACCAGCTTTCAGAAGCTCAGCCGTAATTCCATCATCACCCGGCGCCTTGTTGTTCTTAAGCTGTTTGAGAGCCATACTAATCTCGTACAGGCTGATGTCCGGGATATCTTCGGTGTAGTGTCGGGTCAACTTGGCGTCTTTTGGCAGACTGGTAACAGGTGCCTGTGTTGTCGTGTATAACTGTCCATAGAACCTCTCGACTTCCCTCAAAACCTCGGACTTGGTCGTAACAACTCTGCCGTCATCCGTTTTCAGTCTCGTCAACTGGCTCTGTCCAATCGACAGATCTCTCGCAAAGACTTTAGAGCCTTTGCTCCGCTCGAAAAAAGTGTATCCTTAAACAACTGTTTTCGAGTATGAAATTGGAACATTACGCTATGAGTGTAGATAAACTACTATTATATGTTTGTAGTGTGTTGTGTGTAAATAAAAAACGATTTTATTCTATTATAGAATAGATTATCTTTTATTGCAAGGCCGCTTTCGATTTTTAACCCTCGAGGAAAAAAGAGGTTGTTATGAGTTAGATGTGTGTTTCTGTGGTTCTATGGCCCTAGCACAAGTGTGTCCGCGACAAAGCCCGCGCCGCGTGAGAGCGTTTGTCTTTTTCTCTCAATACTAAGACGAAAGAGATAGCAATATCGCGCGCAAGAGCAACTTGCTGTGTACGTGCATGTCGGGGGCATCGTAGCTCCGGATTTTCTGTAGGTTTTCTTTATTTCAAAGCCAGTTTAATCGGGGTGGTTCTTAGTTGTTTTCCTTTCATTATAACCAGGTTAGAAGATTATAAAATATTTGAATAAGTACCTATATTTTTAATTGGTCGTGGGTTGTAAGACGGTATTCGATAGGTTATGTAGTATTATTTATAGTGTTTGAATAGAGATTCTGTTCGTTCGAGCATTTGTTTCAACGAACCTTAGTCCAGTATGTATACTTATAATGTTAAGGGAAATATAAAATATAATCCGTTGTTTTAGAGAATTCCTAGGAAACATTTACCAATTTTCGACGAATAATTAAATGTCATATGCGGTCGATTAGGTGCCTAAACAGGAATTGGTAATGTGTTAAATTCTGGATTCCGGCTGGTGTCAATTTATCGACGCCGTTTATTAAGCTTTGCTAATGCAAATATCGATTTAGCAAGTCCAGAAACTATGAATGTATGAGTTGGTTGGTTTAGTAGTATGTAGTCTGTGTTAACTAACCCGGACTCCGCCACGTCTTATTTCGTAGTGTTTTCACAATATTTTGAATCGGATTGGGCCAGGTTTGAATTTGACCTCTATTTCATCTGATAGGAAGATATATTTTTTATTTTATTTTAGACTAGCCTGGCGATTGACCGCCATCTCACCTGGTGGTAAGTTACGATGCGGCCGAAGATGGAGCATGCCTGTCTAGAATCAGACTATTTATATGAAGACACCACGGCTAGCCAAAGTATGCCCTGCCCTATGCAAAACAGCTCGTGCCGCCAGGAGAGCATTTGTTTCTCTCAATACTTGTATGAAACAGATAGCTCCTTTTCTCGTTTATGCTGGTGCTAGCCAGCCTGGAATATATATCTAATGTTTCGAGATCAACGTTTTATCGCGACCCAGTTTCTAAGGCGTTAAATAAATCCACGAACGCGTGCCACCGACAGGAAAATGCCGGGAAAGTTCTGCTCTCCGCCCGTATACATCATCCTGTGTACTCATAAATCCTGACGTTCAAGACGAAACGTCTCACCTTTGTTTTTGCTTTTGCTTAGCTGGTGTTTCGGGTAATGCAATCCTAAATATTATAAACTAGTGGACTTGGAGCGATTTCGTTCGCGTACACCAACTTTACCCCTACCTACTCTTTATCTTGCTTATAAACCTTGCTCTTGGATCACTCCATATATTGTTAAAAACCGCATTAAAATCCGTTGCGTAGTTTAAAAGATCTAAGCGTACATAGATACATAGGGACAGACGGCGGGAAGCGACTTTCTTTTATACTATGTGTAGATGCGAGAGTTTGAATGTTTGAATGAGTGTTCAGGCGTTTCGGCCCGGTCTGGTTGGGCCCGCGGGCCGAAATGCCTGTTTAACTAAAATTATTATTTTTCCTCAGGCGTTTGGGCTCGCAGTTCAAAAACCTGACCAATTTGGATCATGTTTACACATTCATTTGCCTGAATGTGCATGAGTAGGTACTATACCGCCCGATAAAAGCTTGTTATGAAAGAATATTTTTCATTTGAGAACTTATTTTTATTGCTCACAGAAACAACAATTCTTAAAATAGTACATCCGATTTTAATCGAGAGCTATAAACAAATTATTACAATATAAAAGCGAATTATAAGCAAAAGTTGCCACTAAACTACAAATTATAATTATATCATAGTTGTTCATTTATTTTGCGTCTTACTCAAAAGTGTGTAGTAGCTGCAGGCTCCTTTCAAAATCTGAAATAGAAAATGAAAATCAGAATAAAAATAATTTAATTTTGTCAACAGCCACTGAGCACGTCTACTGCACAAAAGGACTCAAATTTTTAAATTAAAACAAGTGAGAAATTTTTGGCAACCACGCTTGCGGCACGGATTGAAGATGTCATTGGCTTCAACGACTTCGGTCTACTAAAAGATATTGGACGTAGAGCATAGACGGAGCCTCGACGCATAGAGAATGTACACTGTCACTCTGTATACAATACAACTGTATACAAATGGCTCAATATCACACAAAAAGCTAGAACATTAGGTGACCAAGGCCACCAAATTTGACAATAACTGTGGTTACGGAGGGGTATTTGACAAGTTATGGCCGTCCCTTTTGGACACGACATGGTGCATATAACCATTAAAAGGGAAACAAAATATAGATTATGGCTTCTTCTATGCCTCTATGTCAAATTTTTATGGATGTACCGTATTTGAAGATAACCGTACTGGGTACCGATTCAGGTGTGCAATGCAGTTGTTATTATGTTGCAATGTGACTGTGATGTTACTATATGTTACGATGTTCGACCTTTGACACGTTTTCGTTTCGTATTGTCGTGTCGTGGGGTCTACGTGTAATAAATGTCTTCTTTCTTTCTTTTCGTTGACAGAATTGATGGCAGTTTGACAACTAAGAAAGATGCAACTTAGTAATTTATTTATTTATTGGAGTACTAACAGCCATATAAAACCATAATGCAACTAAAGTGCCAGAAAACAAATTGTGGAAAAGTTCGAACTCATGAAAGTTGCAACTCAACATCTGTCATAACAATCACACGTATGACATGCGATGCAATTGTAATGTTACTGCAACTGAGACGATTTCCGTACCAGAATCGAAGCCCTGGCCGTATTTGGTGGGGGTCAAGTCAAACATGTCATATTCACACGCATAATCCCCGTAAAAAAGTCACAGAGCTGGCTTATTCTTCGGACAGAGGATAAGTTTGGCTAACCAACGAGGCAACGTGGCTACGTTGAAATACGTTGAAAGCTGGCTAGCTTTCTGGGCACCATTCCGTGGGCAGCGACGTGTGATTTTTTTTTGGTGCTAGTTTTAGTATTTTAATGTAAATTTTATTATAATAATTTAATTTGTTCACTTGATATTAGAATTTGTATTGTATTTGACTTAATTTATGGTATTAACTTAATTGGCGTAGATATATTGACATTGTATTTTGTTGAATTTGACATTGTATCTAACTTTGTAAATAATTGTTTTAGTGTACCTATTCTATGGGCTACCATCAGCCTGAAATAAATGATGTTTAATTTTGTTTTAGTATTACTTTATTTGTTTGTATCTAAATTAATTTTGTTACAGCTACTTACACTAATGAATGTAGGGATGGTCAGTTCACCGAAGGGTCCTACAGTGAAGACTATCAGCTTATTAAACTTTCCTGTGAGAATATGAGCATATTGCTGGTTCTGGAGGTTTGTCTTCCACCATGTACTACGAAACAGACCTAGGCTCAAATCTCGACTCTGAAATAAGATAAAACTATGTATGTAGAATCTCTTTCTAATGTATATATTGCATATTCGTTACAGTAAACAGTAGGTAAATTATGGTAGGGTTTTGCGATGACATGCTAAAAAGCAATGCTACAATGTGATTTGACTACCTACGGTGGCCGAGTGGTTAAGGCATCCATCTCGTAAGCAACAGGTACCGGATTCGAATCCCACTGCGGCCTTTTTCCAATGACTCTTTTCTGAGTTATGTACATTAGTTGAATGCTAACCGATGCTTTCACGCTGAGGAAAAACATCGTGATGAAACCTGCCCATTATAGCGATTGACTGTGTAACCATGATCCAATCTGGTCAGGTCAGATGGTAGTCGCTCCACTATAATTACCTAATCTGCCAAACCCTGGATCATCAAGGCGGACCCCGGGCACGAAGGCGAGAGTACAACCGGGGCATTAACGCCAAGATGCTTTTTTTACTTGCAGCTTTTGAAAATATCTTAAACAGAATGGTTGCAAATAGGTAATACAAATGATGATGTGATGAAGTATGTCACTTACAGCGTAATACACATCGTTGCTATGCCAACAGTATAAAAGCAGCTGAGCAACGCCAAATATCAAATACTCGAACGTCAGGAGTCTCTCCATTGCGCCTTTTCCGATCTAGGTAAAGAAAATAGAAAGTACAGCTAATTATCTTTATTTTAGAAGTTGACTAAGGTCTTCCCTTGTGGATTTTAGTTGAACAGTCTCGAAGCCGATTGCCACCCCGTTTTTCCTCAACATAGCAATCTATCTTGAACATTTAGCTGCTGTTCTATCTGCATTTGTCGTATTTTCAATGAGGAAACACCCGTTGTTCTCACACTAGTCCCATTGAAATAATTTATTAGAGTCTTGAGTCTTGTACCCCACCGACGGTATATTAATATTACAAATTTTTGAAAGCATAAATATTCATAGTTCCAATGATGCGAATACGCAATTCTTGCGAAACACAAATTCATTATTTGCTTTGTGAATGCATCCATAGTGAATTTTTCTCAACTATCTATCATTTCATTCGGCAACTGTTTTCGATTTTACCGGCTGTTGTGAGTTTAGTGTGTAAAAAGTAAGTATTTTTGCCATTGTATGAGTTGATTTTCTCTTGTCTTTATTTATTGTTTAGTCGCTAAATTCTACTAGATTGGATAGGCTAGGTCCTATTATTTTAAAACTTGGGGCATTTAATAATTTATTAGATACTTACAGTTATTTGGTAAGCTGTGACGCAAAACATGACCGAGCAGACACTCGCGTACAGGAGCATTATCGGCGATATACATGAGTCGAACATTTTAGTGTATCTGAAAGGAAACTAGGCTAGAGTGGTCTATGAAATAGCAGTACAGGTAGGCACAGGCTATCGAGTACCACATCTAAGCTACGATCCTGACACACCTCTTTTCCATCTTTCATATTCATACATATACGTTGAGGCTACTCCTGACCAGGCTATTTTACAGAAGCTAATTTACTTGACAAGCATTTTTTTATTGCCTATGCAGACAACGATGGACGGTCCCTCTGATAGAAAGCGGCCACCGTCGTCCAGGACTTTTGTAACCTAAGATGAGCGGATGCAGTATACCTGTATACCTCTTTCAATCCTAGTCACATTTTTTTTTTTTTTTTTTTAATTTAGACATAACAACAAATATGACAAATCAATTAGTTCAGGCACTGAAATCTACTAAAGATTTGTAATGTGCCAAGCCTGGCGAGTATGTTTACTTTAGTATAACAATAGGTTTTAAGGTACATAAACACGCGCGCGGCGACCACCGACCCACCCGCCAACAACGACACAACGATAGGTAACAATAGTTATTTAATCGTTGGTTCCACGTTTTGTCGCTTATTTATCTGACGGCAGGAGGGACGACATTCGCCGCACCCGAGTATCTTATCACTGCGATACAAAGAAACCGGTTATCGAACACAATGCAAGAAAAGCGAAGTGAAGTGTACTGGTGCATGTATAGTGTGATGTTTTTAGGACGACCTGAGTGGCTCAGTGGTCAACATACCGGTCCGCCACGCAGGAGGTCCCGGGTTCGATTACCGGCCTTACGGGTCTGAGTGTTCTATGTATAATAAGTATGTATTCACAAAGTATATCAGCCATCTAGCACCCATAGTACAAGCGTTGCTTAGTTGGGGCTACATGGCGCTGTGCGAATTTGTTAACGAATATTTATTTAAATATATATTTTTAAGGTAGTGGGTTTTTGTAGTTGTTTTTAATTTTTTTGGGAAACTGTTTATTACCGTACATAATTCTAAGTTCATAAGGCAATTTATTAAGTAATGTGGGTATTACGAAGTTAGCAGTGCGCGATCCGTAATAGTTTATTCTTTGTGGAATCAGATATTTCCGGGCTGCCATTGATCTTAGGTGGATGCGATCGTGATGTAGTTGGCTTAGTGAGAGTGTATTTAGCATTTCAGTTTTTCATCTACTTTATCATACTATATCTTACAAAGTACTCTTATCGCACTATTCTTCATTCTTCTCTCTATGGTGACCCCACATATACTCCGTAGGGAGCGCATTTCCACCGCATTTATTCGACTTTACTTTACATACCCAATATTCAATTCCAAACAGCTCGCCCTTGTGAATAGACATATTAACCGAAATGAAATGTGAAAATCAAATATTCTGCTGCAGTATCTATAAATAGGTCATCCTCGCTTCTGCTGTGATTACTGGTAGGGTTGCCCTTCGCCGACCTCACCGTGTTTCAGAATACTCCTGGGCTACTACTGGGATGACAAAAAGGGGAAAAAAGAAAATTGTTTTATGTACTAACCCGTAGTGTTGAGTTGTACTAACAAGGAATAATGTATGTAATTTATTATATATACTGTCTGAAATAAAATTGTATTGTATAAAACTATACTGATACATCACAACTACAACAACAGACTTTTTAATTTACCATATAATAATAAATACTGTACCTTAGAAACCCTTATTGAATAAATTTGTGTAATGTCTGTGCTTGACAGAATAAAGAACGGTCAAATTAATAAAACTACAAGGTCTATGCTATCAAAGGGCAAAACTTACTTGACCAACTCATTGTGCCTACGATAACAATCCTTTAACCTTTTAATAGTTTCTTCACTACTAATTGGACTTGTTTCTGATCCGAATATTTTCTCACTTTCCAACATCAGAAGCTGCAACTCCGTTTTGAAGAAAACCATGATCACTATCGAGATTGTGTCGTAGGAAGTCGTCCAACCACACCCACCAATTATAGCGCTGAAGATCTGCCATGCTGATGCTGCTATGTAGCCTAAAAGGAAATAATTAAATGAGTTTTGTAAGTAATGGGTAAAACATATAAGACTTAGGTGAATGATTTCGTAAAAAACGTCTTATTGGAAATGGTTGTCTCTATTTAATGTAAATAGATTAGAAAAGGTATCCGATTTGATTTGTCTAAAGCAGCAATATTTATCTTAGGCCTATTTGAAGTAGACGATATTGCGGAGACATATGAAGCGGAGGAATTTTTTATGTCATTAGATATATTATCATTATTATTAAGCAGGCAAGCAGTTGTAAAAACAACTGATAGATGCCTGTATCTGGCTCTTCTCTACTCATTATCAATCTGTATTCAAATATTTGTTGAGTCTGTTTTTGAATTGGTTAGTATTTTCTGCTGTCACCACGGATTCAGGCAACTTACTGGTTGGTTAAAAGTGCGGATTGTTGAGGAAGAAACAAGTGTCGAGTTTAAAAAAATGGCCTCGTGGTTGGTGGTTCTTATGCTGCAGAAATAACTTCTCGAAGTCGTGGATGTCGTAATGTCCGTTGAGAATTTTGAACGTTTCGATAAGGTCACCTCGTTCTCTGCGTTTCTTCAACGTTGTCAGCTTTAGTGCCTTCAATCTCTCCTCATAAGGCAATCTCTTCAGCTGTCTTGGCACCTTTGTGAAGCTTCGTTGTACTTTCTCAAGTATTTCCTCATCCTTTACAAAATATGGATACCAGATCTGACAACCATACTCTAGCAGTGGTCTTATACAGGGTGTTACATAACGAATCGACCTGTACCTTTACTTCACGCAGTTGTATGTCATTAAGCTTGTACGATAGGTGAGGATTTTTGTTTTTAATATGCAGTATTGTACATTTGTCGGCATTTAGACTTATGAGCCATTCCTTTGACCAGTTGCTGATCCTATTCAAGTCTGCTTGAAGCTGGTCATAGTCCACGAGTCAGCAAAGATGTCCATGTTACTGTACACGTAGTGTGGCAGGCCGAATGTGTATAAAATATATAGCACAGGTCCCAAGACCGAGCCCTGTGGCAGTCCACTTGTTATACGTCTCTCTTCTGACATTGCCTCACCAACTCTCATTTGAAAGGTTCGCTTACGAAGAAATGCCTCGATCCATTTCAGAAGTTTTCCTCATTCCCAATAAATTCAAGTTTGTGCAGCAATCTTGTTATAGGAACTTTGTCGAAAGCTTTTTCGTAGTCCAAGTATATTACATCGACATGTTCGCTTTGGTTTAAGCTCCAGGTCCAAAATGACAAGGCTGATGAAAGGTTTGAGGCTGATAAAAGGTTTGATATGTCTTCTTAATCCTCACAGTGACAATGCATCTTTGTAACAATAAAACTAAAGTGCATAAACTGTATATGTTATGGGCTACAGTTACAGATTGACATTAGGTGAGGTGTGTGCTCATGTTTTTTTTAATACGGCAGACAAACAGGCATGCGAGCCACCTGATGGAAAGTGGTCAACGCCGCCTATGGATATCAGCAACACCAGGGGCACTACCAATGCCTTTTCCACCTCTAATGAGCCCTCTAATATACCTCTTTAACGATTCCATGACATAGTCCAAAGTAAAGACTGGGGCTGGGAGCTCATTCCACATTCGAATCGTACGAGCGAGAACGTCCTTTCGAATATGCGCGTGGAAACCAATAGATACGGGTGGTGCGATAGCAGAATTGTGCTGTGAGCACCAGATCAAATAGTTCCTCAGAACACTCCATATTGTACAGCCGGTCACACAGGGAGCCAAAAGCCCTCCGGTCAGACAATGGTTCTAACTTGCTTGTCACTGTCTTGCTCGTAAGAATTAAGCAGGTCGGCAGTTTCGCAAAGATAGGAACATGACTCCATATGTGGCCGCACTTGTGCCTTATACAGCAACAGGCGCTGCTCTGAGGTGAATTTCGCTTGTGTGTGGATGAAACAAAAAATATAAATCGTACTATGACTTACCGGGAATAGTATTCTTGTTAAACGGTACCCATGATCTTACTACCTCAATGTAAGTTCCTGTTCCATTCGCATCATTTTCTCTGTGTTCTGGACTTAGAAAAGTTTTGACGATTGGTATGAAAAATAATATCACGATGGTCGTATACATTAGTAAACTGTACAAGTATGTGATTCGCCTACAGTATCTTGTGTTAGCATCCAAAATTTTCAACGAGTTTTTGTATTCTGATTTTTTTTGAGCCAAATCTGCCTTAGTTATATAGTCTATTATGGACATCCATTTCTTCTTCCATATCAAGAAAGTGATCACCTTGACTGTGCTTATTGTAGATAGCAAAGTTATCTTGAGGTTATTCAAGACCAAATTTAGATCACTTCTTATAAAGTATATATCAACGTACTCAGTCATGACAAATGTGTATATTGATATGTGTATCAATATGTAGAAATATCTTTTGAAAGTATTTTCGGGCAGTATCATACCCCAAAACTTTAAAGCCTTTATATTTGGTCCCAAAAGGGATCTTTCCGGATCTTCTAGTTTCTTTAAAAAGCTCAACATTTTCTTCTTTCTCTCAATTAATGGCTTCTATGGCATCGTATTCGCGTTGACTTCGCCAATGACAAGTGAATATTTACTAAAAAAATCTTATTAGTATTATAATTAAGAAATTCAGAAAACGTTGTACGGTTCTTACAATATATCGATAGTAATTAGTATCCGGTTCATTGCATCTTCTAGAAGTAGCCTGAAAGCCATACATTCCTATTATCACTTTCACAGATATTAGCTACATATTAACCTTTAATTACCGACGTGCGGTCTGAAAGGCCGCTTAAATTTTGTTGTGTTTTATAGAGAAAGTGATGATTTATTTATTTTTAACATGATGAAAAATAAACAGTTTTAAGAAAAAATCAGTATCGAAAGAAAATCAACTTTATCAAAATTTTAGATATACGACTATTTTAATATATGGCTTGACATTTGGGGAAAAATCCGACTATTAGGTATAAAAATTCAAACAAAAATTACTCTAGCCAAAATAACAAAAAATAGTATTTTTTTTAATTTTTTTTTATGGCATACGGTAGGCAAACAGGTAGTATTTGTTACTTATGACTAATATACCTTTTATAAAAAATATAGTAAGTAAATAAACCTTCTGGAAAAAAATAGTTTCCACTACAAAATGGAACTCTAATTGATCAAAACTCTTTTCCCACAACGATTCGAGAGTTATCGTCACAGTAAATTAATATAGCTGACAAACAGGCAAGCGGGCCACCGAATGGAAAGTGGTCACCGCCGACATCAGCAACACTAGGGGCGTTACTAATCCACAATTCAATAAAAAATTACATTAAGTACTTACCGTGAAATACGTGTGATATACGCAGTGTGGAACAATATTTTGCTTTTGTAATGCTATTATAAATAACTTTGATTCAGTCACTGATTAAGTAAGATTGATTTTAATTATGGCATGTAATTACACATAACATAACACATCTAATAAGTAATGTAAGCAGTAATTAGTAGTAGGTGTTGTCTGATAATTATACCATAAATCAGTAGGTATCTGCTTTCTTATTATGTAGTAATTATGACTCAAATACTCTTTAAGACATAAAATTCAAAATTTTACATGTCATTTTTAAATTTGGTAATTTTTTCTTGTCGAAGTACTAAATTATGTTGTTTTCATTTTTAAATTGTAATTGAAATGACTGTAAAAGTAATTAACTAGAAAGTGCGACATCTGTAGTGAAGTTATTAAATCATATATTTCCAAGATCCCAAGGCGATAGACGTCACTTATCGCAACGAAAAAAGGGGGTGTTGTAAGTTTGAGTGTGTATCTGTATATTTGGGGCTTTGTCCACTGTTTATCTGCCTTTTTTTGGTGGCAAACAAGCTTGCGGCTTGCGGCTAAGCAGTCACCGCAGCCTATGGTATCGTAGCTCTCGAATGAATGGACCAATTTGGTCGGTTGCGGTTTTCTTTGTTTGAAAGACATCTTAATCGAGATGGTTCATAGATTTGTTTCAATAAAATCGGTTCAGTAAGTTTTGAAAATATTTCAGTATAATTTAATTGTGGTCAGGGATTTTCCGACGTTTTCGGTTATAGAGCAAGAGCCCATGAGGGCCAGACCTTCCTATTGTCCGTAAGTATGAAAGATTTTCCATGTGTGTCCCCAACACAGGTAAGAATGATCCCCACCCATGAAACCTGGATCGTGGTTCCTTTGGCAGGTAACAGGTAACAAAGGTGTATAAAATCTTATCTCCAATTTATTAAGTTACCAAGCTCAATTTTTTTGTATTTTATTTGTAACAGCATTAATACTCACGATGCTCATTGCCAGACATATAGTATAGTTACAACCCTCCGCCGGACACCCCTAAACTATAATTCTCTGTAATTATACTTACCTTATATTAGGAAAGCTGAATTTTATAAATGTCATTCAGAGAATTATTAAACTGAGTTTTCTCAGTAGCCAGACATTTTTTTGGGTTCTATAATCCTGCCAGACGCATTAAAAGTGTGTAATAGTTGCGAGAGTGGGACTCATATGTAACAATTGGTGCGAGTGAGACAGAGCGCTCGGTTTGTTGCGATCTTTTACTGCGCATCAGTAGGCCTACCATGAGTTGCTACAGTAAAATTGGCTTACTTTACTACTCTCGTTCCGTAAATCCCGTTTCCACAGTAGTAAACGTTAAATCGGTACCATGAGTTTCACATACGTTTCCCGTTTACTGTTACGTGAAAACCATACTAATTATATTCGAAAAACATTTATATCTGTAGCCGTATTCACAATGGCTCGGAAATCGGATCCGGATACGGAATAGACAAAAAGTTCTTAGGAAAATGTGGTTTCAGTTGATTTTGATAAAATTTTCATATGTTATAGAGAGTAGAGTTTCCGTCGAATCTATCGGGATACTGAATTACAGTTTTCGAATCGATAGACACGAATTCGCCGCTCACTAAATTCGTGTCGAATCGTTCGGAAACGGTTTCGAATCATTGTGAATACGGCTACTGAATGTCAGTCTGATATAGGACGATTTGAAAAAGCCATTAAGAAAACTTCCAACGCCAACCAGGCCAACAAAGTTATGTCAAGTATCGTTGAGGATTTGTCTTGCCCGGTGCATGAAGAAGCTGATACCAAGATAGTTTATCATGTGTGTAAAATCGACTATGGAGCAAATGTTGTAATTCGAACTATTGATACCGATATTGCTGCAATAATGCTGGGTCATATGCACCGTGTAAATGATGAATCACATGTTTGGATGCTGACAGGGACTGGAAATAACTTGAGGTATGTGGACTTAACAGAAATACATGCAAAGTTAGGAGAATCTGTTTGTAAAAGTTTACCTGGATTACATGCAATCACAGGATGTGATTACAATCCTGCATTTTTTAGAAAGGGAAAATTAAAACCTTGGAATTAATTTGGAATAAACGATAGTATAATTATGTTTAGCATAAGATTGCAATGAACTGAGCGCTCTGTCTCACTTGCACCAGTTGTTGCATATGAGACACTTTTAATGCGTCTGGCAGGATTATAGAACCCAAAAAACTGTCTGGCTACTGAGAAAACTCAGTTTAATAATTCTCTGAATGACATTTATAAAATTCAGCTTTCCTAATATAAGGTAAGTATAATTACAGAGAATTATAGTTTAGGGGTGTCCGGCGGAGGGTTGTAACTATACTAAATGTCTGGCAATGAGCATCGTGAGTATTAATGCCGTTACGAATAAAATACAAAAAAATTGAGCTTGGTAACTTAATAAATTGAAGATAAGATTTTATATACCTTTGTTACCTGTTACCTGCCAAAGGAACCACGATCCAGGTTTCATGGGTGGGGATCATTCTTACCTGTGTTGGGGACACACATGGAAAAACTTTCATACTTACGGACAATAGGCAGGTCTGGCCCTCATGGGCTCTCAGACTATTAGGCTATCTGATGAACGAAATGTGTAAGACTGAGTAGTGTATGTAAAGGGTGCTTTTGTTTGGAAGTGGACAAAATTTTAAAAAATAAAATAAAATAAGAAAAAGATTCCGATAACCATTGAGTAGGGTATCGAAATAAAGGGCTTAAAACGCTGATTTCAAAACATACATAACTTATATACCTACTTAAAAGTCGTTTGGAAAGATAAATTTTATCAAAAGTAAAGTTTTTACAAAAAGTCGTACTATTACGTCAAACAAATTGTACAGATAATTAAACTAAAAAGCGGAAAAAAACCATTCAGTGTAAGCCCCTTTGATCCTGACACCAGCACTGGAATTTTCATATTTTCGATTTCAGTGCTCGTACAAGCCCATTGCTCATGTCATGTATCGACAAAGCTGAACTTTAGCTAAAGATATTTCGGCTATACGTTGCAAGGAAAACACTTATCCGCTCTTCTTAGGCTGCAGATATCCTGGACGGTGGTGGCCACTTTCTTTCTTGTGGATCGTCCGACCGTGTGTCTCGCTAGGCAATAAAAAGTATTTCTATCGATATATATATGTCGTCGCGTGAAGGAAACAGTGTATCAGGATTATTGTCATCAGGGTGGTGATATCAGTATTGGATCGTCCGGATAAATTAAAGAAAAGGTTCACATTTACTCCACTGTATTTATTCCAATTCATTTTAGCACATCACTTATAATTTCACTTGAAATCAGAGCAGTATCACAATGTAGGCAGTTGAGGTGATTAACTTTCTTATTTCAAGAGTGATTTTAAAATTACTTTATTTTCAAACGTAAATAACACTTTCTATAAACGAAATGTGGAGACAGTTTCAAGACGCGTCACTCCTCGGCGGCGGTCGCGCCAAGAATGGCCGCCACTCCGCCCGAGTCGTGCCGTCGAGACTCTGTCAGCACGCCCCACCAGAGGGCGCACTCCCACTTCCGTTTTCATCGTCATTAGTCCGTACTATTGACCACACGATTCCATACTATTGACCGCATCCGTCATATATATACTTATAATTTGTCGAACGCTGAGAAGACTGATTTCACAGTAATTTTTTGAAGTCCAACTGTGACCCTTTTCCCATAAAATTATTATAGGTATCTACAAGTAAACTCATTTGATTAATATCATCACTGCTGCAAAAGTAGTCTATGGCTGCGAGACTTGACCGCGTACGTAACGAGTACATCCGTGGCAGCCTTAGGAGGAGCAGCTGATTCACTGTAGCCTTGAAGGCGTCCAGATTACAATGAACACATTTGCAGGAAACGAGTTTTATTCCTAAGCCATCATTATAGTGGTAACCAAAACGGTGTCACAGTAAGTTTCAATAACGAACTCCATAATCGAAGTACACGATATCACCCAAATCGGTATCGGTATCCATTTAATGCAACATTGAAATGAAAACATGAAACGTCACAGGTCTTACTCGCAAGGTTAAAGGAGATCGATAAACTTCGCCCTGAGATTGAGATACGTTTGGGCCTAAATGACAGCTCAGGATTGGGGCGGGACCGTCTCATTTTCGCTGTATCAGCGTCCCATGGGAAGTGATGGGACACTTGCGGGGAAGACTGTACCACATTGAATAATAGTACATGTTGTTCAAGGTATTAGCTATAGAAATAAGTATACAAATCTCGTATATTGTAGCGTGATTGAGCGATATGTAACTTCATATTCTTTTTTTATATTCCACAAGACAGGCATTTGGCCCCCATCTTACCTGTTGGTAAGTGACGATGCGGCCGAAGATGAAGCATGCCCGTCTTGGAACAGCCTATTCACTCTAGCCTTGAAGGCATCCAGATTATATTGATCAGGGAACACACTCGTAGGCAACGCGTTCCATTCCTTCATATTCATATTTATGGAACCCTACGCCGTCTTCGTCGACACGCGCCTATAAATCTAAACTGGTAACAGGAACGGTCTTAAAATTGGTATATGGTTTAGTATACTTGTATTATTAATAATTTGTAAATTTGAAGCGTAACCTATATGTACTTAGTTATTTGGGATTTTCCACTTATCACGTTACTTTGAGACTTCGGTTTTAGTATATAGAATTACAATGCCAAACGATAAACCATTTTAGTAATTGCAATGTTTACGGGCGACCCTAATATCAAGGACTAGGTATTTGGTTCTAAGGGATAGCTAGTGTACTCTACTTTCAACAAAGTCTTTTCGACTAAAGATGCTCTAAGTACTCTTTAGATATGTTGCTGTAGAAAAGGATTTTTTTAAGTGGCAATTCGTATGCCCATGTATTAAAAAGTGAGTAGGGCGATGTGACGTCGAACCAAACTAGACAAGCCAGACCAAACTGAAACATGAGTAGCATTGGCACTCCACATAAAACCGACCGCCTAGCACGCGCAGTTGAAACCAAATCAAAACTCAAACATCACGGTATCAAAATGAAGGCCATCACTAGTATAAACCGGATAAATCCGGACTAATCGCAGTCAGACGCGAGCTACGGCGTAATGTAAGGTCGGAGATCTCCCCCTAAACTGTGATATCGCTCCTGAATGAACTCAGCTCAATCACGCCGAGAGCTCGGAATTTGAATGCCCTTTCGACATGATTCCTGTTTAACGAAAAAAAATTTAACGCTGTTTACAAAAAAGTACCTATCGAAACATTTTAGAAAAGTTCATTTTTGTTTTAAACTATCGCGGTTTTCATCACACGTTTTAAAGGCATGTTCCGGGTTGCCGGATATTTTGTCGCAGTTGTATGCATCAATGTCACGGGATGATTGCTGCTGCATAAAGTTAAATTTGGTACGAATTAGATAAGACTTCTCGATATTTTTATACGAAATATATTCAAAATCAAAGTCTACGCGGATGAAATCGAAAGCAGGAGCTAGCTTTCAATAACTAAATCAAGATTATCTTCTTATCGAGTCGATGGACTAAACTCTGAGTTACACGACTTGAGCGTTTCGACTGGCCTCGGGTGTCCCTTTCACAGGCAGTATGTTGTCGCCAAGAAACTAGATCGGCTTTTCAATCTCTGGACAGTAGGTTCCTGACCATAGAGAGAGTGACGGAGTGAGGGTCCGTTTCTCTGGCACTGGCTATATCTCTACGTACAGCTGACGGAGCAATACAAGTGAACAAAACCTATACTGTTACTTGTTATTATTCACACAGCCCATTGTTCAGTTAAATTTAGGTAAGTACCTTCAAGTCGCCGCATCGATTCCTGATTATTTCTGTTGTTCTTGTTTAAAACAGTGAGGGTTAGACAACAGGCAAAGTAACAGTCATCATCATCATCATCCGAGCGGTCAGTCTCGGCTTTTCGTACGCCTCGCGTCGTACGCCATTGGCTTTTGCATCCGACTCGGCGATATCGATCCACCACTTCTTGGGCCTAACGCGAGACCTCTTTCATGATACCGAAAAGTTTCGGTGCGTATTTCCCACTATTTAACAGACAAAATGATAGTACTCAGATCGAAATTCATTATTAACGCTAGCCCCGCCAGAAATCGAATCAGAATTTCGTCCATTAATTAAACACAAGCAGTATAATCGAGTTGGTGGTTTGCGTCGTTATTGGTCTACTAGGCTGCTAGAGGTTATCCGGAATTGCCAAAATTAATATACCTAGACACGATATTCGAATTTCAATAGCCTATGAACGCCATATTTCTTTTTATTAAAATTTTAGGAGCGTCAGTAGCCGAGTTAGGAGCGTCTAGGGTCGACTTGTTAAGGTATCCGACTCGTATCAGCCAAATCCTGGATCATGATCAAGTCAATAGAGAGTCATAACCGCGATTTTGACGACCAAGATGATGATGAAAGCTCACTGCTAGACTTGAATGGAGTAGAGTGGAGTGCTAGACTTGGATCCATATAAGTGGAGTTGCCATTATCTCCCCGCCAGGTAGGTTGGTACATCCACACTATTGAAATTCGGGCCCGCCCGTTTATACGTCACCGTTTGCAAACCGGGCTGAAAACGCGTAAGCATTGTACCCGCAAAGCCACCGTCTAGGAACCGCACACAAAACGTGCAGCCGACGACGCGGTGACTGTGCAGGTGCAGCACGATGACTAAGCGGGTGCGACAGACAAACAGGCAATCCGGCCACCAAATGGAAAGTGGTCACCGCCGACTATGGACATCAGCAACGCCAGAGGCGCTACCAATGCGTTGCCAGCCTCTAAGGAGAAATCTACACGTATTAACCTCTTAAACGATTGTATGTCATAGTCCAAAGGCAATACTGGCTGGGAGCTCCTTCCACTTCCTCCGAATCGTACGAGCGAGAAACGTTCTTTCGAACCTTTGCGTGGTGACCAATAGTGTAGTGGGGACGTGCGGTGACTATTCGGGCGCTGCGCATGTTTATAAATAATAAAATGAGCTTTCTACCATTAGTATAGAAACTAAAATTGCCTAAACATTTGGGACAAATTGCGCAGAACTGGTATGCCTATACATAGGCTCTTACTCATCAAAAAACGTTATTCAATTCTCATCATCCTCATCACGCCCATAAAGTGGGCAGGACTTAGGTCCTCTCCCACAAAAGGGATGGTTATTGCCATAATCTCCATGCTTGGCAGGCGGGTTCGAGATCGCAGTGTTATAAATATAACAAGGAAAAATCTGCTGCCCATTTTTCAGCCTACGGAGACTCTAGTATTTTTTCTTTGTAAACATTAGTCGCCTTATACAAGACCTTCGAGTGTGAAGGGTTGGTACTATTCTACTCTGCCGGACACCACATGGCCTATTTAAAATTTTAAAATTGAAATTTGCTTATAATGGTAACACTGGCTCGCCGAGCATTTTCAAGAAAAGTAAATACTATCACAGATAAAAATTTCTTATAGAGCCATATAGTGATCTCTGTACTATCATGGAGGAATTATTTAATACAGAATTATCTATTAACCTCTTGTAGAACAAATGACATCTTTCAAACAGTCAACAGATAAACTGACTTGGGGTTTGTAGTGCCCTTGGACGGTTGAAAAGTAGTAAGTAGTGAGTGTAGTAGTTACTACAACGTTTTTACTACGTTTGTCGTAGAAGTACGTACATGTAGTATAGGTACTAGGTTGTCCCTGCCCTTGGAATTTTTATTTCGGGTACTACACTTCCCGTGGACGTGTGAGTGGCTAAATGATCAGCATTTTCTATTTCGCTGAATGTAATAGATTAGCTTCCGTAATACGTCTTACGATGCAATTATGATTCAGAATAAAATTGCTATACTTAATCACCTACAAACATTAATAAAAAAAAACTGTTTAACTTCAAAAACCGCACTCACGTCTACTAATTCGAATATCAATTTTCGTCGGAATTACATCTGCAGTGACTTTGGGGTCTCGTTAGCGGAGAGGGCAAAGATATCGGATGATATGGTAACTTCAGAATTTCATTTTGCAAGAATTAAGTTTTCCAAAACGCAACACATTCTCCTAACCGGAACACAACAATGCAAGTATTTATGTTTGGCGGCAGAAATAGATAAGGCGGTTGTACTCATCCAGCCGGACTTCTCAGCAGGCATACGCCTTAGATTCCGTCGAATATCTACAAGCTACCTACAAAATAAGCGAACTATGTGGCTCGCCCTTTAGTCAGAGTCTATCTATCTATACTAATATTATAAAGAAACAAGTTATGAATTACTGTATTTTTGTTTATAGGTAATAAATAAACACAAAAAAAACTGGACCGATTTTGCTACTTTAATATGGGAAAATAATGGAGTCTCGCGAAATAACTGCGCACAGGTGAAAGCCGTAGGAACGGCTAGCAGCATGGTTAGCTTAGGCACCCAAAGTATGGTATAAAATGGTATGTAAAACCGAAATATGAGGAAACCACCTAAAAACTATATCATCACAAATTTTATTTGTTGTGTCTCTTTATTGGCTAATCCTTGTTTATGCTATTGTAATTTTCATTGTTGAATGCTGTAAGACATCATAATAAAATAAAATTTTAATAATAAATCACAACCAATGATCTGATACTTTCTGCAGTCCAAGGTCGTAGGGTCGAGATCGCAATTAGTGAACACCAGCTTGTTCGGCTATTATTACGGCCATCGGCAAATTTTACATTCATTTCGGCTTTTTTATATAAGTAATGAGAATTAGGAGAGTTATTATGATTAGGGGGAATTTTAAAATTAACGGGAAACGTCGAACCAATCGGAAAAGCTCTTTTTTAAGGTGCCGCGGCACAAATCATGGAATCACATCAAAGTGCAAAATGAAATCGTTGTAGTCAGCTGTAGGATGGACCCCCGTAACATATATTAAATGTATGGTGACAGCAGCTGTAGCTGACTGTACGATCAATGGTCCGGTTACTAAATACCTTATTTCTTAATAACAGAAAAATTAAATTGATATATGGAAATACTTAGCACCAGATTTGTCAAACAAACAAGAAAAGATCGTATGTTGCCTAAAGCTTAAGGGGTCCTACTCGTTCCCCGGGGTACCGGGTCCTGACCCGAACCCTAAGGCGCTGTCCTTATTGGCAACAGACATGGGACCATGGTCCTACGACGGACGTCCCCCGACAAATAGAAAACCTCAAAACGCACCACCGTTGCAATTAGGTCAGCGCCAAAGAGGTATATCGGGATCGTAGCTTATGGTACTCTATAGTTCCTTCCTACCTTTATGGAATACGGACGTGAATTTATTTATTTATTTAAAACTTCATGCACATTACAGTACAATGGCGGACTTAAAGCTACGTAGCTTTTTCTACCAGTCAACCAGAGAGTAATTAACAAAAATTACAGGGCGGCGCAACAAAAAAGAAGAAAAAAGAACATAAAACAGACTAAAAGTAACATTAATTAAATTTATACATCAAACATTCACAGACCGAAATTTATAGAAAGTATAATAGAAGAGCGAGAGATCTCTCTCTCTCTCTCCTCCTTCTTTCCTCTCCTCCTCCTCTGTTCCTTGTTCTCTGAGAGAGCATAACAAGCTACTGGCACACCCAACAACACTACTGCCCAAACACTTCACAAAAGAGAAAAACTAAGTAGGAAAATATATAATGTATGTATGTATGTATGTAAACTCTTTATTGCAACAACATATAATGTGTTACAGAGACTTTAGGAAATGATTGTGAACTGCTTTGTTGAAAGTAAATTTACTGGGACTTCGTCTGATCTCCAAAGAATTGTATATATTGTGGTACCCTACCACCATACCCTGGGCCCATGCTAACCTCACCCACATCCTCATGTGATACCCCTGTTGACAAACGGACGAAGCTCTGGCGAATCCGCTTTTCCTTTAGGTCTACAGCTGTTGTGCTGGTTATATGGAAGTCACCGCACGTAAAAAGCCAAAACACCACTTAGGTGGCAAACAAGCTTACGGCTTGCCTAATGGAAAACACCTAGCACCGCAGCCTATGGACGTTTGCAACACCAGGGGCATCACTCACGCGTTGCCAACCCGGAAAATCCTTTTCACTCCTTTCTTGAATAACTCCATGTTGTATTCTCCAGGGAATACCTCCACTTTCTAAGGAATAATTAGGAGTGGACCCTGGTGAATCTGGTGACGGCTAGAATGATGATGATTTAGTTTGTGGTCACCTTGGCATCAATATCCCAATTGTGCTTTGCTTTGGATTTGGCAGATCAGGTATTTATTGTGGACCGACTGCCATTTGACCTCTGTAATCCTGTTAACAGAGGATCAAGGTTACAGATTTATTCGCATGAATACAATGCGAATGAACGCGAATCACGATGTTTTCCCTAACCGAGCATCGGTTAATATTCAACTAAAGTACATAACTGAGATTTAAATATAGATTTCATTTATTTCCCAAAAGTAATTACAATTTCATTATGTTCATATTCAATATGTCAAAAATGTGTTTTCATTTAGGGATCGTCAGAGTTACGCGATGTCCTAAATGGCAACGGTCGTACGAACGTGGTCGCACGATGGGTGGTTTTGAGCTCTCGTATAGACGACGTTATTTACGACGGACGTTGCCAATGACAGCGACTTACAGCACACCTATAAGTATCTAAAAAAAAATTCGGTAAAAATATAAATTAAAATTTGCCGGCGGCACCGGGGGTCAAACTTGATACCTCTCACGAGTCGACCCGATGCTTCGATTTAATATTTAATCCATTTCAGAAGGGTTAAACTACGCCAAATCCCGCGTTCTTAATCCAAAATTCGCTTAAAAAGGGGTAAAACTTTTCTATCCACGTAAATAGAATTTCAGCGACGCCTACTCCGTACAAAGTTTTAGAAGGCGACAGGTTAATCTCCGGCATCATAAAACAAGGTGTTATGTCATCGTAAAGTTTAAATTGGGTGAGTTTCATCATTTTCGGCTTAATTTATTATTAATCAGTGACGCTATGGGGTGGTGTTTATGACATTTCTGTTTAGCTGATGCCTACGCTTTCGTACTTAATCACTTTGAAATATATGATAGAATTCATCTAAATATACTTTGAGTGTTTCTAAGCGCACTTATGATTATACTATCGTGCGTCAGGGACCCCGGTCCGCCTTGACGCCCTTGACCATGATACAAGATTTAGCAGATCAATTAGCGACTGCCATCTGACCTCCGTTACACATTCAGTTGCCTGAGTGGGAAAGTTTCATCACGATCTTTTCCCTCACCGTAAGAGCATAGTGTTCAGCTTATGTACATAACTCATAAAAGGCGGTACTAATGGGGTTACAATTTGGTATCTCTGGGTACGAGCCGGATCCCTTAACCATTAGGCCACAAAGGCTCTCCATCAGATCAGCTCACTGATTGACATCATAATATCCATCATGATGGCTAGTGGTGTCCACGCGAATATTCGAAAGAACGTTTCTCGCTCGTACGATTCGGATGTGTAATTAGCTCCCAGCTACAGTATACCTTTGGAAGATGACATAGGATAGTTAAAGAGGTATATTAGAGGTCTTCTTAGTAGCGGAAACGTATTGGTAGCGATTCTGGTGTTGCTGATGTCTATAGGTGGCAGCGACCACTTTTCATCAGGTCTGCCGCGTTACATAAAAAAATTGACGTTACATAAGAAAATAAGTATACCTAATACTTATTTTAAAAATTTTATTTCCGGGGAATGGATCTAATTTTAATTCTAAAGCTTTCTTTCGTAGCGTAAGCACAGACAACAAGACAGGTAAACTTTAAAAAAAGCTTGTAACAAAACAATGAAAAGGAAATATACAAAAAAAGTGGCAAATACAAAATAAAACCGATCCTCCTCCCGACAAAAGAGCATCGCCAATCTCGATCAAATAAGGAAATAAAACGGGCCAATATATAAAATCCGGTTTTCAAAAAGTATCTTTAACCGCTCCAGTGGTTGTCGATATCGGGATTATCCGAATTTAGGGCTTGACACTAACAAGGGTTAGATTTTCTGGGTGGTCGCCACCCGAAAGTGGGTAGGGTTGCCAACCGGGACAATTTACGGGACACACCCGGTGGGATGTCCCGGTATTTTAGTTGTAAGATGTAGTGTGAAAGGGTTAAATATTGAATCAGTTTCAGGATATACACGGGTGTAGTGAGCTGTCAATTTGGGGGATCAAATGAACAGGTGGCCGATGAATTTATATTATTTATTGGGGTGGGAATAATGTTTGGGGATTTGGTTGGGAATACATCGTGTATTAATGTGATATTTTGTATTATAAATAATCATCTTAGCATTAATGTCCCAGTTGTGCTCTTGCGTACCAGGGCCCGGGGTGCGCCTTGACCATGATCATGGATTTGGCAGATAATTTAATTACAGTGGAGCGACTGCCATCTGATCTCCGTGATTGCTACCAGGGGAACTTGACCAGATTGGATCATGGTTACACATTCAGTCACCTAAATGTGTAAGTTTCATCACTTTGTCTGCTCTCACAGTCGGTGCATCGGTTAGCATTCAACTAATGTACTTAACTCAGAAAAGAGTATTGGTACATGGCTGCAGCGGGATTCAAACCCGGTACCTCTCGCTTACTAGTCGGTAACCTTAACCACTCTGCTATCGATGCTCCTTGATGGCTCTTGTATTGTTTAAACTAAAATACTAAAAGGTTTAGAATTGAGGACGTCTTCTCATAGAGACTAGTCTGTCGCCTGCATTTGCAAACAATAGGTACTTATCTTAGTAATTACTATGCGAACTCACAGGTCTCGTTACGGTAAGCATTTCAAATAAAATAAATAAATGTGGTACATAGGTATTTTCTTAGTATAATTCGGCAAACTGTAAAACAGTTTGTTGGCGACGGTTTGCACATGCTTGTATCTAATTAAGATATTTTAAATAAATTTAATTTAAAATACAAAGTACAGTAGTGCAAAGTCCCGCACACTGATCCGGTCCCGTGCACCGGGAACTCTGTCCACCCTAACAAGTGGGTCAAATGAGACGGATCCGTGCTGTTTGGAGTTAATTGGACACTTTCACTCAATATTTCAGGCTTCTTTTTTGTAAACTGCCGCGGTCGGGGCACACGCCTAGTACAAAACGGGTTGTTTACGGGACATTGTGCTTAATTTTATCCGGCTTTTTACTGGGACAAGTGGGAAATGAACCGGGTGTCGGGGATCCGGTTTCTCCGTATTTTTTTTCTGTAACGGTACATGCATGCGGTTAATGTCAATTATGTTAAAGAATTGCTGCCTTGTAAGCTTGCGCGCTGGTTATTTTTTATGTCCAACTAGAATATATTTTTACATCTTTTCGTAGTTAGTCGTAGGAGTTCTGCCTTATCAAATCCTTTTGCAAAAACTGTTTCTTTACACATATTATAATATTAAACGGGACTCGGGAATTTTTCGATTTCTTGGAAATGGCAAATCTGATTACAATGAAACTTTGTAAGTATAATCAGACAACATAAAGCTAATTGGTGCATACTATTTTATTGAGAACTACTCTTTTCATAAAATTGAATCTGATTAAAGAGGCAAAATTGACGATAACTGAAAAGGGATATTTTCAAACCTTTATAAACTTTAAAAAACTTTAATTATTTAATTTTAGAGACTTGTCGCTATCTAATAAGAGGTATACTCTTTTTTCGGAATCAAGTATTAATTTTGATAATGTACAATTAAAAATATTTAATTGTTAATTTAGTATTAAGTTTCGAGAATATTGTGTGACATTTTGTGTAAAATATTTTTTTATCTTGTTCAATAAAAAAAACGTTTAATATGCACTTGCAAAAAAATGCTAATTTCATAGGTTTCCAATTTGCACAATTTCATATTTAAACGCGCGCGCTTGATAGTCGTGCCCTCAATATGAACATTACTACTGATTGAACAGAAAAAAAGGCAACAGCAACTTCGATGAAGAGTAAGTACTCTTCATCGAAGTATCCTTATAACGCTACAAGGTTGCTGAGAGGTGAATTCGTAATATCTTTCTCTGAATTACAAGAAAATAGTTATTAATTTAATAAATATTATCGCTTTATTTATTGCGACCTAATTCTTGCTTTTCATCGGACCGGCGCCAGATGTTAAATCTTCTAAATCGCACTTCATCTATTTCTCGTGTCTTATCTATGTGTGTGCCGTGTGGTGTCCGGCAGAGTAGAATAGCACCAACCCCTACACTCGTGGGGTTGTACAAGGCGACTAATGTTTCCGAGGCAAAATATCTAGAGTCTTCGGAGGCTGGAAAATGAGCAGCAGTGTTTTCCATTTTTATTGTTGTAACAATGCGATTTCCAACCCGCCTGTCAAGCGTGGAGATTATGGCAATAACCTCCCTTTTCGCGGAAGAGGTCCTAAGTCCTGCAGTGGAATGTTATGGACTGTGATGATGATGATGATCTATGTAGTTTTTTATTTTGTAGCACATGCTCCTCGAGGCCGAAAACTAAAATTACACATCACCGCACACTATTCCCGAACAAACTCCCAAATTTTCATTAAAATCGGAATTACGAGTATGTCTACATCGAAAGTACCTGCCGACCGCACTATAATGGGAAGTGAAATAATTTAGTTCCCTTGTTACTATCCCACATACCTACGGAAGCGCGCACCGGCGTTACTGCGTCGATCCCCTAAAACTTGGGCATTGAGTCAGCAGTTTACCTGCTGTGGAGTTTGACCAGCACTAGATTGATTTTCTTTTTAAAAAACTTTGTTAGAAACTTTATATATTGTACATAGCATTCGAATCCTTATTGAGAGCTGAAGTCTGTGATAGGTTAATGAAAACCTGTGTTACAGATCTCCATGCTGCCAACCTCCTGTATCACTTACAAATAAATATTTTAGTAATGCAATCAAAGCAGTATTTAAGCGAAAAACATAATAACAAGATGAAAAAATAAACAAAAAATGAAAATGAAATGAGATGCATGGACAGCACAATGTGCCAGGCCAGGCCCGGCCCGGCCGCCTAGAATAAGCACGTCACTTTTGGATCTCACATCGACCGATTGTCACGTTAGTTAAGTTAGTAGAAAATTAGTTAAATATAAAATGTAATTTTTTACAGTTATTACATTAATTATTAAGACAATTTTTGGTTTCTCTTGCATTTAGATACCGGGATTTTTGGTACCTGCCTTAAATGGAATTTACCGGATCTTCGGTGATAATAAAGAACAATTCTATGTCGCACTGGGAAGTTTCTAAATTTTTTTGCGTTTACATCATCATCATCATCTTGGCGCTAATGTCCCGTTTGTGCTATCGCCGGCGAGGGCCAGGGGTCCTCCATGACCATGATCCAAAACTTGGCAGATCAGGTAATTACAGTGGTGGGACGGCCATTTCACCAAGACCCTATTAACAGAGGAACCTGACCAGATTGGATCATGGTTACACGTTCAGTTGCCTGAATGTACGGGTTTCATCACCATGTTTTCCCTTCCTGTAAGAGCATCGTATCATGTACATAACTCAGAAAAGTGTCGTCTGCGTAATAGACTGTGAGTAAGTACTTGAAAAATTCCACTTTGTAGCGATAGTAGAACTACAAAGAGATACACACAAGAGGATATGTCAGTACTATCGCTACCCAAAAACAAAGTTTAGGTACCTAAAAAAATGTTTCTGTGCCAGGTTGCGCACGGGCAGATCAACATTTAGTGGGTCTCCTAAACGACTACTACAACGTGGATTTTTTCTTGTATTCGATGACGTAGGACAACTTACGGCACCCATGCAGTCTATAAACATGATTTTGCCCAACAGACAAGACTTTTCGCGGATATGCCTACAAATACGTCTATGAGGCACTTTAAAGGATTGAAGTAATATTGATATTTATTTTTATTCCCCTATTTATTACAAATCCGTAAATTTCGGGTTCGAATCCCGCTCCGGCCATGTAACATTGACTGTTTTCTATGTTATGTACATTAGTTGAATACTAACCGATGCTCTTACGGTGAGGGAAAACATCGTGATGAAACCTGCACATTCAGGCGACTGAATGTGTAACCATGATCCAATCTAGTCAGGTTCCCCTGGTAGCAGGGACACGAAGGTTAGATGGCAGTCGCTCCACTGTAATTACCTGACCTGCCAAATCCTGGACCCCGGGCCTTCGTGCGCGAGAGCACAACCGGGATATTAACGCCAAGATGATTTTTTATTATTACAAATCTGTAAATTAAGTTTTCCATAAATACTTAGCGTGACGTGTCTCAAATTAATTAATCTCGAAATAACATTCCCTCCGTAGACGTTATATTTGTTCATTCATTAGACAACGTTAATATGAAACAAACTTTTTGTAGCTTAAAATAAGATTAAACGATATCCCGCTTAACATTACGTACAAGAAACTTCGCAATTTCAACTTTCCGAAGACCCTGAAACTCTCATAATAAGACGGACTTGAGAACATTTTAAATATTAAAATTAATGTTGAAAGGTATTAATTTTGACATGAATGCAATTAGTGTTAAGAAAGAGTTTTGTTTATTTAGTGGTTTTCAAGATGACTTTTTAAATAAGAGTTTTTATTATCGCCAATAGATGGCGGAATTCGGTGATAATATGTCAGACATACACACAAGGACCAATATTGAATGATTGACTGCTTTGATATTTTAATCAGACAAGTTTTAACTGTGTGATGATCTTTTAGCAACATGGGCTAGCTGTACTCAATTTACGACTTGATTTAAGTGATATTTCCTTCTGTGTGACTCTTAGAAATAACTTTACATAATAGTTCAGTATAGCGCCATCTAATCACTAGGATTTGAGTTTTTATTATCGCCAATAGATCGCGCAATTCGGTGATAATATGGCAGACATACACACAAGGACCAATATTGAATGATTGACTGCTTTGCTATTTTAATCAGACAAGTTTTAACTGTGTGATGATCTTTTAACAACATGGGCTAGCTGTATTCAATTTACGACTTGATTTGAGTGATATTTCCTACTGTGTGACTCTTAGAAATAACTTTACATAACAGTTCAGTTTAGCGCCATCTAATTACTAATGCCAGGAATGCTCCTTCAGAATGCCAATACGGTTTTAGGCCAGGCTGTAGCACCATGGCTCCAGTCTGATCCGGTCCTCGAGGAGTCTCGCTGCAGCGGGAATTAACTTCTGCATTTTGCATTTCTTGACATGCAGAGGGCTTTTAACAGTGTCCCGTGGGATGTAAGCTAGTGGGCTTTGAGATCAAAGTCTGTACCAGGTACAAGATTATCCAGGACATGTAGACCAACACTGAAGCCGTCGTCAAAACCATCAGAGATTACTGGTAGGTGTTTACCAGGGTTCTGTCCTGAGCCTTTTCTTGATCTGCGTTATGCTCTCAGCAGAAATTCTGTACACGCATCTTTGGCTTATGAAATACGCTGATGACATCGCATTGGTGAGAAAGTATAGGCAGAATCTTGAGACTAAGTGGAAGGAAATTCTAGAAAATAGAGCTTTATAGCTGAACGCGACGACGTTCAGAGTATATGGCTAAACCATCCATCTAAAGAACGCAGATATCAATAGAACAAAAAAGTTGAAATATCACAGATCCGAGCCGTCAAGTTCCGTATCTCTAGAGCTTGGGTCCCATCAAACTCAAGGGGCCAATATACAAGAATTAAACATTTTACGTATATTATCAAAAATTGTATAATTCGTGTCAATAAATTAATTTTTATTTTATTCTGTTTATGTGTTGCTCTATGGCTGGGAGATCTGGCAGACGATGACGAAGCACGTCTGTGTACTTCACATCAACGAAATGAAAAAAACGCTGTGATTGTACGATATTATTATTCATATTATTATTATTCATTTATTCGTAGTAATAATCATACATCGTCATTTAAAATAGTTTCATGAATAGAATTACTAATAGTTATTGTTACAATACAATTAATTCAATAGTATCAAATTATCATGATTCGAAATCGTCAAGAATTAAATTAGTATTATATACGTTGCGGATAAAATTGAGGAGGTTAGACTGCGCTGGTTCGGTCATTTGCTGCGTAAGCCGTATAAGACGAAAATAGGTGTCTAAACCTGCCGGCATCAGGAAAGACATCCTGCAGGAGACCCATGAAGCGATGGATTGACTTCGCCGAATCGGATGCTAGAGCCAATGGCCTACGACGTGGGGATTATGAAGACCGGGCGACCGATGGAGGAAGAAAGGTAGAAATGCGAATCCACCCTGGTTTAGGCCGGGATAGACATTAATATGATGATGATAATGTTGATGACGTTACTTGCGTTTTACGACAGCCATTTTAGTTGAAAGGTTTTCTACTCTACCCGATACCATTCGGTGTAGTAGGGGAAGGGAGAGTAGGGTAGGGGTAGGACACCACGCTAATGAAGTCGCGCCGGGCCAGCTAGATGTTATAATTATATTTACGAAACTTAATTAAAATTTGTTTCCATAAACCGCCTTAATATTATTTTATTTATTTCCAATGAAAATGTCGTTCAATATTTTTAAAACAAAAGTTAAAAATTTCCGTTCCGCAGCTGCAATTATGTATCGATAATAATTATAACGGCACATGTATAATTTCAAGCTTAATTATTTCATCGTTGACGTGTAAAATAACAGCTTTCAATACTTCTTCCGTAATTACTGACACATCACTGGCTTTGCCTGCCATGACTGTGTTGACATAATTAGTAGTGATGTGATGCAATAACTTAAGCCAAACAACGCTAAAAATTAATAGTATATGAACGAGAATAAATAATAATCATCTTGGCATCAATGTACCGGTTGTGCTCTCGCGCAAAATTGTTAAGGGTCCGCCTTGAATATGATCTAGGATTTTGCAAATCATAATTTACAGTTTAGTGGCTGCCATATGACCTCCGTGATCCTGTAAATACCCCTGTCAATCCCCAACCTGATCAAATTGGATCATGATTACCTACTCAATCCAGTCGCCAGAATGTGCACTAATGAAGGTTTCCTCAAAATATTTTCCCTTAATCTAAAGTGTCGGTTGGTATTCAACTAATGTACATAACTCAGAAAAAGTCTAGGAGGCACATCTAACGAGTGGTGAGCTCGTTATGGTGCTGAAGTTCGAATAGCCTCAAAGTACGAAACGGTCACCAATCCATTTACAGGTATCTACGTGCGTTGCACCGAATGTATATATTTTCAGTAAACCCTGTTGCAACAAAAACGAGCTCATGGGTAATTATCATACAATCAGACATCTTAGAGAATTTGGAGACTCCCCCTGAGAACTTTCTGGGTGCAATCTGATTATGCACATATAGAGCATAGATAGAAGAGGTCAAGAATTTCTAAGATATTTAACCGATTGAAAACGCCGTTTACGAAATATTGCGTCGGTATTTCGATTCCATGCTATCGGTGTATGAAATCGAAATTCAGACGCAAACTTTCCCACTGTAGAGTAAACGGCCTTTTGGATCAGTTTGGATAAAAAAATTGCCCGCGTGCTGGTTTCTTCTGCGAATTTTCATGTTCAATTATTAAATCAAGTATCTTCAGATTCATTTTTGTTAGTAAGACCGAGGTTAGTAAATCATTCAAAACAATACACAAAACTCAGAAAAGGAATGTATGTGCGAAAGATTTTTTGCCAAACGTAGTCACCATACGCAGCTTTAACATCTGCATCAATCGCGCACGGCCAATTATATTCAAGATTCAATTATAGTAGCAAATTAGTGACACTGGTTTTGGTTTATGTTTTGTTTGCAAACGAGCAGACGGCCCACCAGATGATAAGCGGTCTAGAACAATGTTGATTCGCTCTCCACTGGTTATTGTTCTCCATGATCGTGAAATACCTCTTTTTCCATATACATATTCATAAAAAGTCTTAAACATAAACACTTATAACTTTCCCTCATCTTGTTTTTTTAGTAAGACAACGTTCTTTATTACCCAACATGTACATTTAAACAAATCTAAACTTAAAAAACAATCAAAATCTTATCGACACAAACTTGCTTCGTCACCCTGCACTACTTCAAACATACCGCAAACAAACATTAAAGGCCTTGCCACATACAAAGCTCGGCGCGAGCGCGGTGCGATGGTTGCCTAGCAAATATCGCACCGCGCTCACGCCGCGCTCGCGCCGAGCTTTGTATGTGGCAAGGCCTTAACCCCTAGCACCAGCCACATTAAAAAAAAAATTATCTTCCTCTATAAAAGTCAACACGTTTCATTAAGACGATCTAAAAGGAATTTGAGCTCTTTTAGTAGTAGCTGCTATAATAATATTTATTCTCACTATAATTATTTCATAGTCATTTTCTATATTTTCTATTTAAAATGCAGAAGTCACTTCTGAGTAAGCTAGAAAATCCAAATAGGCCACTGCTAGGGCCCAATGTAAAGGCGCTGGAATTTTGGGGATTGTTACTGCCAAAATCCCACTACAAGATAGCTATGTACATGATGCTACATTTGTTGGTGATCATATTTACAGGAACGGAGTATGTTGATATATACTTTGTTAGGTCAGATATGAATTTGGTATTAAATAACATGAAGATAACACTATTAGCTACAGTCAGTGTGTGTAAGGTGACAACTTTCATACTATGGCAGAAGAAATGGAAGACTATCATAGAATACGTTACAAAAGCAGACATGAACCAGAGAAAAGTGGCAGACTCGAAAAGCTGGAAAATCATAAACAGCTACACGGCTTATTCTAGAATAATTACATACATGTACTGGTTTTTGGTATACAGTACTCTTGTAATTGTGGTGTTTCATCCAATTCTGAAGTTCATTCTGACACCTAATTACAAGGAGAATGTTAGGAATGGTACAGACACTTTTCTTCAAGTTGCCAGCTCGTGGGTCCCGTTTGACAAGAACCGTGTACCAGGTGAGGAAAAGCAAACAAAATAATTGGGCTTTGTATAAGAAATTGCTTTTTGCATTGATGAATTGAGGTTGTAATGATTAATTTATATTTCTGTTACGGGTCGGGGTGCTATCTGTATAATAAGTATGTTTAATTATTATATGTATAATAAGTGTATTTAATTAAAAGTTAAATTTAATTAAAAGCTAAAAGGCCGTGTCGTGTCCGGCAGAGTAGAATAGCACCAACTTCTCACACTCGTGGGTGTTATAAGGCGAGTAATGTTTTCGAGGCAAAATATCATGAGTCTCCTCCGTAGGCTGGAAAATGGGCCGCAGCGATTTCCATTGTTATATTTATAACACTGCGATCTCCAACCAATTTGACAGGCGTGGAGATTATGACAATAACCTCCTCTCCCATGGGAGAAACCCTAAGTCCTGCAGTGGTTATGGGCTGTGATGAAAATGATGGTTTAAAAGTATGTAAGTAAGCTTTGCTTACTTTGGGGCTAGATGATGCTGTGTGAATTGTCCCAGCATATTTATTATTTAATTTTGTTTCATGTGTTTATGTTTTTGTCATATATCAGGTTACCTAGTGGCATGCATCTATCAGACATATGCATCGATCTACGGGGTGGGCTGGTTCACATCTTTCGATACTAATGCATTCGTGATAATGATCTTCTTTCGAGGAGAACTGGAAATGTTGAGGAAAGACAGCGCTGCCATATTTGGTCGCAAAGACAAAATTTCAACCGAAGAGTCGTTTCAGCGACTCAAGAGCTGCCGTGAAAGACATACAGAGTTGTTGAAGTAAGTGTTTCAAATTCAATCATCTATAAATAGTGTATTGTGTAATTTAACATGTCACGTTAAATTAATGTCCAATAACCATGATCCAATCTGGTCAGGTTCCCCTATTAACAGGGTCACGGAGGTCAAATGACAGTTGCTCTACTGTAATTACCTGATCTGCGAAATCCTAGATCATGATCAAGGCGGACCCCTGGCCCTCATGCGCGAGTGCGCGGGACATTAACGTGAAGATGACAATTTACAATTGAAATTATTATTATTTTTCAGGTACGCGCGTATATTTAACACTTGTCTTTCCCCAATTTTACTGCTTTACATCTTTGTCTGTTCAATCATGCTCTGTGCGACAGCCCAACAAATCCAAGTAAGTAGTATTTTTTTTCATTTGACTAGCTCTGCTGTTCCCAACGGTTTTCACCTGCGCGCAGTTAGATTTTTTTTTGTATCACTAAGGTGGCAAGCAAACTTAAGACCTGCCTGATAGTAAACAGTCACCGCAGCCTACGGACGTTTGCAATACCAGGGGCATCCCCCACGCGTTGCGGATCCGGTAAAAACATTTTCACCCCTTTCTTGAAGAACAGCATGTAGTGCTTTTCAGGATTATTGCAAATATTCAACCCTATGATACTCGGAAGTAATGTAGCTTTAAATCGGTTCTGTAGTTTTGGAGGTTACCCTAAGATTCAAGGTTTAAATATGTATTTGTACGAGATGAGTATTACAGAGGTTTTCAATAATATTCAATAGATACACACGTTTCTTCTTCATTGCATATGCAGCCGTATTTTCGAACCGTTTAATTTCGATTGATATGCGAATAGCAACTTACCACAAGAATGAAAGAAATAGGTACCTAAAAGGTATGGTTACTAATCCAACTATTAAAAATATTTTTCTTTAGATATTTAGGTTACTATTTCTTATTAGTGCCTAGGAAAGCACACCGACGGAAGGTCCATCTGATGGAAAATATAATGGTCCGTTCCGTTTTTCTTTTAACACTAGTCATGATTAATTTAAATGTAATCCCGTTGCGGCCATGTACCAATGACTCTTTTCTGAGTGATGTACATAAGTTGAATACTAACCGAGGCTCTTACGGTGTGGGAAAACATCGTGATGAAACCTGCACATTCAGGCGACAGAATGTGTAACCATGATCTAATCAGTTTCCCCTGGTAATAAGGTCATGGAGGTTAGATGGCTGTAATTATCTGATCTGCCAAATCCTGGATCGTGGTCAAGGCGTACCCCGGGCCCTTGTGCACAGCCAAGACATTAACGCCAAGATGATTAATATGTATTTTAGTGTGAGAGTAAATAATTAATTAATAAATAATGTCCAAACAAAAAATTAGAACGATTAAATATAAGTCTTCAAATTCATGATACCACGGGTTACATAATTCATCTGTGCATGGTAGATATTAATAATTTTATGTCACCTGTGTATATAGACGGCTCATATCATGATCATTTTATCCTGGTTCAGCCTGAGTTAGTTCTTTCTTTCAGCCAATTCTTCTAAAACGACTTTTTCTGAGGTACGTTCTCCGATGCTCTTACGGTGAGGGAAAACATCGTGAGGAATCCTAAACATTCATGTGACTGAATTTCTAACAGTGATAAGATTTGGTCAGGTTCCCATTTAACAGCACCACGAAGGTCTAGATGGAAGTTGCACTTCTGTAAACACATGATCTGCCAAAACCTGGATCATAGCTAAGACGGATCCAGGGCCCTCACATGCGAGTGCAATCAGGATATTGACTTACACCTTATGACATGACACCTTATAGACGACCTGGTTGGTTAACATATTGGTCGCCACGCAGAGGTCCCGGATTCGATTACCGGCCGAGCAGAAATTGAAATGATGAATTTTACAAAATGTTAAATTTGTTAATGTCCGGGTTGGTGGATAAAAACAATGTATTTAAAAAAAGCATAAGAACCTAAAAAAAGTTAAAAGTAGTTTATCGGTTATCTATCACCCATAACACAAGCTTTGCTTACTTTGGGGCTAGATAGCGCTGTGTGAATTTGTACAAGCACATTATTACGATGCATCTAAGTGTGTGTTAAATTTACCTTTTAGATTCAAAGCAACGCCATGGAGAAGTTCTTGACAACAGAGTATCTTGTGTTCGGCGTGGCTCAACTCTTCATGTATTGCTGGCACAGCAATGATGTCATGTATACGGTAACTAATAACTTTGCATAAAGACTCGTCAAAACTAGAGCACAAGTGGCAATTACGAATATATCGCGCCAACGGCTCTGTTGTTTCTGAAACACATCACGAGCCAAGTACCAAGTTATTATGGTGATACATGTGAAACTTGCGGAATTTACTTTATTTTACTTAGCGTTTGAAACTGTCGCGGTTATTATGACACATTTTAAAGATATTTGGTATTATTAAGGTATATGGAGGATATATGCGAGGCTTGGTTTGGAGGTTGTGTCAGGACAGAGCAAAGTGGCGGTCCATAGTTTCTGCCTACCCCACCTGTGGGAGGCGTGAGCTTTATGTATGAATGTATGTATTTTAAAGGTACGTTCCGGGTTTCGTGCCGCGTACCTTTGACTAATTATCGCTGAATGAAGTTGCATAACCCACGGGTGTAACCTACTGAACGACACTACACTCCACGTTTAGTTAGGGAGGCCATCGAAATAACGAAATATCCAAATTTCAATCGTGAGGACGGATTTGTCGAATTGTCGTATACTTGGTCAATAGTGATTCATTCTCTAGTATAGTGTGCCGTGACTTAAAAGTGAGTTCGAGTTCCGGTAGTACTAGACAACTTTTGCGTAAGTGGGTAGATCGGCTTTGGCCGCTTCATCGCTCTCCAACACCGACTGTCGCTCGCAGCTCTCCAGTCACCACCGTGTCCCACCCACCTCGAACTGCGCCCGCGCAGTCACCGCGTCGTATACACCCCAATCATAGAGAAATAAGTTACTAACGTAATAGAGCAGCCATCACAAAAAATCTATAACCTGCATAAAAATGGCGGTTTAAACCAAAACAGTAAAAAAATTACTAATTAAAAAGGGTTTCAGCTAATTTTAGTAATAGGTTTTTATACTGACTGATGAAATGTTACAATTAGTGTCAAATAAGAAGAGACTTGGCGGGTCACGTGGTTCGACTTGCTTAGTAGGCGATTACCTGCGCAAAATCCCCTCTACTGCCATTTGACAAGTCTTTTCTTTCATGACGCGGATTATACCCTATTTTCTTTCTTATTGGCCCTCGAATGATTCGTACAATTTTTTAATACGCAAGAGGGCATTTTTTGGATATCCAAGCTAAAGTCAGATTCGTCTGCGTCGCGCAATGTCTAAGAGCCGACTGTGGCCACTGCGGTCCATGGACCGCAAAGCGTGGGGAAAAGAAAATACATGCGACGGCTCCTCTATTACGTTAGTAAATTATTTCTCTATAACCCCAATAGGGTAAACTGCACGGTTGTTCTCTGTCCGGCTAGGAATTGTTTGCTCTGTCAGAAAATAGTAATTTATTTTTCTGGCTGGCACTTGACATTTTCCCCAAACTACGATAAATGTTCTAATATATTTTTATATAATCTAATCTAATCAATAAATTGATAAACAGAGCTTTATTTAATATAAATGTCAAATCAGTATACAAAGTGTCAATGTCAAAATTAAAACTCAAACGAAACAGGTATATGTAAGTAGATCACTTCGTCTTAACTTCAACTAGATTCTATATGTATACTAGTGGACCCGGCGCGACTTCGTTCGCGTAGCGTTCTAACCCTACACCTACCCTACACCTACCCTACACCTACCATACACCTACCCTACACCTATCCTACACCTACCTTACACCTACCCTACACGATTTTCCCGCTTTTCTTTGCAAATTTTTCCAGAATTTTCTTTGCTATAAACCTCACGGAGCCCGAGACCTTTCCAACGAATGCAAAACCGTGGAAATCGGTTCGTGCGTTCTGGAGTTATAGCGTCAGGAAGGAAAACCCGACTTATTTTTATATAGTAGATTTATACTTATTTTATATGTGTATTTTCAGAGTCAATACCTAATGCGCGGTCCATATGAGAGCCGATGGTGGTTGACAGAAGGGAAGACGTCCAAAGACATATATTTGTTGATCGACCAGTTCAGGAAAACCATTACGTTCAACGCTGGGCCTTTTAGCCACCTTACTTTGCCCACTTTCATCAGTGTGAGTAGAGATTTCTTTATTTTTTTATGTCATCATCATCATAATTATTTAAGAGTAAGACCTTTGTCGGTGGAGCAATCGCCACTCTTCTCTCCTGTCTGCCAACCTCTTCATCTCTTTATAATCCCCGGCACTCACTGTTTCCTTCACGTCCTTCCAATATTCAAATCTTGGCCTTGCTCGTCCTCTCTTTCCCTCAACTTTGCTTTCTATCATAACTCTCAACAAGTTGTCATGTCTTATTCAATGTTCTAGTATTCCCCCTTCTGTTCTCAATACGTCATACACAACCTTTATAAAGTTCGGAAGTCGATGAAAGTATGTTTCCACACGAAGAATCTGTGTGGAAAGTGCGTAGGGAGGCCATAGGCAATGCTCATCAGTGGATGTCCTGCAGCTGAAATCATTATGAGAATGATGATGTAGGGTATGCTGTAATTTATATTTTAGAGCATCAGTGGGTTAGTGGTTAAGCTGTCCGGCACGTAAGCGTGAGGTACCGGGTCTGAACTCCAGCACGGCCATGTACTAATGATTATTTTCTGAGTAATGCTCTTACGGGAAAACATCATTTAGAAATCTGCACATTCAAGCGACTGAATGTGTAATCATGATCTAATCTGGCCCCCTGGTAGCAGGGTCACGGAGGTGAGATTAGAGTCGCTCCACTGTAGTTACCTGATCTGCCAATCTTCTGTATCAAAGATCTGTATCATGGCCAAAGCGGACCCTGCGCGAGAGCATAGCAGGGTTATTAACGACAAGATGATTATGATGTTAAAATTGAACTTTCTATTTCAGATTTTGAAAGGAGCATACAGTTATTACACGCTGTTAAGTCAGTCTCAAGCGAAATGATTTTTTCACGCATTTATTAAAAAACTAAATATTTGTTTCGTAGTCATATGAATATGCTTGTTCTTAATAAAGTTTAGTAGGTGTTTTGAAAGGCGGAGAACTTTAAATTAAAATAAAATAAAGAAAAATATATTTAGTATTATTTAAACTATGTTGCTTTGCTAGCTAGCTTTTTATGTGCCAGGTTACCGAGACATACGTTACTAAGTATCACGTTAAAGTCGATGAAATTTTAAAGAAGGTCAGGTCAAGGGTACCTAATACCGACGTTACTGTATGAACGTGTAAGAAGCGAGAGAGATTAGTCAAGACCGTCGCAAGTGGAACAATGTGGTCTCTGCTTACCCCTACGGGAAAAAGGGGTGACGTTATATACCTCTGCATTTTTAATGAAGTAAAAGTTGTAGAAGTTATAAGCAAAAACTTGAAAAATGTCTAAATATTTCGAGGTTGTTTGGCACCGCTCAAGAGGCTCCTCGAAGTCAAAAACTTAAATGACACACCCCACATAAACATCTAAAATCTAAATTGTATCTAGGTCGAAAGTACCTGCCGACCGGGCTAGGATTCCCAGAGAAAAAGTTTGTAGATCTTATCCAAACTTTAACCTCTACAAAGCCAACTCTAAAAATATCAGAAAGTAGAGCTTGGCCGTTTCTCTATATGAGACAATGAGTAACTAATGCTAGCTACGCGAACATCAGTTGAGATAATGGTCGAGCACTGAAACCAGGCTATAAATAAATAAACGTTTATTTCGGAAAGGGACCATTTACAATGGTTACATTCAAAATTACTTCAATAATTTGTGGGTACTTTTATTTATTGACTAGCGGCCCGCCCCGGCTTCGCACGGGTAGTAAACCTTAACAAATTATACACCTGAACCTTCGTCATGAATCACGTTGTCTAAAACCGCACTATGTAGTCTGTGTGTGAATACCGCATGAAAATCCGTTTAGTAGTTCTTGAGTTTATCGCGTACAGACTGACAGTAAGACACGCCGTGGGACTTCGTGTTTATAATATGAAGTAATTATATTATACTTAAGTATGTACTGAGTAGTGTCCCGTTACAATCAGGACACAATATTACGATCACAAAAGTTCCAACCGTCTCCTCAACCATTTTAGAGGGAAGGGGGCGACCCGGCTCCTGACGGCCGTATTTCTTGACATTGACTCCCCTCCCGTACGTATCCCGTGCTGCCTAGATAGCCGAGCGGACTGAGCGGCGAACACGCGACTTTTTTCTAATATTCACATTTTTAAACTCGTGATATCTTTCGAATGGAATGTCTGAATTGAATAATTCAAAAAGTTATATAAAGGTATTGAAGTAGTCGTGAATATGAAGTAATTGATTTTGATAAGGATTAATACCAAGGTACAAATAAAGAGCGTTTTTTAGCGGCGGCATTTCAATTAAGTTTTAAAAATAAAAGAACACTTATTGTGACATAACTATAATAGTTAGACATATACTGTCGCGACACTTTTTGTAGAAAATGATGTGTTCTGCAAAGTCGTAGTACATTATTTTGTTCTATCATCAATAGTTTTCGCAGCGCACGCGATGTAAGGAATTTTTTGGGTATTTTTCTACACCTTCGGTTACATTGTTCAAATTTTACCAAGGATCCCTAATATTTTTCAAAATGAAATGTAGCCTATGTCAAATTGGAAGAATGTAGCATTCTATTGGTGAAAAAATTTTTTAAATCGGCCCAGTACTTTTTGAGCCTATTCATTACAAACATACAAACATACAAAAATAGGTACAAATCTTTCCTCTTTATAATATTAGTGTAGATACCCCGACCCTACCACGCCCGACGTATCTACACTACCCTACGGCAGTATGCAGATGCATCCAGCGCCGCAGAAGCCCACCTGATCACAAACACGTTCAAGATAGCATTTGGACTATCGCGAGACCGCCGCAACAGCGATGCATATCGCTGGCGTATGATGGTAAAAACGCAATGTGCCAGCTAATGGTAAAAAAGCTATACGTCATGAAATAGTTTTATGACACTGTCAAGCCATATTTTCTGATGTTGGGTAGAGTGTTAGGCTTTGCAGAGTTTAAAGTTTCGCTCTTATGAGACCAAATAACTTTTTCTCGGTGAATCTGTTAAGAGCTTACGAGGCTTGGCCATCTAATTTTACATGAAATGTTTTAGGTTGGATTTCATAGTTTTTGTAAGTATGGAATGTGTATCTTACTTCTTTCTAGTTAGCATACTAAATTTTACCTTTTTAGCACGGTTAGTGCTTTATTACGTTTATTTTTATGCAGACCTGCACCCTCGTTTATAGGAGTTGAAGGTTAAACGTTGCAGATTTAATAATTTTAATGTTATTGAATTTTTCACACATTTCGGTAAGTGCCCTATACATTAAACTTTTTATACAGACTTTAATCCTATTTTACGGGATTGGAGGCTACAAGACTTAATTATCTTGTTATTTATGTGCAAATCCTAGCCTGAATACCAAATTTCAGCTTTCTAGTACTTCGGGAAGTGCTCTATTACGTTAAATTTTTTACAGACCTGATCAGAATTAAATAGACCAGTAATCAATACATAAATATTAAAAACATTTTTGTAGACGAGTGATTAAAGATAAAAAATTTACTTATTTCTTGAATTAACGTTGTAAACAGTTCTGGCACCCATTGTTAGAAATAGTGTCATTACACAATTTAATGATAAACTATCCCATTAAATTAAATACACCATAAATTACCCCCTTAATAAAAACATACCCTAAAGTTTTTTAAGTCTTTAAGGAGCTTTGTTTGAAGACAATGACTCTATTATATAATTTGTAGCGACATCTATCGCTCTATCGCTCCAATAGGGAAAACTCAACGATACTCACATTACGAGTACACAAAAACAAGGTTGGCAAGCATCCGCACATAGATGGCGCTGAGCTTGCTACATCGTGCTAGCGAAATTTGCTAACTCCGCGGCATATATACAACTTCCGTCGATCGACCCTTTTCCAGCTTCTCCATTTTCGCTTGCCAACATTGGCGGCTATCTTATCCCTTGCACCGCATAATACATTTTAAGGATATGTTCCGGGTTTCTTACCGACTCCATCGTCCCGTGACCATGATGCATGTAACTGTGTCGAAATATCGGACTACTCGTCAACAAAGATACGCGGTATGAAACCCGGAACATAATATCCTTAAAAGGTGTTATATTATGCGGTGCAAGGGATAAGATAGCCGCCAATGTTGGCAAGCGAAAATGGAGAAGGTGGAAAAGGGTCGATCGACGGAAGTTGTATATATGCCGCGGAGTTAGCATATTTTGCTTTAAAACATTATAACATAAAATAAATTTATTTTCAAGTTTGTTTGCTATAAGCACTTGGACAACTTTTTCCGCCGTTGAGTGTACTATTTAGGCTGTAGCCTGTAATAATGGCCAACCTAAACGTGTACCTATTTCTAAAAAACGTTTAGTTACATTTTATGAATTTATTACGTAATTACGACACAAAGGAATGATACATAAATTTTCCGCGACATTTCAGATATTAATAACATACTATTACGTAGACACCTCACCTGATATTAACATCCAGTGCTAATTGCACTTCATATGTCTTATTTGACTATTAGATACTTACTTGTAATTACAGGGTGCGTCACTCGAAGTGTTACCAAATATAAATGCTGTGATATTTTCAATTTTCCTGCTGTAAATCCAAAAAGCAAGTAATTTGTTAAAATTTCGACGCCCTAACCGAATAAAGACGTAATTGCTGAAAGTCAATTTTGTAAAATATAATGGTTGGAAAGTATTTCATAAGAAATACTAATAAATTCACTTACAATATTAATTTTATATTCTTCTTATTTAACACAGTATAGCTCGTTTTATTTCCTTGTTAACATAGACAAAGTAAACGTCCCGTGCAGATATTAGAACGGGATAACTAAAGAACCATACAGCCACGGGCTTATGTCGATACAGAATTATTATAAACTAACAAATTTTACAGGAAAGTAGAAACACTTCAAAAACGAATCCATTACTTTTGTTAATTACGACTGAATAGCTTTATATGAAAATTTTGAAAAAAAAATCTACGATATTTTTGAGGTATTACTTAAATGCAAACGAGATATTTAAGTAAAACTAGTTTATTCATGTAATAATTACCTAATATTTTTTTGGGTAAATATTTTACATCTTTATTCAGCTTGAAGTTTACGAGCAGCGAAAACGAATAGTTTAGTTTGCAGAACTTCTTGGTCCAAATTTTGTAACAATACCTATTTCGCAATAACATTAATATTCATCATCATCATCTTGACGCTATGTCCCGATTGCGCCCCCGTGCTGCACGCGATGGCCCAGGGTTCGCCTGAGATCTTTTACATAATTACAAGTTTATGAATGTTCATATAAAAAAGGTGTATCAATTTATAACATATCAGAAAATAAAAATACAGGCGTAACGGGTATTTGCTTAATTTTTCTCTAACTGTTGTGTGTCGTAATTGACGCTATTATTTGTCTAGGAAATAAGCAATACATTTCGCGTAAAAAAGTAGAATAATTTCTTATTTTTGTCAATTTTATTATTTAGGGTGTAAAAAAATTCAGATTAAGGAAATATATTCCGCAATCGATTAAATTAATAAAAGAAAAGAAAGCGCGGTGGATCTTACGCCCTTATTCGGTTAGGGCGTCGATGTAATTGTTCGATTTAGGTTAGGTTACCTTTAGCGTGGATAAAAGCATTGAGTCTGTCCGAGAAGGCTTCACACGCTGCACGCAAGTAACTAAAATCTCATTCCTAAGAAAAAAAATTAAGGTTCAGCCATATTATGTAAATAAAACGATAGTGTGCGGTTAATCAGCAAATCAAAAGACAATTTAGACCAGCAAACTGCTGTGATGTTGAAATGTTTTTTCGATATATAGAAGTTTCTAAAAAAATATCAAAATTGACAATATTACATAGTCTAGGTGCTAGTCCATGTCTCGTGTAATGCAGTCAGTAGCTGATGTGCCCTTTTTTTTATTAGGCTTTGTTGTCAAATGTCATATTTGATACGGCATTTTCATACAAAATTTCTGCTTTTAAAGGAAGAAATTATCTTTATGTGAAACTGAGTCGATTATAATTTAAAAAAATTAATTAGTTTTATTTTTTTTAGGAGCGTTGGCTTAACCAAAAATTTACACAAAAAGAGAAAATAGTTCCTAAAACAGTTTCCCTCTACCTAAAAAATTTACGGCCATTTGGTGATTTCTCTGGTGTTGCTGATGTCCATAGGCGGCGATGACCACTATGTATGTGACCCGCTTGCCTGTTTGTCTGTCGTATAACATAAAAAAAATCTAGAATTATCATCCAGATTATGGTCATTAGGCTGCCATTTTTCAAAATTCCCGCGAAATAACCATGGAGTCTTATTTTTATTATTCTCCTATATATGTTTAATAATCTTACGGCACGTCAACTGCATACGAGGCATTGTCTAGTATCTGCAATAACATCATTTATAATTGCTAACACTTCTTGTGACAGACCCTGTACATATCTGAGTCTAGAAAACCTTGATCGAAGAATAGCTTAAAGACATTTTAACACAATCAATATCCACGTTATTTCGCACGATTGTGAAGGGAACACTGCAAAAATGCTGAGTATTTTCAAGAAATTAGAAGACCCGAAAATACCGCTATTAGGACCAAATGTGAACGCCTTAAAATTCTGGGGTTTGATATTACCCAAAAATATTTTCAAAAAATATTTCTACATGACAATGCACGTATTAGTATCAATATTCACTGCATCCGAGTACATCGACGTGTACTTTATTAAAAGTGATCTAAATTTGGTCTTGAATAATCTGAAGATAACTTTGCTGGCTTCAATGAGCGTATGCAAAGTGGCTACTTTCTTGATGTGGCAGAAGAAATGGATCTCCATAATAGAGTACGTTACCAAAGCAGACTTGAGACAAAGGAAAACAGACGAAGAAACTTCTTTGAAAATTTTGGCCACTAACACAAGATACTGTCGGAAAATCACTTATTTATACTGGTCACTCATGTATACGACGGTCGTAATAGTGGTATTCACACCAGTCTTCAAGTATTTTTTATCACCAGAATACAGAGAAAATGTTAGAAATGGGACAGGAACATATATCGAGGTAGTAAGTTCTTGGGTGCCTTTTAGCAAAAGAACTATTCCTGGTAAGTTATGAATATCAGCTAATATCAAATTGTGTAATTCCTTTTCCTTATACTTGGCTACCTTTGCTCAAAATGTAGGAAACGAAAATATGATATTGTTTCCTACATTGTGGTAAGACGTGTCTTTTTAGGCCGCCATAGATCTCTTGACTTAATATGGGGAATGAGTGTTGATAAGTTAAGTGGCATTAGGCTGGGCACATAGCTCAAAGAACAAATGGCCGATGGTGCAGTAGGCCTCCCATAAGGTGGACCAACGACCTGGTAAAGATCGCAGATACCAGTTGGATGCTGAAGGCACAGGCCGGCCTTTGTAGAGATCTCTGGGGGAGGCGTATGCCCAGCAGTGGACGTCTTTCGGCTGATATGATGATTATGATCATATCAGCCGAAATAATAATTTCAGAGGTGGGAATGAGTGGTAAACGAACTTATTAGATGCTTGTTCTTTGCTCATACTAATATGACACTGGCAAAACGTTGAAGGCATTTTAAATATATATGAACTTCATCAACTTGTATTAAATTCTAATTCATTTAAATCAAACAAGATCACAATTCAGTTCCTCTCAGCGTTTTATCTAGAGACTAGGTATGTGCTTCGGCTAGCGACGCCCGAAGGCAAAAGACCGGGCGAAGTGGAGAAGAAAAATTAATAAAACCGTGGCATAAGGCGGGATTGACTGCTATGATGATAGCATTAATGTTCATAAATAATAGGTTTTGGCAACACGGTTACTATGCCATCCGAATAAATAAAATTTTTTACTATGTTCTATGTATTGTTCATCCCACTGTGGCCATGTACCAATGACCCTTTTCTGAGTTATGTATTAGTTGAATACTAACCGATGCTCTTACGGTGAGGGTGCTCTTACGATTGGATCGTGGTTACACATTCAGTCGCCTGAATGTGTAACCATGATCCAATCGGGTACCCCTGGTATCAGGGTCACGGAGGTCAGATGGCAGTCACTTCACTGTAATAACCTGATCTGCCAAATCCTGGTTCATTGTCAAGGCGGACCCCGGGCCGTCGTGCGCGAGATTACATGACCGCAACCGGTACATGAACGCCAAGATTATTATTTAGTGTCAATAAACATCTTGGTGATTTGACTAACAATTATGTTCCGCAACAATTTGTGTTCATAATACGTTTTTTTACTTTATTAACGGCTAAAGTGAAAAGGTATTGTATAGACGGACATACACTATCTTCGACATCATTATAACGAAAATTTAGGATTGGAATAATAATGTAGTCAGTATAACATTGCTCACTTACTAACTTTGAAATGAATATATAAGTAAAAAACAGGACGTAATGTAACTAATATTACGTATTTCATTTTAGGCTATTTGGCGGCGTCGTTGTGGCAGACTTACGCTGCAGTTTATGGGGGTGGCTGGATCACTTCTTTTGATACAAACTCTATGGTGATCATGGTTTTCTTTAGAACTGAATTGCAGCTCTTGCAACTGGACAGTAACAAAATATTCGGAACTGAAAAGAATCATGTAAGTCATGAAGAAGCATTCAAGAGGTTGAAGGATTGTGGGCGCCGGCATAATGAGTTAATCAAGTAAGTTTTACGTTTGATCGACGTCGGTTTTATCACTTCCGTCCTGGCACAAGGATGTTGGTACGCTGCAGTTTTCAACTTGGAAGTCAGTAAGTCTCCAAATATCTGAGTTACGTACATTACTTGAGTTTTATCCGATGCTCTTATAGTGAGAGAAACATTATGATGAAACCTGCAAATTCTGGTAACTGAACCATAACCCTATCTGGTCAGGTTCCCCTGGTAGCAGGTTCACGGAGGTCAGATGGCAGTCGCTCCACTGTAATTACCTAATGGCCAAATCCTGGACCATGATCAAGGCGTTCCCCGGGCCCTCGTTCTTGAGAGCACAACAGGGACAATAACGCCAAGATTATTATATTCGCTAAAAATATCGTTCCTTGCTAAATGGGGGTTCAATAACCAGGCACAGCAGCGAAGCCTCTGTAAGGGCCCATCGTAATAAATCCTGTTGCAAAAAAACGGGCACATGGGCAATTTTCATACAATGGAGGCAATTTGGCGACCGTGGATTGCTACCTGGGAACTTTCTGGGTGCTATCTGCTTATGCACATCTAGAGCGTGGATAGAGGAAGTCTATGGTACCTGACCGATTGAAAATGTCGTTTATGCCACAGCGAGAACGTTTCCGACGCAAACTTTCACGCTGTAGAGTAAAAAGCCTTTTGGATCAGTTAGGTTCCTTAGGAACTATAGGATATGCGAAATCAGATTACACCCAAAAAGTACCCGGAGGCAGATGCAAGATCTCTAAATTGCCCCGATTGCCTGTGTGGTATTTTTTTACAAAATAGGCGCTTCTGCTCTCTTACTCGTTACCCGACTATTGCGCCTTGTATTGGCCCTACTTGGCTCATCTAGCCTCCGCATGCAATCTTTCACAGAACTTCAATTGCACTGGAACAAAATAGCTCAATCTGTCTCGCTCCAAAAATAATATTCTTATCCATAACGGTAGTCACAGCATATATCGCGCACAATACAGGCCCGAACTCCGAACAAATCAGCAACTCAAAAGTCAATTTAACTTACGCAGTTACCGCGAAAATGTTCGTTTAAACGATAAATACTCCCACACGTACACATGTTGCCCTCCGCTCTCATGTACCCCCAACCCCCCTTTTAAGCAACTTTGTTCTTGTGGCAATGAAAATGGCACGAAATTGACAGGGGTGTGTGTTTATTCCAAGCAAGAATTTAAGGAGAGTGTTTACCAAACGTCGACTCGAGAGTCATCTGTTTCGCCTCTAGTTCGATTTTATCTGAAAGGTCTGCTATGTTTTTCTACAAAATATATTTTCTCTATTACGACGGAGGTGTCACCGCCAGACCTATCAAAGATGCGTGTCTCGTCTAAGCATTTTCTTGAGAGAATTACCAGTGAAATGTGGCTTTTCACCTTGGCAAGTGAGTTTGCGATTATTACTGAACTTTAATTTTCTGATCTCATGCTTGGGCTTGGTACGTCATGTTAGAAACTAAGCAGGTACATTTAAATTTATCATACAATTTTCCTTCAGTATATAAATTTACTTCTTATCGATTTGCTGTGGGATGTTCACTTCATATACATTAAAATAATAAACTTGGCAACGATCTTAGCGCTGTGAGAATAGTCGATGATACCAAGCTCACGAGTGGTATTGAGCGTCTGAGTCAAGGGAGGGTTTTCGCCTGCCAATTTGTGTTCTACCGCTTGTACAACGGTGTTTGTTCTGAGAAACTGTTGATGTCTAAAGCTACATTCTATCACCGCACCGCTCGCCACCGACAGGGAGTGAACTCCTTACATATTGGAGCCAAATTGGTCGCGAACTGTGCAGGTCACAGGAACTTTCTCCTACGCACACGCAGAAAGAACTCCCTAGAGAGGTTTACTAGAAGCGTACGACATGGAGATTTTCAAGAATGAGGTGAAAATCTATTTGGGGTCGGCAAAACGTGGATGATACCCCTGGTATTGCAAATGTCTATAGGCTGCGGTGACTACGGAAAGTGGCGCTCTTTGGGGGAGGCCTACGTTCAGCAGTAGACGGCGATAGGCTGACCATTCATACATTCGTCTGTAATTTTAATATTTTTCTTGTTAGTAGTTCAAAATTAATAAGGCGACTTCTTCCACTCTTTTTTTGATTATTTTGACGAGACAGGCATTTGACCGCCATCTCACCTAGTGGTAAGTGACGATGCGGCCGATGATGGAGCATGCCTGTCTAGGAACAGCCTATTTAATTTAGCTTTGTAGGCGTCAAGATTATAATGAACAGGGAACAAACATACACGCTGGCAACGCGTTCCATTCATTGGCCGTACGCATCATATAAACCAGATTAGGTTAAACTAGGCTTTACATAGTTTTTCTAATTTCCCCCTTTTTAACACATTCCAGTGGACTTTCAAAAATCCATTCTTTACCTACGTCCATTACAATCCAGTTACTGTTTTTTTAGTAATTTTATCATTTGTATTAAATTTAGAAATTTGAATTAAATATTCTATTGTCGTAACGAAATTTAAATCACAAATCTTTGGTATCGCATAACACACTGTATGTGTACTGCGCACTCAGTTTCTGGTATCATTGTTTTGATATTAGAATAAAGTTGCCAAGAGAAGACTTTGATGATAGTTTCAAGGAGTCTCCATTCCGTTACTTCATTAATACCGAGAGTTCAAACTCCGGAAGGATATCAAATTAGATAATTTGTCACACGGAACGTTGTAATCACGTTTCAGAAATTATTACTTAGTTTCATAAGCAGACAGAAGCAGAAAGATAATTGAGTAGAAAAGAGTAGATTATGTTAGTCATTTATAGACTACAACAGGTATTTTAATCTCTTAATGGTGAGGGAAAATATCGTGAGGAAACCTGCACATTCAGGCGACTGAATATGTGACCATGATCTAATCTGGTCAGGTAATCTTGTCAACGGGGCCACAGAGGCCAGATAGCAGTCGCTCTACTGCAATTACCTGCTGCCAAATCCTGGATGATAGTCGAGGCAAACCCCGGGACCCGGGAAATTGATGCCAAATGATTTTAATCATCATCCTGTCAATCCCAGCGTCCGGATACGTCCTCAGCATCCGGTCAGGTATACCGGTCTTTTCGTCGCATATATTGAGATGTGATGGCTATTTACGTGCATCGGCTACAATCTGACTCGAATAAACCGTCAGGGAAGAGCCGATTAACCAGAGCTTCGTCTATCAGTAGGATCTGGGCTCATGACGTTAGATTCCAGGCAGACCAGATTTGGACCATCGTCCAAATCTGGTCTGCCATCACCTCTAGCCACACAACCCCGACAGTGATCCCTTGGAAAGATGTTTCCTGCCTATCGAATCTATGTGAGCTTTTAAAAAAAAATCTATAAAATAACTGTGCTACAGAGAAGTAGAGCTACAGATAATTATAATCATCGGCCTTACCTATGAGTGAATATTATTACATTCGAAAAAAAGTCTAAATCTTGCTTGCATAATGGAAATTGAATTGTCGGTCGCTAGTTAGAGAGCAGATGCGCCATATATATTACGATGGAGCTCAAAGACCAAATCAAACTCCTAGATCTAGTGATTGACAAACCCGATGATGTAATAAGACCTAAATTTCAGATACGCTGAATTGTTCGACTCCTGCCTATCGCCAATAATGCTGCTTTATATGTTTGTGTGTTCCATCATGCTGTGCGTTACAGCTTATCAGATAACTGTGAGTATTGGTGCCCGTTTATTACATCGCCGCTTACAAACCGGACAGTAAACGCGTACGCGTCGTGTCCGCATAGTCACCGCGTAGCAACCGGACATATAACGAGCAGTCTACCCTATGGGGCGCACACGACGCGCTGATTGTGCGGGTGCGACACGAATACTTTGCGGGTGCTATGCGGGGGCTTCACGTTTGTTTACATATCGTCACTAGAAAGGTAGAATTACTTAACCGCCAAAATAGCCGTACTGAGTTAAATATATACTCGGAATCAACGATTTTTCTGCGTCGCTCTATCTAGGAATCATCGCAATCTGCGCACTTTTGTGGCGTTCCAGCAAGCTTTAAAAAAGCGGGAATTTGAAATTTCGAATGACTAAAGCGACAACTTTTCGCCCTTTTTTTCATGCATTTCACTTAAGACCTGGTATAGACATCATAATTAGTTTTTAACAAAATTTAAGTTTTAGCAGTCTAGAAAACAATGCCGAGAAACTACATTGTACTCTGTTAAAATTTTAATTCATTAACGTAATTTTGATCTTTAGCTAATTGGAATGAAATTTATCTTTTCAGTTTTTATAGAACTAATGACGTGTACATAATTTAGGCCTGCTTTAATTATATAGTGTAGGCAATGAGCAACTTTGTTTTAAAGTTCTAACTGAAGAAAATATTGTAAACGTATTTTTTGATGTCTTTTTTGAATACACTATACATCTGTTACGTAATATTTATAAAGAAAATATTTTAGGAGGATACCTGAACAGCTTTGATTTATTTAAGAAAAAACTTAATGATGGTAGCGGATATATTTTAAATAAATAAATAAATCTTATTTTAATCGAATAGGAAATAATAAAACACTAAAACAGGAATTAGTTTTGTTAATTGACTTCATTTAAGTACATTGAAACTGGAAAATCTAATAAAATGTTATTCATTCAATAACAATAAATTTGGTTCTATAAAAGTTAAGCCTTGGTTGATAGGTCTTGTTAAGCGGCATAGGCGGCACGTAGGTCACTTTGCGACTCTTAGTTTGGAAAACCTTTAAGACGCTTTCATAACATTGTACACGAGGATGCAGGAACTTGCATACTGTTCGAAAGACTCAACGAGACCATATCGTGTGCAAAACTGATAATATTCACGCAGTAACCACCAATGAAGCATCTATTTAATGTATTTCCAAGCTTAATAATCAACTGATTGATGTACGAGTTGAAAAGTGAGTGGGAGGTAAGACCACCCTGTCTTACCCAATGTTCTAACCTGTACTAGGCTGATGGCCGTACCAGGACTTAACCCATTTATAGCGACCGACCGAACGAACGTACACGCGAAGAAAGTCGCGGGCACGGCTAGTAAAAATATAATTGATCATTAACGTCATTTGCCCATCTAATAATTACCGCTAACTTCTTTTAAAGAAATTATACTCTGCATACTTAATTATGGGAACACCTCAATAAGTCGTTTTACCATGCTTTTGAGAATGGAAACTCCGTCTTTTAAGTAATTTTAGTTTAACAGCAGATCATTTTTTTATATGTTAAAATAATTTTAAACTTAAACTTATGTTTTTATATTCGGTACTTATGAATAGAGTACAAAATTAAATCTTTAGCCGTTTAAGTAATTTTAGTTTACCAGCATAGCCGCATATTTACAATAAAAGTATTTTTATTCTACATTTATTTATTAAACAAAAACATCAAAATAATACAAACACAACAAACATGAAAACATATATAACTAAAATTAAATTATCCTAAAACCTTAATCTAAAATAAAATCTTCCTACTTTTATTTACCTAATATATTGAATTAAGTAATTTTGAATTGCAAACGAAAATTCTGTCTGTTGGCGTTTAAGTAAATTAAGCTTACATTAAAATTGGTTCGTTTTTATTTAAGCGCCACTTATTTCAAGAAACAAACAGGATCATTCAACAAGTAATTTCATTGAAATCGGGTTATTGAGCACAAAGTAATGTTTTTTTTTGTCAAAACATAACTTTAAACCGCTTTTTCCCGAAATGGTCTTTGGCAGATTTTGTCCCTTTGAGAACTAAGATGAGATCTGTGCCTAGTCTGGTTATAATGGTTTTGTAATTTTTCTTTTAAAGATCGAAACAGGCGCAATGCAGAGACTCCTGACGACAGAGTATCTCATATTTGGCGTTTCTCAGCTCTTCATATACTGTTGGCATAGCAACGATGTGTATTACGCTGTAAGTGGTATATTACTTTATATTACATAGGAATCTCTGCATACATTTTATACGCGTATGAGAACAGTTCATTTGTATTATTATTGCCAAGGGAGACACATGGACATACGGTCCAATTGATGGAAAACGGCCACCGTCGTGCAGGACATCTGCAACCCAAGGGAAGCGGATGATGTGACGGCCTTTTAGGTAGAGCTCGTCTAGTCTAATATGACGCGCCCCACTACTTAGTTAGTTGATTTCGATGAGTGAGTGCAAATATTAATAACGACGCTTCATCTGTGTGGGAGCGTCGACTGCTCCAATCGAACGACGCGTGCAACGTGAACGAGTCTCACCGGCAACTGAATGGCCAATTACATTTGTACTAATTGGCATTTGTATATGTATTGCGTCCATATTTTAAACTTGCTTGTGTGCGTTAATGCGATAGTGGGGCGCGTCATTTTAGATTAGACGAGCTCTACCTGTAGACATGCCACTTGAAGAAACCCATATTATACTGCAAAGGAAAATCTTCGCGAGGGAGCTCAATGATGCCCATGCGTTTGATGACAGACATCTAGATGGTGTGAATCCTGGATCCTGGATGTCTATTCCATCGTCGTTGGAAAAAAATTCAGCATGAGATCAAAGGCTCGCGATGCCTGTACGTTAGCTGGATGCCAGACATCTAGTCGGTGTGAATCCTATATCCTGGAAGTCTTTTACTGCGTCGTAAGAAAAAAATTATGTTAAAGATAAAGCAACTTAAATGGCGTTGCGGGTATTTTTAAAGACAATATCGGTTTTTTCTGGACAACAATTTCATTACCTCTTACACAAGAACTAGAAAAGGGTACGTTGTTATAAAAAGTACAAATCGGCTGCCCAGACTGTTTGAACCTATCCCAATCCCTCAGCGGAAGACCTTGGTCAACTTCGCCTCGCAGTAATCATCATCACAGCCCATAACAGTTCACTGTAGGTCTTAAGGCCTCTCCAACATAAAGGGGAGGTTTTTGCCCCACGCTTTGCAGACGGTTTGGAGATAGCAGCGTTACAAATATAACAATGAAAAACGTTGCTGCCTATTGTCCAGCCTACGGAGACTCTAGAAGTTTTGCCTCGAAAACATTAGTCGCCTTGTACGACACCTACGAGTATTAGGGATTGGTGCTATCTACTCGGCCGGATACCACGCGGCCAAGTTATACACACTGCAAATGGACATGCCCAAAGCTTGTACCTGGCTTAAGTGCTAGTTATGATCTATTGTCACTTGTATTCTTGTATGTTTTCCCATATAGCACAGTTTACTGAACCGTAGATTGAGATTTACTAATAACATATGGACATTTTATGTAAATTAATTAATGTAATTTTCGTCTAAAATAAAATTCATATTATTATGATCACAGAGTCAGGATCTAAGCCTGGGTCCGTACAGCAGTACTTGGTGGATGACCGATGCAAGGAACCACCAATATGTTCAGATGCTCACTGGAAAGTTTCAAAAGTTGATCGTGTTCAGTGTTGGGTCCTTCAGTAAACTAACCGTCCCTACATTCATTAGTGTAAGTATCAGAGATAAAGTTTTAAACTATCGCTGTTATTATCACACATTTTAAAAGTACAAGGCAGAAAACCCGGTACATACCTTTGAAATCTACTATTATAATACTAGGTATTATTGAAATTAGTATCCTCTAATGAGGAGTTTTCCACTAGGTATTGTCAGTTGGGGCTATGGTATGTTTTTTTAAATCTGTATGATTTTGGCAGTGATATCATGCAGCTATCTAACACTAAACCTAAAAATAAAATGTTTATTAATATAAACATAACTTTTAAAGGTTGAAAGAAATGTACAAAGACATATTTTTATGAATAGGCACTATGTTCCATTTTATTACAACCTCTAAAAAACATTATCCAATACAAGGTACCCAGTGTTCATATCCCTTTCGCAAAGAACATTTTTTAAGCTATTATCGATTACCAAAATTGTCGGGCCGCCATCTAGTGAGTGTTTAAGAATGCTTTAGATACCTATTGAAAAACACCCCATTAGTCCTCTAGGTCATATCTAATTAGTGGAGGAGCGTCGGTGGCCAAGTGGTTTAGGTATTCGACTCGTAAGCGAGAGGTATCAGGTTTGATACCCACTGCAGCCATATACCAATTACTATTTACTGAGTATAGTTTTATATACATTAGTTGAATGCTAACTGATGGATATGTAGGTACGGGAGACAAGTGAAAGGCACAAGTATTGACAACGCACTGTTTGTTGGATCGTTAAGCGGCCGGCGAGCGCAGTCGCCTACTACTTTATGTATAGGTATCTATAGCTAGGCACCATACACAACACTAACCGATGCTCATACGGTGAGGGAAAACATCGTGATGAAACCTGCACATTCCTGCAGCCATTACTCTTTTGTGAATGTGTACCAATGTACTAATTACTCTTTTCTGAGTTATGTACACTTTGTTGATGGAACCAGCGCATTCTGGCAACTGAACCGTGGGCCAAACTGGTCAAGTTCCCCCGAAATCCTCTTGTAACGGTTATGGAGGTCAGATAGCAGCTGCTCTACTGTAAATATCTGATCTGCCAAATCTTGGATCATAGTCAAGGCCCGGGTCCTCGTGCGCGAGAGAACAACCGGGACATTAACGCGAAGATTATGATGACTGAAATTGGCACCCTCAACCCTGTCAATAAGTATAGGCGTCGGTGGCCCAATGGCTGAAAGGTCTGACTCGTAAGCTAGAGGTACCGATGTCGGTCTCAACGCTAGGCTTCTTAAAAATAAAAACAGAAAACTGTTCGAGGCTGCAGATGGACGCTGGAAGCGGCAAGCCGAGGACAGGGTGCATTGGAGCTCACTGGGAGAGGCATATATCCAGTGGACCAGCATAGGTTGATGATCATGATTTTACATAGTAAAGCAAAATTTAGTAAACATATTGATAAATACTTTTCACGTTCAACGATTTTATCTGAATTGCTATCGTTTCGAAAATTTGAACGAAATTAATCATGGTAAGAATACATCCTTAAAGTATTGAATTTTGTTTTACAGTATTTTTTTGTCTAATCTTCTTTGTTTCTTTTTCAGATTCTGAAAGGAGCCTACAGCTACTATACACTTCTCAGTCAGTCACAAATGAAATAAATAAAGTTTAGAAATAATAATTATATCAACATAAATATCGAAACTATTTAAAAAAATATTTAAATAAGTGAATGATAATCTAAAAACCAGGTTTCATTAACTAAAATTCATTCAAATAAATTGATTCTATCAAGAATAATGTTATTTTCTTCATAACACATATAATAACAAAACACATGAAAGTATATATGTGGTCACGCACCACCATTACAACCTATATCAGTCCAATGCAGGACTTAGAGCCTCTCCCACGAAAGGGGAGGTTATTGCCATAATCTCCACGCTCGGCAGGCGGGTTGAAGATTGAAGTATCATAAATTTAAAAATGGAAAACGCTGCTGCCCATTTTCCAGTCTATAGAGACACTAGATATTTTGCCTCGAAAACATTAGTCGTCTTGTACGACACCCACGAGTGTAAGGGGTTGGTGCTATTCTACTCTGCCGAACACCACACGGCTAAATACACACGGTCATGCACATAGTTTTGTTTTTGTGCACAGCAATAACAGGTTGCAGCCTACGGAAACTCAAGATCATTTACGTCAAGAACAGTAGTCGCCTTGTACGACAATTGCAAGGGATTGGTGCTATTCTACTCTGTCGGACACCACAAGGCTGGTATATAAGCAGCAGCTTTCGCCAACCCGCCTACCAAGTGTAGAGATTATGGCAATAACTTCCTCTGCACTGCATCAAGAGATCGCCATATCGATGGTCACTATAGCGACGGTACACAGAAAACATAACCCTCCTTCTGTCGCAGTCGAATAAAAAGTAAATATTAAATCACTAAGAAAAGAGTCTTTGCAACATGGCGGCACTGGAGTTCGAACGCGGTACCTCTCGGACCGAGTCCGATACGGACTCCTTTACCACTAGGTCACCGACGCTGTTCTACTGCCGACAGAAAATGTCTTGGATCAGAATATTGTGTAACAATCGTAAAAAGTAGTTGTCCGAATTTAAGTGAGGTGAGTATCGTTTTTGACGGAACCTTGTTACCTTGATATCTGGCAAATGGAAGTCTGATCGAGCCAGCAGGCGAATTACTTCGTCCTACACATTTTATTCATTGGAAAATAAGTGAAGGCTGTCTTGAATTATTCTGATTTAATAATTTCCCTACATGTCGAGCTTACCAGTCCATTACTATTTCATGTATAATTTCTAGGTACATAAATGGAAAAAGCATAAATATAAGGTATAATTAACAGACAAAATCTACTACTAATTGCTGCTCACAATTCTTATTAGATTTCTACTTACGTGTAATTACATGCCATAATAGAATCTTACTTTTATTTATAATAGCATTATAAAAGCAAAATATTGTTTTACACGGCTCATAGTGCACGTATTTCAAACGGTGGGTAATGAAATAAATGGGATATTAATTTTAAAAACCAGTCAAGTAATAACAATGAATAAGTTGTTCAAGTGAATTATAGAAGCGTTAGCCGAAGGATATAAAAATAACCAAAAATAAAAATAAATTTTAAAATTAATAATGTTCTGATTTTAGAATTACAGTAATAAAATTAATTAATCTAGATGAGCCAGCTTCAGGTGGTCTCAGCGTTTTAGCACATCATTATAATCCTAAACACTGTTGGGCATAGGCCTCCCCCAGAGATCATAAGCCATAGGCCTCTCCAAAAAGGCCGGCCCTGTGCCTTCCGTATCCAGCTGGTACCTGCGATCTTTACCAGGTCGTCAGTCTACCTTGTGGGAGGCCTACCGTCGCTGCGTCTTCCGGTACGTGGTCGTCCCTTGAGAACTTTATTGCCCCATCGGCCATCTGTTCTTCGAGCTATGCGCCCTGCCCGCTGCCACTTTAGCCTGGTAATCCTTAGGGCTATGTCGATGATCTTCGCTTGCTGATCTCCTCAAGTTGCCATACAGAGACTTATATATTTTTTAAAACAAGCGACTCCGGCTAAGCGTGGTCTTTCCATTGCCTTTTCGGTAACAGTAAGCTTTCTGAGAAGGCCCGTTTTACCTCATCTACATAAAATTGCGGTCATAGCTTATTTGCCATATTTAGGTGGCGAAGATTCGGGTGTCAGCAGCTGATTCCCAGTTATTAATGTAGCATCTCCCTCCGGTAGATGGGCCCTTACTTTGATGCAATTTGCCGGTACTGGTGCATTTTTTCGGCTTATATGTATTGGGGGGTCAGACAGTACATTATCCTGCGTATATCGAGCTGATATTTTTTGACAGCTAGCGAATGGGTCTTTTTGTATACTTGTTGCTGAATAATAAATAAATAAATAATCGTGGACGAATTCGCACAGCGCCATCTAGCCCCAAAGTAAGCAAAGCTTGTGTTATGGGTGCTGGATAACTGATAAACTACTCAAATACTTTTCTTTTTTTTATATATATACTTATTATACATAGAACACCCAGACCCGTAACAGAAATTAAAATTCATCATTTCAATTTCTGCCCGGCCGGGAATCGAACCCGGGACCTCTTGCCTGGCAGACCGGCATGTTGACCACTGAACCACTTAGGTCGTCAAAAACCAGCTGAGGCTGAAGCAGGTATTGTTTTTCTTGCTCACGATCTATGTTGCTGGATTCTATTGAGTTGATACGATTCTAAAGGGAAGTCACATTCTTCTTCTTCTTATCGTGTTAATGATAAAATAGGTTCCAGTCCAAAACTTTCATTTCTTATATACTTTTTTCATATTGTCCCTGTGTAAAGTTACATATTTACTAGATGGTGTAAAGTCTTTTAGAAATGTCTTATGGTTTCTACCGATTTGTTTACGAGTCTAAGGTAACATAAATCTATCTCATATACGTAGATAACGATATCACTATAATTGTTACTCGTACAATATTTAATAAAGGACGAAAAATACCCGCTCAAAGCCTGAATTACCCGAAATCGGGTAAATATACCCGTAACGGTAACTTTGCATCCATCCCAGACGTGGCAGCAGTACTCCTTGCAGGATCAGACTTGTGCTTAATGTAACTGAAGCTACTGCTCTGAAGTTACGTACCGCCTAACTTTCGAGAGGATGCAGCTGCAGTCTTTGCTTTGAATTCGATGATGACCGAATTTACCGAAGTTGAGATTTATAGATAGTTCAACACCAAAAAGCTGTAGGTTATCGGTAAGGAACATAACGAAAAGTTGAAATTAGATGGAATAGACTTCTTTTGGAAAAAACAGGACTCTACTTTGGTTGCGTTGAACGCCACCAGATTGGCTTCGCCCCAGTCAGAGACTGCCTTGAGAGTTTCGTCTAAACAGTCAACCATGGCCTTTCGACAAGACTGAATGTCGTCCCTCTTGGTTTTCGACCCTGACTGACATATATCCGTTACTGTGCTGTCGCAGCCAGAACCGAACCCTGAGGAACTCCCGCTTCGAAAGCTTGAATATAAGAAGAGTAGCTATCGATAACTATACTGGCGGATCACAGAGATTCAAAAACATAATCCGTAACATCTTGTAATACCTGTGTTCCATGAATAAATAATCTATAGCTGTTAATACATTTTTAAATAGTCACGCATTTTGGGCCAATAGTAAAGTTGAGACAAAGCTAGATGGCTTTCATTTATGGCGCAATGGTCTGTTTTGCCATCACCGCCATGATAATCATTACCGTTCTAGCGCTTATAACATCTGCCAAGGTCCGCTTTCCTACTCATTCTTCTCCACTTCGCCCAGTCTTCGGCATTCTTGCGGCGTAAACCGTTGGCTCTCGCATCCGACTCAACGATGTCAATCCATCGCTTTTGGGTCGCCCACGGGGTCTCTTTCCTGATACTGGCAGGTTCAGGTATCTATTTCCCACGCGTAACTCGTGACTATCCCAGCGCAAGCGAGCCGTCTCGATCCTATCTGGAGTGGAGTACACGAACGTGTTTCGTCAGCGCTGGTGGTGTCTCACAGTAGTAACTGTTCAGGTCTTATTATAATCTTGTATAATTTAAGCCCTTTGATGTCTTGCCGTGAGATCCCGCCATTTGGCCCAAGCTGCAGAGATTCGGGACTTCGGGATAATGGGGCCGATATCGCCAGACTCGTGCAACACGGATGCGAGGAATTATTGTAGAATTACTTTAAGTAACATACAATATTGATGCCATGCAGTAAATAATAAATAAATTATCACAAGTCGGTCAAGGAAACATTGAAAAATTGTTTAGCATTGTTCATAATTACATACAATACAATACTAATATCTATCGTGACTAATATCAGTGGAAAGTGATTGAATAATAATACTACAAGAAGGTGCAATAAACTTGATATCTAATACTATTAAGACTTTATGTGGAACCTGACTACGTTGCCTGAATTTCTTAACTAAGATCAATAAACATTCTACTAGCATTTCACTTGACATTTGCCAACACAAATAAGATGAAAATTTTTAGTTTATTAAAGAAACTAGAAGACCCGGAAAGTCCCCTTTTGGGCCCAAATATAAAGGCTTCAAAGTTTTGGGGATTAATACTGCCCGAAAATATTTACAAAAGGTATTTGCTAATATTATCACAAATATTATTATACACATTTGTCGCGACCGAGTTCGCTGAAATATACTTTACAAGAAGTGATTTAAATTTGCTTTTGAATAATCTCAAGATAGCTTTGCCATCTTGGATAACCACAGTTAAAATGTTCACTTTCTTTATATGGAAGAAGAAATGGTTGTCCATAATAGAGTATGTCAATAAAACGGATTTGAGTCAAAGGAAAACAGATGAAGAAACTTCTTTGAAAATATTGGCCACTAACACAAGATACTGTCGAAAAATCACTTATTTTTACTGGACACTTATGAATATGCTTTCCATAATAGTAGTATTGACGCCAGCCATCAAGTATTTTTTATCTCCGGAATACAGAGAAAATGTTAGAAATGGGACAGGAATATACACCGAGGTAATAACTTCTTGGGTCCCTTTTAGCAAAAGAAGTATTCCTGGTAAGTTATAATTCTCAGATTACATTTCAGTTCCTACGTAGAGTTTTGTCTAAATATACAGGGTGTAAAAAGACTTGTGAACAATGTAGTTATCGATACTTGATATTTTTTTGTACAAAAATACAACTTATTTTTTAAAAAAGAATCTCGATTTCTGCCTAAACTATTAGTTTCCGCGGGTATATTTCTTGGAGAAAGTTGTTCAGTTTCTTGGGGTTTCAATTAATGCTAGCGGTCTTTTTACAACCTGTATTTACTTTGTACTTCGGCTTGCGAACACCAAGATGCCGAAGACCGGGAGAAGTAGAGAAGAAAAAATAAGAAAGCACACCCTAGTATAAGCCGAGATTGACTGCTATGATGATGAAGATGATGATTTTCTTAATGTAATACGGCAGACAAGCAGACAAGCATGCCACCTGGGGTAAAGTGGTCACCGCCGGTCTATGGAAATCAGAAAACCAGGGGCGTTACTAATGCATTGCCCCCTTTTATATTATGGACAGGCATTTGACCGCCATCTCACCTGTTGGTAAGTGACGATGCTGCCAAAGATGGAGAGATTTGAAACAGTCTATTCACTCAGCCTTGAAGACGTCCAGATTATATAGATCAGCCTTAAAAAACCCGATTTAGAAGGACTAAAATAATACAAGTCCTTCAACATTAGAACATAATGTAACTAATATTATACGTATTATCTTTTAGGCTATCTGGCAGCGTCGGTGTTTCAGAGTTACAATTTATTTTATGGTACTGGCTGTATCGCTACCTTAGACACAAACTTTGTGGTGATCATGGTTTTCTTTAGAACTGAATTGCAGCTCTTGCAACTGGACAGTATGCAAATATTCGGAACTGAAAAGAGCCCTGTAAATCATGAAGAAGCATTCAAGAGGTTGAAGGATTGTGGACGCAGGCATAATGAGTTGGTCAGGTAAGTTTTACATTTGGTCGTCGCCGGTTTTATCGCTTAAAACTCAAAGCCAAAATTTCTTTATTGATTAGGACATTAAATATATCTTATCTAAATCGTCAGAAACGAGGGAATTGAAAAGTAGGAAAGAAACACACAAACGCTAGCCGCCCCAGGGTCGCAGTATACCTAATCATACCTAATTAAGGTAGATGTAGTCAAATTCTTAAAAAAAAAATAAGTAGTTTGCCGATATAGTTCATTTAAATTATATGCTAGTAATCTAGCAACCGTAAATTTATGTTTTACCTGCATGACTTTAATTTTTGGTAGAGCATGTTTTTCTTTATTTTTTATTGTTTTTATACCACTAAGGTGGCAACAAGCTTACGGCCTGCCTGATGATAAGCAGTCACCGCAGCCTATGGACATTTGCAACACCAGGGGCATCACCAACGCGTTGCCGACCCCGTAAAAACCTTTTTAGCCCTTTCTTGAATTACTGCATGTTGTGCTCTCCAGGTAGTTCATTCCACAACCTTAGTGTGCGTGGGAAAAAGTTCCTTTGGAACCGCACAGTTCACGACAATTTGGCTCCGAGTTGTGAGGATGAACTTGATTTTAGATACTCGCTTAGATTTTTTATCACTTTTTATGTTCAGTGACGAAAGTGTTAATGTGGTCACATCTTAGGAATTACATGGGACAGAAGTCTTTTTAGACACTGCCTGTTGTTCATTTTCTTGTTCTACTAGTTCATCATACAAGCACTGCGACTTTTGGTATGAGTTAAAAGACTGTCGCTGCTTACATTTTGTTATGATATTGTGAGCCTCGCACAGAGCTAGCTCCAGTTCTGAGATTCTACTCAAGACAGTTGTGTAATTCTTGTGACAGGTCTGCTGATTTGCAAGAACGTTGCGTATATTGTCTCTGTTCCTGGCCACTTGCAGGTAAAACCTAGCTCGCTCTTTAACTGAGTGTTTGTATTATTTAACCTTTGAATCACCTGTTCTGCGTCAGACCGATCCTCCAACAGCTCGTCACAGAGAGCTTTGGAGCATTTCATCTCGTCCAGCGCCACCTGCAGCTTGCATTCGATCTCCTCGCAGGAAGCGAGTCGTGTCTTAGTCCAGTGTAAAGTGCAGTACCTACTATTACAATTCATACTGCATTTTAATGAGGAATGTTAAACAGAAACACATTTGTTTCTGTAGCAGTATTGTCAACTTCTATGGAGCACAGTTATATTGCATTTTAAAAAGTATGTGAGAGCAAATTTCTGAAACTAACTTCCATTTAAAATGTTACGAAAACTTGTCAGTCACTGCAGTTTAGCTAAGAAATCAATAAAAAGGTCGTGAAGTTGTCGTCCAGTATGTGTTACTGCATTCATGTTTGTTTTTTATTAATTATTTTTGGTAATGTTTCTATCAAAAACTTATCAGTGTCCTAGAAAAATAATAGTTTTGTTTTTTAGATAGCTTACGAAATATATTTAACTCAAAATAGCTTAAATGCCTATTATGCACTTTAGGCTCAATACGGCAGAAATGCGCCATATTTTACGATACGGCCCCAAGACCAGACCTGGCTCGTAGACCCAGACAGTTACAAACCCGATGATTTAATAAGACCTCAATTTCAGGTTCGCTGAACTGTTCGACTCCTGCCTATCGCCAATAATGCTGCTCTATATGTGTGTATGTTCCATCACGCTATGCTCCGTAGGTTACCAGATAACGACTGTGAGTATTAGGGCTCGTTTATTACATTGCAGCTTGGCCGAGAGCGTTGGTGGCCGGGTGGTAAAGGTTTCCGACTCGTGACTAGCTCACGAGTCGGAAACCCAGGTCCCAGGTTCGAATCCCACTGCGGCTATGTACCAATGGCTCTTTCCTAAGTTATGTACATCAGTTAAATACTAACCGATACTCTTACGGTGAGGGAAAACATCGTGATGACACCTGCACATTCAGGAGACTGAATGTGTAACCATAATCTAATTTGGTCAGGTTCTCCTGGTATCAGGATTATGGAGGTCATAGGTGATGATGTTATGCGGGGGTTAAGCGTTTGTTTGCATGTAATAAAATAAGCTATTTGACATTAGTATAGAAACCAAAGTTTCCCTAGCGAACAAGTTCAACAGCTTTCAAGATCGCCTATCAAAGATTCATCCACATATCGCCATCGCCATAATCCGTTTTTGTTTATCCACAACATATATGTTAAGGATGAGTTTGTCGCTACTGTCCGTGAATATAAAACACTATCCACGGTTGATGTTCTTGGCGATGGTAGCTTAAGCAAAGGGTTTACGTCAACGAGCACCTAACTCCGCACAACAAGCAACTATTATCCAAGACGAAGGCCGTAACTAAGGAGAAACTATAAATTTGTCTGGATCAAGTACTTCAAAATACACGTGAGAAAAAATGATTCCACTAAGATTCTCGTTATCACCAACGAGAAAGATTTAAACAAGTTGTCGTAGATCGCATCTTAATCGGCTTGTTTTTGTTTCTGCTGTTTAGTAATTTAATTGTTTTTGTAAGTTTGCCGCTCTAATTTATTTTGTTTAGTAGACGTAGTAAGAAATTGTAAAATGTTTTGCATGCCTGGCGTATTGCGTCTACCGAGTAGCTTGACCTTTATACCCACCGAACGCTTAACGCTAAGTTTTGATACGAGTGGCGGGTCCTTTGTTACCTCCAATTACGTCACCAGTAATGAAATGCTCTTGGTTGGCACAATTAACACGTTTTTATCGCATTACAATAATATTAAAAACGATTATGGTGAGATATTGGATCTAATATTTGGCACTAGTGAAGTTATTGTTACAAATAGCAGTGATAACCCGCCCGCGTTATAGGTTGTGCCAGTAGATACTTTACTTCTAAAAAAAATATTTAGTGCCAAATGCTTCACGACACGATGTTTCGGTATTTAGCACTGACGAGGGCATTTGCAAAGCTTTTTCGACCTACTTCCAATCCACTTTTTTGCACTCCCACAATCGTAATATTAGTGATGATGACGCCGTTTTCTGTAGCACCGTGTCGGATAACTCTTTAATTCGTGGTGATATCAATTCCATTTGGAAGTTGCTTGAGGATCTGGATCCAATTAAATCAGCTGGACATGACAACTTGCCGGCTGGGTTTCTTAATAATTGTGTCAAAACGATATCAGTGCCTGTCACTATGTTGTTCCGTAAGTCGTTTGCAACGGGTGCCGTGCCTAGTTTGTGTAAAAGTGCTTATATAACACCGGTACATAAAAAGGGGTCTTAGAGTGAGGTGTCTAACTATCGTCCAATCTCAAAGCTTTGCATAGTCTCCTACAGTTCTTGAGAGGTTAGTATACGACCAACTATATCCAGCTCTGAAGCACTCCTTCAGTAATAATCAGCATGGTTTCCTTAGGAGTCGCTCAACGGTCTCCAATCTGGTGTTACTGAACAATTTCATAACTAAAGCGATGGATGGCGTTTCGGAGATTGATGTTGTTTACACAGATTATAGTAAGGCTTTTGACAGAATTCAGCATGACATCTTATTAGCTAAATTATGTAAGATCTGTGTGAGGGGAGATTTGCTTCGCTAGTTTTCTTCTTACATTGAAAATCGGTCGCAAGCGGTTGTTATCAATAACTATATTACTGGATGGGTCTCTGCTCCCAGCGGCGTTCCTCAGGGCTCCTTGCTGGGACCGTTGTTATTCGTGATCTTTGTGAACGACATCGATCTGTGCTTCCGCCCGGCACGTCTACTGTATTTTGAATATAATATGTTTATTTCAAGAAGCAATACAAATACATAGTACACAGAGAGAAATAAATGCATAAATTCAACATGGAAAGTATCTTGCACTGCTCAAGGAATCGGACCCGACTCAGCTTGTTGTTGCTATAGGTCGACAACTTAACTGGTATATCGCCTGCGTTAGGTGAGGTAGGCGGGAGGGTGATTTTTCGTTGATGTACGCGGGGGTGCGGGGCGCGGGGCAGTGAGCATTTTCTTCCACGAAACGTCAGTTGATGAAGTTCCTCGGAAAAAGAATGCACATGAGATTATGCCCGAACTTGTCCCAAGATTAAGTTTAATATCCCGAGACAAGAAACCTAATCTTTGCCAATGGCTTTTAAAACTAAATCCCGATTTTTAATTCGGTGCAAAAAAGTAAGTTTTTGTTCATATTTATTTTATGGCCTCACTGTGGGCCTTATAAGAAAACTCAATATCGCCCAATGGGCGGTGGGAAGGGCTATACTTGGAGTGTCATTGCGCGATCGAATCAGGAATGAGGAGATCCGCAAGCGAACTATTGCAAAAGATTGCCAAGCGGGCAGGGCACATAGGTCGCATATTCTCGAGTGGCAATCACGTGGAAGACGCAGCGTGAGTAGGCCTCCCACTAGGTGTGCCGACGATCTGGTAAAGATCACAGGTGTAGCTGAATGCGGAAGGCGCAATACCATTTGTGGAGATCTCTGGGGGATGCCTATGTCCAGCGGTGGGCATCTTAAGGCTGAAATGATGATGAAGATTTAATACGTACAAATGAATATCTAAGTTTAGTTTCGAGTCGAGAAGATGGGAGCGCCTCACAGCGCTCCTTCCTCTCCATAGCGCTTACTTTTAAACCCCTGTGTATCTATTAATGTTTTAAGCTAACATTTCAAGCCTCCACCTCGGGATTTATCATCGATAAATTAACCTCGTGTGCGTTATTCCCAGAGTCCGTCTTAAAATACCGCGATGTGCGGAATCCGCGGGCGCACTGAGAAACGTCCCTTGTGCTCCCTGCCCCGCGTCCCCGCGCTCAACCCCGAAACGTCACATGACGTCACCCATTCTGCCCCCCTCATACCGCAGGCGATATACCAGCTAAGTTGTCGACATATAGTCGGTGAAACTAACAACACTGATATTCTATCAGCACCAGAGTTGTACAGCTAAATAAAAATGTTTCATATATATAAAATGTGTCGTGCGACCGCCGAAACTCATCAAATAAATATTTGAAAGGTAAGTTAAATATATACAGAGAATTATGGAAACAACTTTGAGTACCATACGTGCATGTAGAGATAAAATAATAAGATGAAAATAAAAAACTTATGCTAACTTTCTTTGTGCACAATAAATTGCTAAATAAATAAATAAATAAGCTCAATACAATTAATATACATATTAAATACCTACTATCATATAAAAAGAAATATCTATTATGATGGATCACGTCCCGCGCATTAGTTGGTTGTTGTTTTATGAACATTAAGTAAATATTTACGATACGATTTTTTAAAAGTAAACTTGGACTTAATGCTACGTAATGGCGGAGGAATGTCATTCCAACATTTAGATGCACGATAACTGAAACTTCTTCTAAATGCCGCAGTTCTGTGTTGCGGTATGGAAAGGACAATGGAACAGGATCTTACCGAATATTTAGTTGAGCCAGAGTAACGCCAAGTGAGCTTAACGTATAGGTTTATTGAACTTTATTAAGTCGTGCAATTCACAAGCACACATTAGTGTTAAGCGATGATGCATTTTTAGAAGATATGACTTTTATGGAAAGGAGAGACATGTGTACGGGGTGGTATAGGGAAGCAAAAACGAGCACAGGCGTTCTGTATTATTTGTACTATTTTCTCAGTTTTTTTATAAAGACAAGGACCATACACTCCTATACAGTAATTAATTTAGAAAGAACTAAGGTTTCACATCGTTTAATCCGTATTTCAACGCTTATAAATGATTTGATGCGATAGAGGACTTTTGGCCTATAACAAGTTTCTAGCTAAATCGATTACATGATTTTCGAATCGAAGCTGGGGGTCAAAGTTGAGGCCCAGGTTGCGATCTTCCAAAAAAAACTCAAGAGGCTCACCCATAATTGAGACTTTAGATTGATGTGCTGCTATCGATTTTATTTGAATTTTCGTACCTATTACCATAAATTTAGATTTAGTCTGATTTTGATTGCCGCATCGATATCATTACGGGACACAGGATCGTAAACTTGGATGTCGTCGGCATAAATATGGTACTTACAGCTACGAAGACAGTTAAAAATATCTGACGTTATATAATAAATAGAAGAGGACCTAAAAACGAGCCCTGTGGCACTCGTGTAACTGAAAGGGAGTCGGATGTTATAAGATTTCCATCAGATTTCCAAATCTCTGATGCCGTCCGTTGAGAGAACTATTAAACCAATTACGTGTACCAGAATCAAAGCCATACAAAATGAAGTTCTTTTGTAATACTGACAAGTTGATGGAATCGAAAGCTCGTGAGAAATCTAGAAGTACTAGAATCGAGCCCAATCCTATATCTTGATTTTTACCACTTCTAATAGGGCGGTGGCAGTACTTCGCTTTGTCCTAAAGCCGGATCAGGAAGGATGTTGTGCGATTCGCAGAAGGCAACTAGCTGATCATAAACAACATTCTCCAGAATCTTATATAAAAAAGGCAAAATACTAATGGGTCGAAGATCTTGTAGGTCAGTTGCATTATTTTTTTTAGGTAACGTGCATCAAAGCACCTTTTCATTGGTCAGGGAATACACCGCTAATTATTGACCTATTTATTATTGATGTAATAATGGGAAGTGTTTTTGGAAGAGTGAGAATAATCATGTCTCTAGAGATTCAATCCAGGCCCATAGCATTCGACTTTATGCCCAAAATAATCTTTGCCACTACATTCTCATGAACAGGTTTTATGACGAATGGAGCATCACTTGGTCTAGGCAACTCACAACCCATGGTGTCAGATATGATAGAGCCCGAATTACCAGGAATAGTTGGGAAATGTTTGTTAATAGCATCGGGATCATCAAAGTAGGTAGGAAGATCTGATAAGGTTTTTAAGTTTGGTAAAACCGTTGCCTTTAAATTTTTCCATTATGTTTTGCCGTCTTTTAATCTACTATTGATCATGTTATCGAAATAAGCAGTTTTTATGCAACAATACTAGAAATTACGACGTTTTAAAGACTTGTAATTATCTTTATCATGCTGTTTGTTAGGTAAGCTGTTTGTTAGGTAACTTATATTTAGTACGCGCCTTGTCACGCAAACTCATCATAAACCTGACGTTGCTGGTCAACCATGGCAGCATGCGATCACTCACTATTATACATTTTTCAGGGGCAAACAGATCAAATAGGCTTATGATAGTACTATTAAATAAGAGAACCATGTCATTGACTTTTTCTAAAAGAGTGATATCATGCCAACGAATGTTTTCAAGAGCCGATTCAAAGTCATTCAAGTTTATGTTTTTCAAGTGCTTATGTAAAATTGATTGGTTTTGAATTTTTCTCTTTTTGAGTTTTAAATAAGCAAAAACTGCCGAATGGCCTCCAAGTTCAGGGATGTGTACAACTGCAGTGTTCATTATGCTCGCATCTGTAAGGAATAAGTCAATAAGTGTAGCACTATGCGAAGTATGGTGAGTGGGTTGAGTAATATGGTTACTTAAACTAGAGCAGTATTTAAATTGATGTAAAGCAACTATTTTGTAATCGTTTCTAATAAATTTATATTAAAATCGCCCATGAGTACGATGTGGTCATAATTAGTAAACGATGATATTGAGTCAGTCAAAATGAATAAAAACAATTGTTAATATTCACCCAGTTCGGCCTGTATGCTGTCCCGATAAGAAGGCGGATTTTATTTAAAGTCAACGTGATCCACATTTGCTTGACTTCAGCGTGGGTGATTGGATGAGGTTGTATTCGGATAGTTAACCCTTGCTTGAGATAAAAGCCCACCCCACCACCGCGCGATCTGGAGAGACCACGTGGGCGCGAAATGTGCCGTAAGCGATATAGATGGAGCACAAAAATCATTACCTTCACTCAGCGAAGTTTCATTTATTGCCATAATTTCAGGCATTTCCCGCAAAACAAATGACTGAAGTTCGTCGTCTTTATTGCATAGTGACCCAACATTTAGAAGGCCTAACTTCAGAAAACGAGTATTAATCATTCAATCAAATCAAGTCGAATACGTTTAGGTTTTCACATACTTATGAATGTCGTACAATATAAAATGAATGCTAGGCACCACATTGTTTGTAAAATAAATATAGGTATAAATATTTTCTATTACTGAATAATATATGTATGTATTAATAATTATTATTTCAAATGTCTGTTATTGGTATGAAAACAATAAATAGGTATAATTTGTTATAATAAATTCTCTACAAAACGTGTTAACAAAAGGTACTAAGTCTAGTCCGTTTCCTTTAACTTGCACAAAACTAATATAAATCTAAATGACTAAAGCCATTGCCACATACAAAGCTCGGCGCGAGCGCGGCGTGAGCGCGGTGCGATATTTGCTAGGCAACCACCGCGCGGCGCGATGGTTGCCTAGCAAATATCGCACCGCGCTCGCGCCGAGCTTTGTATGTGGCAAGGCCTTAATCTAAGATGAAATAACAGGCCCGAAGATTTTATTGTAATCTTGTTGATTGCGAAATCGATGTATGATTGTGTCCTCTGTTTTCCAAGCAAAAATGCGGCCGTGCTTCGTCCAGACAAATCTCCATTTATTTTCGCCACCGGCCTTGCCAACCAGGTAAAATAGATTACGGTTGGACTTAGTAAGACGCTCATTGATATAAAAGGCTTGGCCTGGTGGTCGGGCAACCCTAAACCTTCCGTGTTAATGCCTCGTCGTGTGCGTGCACTTGTCAAGAGACCGCCTTTCAAGGCTTGTCGGGACAAACGCACAACAATATGTCGTGGTCTGGGAATTTTCTCTGGTTCATTACCTCCTTTAGGACCAACCCTTGTGGCACTTACGACGTCAGATTCGTAAAGGGAAAAGTTAAAGTTCGTAGCAGCACTCATTACTACGTGCATTGCGGACTCACCGTCAAATTCGGGAATTCCTGATACCTCCACATCATTCTGGAGTGATTGTTATTATCGGTTATTCAGATTTTCTTTCAGCTGTAACAGAGAAGACAAAAGCCCCCGCGTATAAGATAATGACGTATATTGTTACTTTAAGTTATGGATTTCAGTACGTAGGGTATAATTTTCGCCTTGAAGAGCCTGAATTCGGGCATCGGTAGAATGTACGGACACATACAAATCGGAAACTTGGGAACCTTAAAAGTCCGTTGTGGCGGTGAAGTCACTTTTCAGCTGTTCGATGGTAGAATTAAGTTCGGTGCGCAGATCACGAAACTTCAGATTAAGTATGTCATTTAACCTGGCTCCCAAGTTTTCCTCCAGTAGTTTAGTGACACATTCCAAGGTGAGCGCAGGAACGGAGTTGGCCTCGGCTTCTGAAGGTAAGCCCTTAAATGATGCCTTTCTACGTCTACTAAGCAAAATCAATTAGTGCGGCAAACTATGGGCAGCGACAATACAAGAGAGGTAGGGCATGCTGGGATATCCCACTCGAATCGGAGCTGCCCGGCTGGGGAAGTACCTCCTTACAGAATACAGCAGTCAAACAACACTATTTTAATAGTGTTGTGTTTCTGCCGGTGAGTAAGGTTTCAAGTGCTCCATGGGGAACCGTGGCTTTGGCAGTGGAAGGCCTAGCTGTCATATTCGCTGTTACGTGGCTGAGCGGGGGCAGTGAAATGGCGCGGCGGTCAGGGAGACCTAGTGAAACGGCTGTCACGGCTGTCCGCTGGCCGCACGCAGGCTGAACGGGCTCCCGAATCCAAGGAACACATAATCTCCGCCCTGGGAGGCTGAGCTGCCAGTCTCGCGAAAAGTCCCTGGCGTAATGTTCGTGCCGGAGGAGGAGACCGGAGTGGACTCGAATGCTATTTCAGGGCCCTGGGCCCTTCCGCCCACTGCGCCAGCAGACCGCATACTTGCCAGACTCCGTGGCAGTTATGATAGCCTCTTTGCCTATTTGCTGCCAGAGCAACCCCTTTAAAACTTTTAATAACCCCCCAAAACATGGCCAAGAAAAGAAGAAAAATTGTTTTAACAGTGGCAACCCCATCCACTCTAAAGGTGGACTTTTGCAATATTAGGGGTCTTCATAGCAATGTCAACGCAGTCCATCAACACCTTGAGTCTGCGCAGCCCTCCATTCTTTTCCTGACGGAGACACAGATATCCTGCCCGGCTGATACATCATATCTGACTTACCCCGGGTACAAGCTCGAGCATACTTTTGAGCGTCGTACCGGGGTGTGTATGTTCATTCGGGAGGATATCTGTTGCCGCCGTTTACACGGCCTTGAAGACAGGGACCTGTCGATTATGTGGGTTCGCGGGGATCACAGTGGCCACACTCATATCTACGCAGCCCTATACAGGTCTCATGGCGGTGACTCGGATACGATGCGACTTTTTGAGCGCCTGAAAGTAACGACTGATAAAGTCTATGAGCAGTATCCTTCAGTTAAGTTAGTGGTTTTAAGAGATTTTAATGCCCACCATACGGAGTGGCTCGGTTCTCGGTCTACTAAGTAGTTAGTAGCGGGAAGGTCTGCTCACGAATTAGCTCTGGTCTCTCACAATTGATTCGCTTGCCAACTAGAATCCCAGATGTTGAGGACCATACAAGCTCCTTGCTGAACCTTCTGCTGACTACGCTCCCCAGTGGGCACTCCATCTCCGTGGATGCGCCTCTTGGCTCGTCGGATTACTGCCTTGTGCGCACACAAATGCCTTGTACATTATCTGAGTCTCCTGGGCCTACCGGATGATCCTGATACCTGTGCCACAGCAGTCGCCGAGACGAGACTGCTTCATTCCTATCCCGCTAGTGGCTGCTATTGCTAGACGACCGTGGTTTAATCAGCCATGCAGAGAGGCTCGATAAGTAAAGCAATCTGCGTACGAAGCTTGGACTACTGCTCGTCTCAATCGGGACCCGAATATTGCTGATGCAAAGCGTAAGTTAAATGCTACCTCGAGGAACAGCAAGAGAGCGATCGCTAGAGCAAAGTTCGCCTTCGTTAGCAGAATTGGCGAGCGATTCACTAGCTACCCCTCTGGTAGCCGGGCTTTCTGGTCACTTGCCAAAGCTGCCAAAGAAAACTTTAGTCAGTCGTCCTTTCCACCACTGCGTAAAGCTGACGGTACCCTGGCCCACAGTGCAATAGAGAAAGCCAATTTACTGGGTGCTCTCTTTGCATCAAACTCGACACTGAATAACGGAGACACCGACTCGCCTACCATCCCGTGATGCGGCAAATCAATGCCGGAAATATCCTTTTCTCAGCGAAAAGTACGGCGGGCTCTGCTCTCTCTAGATATTCGAAAATCGAGTGGGCCCGATGGTATTCCGGCGGTGGTGCTCCCGAATTGTGTCCGGTACTAACGCGCTTCTTGCACTCTCATACTCCACTGGGATAGTCCCGTCTTCATGGAAGACTGCCCACGTACACCCTGTGCCCTAAAAGGGCGACAAATCAGACCCATCGAATTACAGGCCTATCGCTATTACCTCACTTCTCTCTAAGGTGATGGAGCGAGTTATAAACGCACAGCTCCTTGGTTACCTAGAAGAACACGATCTCTTGAGCGACCGTCAGTATGGTTTACGACATTGTCGCTCAACGGGTGATCTTCTAGTGTACCTGACACATCTTTAGGCTTTAGCTGTTGAGAGTCAAGGTGAAGCATTGGCTGCTGGCCTATATATAGCGAAGGCGTTCGATCGGGTCTAGCATAGATATCTTCTATCGAAGTTACCATCAAACGGGCTTCCCGAGGGATTGTGCAAGTGGGTAACTAGCTTTTCGTCCAGCAGATGCATCGAAGCCGTAACTGACGGCTGTTGCTCCAATAGCTTGGACATTAACGCTGGGACACCAGCAAGGCTCGGTGCTGTCTCCAACTCTGTTCCTTTTCCATATCAATGATGTGCTGTCCATTGACGGCATTCATTACTATGCGGATGACAGTACTGGAGACACTTTTTATGCGGGTCGTGCGAATATCCCTCGTGCCATAGTGGAGGAAAGTCGCGATGTACTTGTGTCTGAAATCGAGAGTACTTTATCTAGAATTTCCGATTGGGGACGACTAAATCTAGTCCAATTCAACCCCACTAAGACACAAGTATGCACGTTCACCGCCAAGAAAACTCCATTCGTTGTAGCTCCACAGTTCCAGGATACACCGCTTGCCATCTCTGAGAGCATACATATCCTAGGTGTCGACATCTCCAGTGACGTCCAGTTTCGCAGTCATTTGGAAGAAAAGGTCAAGCTCGCATCTAAAAAGCTGGGTGTTCTTAACAGATCGCAGCAATTTTTCACGCCGGGGTAACGACTTCTCCTATACAAGGCTCAAGACCACATTTGGAGTATTGCTCCTATTTATGGGCGGGAAGCACCGGCATATCAGCTTGGTCCTTGTGACTCGATCCAAAAGCGCGCTGTGAGAATTGTCGATGATACCATGCTCACAAGTGGTATTGAGCCGCTGAGCCAGCGGAGGAATTTCGCCTCCCTTTGTGTGTTCTACCGCTTGTACAACGGTGTTTGTTCTGAAGAACTGTTTGATATGATGCCTACAGCTACATTCTATTATCGCACCGCTCGCCATCGACAGGGAGTTCAGAGAGAGTCTCGAACTGTGCGGTTCCAAAGGAACTTTCTCCCATGCACACTAAGGTTGTGGAATGAACTACCTGGAGAGGTTTTCCCTGGAGAGTACAACATGAAGTTCTTCAAGAAAAGGGTTAAAAGGTTTTTACGGGGTCGGGAACGCGTGGGTGATGCCCCTGGTATTGCAAACGTCCATAGGCTGCGGTGACTGCTTACCATCAGGCAGGCCACAAGCTTGTTTGCCACCATAGTGGAATTAAAAAAAAATACTATTAAATTACTAAACAGCAGACTCAAAAACAAGCAGATTAAGATCTGATTGTTTAAATCTTTCTTGTTGATGATAACGAGAATCTTAGCGGAATAATTTTTTCTCACGTGTATTTTGCAGTACTTGATTCAGACAAACTTATAGTTACTCCTTAGTTGCGGCCTTCGTCTTGGATAATAGTTGCTTGTCGTGCGGAGTTAGGTGATCGTTAACGTAAAAAATCTGCTTAGCATCACCATCGCCAAGATCATCATCCGTGGATAGTGTTTTATATTCACGGACAGTAGCGGCAAACTCATCCTTAACTCGTGGAGACTCGCCCTTAACCGCGATTATGTTTAATCTTGAATTTTGATCTCGATCCGCCATTTCACCCCTTACTGCCGCAATATCAGCCATGGTAGCATTTAAACTATTCTCCAACGTCTTCATACCGGAGACGTGATGTGTTGTGGGTGTCAAAAATGCAGAACCGCAAATACGTTATCCCCTTGAGAATTACGATGTTATTGTAATTTTTCTTTTACAGATCGAAATAGATGCAATGCAGAAACTCGTGGCGTTAGAGTTATTAATATTTGGCGTTACTCAGCTGTTCATGTACTGTTGGCATAGCAACGAAGTGTATTACGCAGTAAGTGGTCTATTACTTTGAACTAAATACGAATTTCTGAATACATTTTGTATGAGCAACGTGGGAACATATCTGTATAAGACAGAGGTCACATTATTATGCTCTATGATAAAATAAAACAACTAAATAGCGTTACCGGTATTTTATATAATTCTTAAACTTACAACAAAAATAAATGCAATGGTATACTTAATCCATGCAATCATGCGCAAGAAATCCGCGTCGCTGATGCAGCGCCTTAGGATTAGTCGCTACAGTATCCTGTGGCTCTAGCACAAGTGTGTACGCGACAAAGCTCGCGCCGCGAGAGAGCGTTTGTCTCTTTCTCTCAATACTAAGACGACGTAGATAGCAATACCTATGTCGCGCTATTTCTCGCTTATCGCGCGCGAGAGCAACTTGTGCTAGGCCTACTGAAGACAGTTGCGGAGAGTTTAGACTTGGCGATCCAAACCCATTGCATAAAACTAGCCATTGGAGCTGAAACATAAGCTACATTAAATTTATACTAATAGTTCTAACATAAAAATTAAGTAACATTTTTTTTTTTTTTTTTTTGCGGGTAGACGTTGCCGAAAATACAGCAAAATTTTGAGCTCCACTATTTTAATTCTTTAAAAATAATTTATTTAATATTATTATCAAATGACAAGTCAAAATTGATTAATTAACACATCATCACTCGCTGTGCATATTAAGTCACTGTTTCCTGTGCACCTTTCACTTTCTGCAAGCACCATCACAACCATCACTACCATGGAAGCCTCGTCTCAGCTCAGGAGTGACATCACCACTTTATTGGACAAAATGTGTAGCTTTGAAGAGCGCCTGGACAAAGCAACCACTTCATCTGCATCTTCGTCAGCCGACTTGCCAGCACTTGTTTGTGAGCCCACACTTGGCCGTGAGTTTATCGAACTCAAAGTTTCTGTTTGGCAAATTCTCACAAAAATGCAGACTCAAATCGAGGGTTTGGCATTGGGTCAAGATCGCCACGAGGCTTTCCTACGAAGGAAGGCATTACTCATACATGGGGTCGCTGAAAACAAAGAAGAAAAGGTTAGTGAAGTTGCAGTGAACATAATAGTAAATAACATGCATGTGTCCGATCTCTCCGTTGGGGATCTGCAGACATGTCACCGCTTGGGTGCCTCCAAGCGGGACAAGCCTCGCCCAGTCCTGGTTTGATTTCGTGAGCTGGAGCATCGACGCCTTGTATGGGACTCCAAGACTTCCCTTAAGGGTACCGGAATTGTTGTCTCTGAATTTTTGACCAAATCAAGGCACGACATATTTATGGCCGCACGTAAGCATTTCGGTGTCAAAAACTGCTGGTCGGTGGATGGCAGGATCGCCGTCATCCTTCCCGACAAGACAAGGAAAAAAATTGAGACTGTTGCTGAATTGCAATCCATAATCGCTGCGTTCCCTATGGCTGCAGCCTCTGCGTCTACTACTGATACTGGCAAAGCTGCTATCCCGGCGGAGCCAGCGATCTCTGTAAGGCCCAGGGCCGCTGCCTCAAAGCAACCAGCAGCCACTGCCGCCGTCGCCAAACGTACAAGAAAGTAGGAGAACGCTTTTCGGGTCTGTCAACTCTTCCTTTTTCCGATTACGTAGCTATTATTTTCTTTTTATTTAGAGTACATACTTTTGTATAAATTATGAAAGAGGTCATTTCAAAAATTTCCCGTTTAAATTTGTTTGGAAATGCAAGGTCACTTTAAATTCTTACATTGTTTACTTATTTGACAAAAATTATTTGACAAGTGACAATCACTTTTTTTTTTTTTTTACTGCGTTTTGTTATAGCAAATGTGTATTCTTTTTTATGGCCTAACACCTTAGAAATGTTTCCGGTGTGTTTTTCTGAGCTGATCATGGAATGCTCCAACCTCATACCCTTTTTTATACATGTTTTGGTTGTTTTTGAATATTTATTTTATTTTAATGAAACCTTACAGCACGCCACAGTAAGTGTTAGTGATGAATAGTACCAAGAGTAGTTTGTACTAAGAGTACCTATTATAAGTAGGTACTTAGTGTTTTAATATTTTATTATATATATATATATTTTTTTTTTTTTTATAATCGTATTATATTGAAGGCATTGTATGAATAGCTTAAATGATAGTTTTTTCTCATGTTCGTCGTCATCGTCTAACGAAAATTATCTTAGCGTCAACTCTGAAGACAGTGATGATGTGTCCACACGACTTTCTGTACATGATCAGTTGAAGGTATCCTTTACTAAGTTCCCAAACAACTTTAATGTTGTACACATCAATTCCCAGAGCATTCCTGGCCATTATTCCGATTTACTGGCATCCTTTAGTAGCAGTCCAGTGGATGCTGTGCTTATCTCAGAATCATTCTTGAAGCCTTCTCTCCCTTCTTCTCAATTCTCACTTCCCGGCTTCACACTCATTCGCAATGACCGTACGGGCAAGGGAGGCGGTGGCGTCGCAATATACCTACGCGACGATATTCTGTACACAATTGTCAGCACATCACCAAGTTTTTGTTTTTTGCTGATGGGTAGGTCTCAAAAGTTGCAGAATGACAAGCACAATGAAATGTAGTAAATCGTTTTTTTATTTAATATAACTTATAGCCCTCTACCTGCGTTTGAAATTTCGGAAATCTTGATATTTTCTAACTTAAGTTAAGTGAATAAAAAATAAAAATAAAACAAGTTATATCCAAATACAATACGTTTAATTATTAATCAAACATTGTTTATCAATATTTAGAACAGACAGTAACATTTTAATTAACATATTGTAGTAAGAAAATCATGTCAATCAGAGGAAAATCTCCCATTTTAGGATCTGAATTCGGCCTTACAGTCAAAGGAGGGCATTAGAGATCTAGACTGAATTTTCGTGCGTATAAGACCGTCGCGCGCCTTTTCTCCTGCTACTGTGATAGAAGCTTCAGTGACTAGCTTCACACAACGCTCAACAGCTTGGGTGTGACAGGGAAATTTGGAAAATTCTAAACTTATAGTAGTTTTATTATGCAACATTTGCAGCAAAGTTAAGTCTGAAATCCTGTGAAACATAGGAGGTGAGGTCACTGATAACTCGTTCCAATTAATCATTTCAATGTAATCGCTCGCACTGAAGTTTAATTGCGGTATTTTGAATATTCTTATTTTACTGGGCGATTCCTTTCGAGCTTTAATTATACGCCTCAGAGCCAATTCCCTCGCAAATTCTCTGTCGTCTGTTATCATGGCTAACAAAAGATTTTCGGGGTGAGCAAAGAATGCATTTCGTTGTATCACGGGATCTACGACTAACTTAGTTTCCTCTGATAAGCATCTCGAGTACTGCATCAGGTTGAAAAGATGGTTGGGTCCCATTTCACAAGAAGAATGACGTTTGATCTGAAACCATATGGGAGCGTATACTTTCATTATGTAATAAACCAATACTCGTAATTGTTGAGTTGGTTCACTGGTTCCTATGTAAAGTCGTAATATGCGGTTCGCAGTAGTAAGCCAACGAGAATGAGACATATTGCCCGGCTGTCTGTTAGCAAGTTCTTCACTACAAACACCAGGGGGTCTAAAAAGGCCTCATTCGCATTTCATATTATGATTCATATTAGACTACTACAAACTTATCTGATCAGGTGGCCAGTACTGGAACTAAGTGACGCCATTTTGAATTATCATGTCATTGTCAACAAAAGCGACGCTGTAGATAAGTTTGTCACACATTAATATGAATCATAATATGAAACGCTAATGTGGCTTTTTTAGACCCCCAGATGCCACTGCATGACATATTTCAAACAGATATTTTTGGTCTGTGCTCAAACTTTTCGTGGCTTCTTCATCCTGGACAATAAGGTTTCCAGTCACAGGTACAAAACTCTTTACAGAGAGATTTTCACAAGTTTCCAATGCTTTGCCGATGGGACCAGAGAACGCACTAGGTCCACTTGTCCGTCCATCTAGGTAGGTAAATAAATGTCTCAATGGTAATTCATTAGCGTGAAGTTGACAAATGAACCATTGTAGAGGTCTTTTCAAACGTAACTCCATATGACGTATAGCTCCAGACTTCCATCCAGTATTAGTTTTAGTACCATCACATCCAACGCATTTGAGATCATCCAAGGTAACATTGTTACAGTTAAGAAAGTCCAGGATTGAATCACATATTCCTTTTCCAGTACCAATGCATGGTGTTGTATGTCCTAAATAGTGGGATTTAGGTTCGCGTATCAGTGAAATATGCTCTTTCACTACCACTCGTCGATATGAACGGCCGTTTTTCTTTTCGATCAGTAGGGTTTTATCTTTGCGTCCGTCGAAATAGATGCTCTCTAACACATGTTGATGAAGGTCATCCTGAAGATTCTGCCTTATTTTATTTCGGGCTCTACGTAACTTACTTTTGTCTATCACCAACCGGTTTTTATCAGCAGACACCAACCCTACGTCCTGGAGCACTGCACTTGCGATAGCGGCCGCTGATCGATTAGAAACTCCGTATCGGTCACATACGCTCGCCAACTTTGGCAGACTTACAGTGTTGTATTTTACAGTAGGTTTTTGCACAGCTGATGTGGACGGCACTGGTTCTCTGTCACCAATGGAGTCTCTCATCTCTCTACTGGCAGTATGAATTTTCCGTGTTACACTTCGCTCTACTTTATTTTCCGTCTTGCGAACTTTCATGCGCCTTTCAAATGCTCGCTGTATTTTTTGGGTTGCGTGATGATCGAGGCTACCTATCATCATTTTTCTGTCGGTTCTTTGGTCTAACAGGAACGACCGTTCAATAATAGGAACCTTCCCATCCTTAGAACAGGTGCAGGAATCAAAACTACTGCATTTACAAGCCGCGATATCAAAGAGAATTGTCATAGTAGTTTGTCGAAAAGTTTGGACTTTTTCCTCATAAGAATCAGTTCTTTTTTGTTTAGGATAGCGAATAAGCTTCAAGTATTCGTCATAATACCTCTTGAGCAAGTCCTTAATGCGTTTAGTGCTCACAGTCGGAATCGAAGCAGAAGTCCAGATTTTTTCGATCTCGCGGCAGACATAGGCGAGAACGTCGGTAACAGATGGCTGTTTTCCTTTGTTTTTTTCTTGTAAATCATGTCGCACATACAAAATAAACTTTATGACGTCACTTACAGTAGGTAATACATTCGCACACAATACAATGGGTGTTCCAAAGATAGGACAATTTACGTCACTTCGAGTTTTTAACACTTTTGAACTCATTCTGATAGAGTACGTATTTGACACACAAGTAAGGCCAATTTCACTTCTAATTAACTGGAAATACAGTCCGAATGAGTCTTTTTAACGCGAGACGATATCAATTTTGCAAAGTATTTAAAACAAAACAAAAATAACAGTGGCTTCTCCGAGTCGAGATCATGAGTGCACTGCGATAATCTAGGAATTTTGGTGATAAGCAAGTATATATCTATCTCGCTCTCTAATGCATGCACGAAGCGGCAACCTTGCACATCACTTATTAGATTATACCATGTTACAAAAAGTACAATTGAGACAGTGACAGTGGTTTTACGTACAAGTGAATCAAATGGGAAGTGGAGTCGAAAATTAGCTTTTTTGGTTTTATTTAGGTACCGGTAGAGGGCTATAAGTTATATGCAATATTTTTTTTGTTAATTATTTTATAATTATGATCACCCAATGCAACTTTTGAGACCTACCCGTACTTAGTTTTCGACATTTGAAAAAATCGACCCACCCTAACCTGCATATTCTTCCACTCACTGCCACGCATCATTCCCCAAATTGTGTCCCCTCTCTTCTTGATCTAATGATCACATCCTCTCCTAATAAAATAGCCGTCCATGGTCAATTCGATGCCCCCTTTTCTTACCATGACTTAGTTTTCCTATCTTTTAAAGTTCGGACTCCCAAACGTAAACCTCGGTTTTCCTTTTTACGTAGTTTTGGGCGTATCGATTTGGAGGCATTGAGGCGCGATGCGGCAAATATCGATTGGACATCTGTCCTTGTTGCTGACCACATTGATGTGAAGGTACAGGAGCTTGAATCACGAATCATTAAACTCTACGATACGCATGCTCCACTTAAAAGAGTCCGATTAAAACAAACACCTGCACCGTGGATTACCGAGGACATCAAAGCTGTGATGATTAGGCGGGATTGCGCCAAGCGACGTTTCGGTAAGTATCCTTCGGACCAAAACCATGAAAGGTACAAGAATCTCCGAAACTATTGCAGTCGTCTGTGTAGAGATGCTAGGAGACGCCACATCCACAACTCTGTCAATGGCTCAGCTCCTGCAAAAGTTTGGTCTTTCCTTAGGTCATTAGGTGTGGGGAAATCCACAGTAACTTGTGAGGGCTCTATAGATTTAAATCAACTAAATACCCACTTCTCTTCACCACCTGTCATTCTGGACTCTAACATTAAAGCTCAAACCATAGCCCAGATCAATAGTTACCCACTCCCTCTTTGTACCTCATTCTGTTTCACGCCTGTTTCGGAGGAGGATGTTAAGAAGCACATTCTTGCTATCTCTTCTACTGCTGTGGGTAATGATAACCTTTGTCCACGCATGATTTCCTTCCTCCTTCCTGAACTCCTACCTGTTCTCACACATATTTTTAACCATTCGCTGGTAACGAGTTCTTTCCCGTCAGCTTGGAAACTTGCTAACGTTGTCCCCCTTCCTAAAACATCCAAACCCGTTTCCTTTTCTGATTTTCGTCCCATATCACTATTACCATTCCTCTCAAAGGTCCTAGAGCACATTATCCACAGTCAGCTCACGCAGTACCTGTCATCAAACTGTCTACTTTCTCCTTTCCAATCTGGCTTCCGACCAGGGCACAGTACCGTAACAGCACTGCTAAAAGTCACTGATGATATCCGCTTTGCGATGGAAAATAAGTCTCTTACCATTCTAACATTGCTTGACTTTAGCAGTGCCTTCAATTCTGTAGACTTTGATGTTCTTCTTGCTATTCTTCGCTCTCTTAACATATCTCCTTCTGTGGTAGCATGGTTCGCTTCGTACCTTCGCGGTCGCCTGCAGCGGGTCCGCTCTGATGAGGTCTTCTCAGATTGGTGTGATCTCGTTGCGGGTGTGCCGCAGGGTGGCGTTCTTTCACCTCTCCTATTTTCAATTTTTATCAACACGGTTACCTCAGTCATTTCCTCCAATTTTCATCTCTACGCAGACGACTTGCAGGTTTACCACCACTTTAAAATTACAGACATTGAAGATGCTTTTGCCTGCATTAATAATGATTTGCAGCGTATATCTGCCTGGGCTGAATCGTTTGGCTTGCTTGTTAACCCCAAAAAGTCTCAGGCTCTTCTCATCGGAAGCCCGTATATGTGTAGGCAGCTTGGTAATGTCACTGGTGTCCCGCAAATTACATACGATGGAATTCCAATCCCACTGAGCAAATCTGCAAAGAATCTTGGCCTCGTATTTGATTCAAATTTGTCCTGGGTATCTCACGTCAATGAGGTCAGCAAGAGAATACATTACTCGTTTCACTCTCTCAAACGCCTCCAAAGTTTCTTACCTTTCAAAACTAAAATCTCTCTGGTCCAAACTCTTCTTCTTCCTCTTCTTGATTACGCTGACTCCTGCTACTTGGATGCCACTGAGGAGATATTGAACAAATTGGAGCGCCTTCAAAATTTATGTATCCGATTTATTTATGGATTGCGCAAATATGACCATATTTCAAATTACCGAAAACAGCTCAAATGGCTCCCAATCCGCCTACGCAGGAATGCTCATATCCTATCCACCCTTTATAAAGTCCTGTATATCTCTCCCGCTCCCTCATACCTCTGTGAACGGTTTCACTTTGCCCGTCCACAAGATAAGCCTTGTCGTTCTAGCGTAAGATCGTTGCTAACAATTCCTGCTCACCATTCCGACTTCCTTTCCTATTCCTTCACTGTTCATGCAGCAAGACTGTGGAATTCTCTTCCGCACGAAGTGCGTGACAGCCAATCCATCCATATATTTAAAAGGCGTGTAAATGATCACTATCTGTCTCAGTGTGCCTAGACGTATTACAATGCCTTAATATATATTATGTATTGATATAGTATATGTTTATTTTATTCATATATACCTATTAGTATGTATAGAATATTATGTATGTATTTATTTATAGTATATAATTATTGTGCACGTCGTATCTGCGTATATTTATCATATCTCTCTTTTTGTAGGCCTGCTGGAAGAGGTTTCTTTTTAGAGATAAGTAGTGCCTGTTGTCTAATATCTAATTTGTACTATATCTTTAATTTTCTTGTGTACAATAAATTGTTAAATAAATAAAAATAAATAAATAACATTGTCACCTAACCTCTTTTACTAAAATTCTATGCATTTTTAGTCTCAAAGTAAATATATTATTATTATTAATAATTAGATAATTCATGAGCAATTAACGAGTTTTCGTATATAGCAATAACAGTATTAATTATAAGTAACAATTTTCATGAAAGAACAGTAAAACACTTTAAAATACTAAGATGGCATTAATGTTTGGATTATATCAACCCCGGTCTAGAATACATTTAGTGGCAAAAACATGTTAGTACACAAATGCTTCATTCTGAAATCTGAAAATATTTCTGAAACCCATGGTATAAATGTATGTCTCCTGAAACTACAGTGACAGTGAGGTCCATAGTAAGCGGCCACGTCTCTGTTCCGTGGGTCATCACTGGCAACATACATTGGTCGAAGACCTTGTCTTGACATGCTGCGGTAAATGAGACTACAATATATGGCGTAGCTTCCCGGACGCTGCCCAACCGAATTGAATTTGTCAATTGACCTCTATCTCGAAATTGGACCTACCTAGCTGGACTATTTGTCCTAGGTTTGTATAATTGTCAACAACTTCAAGTGCAGTGCGGTTAAATGTAACTGCTATATTCAGTAAATCTGAGGTGAGTGAGGTACTCGCCGGTAATATTGATGCCAAGTCCGTCCCAGTCTAAAAGCCTGAATATATCCTCCAGTGCAGCGACGAACAACTTCGGTGATATGACATCACCTCGTGTAACACCTCACTGCAGCTGAAAACGCTCTGAGCTCTTGTCCTGGAGTCGAACGGACATAGTGGCGTTTTCGTACAAACACTTCTTCTTATACATACTTCGATATACACTCTTCGGTCTTCTGTATAACCTACCGCAGCGTATGTATGTGGTCTATGGCACTAAAACCTTTTCGGAATCCGGGTTGTTCGGGAGGCTGGAAGTCATCAAAGCTGCGTGCGAGACGTAATGACTCTCGAAAACAGCTTATACACATGGGTCAGCAGCGATATTAGTATGAAGTTCATCGAGAGAGTCATGTCAATTTTCTTGAAGAACAATATCATCAATATCAATAGCTTCTGTGCCATACCTACGGCATTTTCCCTCGAAGTTGACGGAATTGAACAGCTTCTGGCAGGTCTTAAGCACAGGTTTGCCACCAGCTTTCAGAAGCTCAGCCGTAATTCCATCATCACCCTTCGCCTTGTTGTTCTTGAGCTGTTTTTGAGCCATACTAATCTTATACAGGCTAATGTCCGGGATATCTTCGGTGCAGAGTCGGGTTAACTTGGCTCTGGGGTCTTTTGCCATACTAGTAACAGGTGCCCGTATTGTCGTGTATTATAGAATCTCTCAACAGATCCCTTGCAAAGACATTAGAGCTTTTATTCCGCTCGATTGCCGCCTCAATATTGGTAGTATTGCCGTATGCCGCGAATCAGAGACTTGGAGATCTGTCTATTAAGTCGCTTGAGATATGTCATCAGGGGATTGCAGAGTCATACCGTGCTTTTTTTCCATAAATAAATAAGTTTGAGGGTATCGACTGTTATTGTAGTCGTCCATGTCGACACGCTCTCCTAGGCACTCGAAGCGGTTTTGTAATTTAAGTTGAAAGCTCTCGGGGTTTTGGATTTGGATGAGTGTAGGCCGGAGCGTATACTTCATCAATCTCGATCTTTGTAGTTTTGGATTTAAAGTAAAGTGCCTCTTACCATTGAGACATCATTGAAAATATGCCGTTTCGTAGATAGGTCGAAGTCAATCTTATTTTTTGTGACATCATCTGGACTAACCCACGTCCATCTGCAATGATACGGCTTCCTGCAAAATGAGTTCATCATGCAGAGTCCCACTTTTTTCATTCATTCTGGGGGGGATTGGTATAATCGCCACGCTTGGCAGGCGGGTTGGCGATCGCAGTAGATATGTAGCAGCCCAGAATGATTCTGTTGGTTATCTTCCGGATTTAGTTTTAGTCGCCTCTTTCGACACCCAAGGGAAGAGCTGGGGTGGTTCTATTCTTAAAGTGGCAGCACCACTCCCCGCCTTCAACCTCGCTTCGCAGTAATACATACAGAAAAATTTTGAAGCATGTAGCTGGCTCAGCGTGCAATTGTATTCTTCTATAATGTACTATTGTTTTCTCTAATTATAGAGTCAGGATCTAAGCCTGGGTCCGTACAGTAGTACTTGGTGGATGACCGACGCATCGAACCAGCAATATGTTCATATTCTCGCTGGAAAGTTTCAAAAGGAGATTGTGTTCAGCGTTGGATCCTTCAGCAAACTAACAGTCTCTTCATTCATTTCTGTAAGTATTACTAGAATAGAAAGTATTATTAGAATAGATTTGAAATTAGTATCCTTTAAATAACGATATAGGCATCCGTGGCCCAATGGCTACGGGTCCGACTCTTAAGCTAGAAGTGCCAAGTTCGATGCTCAGTGCTGTAGTGCAATAACTAAACTTTTAAAAAATGAGAATAGAAAAATGTTCGAGGCTGCAGGTGGACGCGGACGAGGAGGGGTGCATTGGCGCCTATTGGTGGATCCATATTTACAATGGACCAGTATAGGCTCATGGTGATGATGTTAGTTCGTTCTCATATTTTTTTAGTTAAAATATTCATAAATGGCCGTGTGGTGTCCGGCAGAGTAGAATAGCACCAACCCCTTACACTTATGGGTGTCGTACAAGGCGACTAATGTTTTCGAGACAAAAGATCAAAAGTCTCCGTAGTCTGGAAAATGGGCAGCAGCATTTTCATTGTTATATTTAAACAATGCGATCTCCAACCCGCCTGCCAAGCATGGAGATTATGGCAATAACCTCCCCTTTCGTGGGAGAGGCCCTAATTCCTGCAGTGGACTGTTGCGGGCTGTGTTGATGATTCATAAATCCATTTGGTTCACGTTCATCGTTCAAGAAATCTTCGATCTTTGGATTCGTAAAATTTTTGTCGGAGAGAAATGATGGCAAGAATTACAATCTTGAATGGAAAAATACAACCAATACCAAAATTAAATACAAGTATTTAATTTTGGTTTTCTGTACATAAAAATATTTGCGAGATTGTTATAATTTTCTTCGTTTTTGTTTTTCAGATTCTGAAAGGAACCTACAGCTACTATACACTTCTCCGTCAGTCAGGAATGAAATAAATAAAATTTAGAAATCAGATAAGAATTTATTGTAAAACTGTAGTAGGTACATTGTTGGTGTTATTTGATTTAGAGCAGAACTAACAGTTTACCCATAGGATGTACAACAGTATGTTGTTATATTGCTATAAAGTAAAATAATAATTATATCAACAAAAAGAGCGAAAAAAAGTACCAAATTTTCCTAAACTATTCCGTCCCCAGGACGTTACATATGAAAAGTTTTAAAGTAAGAAAATATTTAAAAACCAGCACGACTAATACAAGTACGCTCTCGATAGATACTGCTATCTCTTCTTAGTATTGAGAGAAAGAAACAAACGCTTTCTCGCGGCGCGAGATGTGTCGCGGGTGTCAGCTGTCCTACTTATAACTGTAGTGACTTTTATTAGTATAGGTATACCTTTATTTTAGTCATTAAGCTACAGAATAATAACAAAGTGTGATTATGTATCCAAAATCCCAGTATGTATCGAAATATATGGAAAACACAAAATTAAGTACACAACAGCATATTAATAAATACATATCTATGTCATGTAAAATATAGTTCATGGCGGTAGTGCTACTGGTTTTGGACAGAGGTTATAAAGCATTCAAGAGAGACTGTTCGAAGTGGACGAGTAAGATTTGGTAACCAGACCCTGGCAGAAGCCGGGACTGGTCGTTCAGATGATGATGAAGTATCCAGGGTTGTAGAATGAATATATAAAGAACATGTGAAATGCGTGTTAGAATTGTAAGTTGATAATTTAAAAGAAAGTGAGTTTTATTAGAAAATATGTGATGTAGGAAAAAGTGTTATTCCAGTGGATATTATTTAATCAAACAAAAGCATATTTTAAAGATATTAGGTATATTTTAATAAGCAATGTAATCCATTATAAAATGAGGTATTTATTTAAAGAACATTAGCTGAATTAAACGAGGTTTTATAAAACAAACAAGTACCATAGGTAAACAAAATTTATGCAAAATTCTAACCAAATGTAATAAATAAAACTAATACAAAATATAAAGCAACAATAATACAATGTAAGTTTTTACTTAACTCTGTGCCGGCTCTGGAGCAAAAGTCCCTCTCAGCCTTCCGACTGGACCTTTATACTAACTATCTAGCTGGAATTGTCATTTCTATTTTCATGTCCGGTCTCCTAAATTTACTGATAGATTGATTACATGTTAATTTAATGTATTACAATACTTTTAACGATATTTAACATTATTATAAATTTATTACATAATTAATTAAGGAAGTTTCTCATAAACAGTACTTAACTGATCAAAGACAAATAATCGTTCAGAAATCACCACACTTCGTTCTGAAGTTGGTGAATTGTTTTCAAAAGTATTTTCGAAAACCTGTCGTTGTCCATATGTTTGGGTTTAAGATTGGGGGTCAATCTGGTTCGTCCACACTACTGTCCTTGTGGTGCATCTGTGGATCCACTAGGGCACCACGGTCTTTCGTGTACCCGCAGCGCAGGCCGAATCTCCAGGCACGCGGCAATCAATGACGTCATTCGTAGGGCACTTGTCACCGTCAACGTACTGGTCGTATTAGAGCCGAAAGGTACCTTACGTGACGATGGCAAGAGGCTCGACGGTATGACGCTCATCGGGTGGCAGCGTGGTAAGGCGCTGGTGTAGGACGCTACCTGTGTGGACACTCTGGCGCCTTCGCATGTGGCCTCCACTGCCAGCTGCGCTGGGGCTGCGGCCTCAGCTGCGGAAGACCTCAAGCGGAGGAAATACGAAAGTCTAGCGCAAGACTTGGTATTTCAGCCGTTTGGTGTGGAAACGTTGGGACCGTGGGGCCCCGGTGCGAGAAAGTTCTATATAGAACTTTAAAAAAAATTATATGGTGGCCAGAGAGCTGGCTCGTTCTTCGGGCAACGGATTAGCATCGCTATTCAACGAGGCAACGCAGCCAGCTTTCTGGGCACCATTCCGGTGGGCAGCGGTGTGGACGACTTTTTTAATATTCAGTATATATTTTATATTTATTTGCGAATAGATATATGTAGCAATAGGTATATTTGTATTGTAACTGTAAATATTTCATGGACATGTAATATAAAACATAATAAAAAATAAGTATTTTGAAATATTAATTATTATTAATCACGATATTAAATACCAATCAAAACATACTTAAATACCTTATATCTAACACGGGCATACTTGTACTAGCCGTGCAGGTCTATTATGTAAAAAACCAGCATCACCAGGGGAGTCACCAATGCGTTGCCCGCCTCTGAAAAGACCTCTAATATACCTCTTGAACGATCACATGTCATAGTCCAAAGGAAACACTGTGGCTGGGTGCTCATTCCGCATCCGAATCCGAAAGTTGGCATACTTCTCTAGAGCGATGTAGCAATGATCAGCACCATCTATGTGCGAATGCTTGCCAACCCTGTGTTCCTGTACTCGTGATGTGAGTATTGTTGAGTTTCCCTATTGGAGCGATAGATGTCGCTACAATTTATTTGTGCATAGCAATAGCAATTTGCTAATCTCCGAAATCTCTGAATACATTTAGAAAATTCTTTAACTAATGGGAAGCTACATTTTTCTCGAGTTACCTATGTAAATAAATATGAATATAACAGGATCCCGCGGAAGAGTCAAGATTACCTGAGGACTTAGCCTGGGTGAGCACCACCACCTTATTTATTTCTGCCACCAAGCTAAAATGCTTGCATTATTGTGTTCCTGTTTGAAACATAAGGTAGCCAGCACAATTACAGGAATGAAGCATTTCATCTTAATTCCCACAGTGGCAACGCTCCTGAAGTTCTACATGTTTGTTGCCTGCAACCATGCATGTATCGTAAATTTTAAGAGCCAAAGTTATTGCTTATCATCAGGTGGGCTGTCACTGCGTAGAATAAAAAAAGTTTCGGATTGAACGACAGTGGAACTGCAGGGGACCAACAGTTATCTTTATTTTATTATTATCATCATTATCTTGGCGTTAATGTCCCACTGGTACTCTCGAGTGTGATACAGCAAGTAAAGTGAATTTAAAACTAATCAAAGTATTTCACTGGCCTCTGGTAATATATAAATAACAGCAGAGCGTGGTTGGTGCTGCAAGCGCTTGTGATCTGTTGTATGTGAAAGGACTTTATAGTGATTTTGCTGGAATAAACAGTAATATATTATACATTTTGTATATGGATAACATAGGAGCCATTCATATAGCAAAATCGTTTGAAAATAGGAAGCGTGCGAAACAAATTGATATCAAATATCATGTTCTTAAAGATTTTGTTAATAATAAATTGTGCTAAATTGTGCTTAACTAAATAAAAAATTAAATATCTACCTACCGACCAGAATATTGCAGACATTTGTACTAAAGCATTAACAATTGAAAAACTTAATAATTTAAACTTAAACTTATTTTTGGAAAACTTGTTTAACTTTTGTATAACAGATCTACATTGTCAGCATTTCTTTGTAGTTTTTGTGTCAAATTAACTTCAGTATTTCTTTGTAACTATTGTAACGAAGTAAACTTAATATTTTTTAGCATTGTATCGAATTCAATTGGGAAATTCTCGTTCGAGGGGGGGTGTTAAGTATGCATAAACGAAACACATCCTTGTAAGTTTTTAGGTTAGCAACAACAATATGTTTTTTCTGTTGGAAGCGTTTTCTTACCGAAAATGTACTAAGTTTTTATCTGTGTGATACAGCAAATAAAGTGAATTTAAAACTAATCAAAGTATTTCAGTGGCCTCTGGTAATATATAAATAACATCGACAAAGGCCCGGGGCCTTGGTCTTCGGCATGATTCAGGATTGGGCATATCAGTTAATTACTGCCGTATGAACATGGACGAGATGAAAATTATATCAAATGTCCACGTCGTGTCTACTCAAGTTACAGTTGGAGACACTCCGCTTGAAGTTGTTATACATACCTAACACACATAGCTGGGTAGGTAAAATTTCGAGAATTTTAATTTAAACAAAAATTTTAATGTACCCCATATCACTCAAGCGGCCAAGACGAATTTAATAACGCCTAATATAGAATTCAATGCGCTGTTAGGGTTGTAGCGTGTCAAACACACATACGGGTCTAGATAACAAAATCGACAGTCACTACAACGATGGTCGTTCAGCAATTGCGCGATGTTCGCGTTTCTGACGCGCCGCTACGGTGTCTACAAAACGAATAACTTCATAGATACGGGACGAGTAATAGATGATGTGCGACTTAGAAATTGTTGATGGGACCTTTCGATGAATTATACAAGAATAAGGACGCAAAAAAGGACGTTGGTGACCGAGTAGTTAAGGTATCCGATTCATAAGCAAGAGGTACCGGGTTCAAATCTCACTGCGGCTATGTATTAATGACTCTTTTTTGAGTTATTTATATTATTAAATCATCATTTTCTAAATTTTTTATTCTTAAGTAATCAATTTAATGAGATATTACTCGAGATTGTAGAGCGGATAAGCCTTAGTGTTAAACTCAACTAGCAAACATCATCAAAGGCTATTTATTCAATTAGAAATATGACCCCATTGGCGAACGTAGATCAAGCGGAGTTCATCAACAGATACAGACAAAGGAGCTCACACGTAAAAATTGACAGATTTTTGGTTTATCGAAGAATTTGATTTATTTATTTATTTAACTGTTTATTGTTCACACGATAGAGCATACAGTTATGTAACAGAAGATTAAGACACAACAGGCACTGCTTATCTCTAGAAAGAAATCTCTTCCAGCAGGCCTACCAGAGAGAGATGATATAATAGACGCCGATAAGACGTGCACAATAAAACAAAAAATATATGTATATACATATACATATTATACCTAAATATACCTACATACACATATATTATTATAAACTACATACAATAACGATGTCTAAATACATACCTATACTATTATAAATACATATACTAAAGGCACTATAACACATTCAGGCACATAATGTTAGGTAATGTTCTTTCACACGCTTCTTAAAAGTGAAAATTGTCTGACTGTCACGCACTTCGTGCGGAAGAGAGTTCCAGAGTCTTGCAGCATGAACAGTGAAGGAGTAGGAAAAGAAATCGGAATGGTGGATCGCCAACGAAGACCTTACACTGGACCGACAATGCTTGTCGAGCGGACGGGAGAAGTGAAACCGTTCACGGAGATATGAGGGAGCAGAGGGGTTGTAGAGGATATTATAGAGGGTGGACAGGATACGAGCATTCCTACGCAAGCGGATGGGGAGCCATTTAAGCCGGGATCGATAGCTAGATACATGGTCATATTTTCGCAAACCAAAAATGAATCGTATGCATAAATTTTGCAGACGCTCTAATTTGTTTAGAAGCTCCTCAGTTGCATCTTTTTCGTTTGAGCAAGTGATATTTTGTGTGGACCGTGTATTGTGGTGGACCGCACACTTAACCTAGGAGTACCCGAGGGTCCAGCTCTTGGATTCACGCCTTGAAACGCGTCGACTTGGCGCAACGGTTTATCAATAAGGACAGCGCCTTAGGTAATTAAAAACATTATCATGGCGTCAATCCTGGTTAAGCTTTTCGCACCGCGCGGCCCGTGGTCCACCTTCCTCCTCCTTTTTTCTATTACGCCAGGTCTTCGGCATCATTGGTGGTGAGTTTGAAGGCACGCACGCCACTTCAAAGTCAAGCCATCGCTCCTGGGCCGGCCTCTTATTCCCGTGCCTGGCAGAATTTTAATTATAAAATGAAACAATCTCTATACTTACAAAAAATCAATTGCTTTTAGTTAATCTCGCGATAACTCGGAAACGACTGAACCGATTTGAATAAATCATCTTTTGTTTTGTTGGTTATAATACGAGGATGATTTGTACGAAAGAAAAAAAAGAGTAGATTTTTTTCTTTCGTATAAACCACCCTTGTGTGTAACCAACCAAACAAAAGAAGAATTACTCAATTCATGCCGGCCGAGCAGAAATTGCAATGATGAATTTTAATTTCTGTTACGGGTCTGGGTGTAGTATGTATAATAAGTATTTAAAAATGTATATCGCTTCTTTGCTTCAATAACGTGCTATCTCGAAAAATGCAATTTTACAGGAGAGCATTTTTAAACCTTTAAAAAATTATTGTGTTTAATAAATGGTGTCGTTACTGTAAATTTATGCAAATAAAGGAAAAACCAAATAATGCCAAACATTTAAGGAAAAAAATTACTTTTAAATTTTTTATTACTTAAAAAAAATGGGAGACGAGATGTCACGTTTTTTCTGAAAATATGGTATACGATAAGTGTTTCAAACTGACTTGTCACGGTGTTCATGATATTATTTTTGTTATGTTATTGAGTTATCTAACAAAACATCGTTGTTGCAATAAAAGCTTTAAAATTTAAGATTCATCTTATTTATTGATGAATAACAAATCACAAAATATTACTTAAATAATCAGTAAACCTATGAATATAGTTGTGTGAAGGTGTTTAATGTTCTGAAACAAAAATAAGTCACCAAGTATACCTAAAGGTAACTAATGGCACTATCGTCACCCGCTTTCCTACTCGTCTTTCTCCTTGCCCGATCTTCGGCATTCTACTTGGTAAGCCATTGGCTCTCGCATCTGACACGGCGATGTTAGTCCAGCGCTTCTGGGGTCTCCTGCGGGGCACTTTTCCCGCGCAGTCCTGGGATGTACGCATGACGTGCAACGTCATTCGATCTCACATGCAACGTCTCTCACGCCAAGGCTACGTACTCGATCTAGTCTCAGTCGTACACATCTACCGCAGTATTTTCATTTCATTGACCTGCGGCCTTAGCCAAGAGGTTGCGTTAATCTACAATCGTTAATCTACAATCGTTTGTGGTAGAAAAAACGTATGGGATTTGACATAAGCTAACGTTATCTTAAATAAGTTGTTTGTGGTAGAAATTCTTGGTCCAAAGACAATTCACGTACTTTCGGTGTACAAAGGAGGCGGATTGGCGGATGATCCTACACAATCAGAGTCAATGTAGATTTTGGTGGAAATAGTCGAACTTCGAGCTGTCAATTTTCTACCATACACGAATCACGCAAGCGGAGCTGTCAGAGATGGCTAGACCAGCTGGAGTTTTAATTTCATTGGCGATCAGGTAATTACAGTGAAGCGACTACCATCTGACCTCCGTGACCCTGCGGGGAACCTGGCCAGATTGAATCATGGTTATGAATTCAGTTGTCTAAATTTGCAGGTTTAATCACGATGTTTTCCCTCACCGTAAGAGCATCGGCTAGTATTCAACTAAAGTACATAACTTAGGAAAGAGTCATTGGTACATTTCTGTAGCGGGATTCGAACCTTGTACCTCTCGCTTACGAGTCGGATACTCAACCGCTCGGCCAGCGACGCTCCCAGGTTAGCTCTCAGGTCTAACGGTATACTTATCAAATCGGGGGTGTAATAGTCCAAAATTTGAAGTCCATTGAGCTTGATAGAGATTTTAGTCCAGTGAGCGTGGGACTTGACATCGGAATTAATATCTCCGGACACGTGCAGCACGGATCCGAGGTACTTGAATTTATCTATTGACAGCTTTGTTCCCTATGTTGATGTTAAGATCCGTGTTTCGGCTAGCCATGTACTCTGTTTTGGTGACGTTTAGCTTTAAACCCCCGTTTTGTAGCATTATCTTCCACCTTCCGTCTCAAGATCCTGCATATGCTTGCTAACAAGTGCGACGTCATATGCCATGGAGGCATATCCAGAATTTGGGCAGAAAGGGCATCCAGCACAATGCATACCTGGAAACCGCTAAGGACATAGATGTCAAATATGGCCAAAAAACTGTAGAAGTAGCAGATAGTACAAAATACTTGGGATTGATAATTGACCAGAGATTAAATTGGAAAGCACACGTAGAAGAATTATGCAAAAGCCTTAGCACAAATGCTTACGCATTGTACAAGTTGGCCACAACAGTAAACACACAAACTATAGTTACGGCGTACTATGGTATGGTAGAGTCGCGAATAAGATACGGGATCATATTTTGGGGGACTTCTACCGATAGTGAATTCATTTTGAAGGCGCAAAAAAAATGTATTCGTGCAATGTTTGGCTTGTCTCAGAGAGATAGCTGTAAACCATTTTTTACAAAATTTTAAATCTTGACATTCCCATCATTGTATATTCTGGAGTTAGTCATTTTTGTAAAATCAAACCCACAACTATTTCCAAGGATTACAAATTTAAAATATAGAAACAGGCGTGACAATGACATGGTTTACGTACCACATGCAAAAACTGCACTAATGTTTAAGAGTGTCCTGTGTATGGCCCCTAGAGTTTATAATAAGTTACCAAGATGCATAAGGGAACTAGAAATGTACCAATTTAAAAAGTAAATAAAAGAGTATTTAATCAGCAAGTGCTATTATAATATAAACGATTTTTTGGAAATTAATACTTCATACTGAAATTATGAATTATTATACTGTTTTAAATTTGTTATTACTTTGTGGACATGATTTTAATGACTTTTGTTTATATTGGGTATTGAATTTATTGTTTTTTTTATTTTGTTTTTCTAACTTTTTATATTGTTTTTAATTTGAATTTGACATTTTGTTTATTATTTAATTTGAATTAGTTAAGAATGATTTTATTGACTTTCATATAATTTATTTAATCTTCAGAAAATTTACAATTTGACATGTCTTTAAATTTTTTATTTTTAAATGTGATATTTCAGTCATTAATAATTGTTTTGACATTATGAATTATTATTTTTTAATCTAATATTTGTATGCTCCCTTGGGGCAAAAGTAGAGGACAACTCAATAATTATAACAACTTATGTAATACCTACTTTTACAAATAAAAGAATTGAATTGAATTGACAGAACCCTGGTGAACACCCATGGTAATCGGGAAGGGATTAGTATGGTATACGATGGTTTTGTGGGCTTTACGCTTCGGGTAAAGACTTGGACGTTAGCGCCCACCAGATTACCTCTCGAGGAACACTGTCAAAAGCCCTCTGCAGATCGAGAAATGCAAAATACAGAGGTTGATTTTGTTCTTTAAGGGAAGATCCTGGAGTCTGTAACACAGTCTCAACTAACACAGAGTCCCAGGGTTTCTATACTGCTATAACCTTGGTACAATAAAGATTTTATTTATTATTGATTTCAACTGCAGTGGGCCTTCTGGAGAATTCTTAGGGCGAAAATTTGACCTTGGTGATGCATCAGTCTCGCCTGAACCCGTATTGGCATTCCGACAGGAAGCATTCCTGGCGGAGTCTTTGGTCTATGATACATTCGAATAGCTTCATTGTAAGGATCATAAGTTTGATATCTCTTCATATAATAGCCTCATTCCTGTACACTGCCCTTTCCTTTTTGGATAGGCATAACTATGTTAACGCGCTACGCGTCTGGTACCTATAAGCCTCATCAATATGATCCTATTGAATAGTTCAGGGAGCAAAAGTACGCCCCGGGTCCCCATAGTTTTCCAGGTTTTTATGGGTATGGTTTAATCATGCCTAATAGCTTTTCCGTTCCTTACCGGGGCCAGTGACCTCTCCATTTCATCAGTAGTCGGGGTTATCATACCAAGCCTTGCGGGAAGCTGTTGTGGCTCATACTTCTTGGCCTTGTTGGATAGTTTTTTGAAATGGGCGCACCAACGGTCTTTAATTGACTTGGCACTTGTAAGCAATACGCCGTCCTGGTTCCTTATGGCAACATACTTCGTCACATTTAAACTGGCTCGACTTCTACAGCTTGTAGATAAGATTCTTCACCTCCACTGTCTTAGAGCGGAGCCAGTTGAGCCGACCGAGCCTTTGCCACCATCTTTTATATTCGGCGGTATGCTCCCAATTCCCAGAAGATATACTCCTTATCCAAAGCACAATTACTTCGCTACCATTTCGCAAAGTATGCCTTTTCGTCATTTACTGCTTCCTGTACCTCTCTATTCCACCATCCCGTGTCCTTGTCAATGTTGCGCCCTTTCGACGTGCCAAGGACTGTACGCCCGAGTTTCACTATGGACGTCTGCTAATGAGGCCAGAGCTCATTTGGTGGCTTCTGTACTTATAGGCACTGTAACGAGAATACTGGATTTCTCAATGCCTATTGAAAGTTCTAAAAGTCGTTTAGTTCTCGGTCTCATCAGAAAAAACAACTAATAATACTCATTTGTTTTACTATAAACAACGTTACATTTAGGAATACTACACATCAAAATATGAATATTTTAGGAAAAATGAAACTGATGTAAGTAACAAGAACTTGTTTTTTGTATGGCAAAATATTTTATCACCAACAATGTTGCATCCTAAGATAGCACAAAGCAAAATTGAAATTCTTTCGGCAACAGGGTAACATGATGATTTGTCCCAATTCACACGCCACTCAAGTTTATTAACAACACTGTGTTAACATACAATATAACGTTAAAAACGACGATAAAATAAAATATTAAAACTAAATTTAAACATACTTTTGCAACAAAACCGTGATATTATGCAATATCACGTTTTCGTTGAAAACCAAGAGCACCTTGCGTGCGCAGTGACAACTGTATTGTTAATATGTTGAAATAAAATACCCCGAAGTTAGACACAATATGACATCGCGATATAACACAGTTGCGCTGTCTCTTTTCCTCATAACTTCGCCAATATTCGGTTAAAAGATACCGCATTTTTAGAGAAAGTAGAATCGGACACGGCGGTTTTAAATAAGCAATTAAAAAAATTAGTTTTTTTCGACTTGTCACGTTATTGAAGCAAAGAGGCGATATAATGTAGTTTATCAGTTATCTAACACACATAACACAAGCTTTGCTTACTTTGGGGCTAGATGGCGCTGTGTGAATTTGTCCAAGCGTAGCCATTATTTTATTTTTTAAATCGGACTAGCAGTTTTTGAGTTTTAGCAAGACGTACGCATTACAATTGATATTTATATTTAGATTTATGTAATAGAACGAAAATGTTATTACGAAGTATTAAAATATTTTTTAAAACCCTTTAATAAATATTTTAATACTAAATATTTATATACCCATATTTTTTTCATTTTTTAATATAAGTATTATCATTTAATAAAGTGATGGTAATAAAATTAAAGTCAAGAAAAATCAATGTATAGTCTAGCAAGAAAGTCGTGACAAAAACTGAGGGCGCCACCATCGTTTACATGGTATCATTGTTCTGTATAAGTCTGTGAACTTAAAATATTAAACAATAGTATCTTCACATCTGTGCTTTGCCTTTATGTCCAATTTCTTTGTGTCTGTGACTCGTATACTTCGACTAGATAATTTGATACTTGTTAATATATAAATACAACGCGTCCACCTACCTACGACAGTCCAATGCTGGACCTGAACAACATCAGCCGAAAGTGCTAGTTTAGTATAGTTAGATAGTACAAAGGGATTGGTAATATATCATCTTGGCGTTAATGCCCCGTTTATGCTCTCGCGCACGAGGGCCCGAGATCCGCCTTGACCATGATCCAGGATTTGGCAGATCAGATAATTACAGTGGAGCGACTGCTATCTGACCTCCGTGACTCTGCTACCAGGTTACTCATACACACACAAGATTGGAACATGGTTACCCATTCAGTCAGTTTTATCACGATATTTTCACTCACTGATTGGTAATATATAGTAAAATCAAGATTAACATAAGGCCAGCTCCAATTAAGATAGCAAGATGAAATAAATGGGAGGTTTATTACATGACTATTTTAATCAGATCCTAAATAATCTGAAAATGTCGACAGATCTCGTTACAAAGCCCTTGCATTTGCCCTTGTAATTTAGAGTATCGTGATGAAGAGTAGGTAATATTAAATAGTATAGTTTTTGCAATTTGGGAACTACTGCTCTTGCAACAATACTAGTAAGTAACTTACAGTAGGTAACTTAGTCACATTATGGTGGAAGATTGAGAATAAGGGCAACTATTGAAAATTGAAATAAGAGTCTGGTATATATTTACTCTTATTAATTTATTAACAGCAACACTGATGCACGGAACGATGCAATGTCAAACTGTTATCTATCTTCTGATTTTTTCTCTGTTCGACCAGTGACCTTTATAATCTTAATAATTTAATACATTTTTCAAAATTCCTTGATCCTGGGTTTCATTTCTTCAGCCCGAATAGTCGTACATTTCGTAATGTGCCTGGATAATATAGCTCTCTGCTACAATACAATACAGAATTGCTTACCGCCGCATTGCTTTTAGACACACCTGAACGGAAAAATATCAATAAATATTATATTTACGAAAAAGAAATACAAAAGGATCAAAACTATAACAGTACACTATAATCTGACGGTTAATTTTGGAACCTTAAATAAAGGCAACCAATACTACAAAGCACATAATTTTACGGAAATTCAATTGTTTTTTCAATAGATCACATTTGATTCAAAATTTTCAAAATTGTGGTACATTTTACGTATCGATAATCTTTGCTATTCGGCCGTAAACATCTTCCAAATGGCACAGCAACTTATCTGCCCTAAAGTCGGTCATACATTTATGAACAACTCTAATTATTACATTTCTCATGCCGCTTTTATTAGTTGCATTTATTGTAACACAATCAAAAACATCAATTTAAACATAACAACAACAAAACAACGACAATGTCCATATGACGTGACAGCTGAAGTCTGTTTGACCACAGATAGGTATGGAATATTTGAGTTTGATAGTAATTTTGTGTGACAAATTTGGGCGAAGGCAGTAGTTCCCAAAATATTTTTTTCACGACTTTCTTGCCAAACTATAGGTATGATTCTCATACAGTATAGTAACTTCTATGTTACATGGTTTAAAAATCATTTAAAAACATAATGAGTTTACTAATATAGTGAACCCATTTTTTATTAATTTCGTTGCTAGCGATTCTGCGTTTTTTGTCTATGACTTTTTAGCCATGCCCTTTAGAAGGTCATGGTACGGATTCAAGTAAGATTACAATAAGTTTATAATAAGCTTACGACAAAACTTATTGGTTTTTTAAAAAATTATGGTAAGCCCTCTGATTGTTGACTTTTCTGTACATTGAGCGGTTCTTTAGTCAAAGGTTGCCAGGTACAGATCGCTTGCAGCGGTAACGCCACCTTTACCTACAAGTAGATATGGTTTTCCTCGACATGTTTATGTAATTAGCTTGTGTGAGCAATAAATATTTTTTCTATCTATCTAGATACTAACACTACTCAGTCCTACACATTATGTTCATAAAAAAATAAGTGATGTCTGTCTGGGAATATTATGATTTAATAATCTCGCTACACATGTCGCACTTTCCAGTCGATTAGTTACTCAGTCATACTTTATTTTTCAAATATGAAGAAAGTGGATACATAAGGTATAATTAGCAGACAACATCCAGCAGGTACCAATTAATGCTTATAAATTATCGAAAATTACATGCCATATACAATCTTACTCAATCAGTGTCTAGACCAAAGCTATTTATATAAGCAATACACAAACATTTCGCACGGCATATTGCGTACGTATTTAAACCGGTGGGTAATGAAATAAATGGGATATTACTTTAAAAAAACAGTGAAGTAATTACAATGGAAAAGTTGTCCAAGTGAATTATGCAAGCGATAGAATAAGGATGTTAAAAGAACTAAAACTTTTAAAAATTATATAATTTACATTTTTTAATGTATAATTCTGATTTTTAAAAGTATAAAACTAATTAATCCAGAGGCTTCTTTCTAGGTTGCAGGTTGAATCGGTCAGAAAACATCATGGTGCTACAAGAGAGGTCTTTAGTCATCTTCGCTTCTGGTGAATGTGGAAAAAAATTGAGGTGTTGTTGACAATAGGGCAATGGGAGTAGACGTCGTATTTGTATAATTATTCCTTCAAATTATATTTAATACGTGGCTAATAACAGTGACAGTGATTGAATAATGCTATAAGAAGCACTTTCAGGCTTCTACAAAAAAATAAAATAAACCTGATATCTATTACAACTGAACCGGACCACGTTACCTGAATTTCTTAATTATTATACTACGAACAAAAACAAAATTACTAGCAATTCATGTGATAGTGACCAACGCAAATAAAAAGAAAATGTTGGGGTTTTTGAAGAAACTAGAAGACCCGGAAAATCCCCTTTTGGGCCCAAATATAAAGGCTTCAAAGTTTTGGGGTGTAATACTGCCCAAAAATATTTTCAAAAGGTATTTCTTCATATTATCACACATATTATTATACACATTTGTCGTGACTGAGTACGTTGACATATACTTTACAAGAAGTGATCTAACTTTGGTTTTGAATAATCTCAAGATAGCTTTGCCATTTTTAATAACCGTGTTTAAAGTGTTCACTGTATTGATATGGGAGAAGAAATGGTTGTCCATAATAGAGTACGTCACGAAGACGGATTTGAGTCAAAGAAAAACAGATGAAGAAACTTCTTTGAAAATTTTGGCCACCAACACAAGCTACTGTCGAAGAATCACTTATATTTACTGGACACTCTCGTATGCGATTGTCGTAATTATGATATTGATACCAATCTTCAAGTATTTTTCATCTCCGGAATACAGAGAAAATGTAAGAAATGGGACAGGAACATACACAGAGGTTATAAGTTCTTGGGTGCCTTTTAGCAAAAGAACTATTCCTGGTAAGTTATGACTCTTAGTTTTAAGGAAATAGTGTAATCAGCATCATCATCTTGGCGCATCATCAATATCTACTGACCTCTGGAGGGTAGGCGCTCATTAAATTGGTCACAACCCCTTCAATAAGCACCCCCAAAACCATGCGGCGGTCTCTTACACGCTTTACGTTAAGGACGAGTTCCCACTCGGAGGGTCAGCGTATAGCGTATAGCTTACAGCAGTTCCCGATGTTACGAGACCTGATGCCTTTCCATCGGGTCTCCTGCAGAAATGTTACTAACACCTTACGTCTGGCGAGTACATTGGCCAACTCACGAACACGCCCGGTCCGCGTACCAAGGTTCAAACTAGCAAAGCGAACTTTACTTTCAAATAGTGTAATGCCTTTACCTTATACTTCGCTACTTTGGCTCAAATTTTAGAAAACAATGATCAAGTAATGAAACGAAACATAATTATGTTTTCACACATACTGTTGAGACGTGGCTTCTTACGCTGCCTTTGATTCGAGTAGCGGAAGTCATTGAAATATAAGACATACCAACTGCCAAGACATTGAAGGCATTTCAAGTAGATATGAATGTTAACAACATTATATTAATGAATTGATTTGAAAACACAAGATCACATTTCAGTTCCTTCGTTGAGTTTTGTCTGAATGTTATATTTACTTGGTGCTTCGGCTTGCGACGCTGAGATGCCGAAGACCGGGAGAAGTAGAGAAGAAAAATAAGAGAGCAGACCCTGGTATAAGCCGGGATTTACTGAGATGATGATTAATGATTAATTAATTTCTTTCATCATGCGTACTAAGGGAGTTCTTACCGCCACCTTAAAGGCCACAGTTCAGGTCTATGGTATCATATTGTCGTCGGCATTGTCGTCAAACTTACACAAGTTTGCAAAATTTCAGCTTAAATGGAAAGGAAATTAATCAAATTTAACATAGGGACATGTGAAACTAAATAAAAGATGTAAGATTAGTAACGTTTCAACGGCATTTTTCATAATTTAAAAGGACCAAAACAATACAAGTCTGTAATGTAACTGATATTATACGTATTTTTTTAGGCTATCTGGCGGCGTCGGTGCTTCAGACTTATGCCACAGTTTTCGGTGGTGGCTGTATCACTACTTTTGATACAAACTCAATAGTGATCATGGTTTTCTTCAAAACGGAACTGCAGCTTTTGAAACTGGACAGTAAGCAAATTTTCGGAACTGATACGAGCCCTGTAAGTCATGAAGAAGCATTCAAGAGGTTGAAAGATTGTAAACACAGGCATACTGAGTTAGTCAAGTAAGTTTTACGTTTGGTCGGTATCAGTATTATCACTTAAACTCAATACCCCTACCCTAACCCTGCCCTACCCATGCCTTACCCCTGTCCTACCCCTTCCCATACCTTTATAAAGGTGAGGACTATTTTAAACATTTTGTTTGTTTTGCCTTTAACACTAAAGGTGTATCATCAGCGAACAAGACAATTTAATGGGTAAATTTTACAAAGTGGACAGTAATAGACCCCTGTAGGACACCCGTGGAAACAAAAGACCCCATAGGTAACTCTCAATTCACATCGACTTTATGAATTCTATGACTAATAAATTTATAATTTAGCAAGTTTACGGCAAGTACTTTATTACATAATGTTGATTTATATCAAATGATTTATCAAAGGCATTATTGCCTTTGATAAATCATTTAAAACCCCTAAGGCATCACGTGATTCCTCGTAAATTTATTTTTAGTGAGTTCAATACCTGCATCGGTTGTTGAACGACCCCGAATTGTTTATGATAGAATAGATTATTTCCATGAAAGTGAGAATTTAGTTGGTTTAATATGATTTTTTCAATTATTTTATTTAGAGCCGGTAACACCGAGACTGGTCAAAAATTTATGGGATCTGTTCTGCTATCTGTTGTGAACAAACATTACTATGCTAATATATTAGCACATTTATTATATATATTGGCTAAGTAGACAGTATTAACGTCAATTACAAAGCTAATAACTTTAACTGACATACCATCAATGTCAGCCGTCACTATAATTGTTATGTTTTTAAAAGCTTTAATTATATCTTGAGATGCTACATGTTTTAATTTAAAATCTATAACGCACTCAAGTGCATTCTTATTAAGCAAATACGCGGCGAGAGCAGAATATGTCTCCGCACATTCAATGATTTTGTAGTCGACACTGACACGTGTGTAAAAAATTCCTTGAAAGCCTCCGCAACCTTCGAGTCCTGGGTAACAACGTTTTCATTAGATTTCAAATTGTACTTTGTATCGCAAGTTTTGACTTTTCCAATTTCACTATTTATTACCTGCCATGTGGATTTTACTACGCCTATGCTATTCTTAATTTTGGTTATTAATAAAATTAGATTTAGCTGTAGCACAAATGCGTTCAAATAATTTCGTGTAATAACGCCCTTTCTGCATAGATAATTTTATTCTACTTTGACGTAGGTATTTCTACTAAGCTACTAAGCAATTTTAATAGTTCGTTCGATAGACAATTTGACAATATCGGTGCGTTCCCTATCATTTAAACAAATTCGAGGCAAGTATTAAGAATCCCCCTTGAATTACCTGTCTTCAGTGAACAAACATACAACCACGTGGTTATTAAAACCAAACGCGAAGTAGTGTTTTAACCAATGTTCAGTAATACAAAAAATATCAATATTCTCAGCGTTTTGAATAGCTCAATTTCCAATTCATTACTCAACATGCCTTGTATATTCTGGTGCGCTAATTTGGATTTACAATTTTGTTAATAGGTCTGATCTATTACCAGCTCCAACTTCTAAACCCAGAGATTGACAAACCCGATGATGTAAACCTCAATTTCAGATATGCTGAACTGTTCGACTCCTGCCTATCACCAATAATGCTGCTCTATATGTGTGTGTGCTCCATCATGCTGTGCGTTACAGGCTATCAGATAACAACTGTGAGTAAGGGCCCGCTTATTTTTTTTGGCAAGTGGTATACCTGAGGAGAGCGACCTCTAATATACCTCTTGACCGATCCCATGTCATAGTACAAAAGAAACACTGGCTGGAAACTCATTACACATCCGAATCGTACAAGCGAGAATCGTTCTTTAGAACTTTTGCGTGGTGACCAACAGTTATTACGCCGCCGCCTACAAACCAGAAAAAAAAAACGTAAGCTTCGTACCCGCATAGTCACCCCGTAGCAACCGGACTGAAAACGTGCAGTATACTCTTTTTTTTATGTCATACATATGGCAAACAGGCAAGCGGGCCACCTGATGGAATGTGGTCACCACTGCCTATAAACATTAGCAACACCGAGACTATCGCCAATGCGTTGCCCACCTCTATAACACGTTACTCTGGCAGCAAAAAGGCAAATATCCCTCCACTGCCAAAGCCACGGTTCCCCAAATTCCCACCCCATGGAGCGCTGGAAAACTTACTCACCGGCAGAAACACAATACTATTTAAAAGAGTATTCTGTAAGGTGGAGGTACTTCTTCAGTCAGGCGGCTCCAATTCAAACGGGATACCCCGCTATGCCCTACCTCTCTTAAAACTTACTGCTTGACTCTATGACTGTACAATAAAATAAGATGTCTGTCATTAGTGTAGAAACCAAAGTTGCATAAGTGTTTGGCACAAATCGTGCAGAAATCGTGTAAGGTATGTATGACTCACACATGTTTTGAGTGGCGACCGCATACCAGCATAAAATTGGCGGATGACCTTTTTAAGGAGTACTATGATGTCCCTCGATCTCAAACGTTAAATAATGTTGGCTAAAACATAACTGAAATGTGATGCCATCTCGATCTCGACTGGCTTTCACATAGAGAAAACCGCTACCACATAGGTACATCCGTTCGGGAGCTACGTTGCCACAGATAGACAGATCGACAGATACTCAAGTCAAACTTATATACCCCTCTTTTTTCTACGGGGGTTAAAAAATGCAGAACTGCAGGTGCGTTGTCCCTTTGAGACAATTGTTCCCCATGGTTGTAATATTTTTGTCATTTTTTCTGTTAAAGATCGAAATAGGCGCAATGCAGAAACTTGTGGCGTCAGAGTTATTCATATTTGGCGTTTCTCAGCTGTTCGTATACTGTTGGCATAGCAATGAAGTGTATTACGCTGTAAGTGGTCTATTACTTTGAATTACATAGGAATTTATGCATACATTTTGTATAAATATTCTGTATAAGAAAAGGGTCATATTATTATTATCTGTGATAAGACCACAGAGATTCGGAAAATTTACAGCATCAATAAACATATGGTACCCTTCATAATAAGGATATTCATGAGCCATTAAAAAATTTATGCCTAAAGTAACTACAGTATAAATAATGGATAACAATTTCCATTAAAGAAAAGAACATAAGACACTTTTAAATAGATGATATGATATATTGGATTATGTCCTCGGTCTAGGATACATTCAGTAGAAAAAAGACATATTAGTATCTACACAAATGGTCAACTCTAGCGGGTTTATCACAGAATAAATCAAGGCTCCAAAAGTTTTCTTGGAAACATTTCTGAAGCCCGTGGCACAAAGGAATTTCTCGTGAAATTATAGTGGCAGTGGGGTACGTTGAGTTTTAGGCTAACACAATTTTTATCGCAAAATCTGTTTTTCTTGAAGAACACTAATATCTCTACTCGTTTACACAAAGATTAGAAAAGATTACGTAGTCATAAATAAAATACCGCCATGATTCTCAGAAACACCGTGGAAGCCTTTTTCAACGTCGCTTCGCAATACATACAGCTAATTCCCGTGCCTGGCTCAGCATGCATTCTATGATCTACTATCATTTGTATTTTTGTATGATCTATTATTGTTTGCTCTTATTACAGAGCCATGATCTAAGCCTGGGTCTGTTTTGTAGTGCGTGGTGGATGACCAACGCATTGAACCAGCAATACGTTCATATCCTCGGTGGACAGTTTCAAAAGTTGATCGTGTTCAGTGTTGGTTCCTACAGCAAACTAACCATCCCTACGTTCATTACTGTAAGTATCTATAACTAGAATATTAGGTTTTATTTATTTATTTATTTTTCAGTTTATTGTATAAATGTCAAATGACTATGCTAAGAACTGAACCTTAAGCAAAATAAGCACAAATGCCAACTATGCGATTCCAACGGAACTTTTTCCCATGCACACTAAGGTTGTAGAATCAACTACTTGGAGAGTACAACATAAAGTTCTTCAATAAGTGATTTATTAATCATGCTAATAATTATCCCCCTTACTGTATTTGTCTAAATTATTATTTAGACAAACTAAAAGTACAAGTTCAAACTAATAGTGACCAAATAACTAAAGGTTTACAAGAAGGACTAACAAAGACAGATTATCAACAGATTATTGCCATATTCACACTTTATAATTTTACTACTGTCAGTCAATATGGACTTATCGTGGTCTTATTGTTACAACAATCATCTCGCTCCTCATAATAAACGGCTGTACGGCCGTGTTCGCCACCTTGAAAAGGAAGCTGGATTAATGTTTATTTGGTGTTAAATTTAAATGTTTTCCTTACGATTTAATGAATAATTGTTTTCAATTTTTTTATTTTATGAAATAAATAAATGAAGTTCTATTCATGAATCTTAAAGTATTTAGTTTTATTCTGCTGTATTTTTATTTTTACATGAGTGTTGCTTTTTTCTTTTCAGATTCTGAAAGGTGCCTACAGCTACTATACACTTCTCAGCAACTCACAAATGAAGTAAATAACGTTGGCTTGCCGCGACTTCATTCGCGTGTTGCCCTACCCTACCAGAACTTTTATATTGCTACTGTTAGCGCCACCTATTGGCGAGTAGAATTACTACTTTGAGCATGTATTTAGTAACGCTACTCAGCAGTAGATGACGCTAATTTTATAATTGCATATCGACCCGGCCCGTATCATACGGTTTTTCTCGGGGTTACTGTATTTTAATATTCATACATATATACACATTTTGTATACATAAACCTTTCTCATGAATCACTCCGTCCATTGTACAAATTTAAAGTCAATAAAGAGTATTTAATCAACAAGTGCTATTATAATATAAACGACTTTTTGAAAATTAATACTTCATACTGAAATTAGGACTTATTATACTGATTTAAATTTGTTATTACTTTATGGACATGATTTTAATGACTTTTATTTATATTGGGTATTGAATTTATTTTTATTTTTATTTTTCATTTTATTTTTTTAACTTTTTATATTGTTTTTAATTTGAATTTGACATTTTGTTTATTATTTAATTTGTATTAGTTAAGAATAATTTTATTGACTGTCATATAATTTATTTAATCTTCAGAATTTAAAATTTGACATGTTTTTAATTTTTTAATTTTTACATGTGATATTTCAGTCTTGAATAATTGTTTTAACATTATGAATTATTATTTTTTAATCTAATATTTGTTTGCTCCCTTGGGGCAAAAGTAGAGGATAACTCAATAATTATAACAACTTATGTATTACCTACTTTATAAATAAATTAATTGAATTGAATTGGTTAAAACCATATAAAAATTGTTTTGTAGTTTTTGAGTTTATAGCCTACAGATAGACAGACGCAACATGGAACTTTGTTTTATAATAGGTACCTATGAGTTATACTGGTAATCTGGTAATAGTAATAAAAAATTGTATAAGTAATTTTCCTTAACTTTTCCGTCCTGGGGTATCTCTTACATATGAAAAGTATTTAAATAAGAGAATATTAAGGTAATATTTGTTTAATAACCATGGTCCTATTGACGAAAAACTTTCAAATACATTCATTCTATCTAGAATTAGGTTATTTTCTTCAAAACACACACAATTATGTACTTGTGAATTGCAACAGCCTGTTGCAGGCTACGGAGACTCTAGATTCTAATAATATAATAATTTTAGGTAGTTACTAAGATACATTCTTATGTGACCTAGATTAGTGCGTGAGATCTCTGAAAGCCTAGATTGCAATTTAAAAAAAGTGCATTTATTTATTTCAAACTGCCCCAGCGCATTAAATATTTTTTACCCTCCTAAGTTGAACTATACCTAGTTGCCGCAGATCACGGCTAACTTCAGTGCGCGCACGCACCGTGGGACATGGACAGGTTATTTGCACGTGGGCTTTGAAAGACCCCACGCGAAAACCCGGAGAAAAATAGGAATATTTTAACACGTGGTCCCAAAGTACTATAATATTTTTAATTAATATCTAACAAAACCAAAAAAAGAAAAAAAAAATTTTGATTTATTTACTATTTTTTTTTATTTTGCTCATATCAAGAGAACAATTTTAGTTTCTAGAGTATAATTTTAAGTTCTAGGATACAATTAAAAATACTTTATAATGAATTATTGTCATTTCACCTTAATAGAATATGTTAATATTAATATAATTTAAAAAGAAGAAGAAAATGTTGCATATTTGTAATTTGCAACCTCAAATTCGACATTTTTCTTACCGCTATTGGTGGAATACCTGTCAAGGTAACACTATAATACGAATAGATAAATGTAGTCTTGATACCAATGTAATTTTAAATACATTAAAATTGATACCAATGTAATTTTAATTACATTACAATATTTTGGAAGCTTTCGTGGGTATCGTACAAGGCGACTAACGTTTAGAGGCAAAATATCTAGTCTCCATAAACTGGAAAATGGGCAGCAGCGTTTTTCATTGTTATGTTTGCAACACTGCGATCTCCAACCCGCCTGCCAAGCGTGGAGATTATGGCAATAACCTCCCCTTTTGCGGGAGAGGCCCAAAGTCCTGTAGTGGACTGTTATGGGCTGTGATGATTTTGGAAGCCAATTTATATATCATAATCACCTAAACCTAAGTCTGTAATATTAGTTAGTAAGTACTAATACCTAATAAGTAAAGCATTGGCCGTGTGGTGTCTGGCAGAGTAGAATAGCACCAACCCCTTTCACTCATGGGTGTCAAACAAAGCGACTAATGTTTTCGAGGCAAAAGATCAAGAGTCTCCGTAGTCTAGAAAATGGGCAGCAGCATATTCCATTGTTATATTTAAACACTGCGATCTCCAATCCGCCTGCCAAGCGTGCAGATTATGGCAATAACCTCCTCTTTCATGGGAGAGGCCCTAAGCCCTGCAGTGGACTGTTGCGGGCTGTGATGATGAAGCAAAGCGTAGTATTATTATTAAATGAGATGAGGCCATGTGCCTTGTGACACAGGGTATCCTACTATAGGCACCAGACTACACTTAAATGTTTTTAATTTATGCTACTCACAATTTGTCAATTGCGCATGTGAACAATTTAATGTAAGAAAAATAAAGAAATTATTTATTATTTATTTTATATTTTACTAGTGGACTCAGCGCGACTTCTTCTTATCTTCCCCTTCATACCCTTTTCTTAAATTAAAACCTTCCTCTTGAATAAGTATAACTGCATTAAAATCCGTTGCGTAGTTTAAAAGATCTAAGCGTACACAGGGACAGACGGCGATCGGATTTATACTATGTATATATATGAATCGTAGATGTTATGAGGAACAGTCACCGCTAACCATCAGAAGGGCTGTCTGCAGGTTTGTCACTTTGTAAAATAGAAAAGTTTCGGATTGAACAAAGGTGAAACTGCGGGACACCACTAAGTAGTTTTCTGTACTCTTATCATAATCAATATCTTGGCCACCATTGATGTTCTCGAGTACAAAGGCCCTGGGTCTGTCTTGACCGTATTCCAGGATTTGTCATATAAGGCTATTACAGCGGAGCAACTGCCTTATGATCTCTGTTGCGCCTGTTAATGATCAGATGAAATCATGGTATTATACATTCAGTAGCCTATACAGGGTGTTTCATAATACATGTATAAAGCCGAAATGGTGTTAAAGTATAGCTTGCAAAGAGTACACTGGCGACTTCATATTATCCAGACATTGAATTTTAATTTTCATAAAAAATCTTCGTTTTTAAAGAAAAATAACCATATCGACTACGTTGATGCGCAGCTCTATTTCAAATTGATGATCCTAGAAGGAGAAGTTTAATAACCGCGTGCGACCCCTATGAAAAAAGAGCAACCTCCTTAAGCCTAGTACCAGGAGCCTAATGCTACGTACACACGCACCGTTGGCGTGTGCCGGCCGGCGATCCGCAGCGCAGCGTGGCGGTAACATCAAACGGATAGAAGCAATCGACCAAACGCAGCTTGGGCGGATACCGAAGGCCAACGAACAAACGTGCGATTACGAGCCCGAATAGGTTCCCAAAACTCCCAAAGATCGTTTGCTTGACCACGAAATGCAATTACCTATTGGACCTTAGAAATCCAAATCGGCCGACAACGCTTCGTTGGCGTAAGTTGAGTGTGTACACACCATAAAGAAGAGTTTAATAACCTCGCGCCATTCATAACAAAACAAACGAACCTCCTACATCTTGCTACCAGGCGCCGAACTAAATGTTACCTACTTATCTACATGAATAAACTCTACCAAATGAACTAGGAACTTACCTACACTAATTATTTTCAATAGGTAGGTATGCTTAAATAGTCGGAGCGTCGTCGGTGGCCTAAGGTTACGGTATCCGAGTCGTACGCGAGAGGTACCGGGTTCGACACCCGCTGCCGCCACGTACCAGTGACCTTTTCTGACGGAAAACATCGTGATGAAACCTGCACATTTAGGCGACTGAATGTCTAACCATGATTTTAATCTGGTCAGGTAATCAGGTTCCCCTGGTAGCAGGGTCAGGCAGGATTCAGGACTGTCAGACGTAATGACCTGAAATGCGAAATCCTGGATCATGGTCAAGGCGGACCCCAGGCCCTCGTGCGCGAGAGCAAAACCAGGTCATTAACACCGAGATGATTTCTACTAGGTAGGTACCTAACAGAACAAACCACCCCATCACAATAAAGGTAAAATAAGAATTAAATTCATAATACTAAGGTACTTATTAACTAAAAGCCTAAAAACAGTATCTAAGTAGGTTAGGTAGGTAGGAACCTACGTAAATAAAAAACAAAACATGTTAATCAGTCTGGAAGACAGCCGGACCCGCGGTGTGGACTGCCGCAGGTACTTAAACTAAATAAAAATAAACATAGTCAGCTACGTACTAAAGTAGATATCTACTACACTAAAACGGGATTCGTTCAATTGACAAAATGGCTCTACACAGATAGGTAAGTACTAGGTACCTACTAACACGGTTCCCTCATATAAGTACCTACGTACCTAGGGAACCACTTATGAATCTAGTTTTGGTGAAACACATTACAGACAGGTTCCACTAAATACCTACATGTTTTTATGAAAAGATAAAAGCGTTGTCTTTTCTACCTATTTCCCGTCGGAAAAGAACCGAGCGCGGCGGTTGCGCTTCTAACGTCACTATTAGGTGGTAGGTAGCGTCTCCTAGTCTAGCTAGCACCTTGACCTTTAAAGCATGTAGGTACGTACCATTTAAACGTTATTTGATGGAAACAAACAGTTTCAGGTGCCAGCGCAGTTAACCACACTTTCTTGCTTTCTTGTGGCTCGATGACCTATAGGTAAATACACTCATACACACAGATACACAACACTACAGCATGCACTGGTTGCTATGCAATACTTAAGTAGGTAGGTAACATAGTCTTTGGCCTACTGCTTGGTTGCACTCATGCACAGAATAATGATTATCACAATACTTAAACTGTTGAACATTGTACACAAACAAGACTACGTTAATATTGGTACCTGAAGCAATAAATCATTCATTCATTCATATCGTTTACAGTCTTATCACAGTTATTTTCACAGTACTTAGGTATCCTATACATACAACGCAACAAACAATCACACCGATCACGCGAAAAGCTAAAAACCGAATAAACGAACACGACTCGAAAATAGGTACATTTTAACACAAGAAGCCACGCTGTCGGCGTCAGCGGTTCAATCAAACGACACACCCAAGTGCAGCACGCACACTGCCAAAACTCCGGCGTGTCGACACATGGGCCTCGTGGCGGGGTATTTCCCGCGACTTTCGGCGCGGCGCACGGGGCGGCGGGTGGCGGGAGGCGAGGCGGGAGGCGTGGCAGGCAGCGCTTTAGGCAGCGTTGCCAGATCGTACCTTTTAGTACGATTTACGTACTATTTGGCCGACTGCCGTACCTTAAGCGTACTTTGCTCCACATCGTACTATTTAGTACGTTTTTACAAAATGCTGAATTTAGCTGAGGGGGGTAGTCACTTCACCTTTCCTGTGAGCAAAATACTGAAAAATAATGGGAAGGAAGGGTTGATTTTAGCCACCGGCAACAAAATAACGTCATTAATTGACTAAAAATCATCCCCCCAAGGCCGATAAAATATAGAAGATAATAAGAAGAAATCGTAACTTTTTAGCTATTTTCGTACTATTTTAAGAGCCCAGACGTACTTTTTTGGAAACTACTGCTGGTAACACTGGCTTTAGGGATCCGCGTGTTAGGGGTCGTACTAATTTCGCCTCTTATGTTCACCTGGTAGATGCACCGTAATGTTGATTGTGTTTATTTAATAAAGTGAGGCTCAAACAAGTCCAACAGTGGACTAATAATAATCCTTATGATGTCGGTGATGGAATACATTTGCTTACCACTATTTTATCGGGTAATTTGTACAGACAGTAATTACTAAAATTGTGTTTGGGTCCGTGTTTCACCTAGGTGACCTAGGTTCAGTGGCGTTGCTTGCCTTCCAGGGGCCCCGTATCAATAGCTGTCTGGGGCCCCATAGTTAGTACCCCCAACTACAAGGGATCATCATCATCATCATCACAGCCGATAACAGTCCACTACAGGACTTTGGGCCTCTCCCGCAAAAGGGGAGGTTATTGCCATAATCTCCACGCTTGGCAGGCGGGTTGGAGATCGCAGTGTTGCAAACATAACAATGAAAAACGCTGCTGCCCATTTTCCAGTTTATGGAGACTAGATATTTTGTCTCTAAACGTTAGTCGCCTTGTACGACACCCACGAGTGTAAGGGGTTGGTGCTATTCTACTCTACCGGTCACCACACGGCTACAAGGGATGCTATAGAGTAACTTAAATCCAAGCCATTCGCGTGTTAAGGCGGTACGATTTTCATACAATTTTTATGTAACGTTTTTGTGCAATCGTCTATTAGAAAATATGTTCAATTGTGCGCGAAATAGATTTCTACATGTTAATAATGTAAAACAAAGCAATGAAATAGAAAAATAATGAAATCACAAAACAACGCCATCAAGCGGCGATTTGTGCTTTTTCCGAATTAACTGCTTTTGAAAAGAAAACCACTTTGCGCACCATTGAATACATTTACTAAGAGTAGAAATCATAATACAATCACTAAACACTCGAACAAATGAAAGAATATCGAGAGAAATTTAGTATGGGCGTTGAATCACCTTAATAGTAAGAATAACATGTATGAAAGAAAGTTCCACACCGCGTCTGTCTGCCTGTTCGCGATAAACTCAAAAACTATTGAACGGATTTTCATGCGGTTTTCACCAATTGACAAAGTGGAATTACTTTGTCTATTGAGGAAGATTTAGGTGTATAATTTGTTAATGTTTTATGTTGGTAGTTTGTATGACAAGAATCTCCTTAAAGGCCGGGGTGGACATCGGAATTTTTGTAAATTGGCCCTTGACTTTGGTATATTAAAACCTTGCGTGATAAATATAAAAACGTCATAATTTGTTGAATAAGCGAGCGTAGCGAGCTCGATAGTTTCACAAACTACCCCTTCAGAATACTTACGCGAATAACATAAAATCGGTAAATGGACTATATGATGTAGACATTTTTGACATTTGGTTTATTATAAAATTAACTTCGCAAACAATTAATTAATGAGCGTGCGAGCTCTATTTCTGACATTTTGGCTATAAAGTTTTCACGATTAACTTAAAAACAGTCAAATTCGAAAATCGTGTGGGCCAAAACGATTTTATTATGAGCCAGGTCCATCTGGCCCGTTGAGCAATGAACAGTGTAAGGAGATTCTTAAATCTTATGATCTCACCGATAGTGCTGAATATGTTGTACATGAGATCAAGATTGTTCTCATTTTTGCTATAGGTGCATTTTTACACAATTTCAATGAAGTATAATGAGTGAGTGAGCGTGAGGGAATCTAAGTTGTTGTTTTTTATTAAAAATGTTAATTATCTCTAAGCGAAAGGGGAACGAAAACGGATTGTATCACTTGATTTCATTTGCATCTTTGGCGGAGGGGGCCCCGACCCTCGTCTGAAAATCACTAAAGAATTTTTTTTTTCCGAGAAATAGGGTTTAACTGAAATTGAGGATAACAGTACGTATTTTTGCTTACAAACGATTTGGGACCCCGTATTATTGATACGGCTGATACGGCGGTTGTTGCGCCTAGGTTCTCCAAATGGGTGAAGCATGGGATATTTACAGGTATAGCTCCGTCAACTAAGATTCATTTAAGGCCTTGCCACATACAAAGCTCGGCGCGAGCGCGGCGTGAGCGCGGTGCGATATTTGCTAGGCAACCATCGCGCGGCGCGATGGTTGCCTAGCAACTATCGCGCCGCGCAATGGTTGCCTAGCAAATATCGCACCGCGCTCGCGCCGAGCTTTGTATGTGGCAAGGCCTTTAGTTAATTTTTGTTGATGAAAAATATTCGTGAAATCGTACGGATTTTAACATAACAGTCCTCTGAGAGTTTAAGCCTTCCCCACATTAGTGGAGGGTTCTGTCTTAAACTCCACTCTCTACTGTCTTTGTTTTATTTATGTTTCATTCATTACACTAAGGTATTTTATTTGTTTTATTTAATACAAAAATATGTGTGTGTAGTTACTGATAAATCTCATAGCAGATAGGTACGATTACCTTTGCGACACTGAAACATGACTGACAGGCATGACATGAGAAAGCAAACTTATAAAGACAAATATGCTACATTAATTAGAGTTTGCTACATTAAAATGCCACAGTAATTTGAATTAGACTACTTTGCTATTAGTTAGGTGGTGGTGCACTTTCGAAAAAACTATGAAGGAACCTTTTAAATTAAAATTACAATATTTTTTTGTACAGAACCCTCAAACCAAAAAATACAAAACGGCTAATTTAGATCTCCTTAATATCCCATTGCGCCTAGTACTATGAACTTGAGTGACCTTGTACAACTGATTTCTAGAGATGCGGTCTTTCGTTTTCAAAATGTCGATTATCGACATTGAAAAGGAAAAAGTTCGATAGTCATTTTCTCGCTTACTATTACCACGCACGAAAAAAATAATTATACCTATCGTTTTAATACGTTTAGCACTCCATCCAGTTCACGGCTTTATACATGTATTATGAAACACCCTGTATATTCAGGTTTCCTCATAATGTTTTCAATAACAAGTAAGTGTTACTAAAACTCAAAACGACCGATGTTAAAAAATTTAAACGCGAAAGAAGAGTAAAGGCAATGGCCCATCTATAAAATTAGTTGAAGTTTCTGAGGAATAACAATAATATTATTTTGTGTAAAATATATTATATTAGAAATAAGTAGTGCCTGTTGTGTCGTCTATATGTATGATGTGTCTCTATGTATTTTTACTGTGTGCAATAAAATGTTAAATAAATAAATAAATAAATAAATAAAACTCATATCAATAATCATTTTCTACACATTATGAAGTCTGGAAAAAATATATTTTGTTTTAAAGATTTTAAAATTTTCGAGGGCCCCGACAGTTGATCGTAGGAAGTTGTACTTATTAATATCGCGGAAGTTAGATCATTTCTCTAGCGCGATGCAGAAACGGTCAGCGCCACCTATGTACGGATGCTTGTAAACCAAGTGCACCAAGTACTCGTATTGTGAGTATTGTAGAGTTTCCCTACTGGATTGATAGATGTCGCTATATATTGTTTGCGAATACCTACATATTATGTTCGATTTCTGTATAAACATGTATATGTTGTAATAAACGATTTTTATTTATTTATTTATAGTCGGGTTGGACGCAGACTTTTTAGTTGGCTCGGTGTGTGTACAGGCAGCCTATAATTTAGTCTGCGCACCCCGAGTCAATCAAATGGTTTAGTTAGTACTAGTTCCTAAAGAGAGATTATAGAATAACACTCGTCGAGGTCTTCGGATTACAGCTGTAAAAGTTAAAAAATTATCTAACATAATTCTTTCCTTAAGGGATTTTAGGGAAGGGGACCACCTTATTTCTTGTACTTACATTCCTCTTCTGTTATACCTAAGCCGCGGATTATAAAGAAGAGACACGGCGTAGGCGCGCGGCGGCGGGCGGCAGACATTTGTCGCCTCACGACATCAAATTATACCGAAGAGGCGGAGACGTACGACGCGACGAGGGAGGTTATGGCCGTGGCTGATTATCAAAGAAACGTAAAACAAACCTTATGGTTGAAATGGAATGGAATGTGTAACCTGATCCTTTCTGGTCAGGTTCCCCTGGTTGCAGGTTCACGGAAGTCATATGACAGTGGCGCCACTTAAATCAATTACCTTATCTGCCAAATCCTGGATCACTATCAAGGCGGACTCCAGGCCCTCATGCGCGAGAGCACAACCGGGACATTAACGCCAAGATGATTTTTTAAATAAATACCCTAAATATTTTGTCAGACAAAAGCTAAAAATCAAATCAACGTTAGGCAAAAGGCTCGTCGTCAAAGCTACAATGGGGGACTTGTAGCGAGATCCTCATAATCCGTAGTCCCAATTTAAATTTCTTACTGCCTAACTGTGTGAATAAAACAAATTTGGGGAACGGAGTGTTTTTTGTTGTAGTAGATAATAATGCTCATTACGAGTTCTGTTTACTGTGTTTTGTTTTATACCACGATATCCGACTCGTAATGCGAGAGGTCAGTAATCCCACTGCGGCAATGTACCAATGACTCTTTTCTGAGTTATGTACATTAGGTAAATACTAACCGATGCTCATACGGTGAGGGAAAACATCGTGATGAAACCTGCCCATTTAGGCGACTGAATGTGCAACCAATGATCCATTTCTAATGGTAGCAGGGTGACGGAGGTCAGATGGCAGTTACTCCACTGTAATTAGCTGATCTGACAAATCCTGGATCATGGTCAAGGCGGACCCCGGGCCCTCGTGCGTGAGAGGACAATCGGGACATTAACGCCAAGATGATTTTTTAATTAAATCCAGATTGTATAGGGGAAAAATATACTAGTTTTTCCAGGTGAACAATTTTATCCATATCTTGCGAGCTTGCCAGTGGAGAGAAATAAAAAATAGCCTATGTCTAAATCCTCAGGTGCAGTGGTTTGGCCGTGAAAGCTTTACTGTAAAGAGGGTCTTTAAATAAATATATAAGTGGCATAGTAAGTACATATTTCTTATCATCATTATCAGTATCTTGGCACGCGAGGGCCATGGTCCGCCATCCTGCTACGCTACCTCGCTCGGTCTTCGGCATCCTTGGTGGTGAGCTTATTAGCACGTGTGGACGATAGAATGCAGACTTACTTACTATTTCATTTGTTTTAAATAATCTAAACTCTATGTAGCTAGCTTGTATCTATGTTTTATGTTTTATTTAATTTAGCATACTTACAAACATACAAACATACATTTTGTTCCCTGATATTGTGTATCACCGTTTGAAAACTCTACTAGAAGCGCCCTCTATTAAAAATCAACGTGAAACTTATTTTTATAATGTGAAATGTGGGTGCTCATAAAATTGAAGGTACGATATTTTAACATAAAAATATGAGTGTAGATAAAGTAGTGTATGCAACTGCAAATAATTAGGTATTAAAACACTCGTGTCAAACTATTATTATACTCGGCTACGCCTCGTTTGATAAACAGACAATCATGTTTTAATACCCCCTTTTATATGACAGTTGCATAAACTACTATTTTAAAATTTTATATACTGGCGAGAAAAAAGTGTATCCTTAAACAACTGTTTTCGAATATGAAATTGGAACATTACGCTATGGGTGTAGATAAAATTACTTTTCGATACAGCATTTCCCATACTAATCTCATTACAGCTATAACGTAAAATAACTTTTTAATCATTATGCAACACTTTTATTTTTTAAATTTTTGTCGGGCGCCGAGACACGGCGAAATGTAGGCTGAATACCTAAATGTCTTTGACAAATTCAAAATTTAAATTTTCCTGTTTATATTTGTGTGTAATTATTTTCCCGCTAAACAGAATATTTTATCTAATTATTGTAATTTGTGTTTGTAAAAAACATTCACAAACATAAATTACAACAAGTAATTTGTGTTTGTGAATGTTTTTTCTTATTTGAAGCAAATAAATAGATAAATGAGAAAGTAGTGAAGTGAATTTCCCGCCGCTTGATATCCTCGACGCGTAGGTACAACAGAACTGACTCGCAACTTACTTCCAGCAAAGTTGAGAAAATTATAGGTACGAAATTTTAACATGAAAATATGAGTGTAGATAAAGTAGTGTATGCAACTGCATATAATTAGATATTAAAACACTCGTGTTTTAATACCCCCTTTTATATGACTGTTGCATAAACTATTATTTCATAACTAGCTTTTACCTACTCATCAAGCCCATTCCAAAGAGCCCAAACACGATGGGGTTATCTTATTGCGTTCATTAGTTCCTACAACCACCTTCCGAGTCCATCATCGGATCAGCTCCATGGTACCATATTAATGTATTGTCATCCAAGTTACATAGGTATACAAAATTTCAGCTCAATCGGATACCAAAAAAATAATGAAAAATTATTTGAAAATAGCATAGTACATTTCAGTCACCACCCACTTTCCGCCATTTTGAAAAATAATAGATTTTGCGGCCACTCATAAAACTTATGTCAATCGATTGGAAACTTTAATATCTACCGATCACTATGTTCAAAAATGTCGAAAACGGTATATCTTGCGAGATATCGCAAGTCAAAGATGTACATTGACTACCGACACATGTCGAACAAACCCCTACTAAGTCTACTCATTGTCAAATATTTTCTAAACTACTGAACCGATTTCGATTTAATAAAGCTAGAAATCTACACTAATATTATAAAGAGGAAAGATTTGTACCTATTTTTGTATGTTTGTATGTTTGTATTGAATAGGCTTCGAAACTACTGGACCGATTTCAAAAATTCTTTCACCGTTGGGAAGCTACGCTATCCGCGGGTGACATGTGTTCTTTTATTTTCAAAATTTAATTGAAATGCCGCCGCTAAAAAACGCTCTTTATTTGTACCTTGGTATTAATCCTTATCAAAATAAATTACTTCATATTCACGACTGCTTCAATACCTTTATATAACTTTTTGAATTATTCAATTCAGACATTCCATTCGAAAGATATCACGAATTTAAAAATGTGAATATTAGAAAAAAGTCGCGTGTTCGCCGCTCAGTCCGCTCGGCTATCTAGGCAGCACGGGGTACGTACGGGAGGGGAGTCAATGTCAAGAAATACGGCCGTCAGGAGCCGGGTCGCCCCCTTCCCTCTAAAATGGTTGAGGAGACGGTTGGAACTTTTGTGATCGTAATATGGTGTCCTGTTTGTAACGGGACACTACTCAGTACATACTTAAGTATAATATAATTACTTCATATTATAAAACGAAGTCCCACGCCGTGTCTTACTGTCATTCTGTACGCGATAAACTCATAAACTACTAAACGGATTTTCATGCGGTATTCACACACAGACTACATAGTGCGGTTTTAGACAACGTGATTCATGACGAAGGTTCAGGTGTATAATTTGTTAAGGTTTACTACCCGTGCGAAGCCGGGGCGGGCCGCTAGTAATTTATATTAAAAGACCTTACAAATAAAGGAAACCGCATTGAAATTAGTTTATCCGTTCGGTAGCTACAGATAGACGGATATACGCGTTAAACTTATAACCAAAATTAAACTAGAATAGTGTTGTGTAAGATAATGTGTTCACCAACATACAAAATGCTTTAATTCATAATAATATGCCACTCGGCTCTCGAGACTGTTCAATTAGTCTCCGGTCTCTAGTGGTAGACCTTGGTCAACCTTGCTTCGCCACATACCGTTGGCATTCGGCACACCTAACGAGTGGCGAGCTAGTGGCGGTGCTTAAGTTCGACTAGTCTCAAAGTACGAAACGGTCAGCCATTCATTCCACGACGCGATGAGCACTGCTTAATCTAGGTCATTGGTCTCGCAAGCTTGTTTATTTCATTTAATGAGATAATTAAGTTAAGTTGCATAATGCAGTGCCCACACTGTAAGAGTAAGCTCCTCAAGTCTAACTATAGTTGTACCTACATCGCCTAGCACTTGCCATGCATGTGGCGTTAATAATGTGACCAGATTCCAGAAATCGATTTCTGTGTTTTTAGATGAAAACTCCTTTTTTCGGAATAGGACTTATTTAGCTAAGTAAATTACCGACGCGCAATGTGAGAGTCACCGGGATAACTAAAATGACTCTGAGTTACGTACAGTAGTTGAATACTAACCGATGCTCTTACTGTGAGACGTTTAGGTCTCCACTGTAATTACCTGATCTGCCAAACCCTGGATCATGCTCAAGGCGGACCCCGTGCCCTCGTGATATAGATAGTAAAGATTCCTATCGATTGGCATGAGTTTTATGAGTGGCTGCAAAATCTATATTTTTTCAAAATGGCGGAAAGTGGGTGGTGATTTTCTCCATAGTAAATGTTCAATGCTCTTTTGACGGAAAACTTACATACATACGAACAGTGCAAGTTAAATAAAAGCTTGTATAAATCAGCTGACAGGTAATAATAATCTACCAATACATGTAAACGTATAGCAAAAATTTTCCACCGAGTTACGGAATTATTACGACTTAAAGGGAATTTTCCTAGATTTATACTTTTAATTAGAAAGATCTTGCGCACAATTTTAAATTCCCTAATGCCTTCATTTCTTCGCGGATAAATCGTACTTCATCGTAAGCTTCCGTGTCATTTTCTAGGAAGCGAGATTGAGATCAAACAATTTTAAGAAAAAATATTGTTTATGTCGTACGGTAGATAAACAGGCACGTAGCCCACCCACAGAGCAAAAAAAAGCTTTGCCAGCTATGAAGGTTCAACTTTCCAATCTTTTTAATCTTTCTTTTTCTTTGTATTTAATTTTTATTTTCTTGATAGAAAGTGGTCACCAATGCATGTAGGCATTAGTAACACCAGGGGTATCGCCAATGCGATGCCCAACTCTAAAGCCCCCAGAAACATTGCTCTGGCATCAAAAATGCACATTTAAAAGCTACGTTCCCCAAATTCCCACACCATACCATGGAGCATGGTTTAAGACAGCCATTTCAAAGATCCGGCGCGACGGCTGCATGTGGCCTTGCTCCTTTCTCAATTTGTTACTTACACTATGTTTGCCCCAGCTCTTTTGAGACAAAATTCGAAAAATTTCGAGCTCGCTGCGTTCGCTACATTTTTTTGTCATTCGGACCGCCCGCGCCGCTTACTCAGTTCGGACTAAAACCGGAACCAAAATACTACAAATTCCAAGCTTTCTGTGCTGGCTCATTCATTAGTTCTTTTATTATATTCACTCACCCCTGTTCTTTTGAACAACAATTAGAGTAAAGTTAATTTACACATTCATACTGTCCGCACCGCCGCTTATAATCAATTCCGATTTTAAGAGCCAATATTCCGAAATATTCTAACTAGCTGAGCTCGCTTCTTTAATTTAGGTTATTACATTATTATACTCGCCTGGCTCTTTTGAGTCATAATTAGACGCAGCGGTACTTTTTTTAGTTCTAAATTTTGAGCCGGGCCCACTAACACCCTAATTTTTATAACCATTTATACCTTTAGAAAATCAAATTTGGTTGATTTAAGACCTTATAATAAAAGTTAATTCTAAACATGGTTGAGAAGCTGTTCTGAGAAGAATCTTGCATCAAAGTGGTGGACTGTATTGAATAAATTAGCTTTAATAAGAAAGGGCTAGGAAGATTTTACTAAAACGGGTGGCTTTGTCCGGCCGCTACGTTGATTATTTTTCAAAGAATTTTAAAGAATAAAGACAATACAGATTGAAACCAATGAAGTGTAAGATAAGCCCCACGACAAGAAGTTTGTGATAACATTTGCTTTTAAAATAACAAAACTAAATACTAGGGAGGACAATAAGCAGCGCACAATGTGTATAAATCTAGACAAACAAAGGTATAATAACGTTAGAGGAATAGGAATAACGCAACTAACGAGCTATGCACTATGGAACTATAAATTGGCTTGAAAAGTTCAACCTTTGACTCACAGCGGGTCGTTCATTTGCTCTCAGCATAACTGTTTATCTCTTTATCATTGCAAAGTTCAAATAAATATCTCCTTTAATGAGCTCAATAAGTTCTCAAAAGTAAGATATTTTTTCATGACAAGCTTTTATCGCGCGGTAGTATACCTAATCATCAAGACCCATTAGGCCGGATTCGGCAGTTGTCGCCGTAGTAAAAGTTGTAGAAAATGGAAAATGCTTTCTAATGAGATATCGCTCAACGTTATTTGTCAGTGGGCTGAATTTTCAAGCACAAATTGTAGTTTATATAATCTGACCATAACTTTTTTCCCACAGCGATTTGAGAATTACCGCTATAGTATAAGTTCCTATAGTATAAATATAGTACGAGAAGATCATTTGGGATTTGCCCATTATTGAAAATGACGGTCCTATCCACTAAAACAACCACGTTGCACACTTATATTCCCTTTCTCTACGAGATCACAGGACTGGTTAACACATTCCACAATCTCGTAGATTAGTAGCTTGCTGATGTGGCAAACACACCCATAACCCTAGATTACCATACCCTACCCTACCATACTCTACCCTACCTCAACCTTTCCTCTATTACCTTACACCAACTCGACCCCTACCCTTCACCCTATCATATCCTACCCCTACATTAGTCCCCCCCTACTGGTGCTTGGACAATTAACACAGCGCAATCTATTCCCGAAGGCAGTAAGCAAAGTTTGTATTATGGGTGCTACATAACTGATAAACTACAATACTTTTAAATATTTACATACTTATTATACATTTACACCTAGAGACGTAACAGAAATTAAAATTCACAATTTCAATTTCTGATCCCCTTCCTGAGCCCAGATGTTAACCTACTCGTATGAACCACTAAGATCATCAAAATGTGATAAATTATGTTAGATAGATGTTGTCATGGCAAAATACGTGACAACATCTATCTCCTACGTTAGACTCGATCTGCGACGCTTACAGACACCGTACCTTTAATCGCGCCGTGCCAATTAACATACCTAATATTGTCTAACTCAGTTGGTAACTGAATTTGACATAAAAAATTTCTAGACTACGTCATCTACGTTGGCCACTGGCAATAGCGTCTACCAAATTAGAGTAGTGTAAGAATTTTATATGTCAAATTCAGTTGTCCACTGTGACATCAAATAGCCCCCCCGTGGCTATTGGCCATATGCCACCATATGAACTGATACAGCCTGCTTCCCTAAGACATGCTCGATAAAAAATTTAAACGCACAGAACAACTTACCAGATAAGGGTGTTCAAAATACACGTGTTAACTATTCCTTAGAAAGGGGAACAGACATTCTCCCAGGTATCCCGCCGAGACGTTTTTCAAATTGCCACCATTACACCTGCCTACATAGTCGGAGAGGTGAGATGAAGTAAATGGGAGCATCATCTACTTTATTGCTTGCGTAAAATTTAACCTCGTACCGAACTACCCCACCGAGAGTTATTTTGCTCTCTGACCGGTTTTCTCCAGTTAATAGAGTTTTTGAGAGTTCAACCATTGTTGTTAACAGCCTCAGATAAGCGTTTCTTTTCTCATTATTGTGAAGGTTGCGAGAATTTAGTTTTGAATTTCATTGGCTTTCGTTAACGGCGTTTTTTATCAAAGTGTCATTTTTTTAAATTCTCGATCTTGCCGACAATATGAAGGTTGTCCGCCTTGACCATGATCCAGGATTTGGCAGATCAGGTAACTATAGTAGAGTGCTATCAGAAGAGGTGCCGTTTGACCAAGTGGTCTCCCTACAACGTTTAAAATCTTCACGCACTGTATCTGTTCAGAATTGATAAAAATACAGATATATAGTCTGTCAAGTATAAATAAGCTTTCAAATTTCATCAGGTGGTAGGACTATCTCAAGACTGAGGAGTCCGTCTGGGTGAGTACCACCGCCTTATCTATTCTGCCGCTAAACAACAATGCTTGCGTTGTTGTGTTCTGGTTTGAAGAATAAGGTAGCCAGCGCCATTACAAGCTTGAGGCATTTCAACTTAGCCCTTATCAGTTTTCACAGCGGGGCTCGGTATTGTTGTTGCCTGCAACCTGAATGCATGAATCGTAGATGTCATGGGCGACAGTTACGGCTTACCATCAGGTGGGCTGTCTCCTAGATTGCTCCTCCTTTTTGAAATCGGTAAAAATTGATAACAAATAAGCGCTGTTACGGCCCGATGTATGTCTGCACAATAAAAATATACAACCACCTTCCGAACGATATTAGGGCAGAGCGGGATGTAAACAAATTCCAAAGCAAACTGAAGCAATTCTTATTTAAAAAGGGTTATTATAATGTAAAGGAATTCTTTGACGATAAAATTTGAATAAAGTAGCTACGCGTTAATATTAGGTTTGATTATTTATTTGACATTTACGTGATAATTTATGATTATAATGTTCCATATAGGTATAGGATGACATGAATATTGAATGTATGAATTGAACTTTCCTGATTATTGATTGACTCTTATAATTGTATTAATATTTTGAAATTAAGCCTAATTACATAGAACTGTTTCCATTATTAATTTAAGCAATACATTTTGCCATACCCACATGGGTTTCATGATGTAAGTACATTAAAACTGTAAGATCTTTTGTAACCTCATGAATGCAATAAATACATTGATTGATTGATTTATTTATTTATTCCCCCTAGAATTTTCGAAATCGTTACAGTAGATTCGGAGTTTATAGTACGCCAAGCACATGTTGCACTCACTCGCAATAAGCGAGAAAAAGCGCGACATAGATACTGCTATGTCTTTCATCTTAGTATTGAAAGACTTAGGAACCCTCATTAAGAAAGAATTTTGGTCGAAAGGTGCTGTGTGTCGGCGATTTCGGGTCAACTGCGAGCGCCGACGTCACAGACGTAGAACAAATGTGTATTATTACACAAAGTGGATTGTAGCATAGATAAAGTTTAAAATGTATACTTTCATATATTAGTATATTGTTTTTATATTGTTATGTAGAGGTTTTTATTTTAAATGTTGTGTATTATATCCCATTTGTAAATTGCAGTTTTGTAATTGGCAGTACCACTTTTATCTGTATCTGATTGTAAACAAATGTACATTGCTGTAAGACTGTGAAATAAATAAATAAATATCTATGGGCCCTTGTCGCCTGAAATAAATAAATAAATAAAAAATAAAATAAATAGAGAGAAGGCAACAAACGCTCTCTCGCGGCGCGAGCTTTGTCGCGGACACACTTGTGATAGCCCTGCAGATGGAGAGATAGACGCGACGTCTGGATTTTTAATTCCAGACCTAAACAGAGGGGTGTTATAAGTTGACATCTGCATCTGTGGCTTTGTGTATCTGTCTATGGCATTGTAACTCCCGAACAAACCTCAAAGAGGTTTATCAATGTGTTGTATTAAAGATTGTAATGTTTTTGTGAATAATTAAATCTAAATCTAAACAAAAATCGAATCTAAAAACAGCTACTGATTTGTATTTGGATAGTTTAATCGAGATGATTCTTAGCTTTATCTCAATAAAATCGGGTCTGAAGTTTAGAAAATATTTACGTTCAAGTAGACATGGTCGGGGGAGTCCACGATATGTTTAAACTGACTTGTCTTATTTAGTGAACAAACAATGCCCAAAATCACGACTTGCCATATCTATCACGCTACGTATATTGTGTATAGATGTCGAGAATTAAACAAGAAACACATAGAATGTGAATTTCAACGAATACAGCTGCACATTATCCATTTAAATACATAATTTCCTTAACCAAATAAGACAAGTCAGTCTGGACAGATTATAAGTTTTTCATTATAAAACATAGATAAATACATAGCCAATAAGATTTAGGTGGTCATCATAATGCCTTCTAAATAATTGAAATCGTGCGAATAACACAGTATGAATGTCGTAAACATGTCGCATATACCTCTCACACGAGGTCCGAGGACCGCCTTAACCATGATCCAGGATTTGACATATCAGTTAATTACAGTGGAGCGACTGCCATCTGACCTCCATGACTTTGCTACCAGGGGCACCTGACCAGATTGGACCATGGTTACGTATTCAGTCGCCTGAATATGCAGGTTTCATCACTATGGTTTCCCTCACCGTAAGACCTTTGACCGTGGTTAGCATTTAACTAATGTACATAGCTTAGAAAAGTGAAATTGGTACATGGCCGCAGTGGGATTGGCCACCGATGCTCCTGTCAAAATTAAATATATGTCGGGAGAAGACTGGAGAAGACTCGCCCATAAGCGAGTAATGTCCATCAGAACGTATTTATCGGGATTTCGTAGCAATAAAGGGTATCTATAGTGTTTTAAGAATGTATTGTCAAATTAAAGCTACATTTACGAGTTTACAATTGTAGCCGAAACCCGCGGGTTATTTGCAAAACCCTCCACCACCCATGGCCAATCTCAATCAGGCCGATCCGCGGGAGATGCGCCGGGGCTCTTACTAGTTGCCACATACGCACAGCTTGACTCCCTACACATTGTTAACAGTACATCCTGCACTCACGTTTCTATTTTCTGGAGCTTTCACGCATCTCTTTAACGCATCAGGATTTACGCTTCTTCGCTCTTGAATGGTTTCTAGTTCTTTTTCCCAATATCTTTACGGCTGCCGTAGCCGCCATGCTGCTTGTGACGTTGTCATAATAGTTGCAAGCCACCCGTCAGTTGGCGCACCAATCGACATCCAGGCCAAAGAGATGGACTAAGAGACTCATGATCATCTCCGACATATAAATAAATATGATTGGACAATTCTCTAGCCCCAAAGTAAGCTAAGCTTGTGTTATGGGTACTAGATAACTAATAAACAACTTATGTAGTTTTAAATATATACTTATTATACATAACACCCAAGCCAGTAACATAAATTAAAATCCATCATTTCAATTTCTGCTCGGCCGAACCCGGGATCTCTGTGTGGCAGACCTACCCATTTACCTATTATTTTACCATTAGTTATCCTACCCACTCCTAGATAACACAACAATGATTACAAGAACCATTTGCGAAGAAAAATAGTCAAACGGTATCAATTATCGTGGCAACTACTCACGGGTCTCGTCTACCCTCATTCCGAGTCACTTGCAGGCTTCGTAACAAATCAGTGAGTGACGCGAAAATCAGGTCACGCGCTCTCCTAATGACTTACTCATTAAAAGACCTTAAGGACGCCGATCACTTTTGCCCCCGACTGTACCTCGGACCTCTCTTGATTGTTAATTGCGCGTTTGTTTTCGACGCAATTGTACTTTGATGGGAATGGAAGTGTGAACAAATGGGTTTTTGTTTCCTGTAAGGGTGGGTAGAGACAAAATTGTTCCGGTTGTTACGGTTCTGATTAACCTCTCATATTTTTATACACACACAAGTGAAGCCAGTGGGATCAGATAAGTTTGTGGCAGTCTAATAATAATATGAAACGCTGATGTGGCCTTTTTAGACTGTGGAGTAGTCATCACAGCCCATAACAGTCTACTGCAGAACTTAGGGCCTCTTCCAGGAAATGGGAGGTTATTTATATATTTTACTTTTATTCTATTTCCATAATCTCCACGCTTGTCAGGCGGGTACTCTAGATCTATTGCCTCGAAAACATTAGTCGCCTTGTACGACACCCACGAGTGTAAGGGGTTGGTGCTATTCTACTCTGCCGGACACCACACGGCCAATATATTCGGTGAAACTTTGTAGTGTCTTTGTAGTCTTTGAAGTGTAGATCCTCAGCGATCCTCTGTATATTTTTTATAGGAATTGTAGCTCACCACGCCAATCTGGACGTTCAAAAATCATTCGTTTCCGATGAAATAAACGCCACGCCCGCCTTAAAAGCCAATAATACCGTCACACGAGAACGGAAGTTCCGCGACTCGCAAATCCTGGATGAACAGCGTGCAACCAAAGATTTGTTGCCGGAACGTGGCTAAACTGTTATTGTTATCGTACTTCTCTTTGCAGTTACAGAACTGTATAAACTCGTACATTTTTATGGTAACAGTCGGTTACTCTTTGAAGGGAGCGTCGGTCGTGAGTTACCGGAGTTCGATCCTCAGTGGCTTTCTACGTTACGTACGTACTAACCGATGCGGTAAGAGGGTGAGAAAACATCGTGAAGAAACTTGTAGATTCAGGCGACTGAATTTGAAACAGTGGTTCAATCTGGTCAGATTCCCCCGTTAACAGGATCACAAAGCTTTACTGTAATTATCTGATCTGTTGAATCCTGCATTATGGTCATGGCGGACCCTGGGCCCTCATGATTGATAGCACAACCGGGACATTTCACAATAAACCGAATATGAGTGCATCTGCATTTACATTTTTACTCCTAAATGCAGTAAATATGACCGATTATTTTCATCATCGCTAATCAAGTATGAATGAATGATTGAAAGAAATTTATTGATTAACGAGGACACCACATTACAACAATCACATAATATACAATAAACAACAATCATACAAATACAAAACATATAAACCAAATTACAAAATTAATATATCGATTCGGAATTGCTGTGCTGTGGCACACCTTGTCAACAAAAGGAGCTCACTCAGCATGAGCCACGGCCGAAGCCGAGGCGCTGATCTTCCGCGAGCCCCGTGGAGTGAGGTCTAGAACGTTGCGGTCTAAAAATTTAAATACAAAACAAAAATGCTACATAAATCTACCTTTTATAGGTATATTTTAGAGGTCTAAATGACATATATACTATACCTTTATTTTAAGAGAGGTAGGGTATCGTTCGAATTGGAGCCGCCCGACTGGGGAAGTACCTCCACCTTACAGAATATCGCAGCTAAATAATACTCTTTTAAATAGTATTGTGTTTCTGCCGGTGAGTAAGGTTTCCAGTGCCTCATGGGGTGGGGATTTGGGGAACCGTGGCTTTGGCAGTGGTGTGGCATTTGCCTTTTTGCTGCCTGAGCAACGTGTTATAGAGGTGGGCAACGCATTAGCGATACTCTTGGTGTTGCTAATGTCTATAGGCAGTTGTGACCACTTTCCATCAGGTGGCCCGCTTGCCTGCTTGCCTGCCGTATGACATAAAAAAAAAACCTACAGCATTATGATACCTACGTGTTCCTATTAAAGTAGTAAAGAAATCTATGAAATTAAAAGTACCTTATCACTTGTCAGTTTACTCTAAATATCCCCAAGCTAGAATCATTGGGACAAAAAGAAACAAAAAGGTCGTCGAACGACAGAAACTCTGTCATTGCAATTGTCGCAGACGATTGAACCCCACTGGGACGCAATCGGCAGCTCGAATTTATAAATTATTTGGATATGTTTTGAAATCATTGTTTCCGTATCAGAACCATTGCATCAAAAAAGTCCCACGGTTACGGTATTTTTTTACAAAGTTTAGAGATTAAGAATTGTTTGAAACTTATTTAATTATACTGTACTATAATATTATGTGTTATATGGTATTATCTATGTTTAATTGACGCTCACACGCTTCCATTTCCCCAAAACACTCTTCCAATATCGACGCACACTAGACGCCGTCTCCGCCACTGACTGTGCTCGCGCTATCATATCCGTTCAGGTGTAGGCTAAAGAGCGTCAGTGGCCGGGCGGCTGAGTATTCGACTCGTAAGCAAGAGGTACCGGGTTCGAATCCCGCTACGGCCATGTACCAATGACTCTTTTCTGAGCTATGTATATAAGTTGAATTATAACCGATGCTCTTACGGTGAGGGAAAACATCGTGATGAAACCCGCAAATTCAGGCAACTGAATTTGTAACCATGATCCAATCTGGTCAGCTTCCCCTCGTAGCAGGGTCACGGAGGTCAGATGGTAGCTGCTCCATTGTAATTACCTGATCGCCAAATCCTGGATCATGGTCAAGGCGGATCCCGGGCCCTCATCCTCGAGAGCACGACCGGGATTTAACGCTAAGATGATTATTATATTATTATTCAGTCGCCTGAATATGCAGGTTTCATAACGATGTTTTCCCTCACCGTCAGTATTTTAACACTGACATTAACTATTGGTAATTCTATTCATGAAATTATTTTAAATTACGATGTATGATTATTACTACGAATAAATGAATGTGAATACGATTCACAATTCACCGCTCGTTATAGAGTACAACTATCAATAGGAAAAAGTTGTAAATTGGCTTTCTTCTATTAACTTAAATATTAATACTGAGAAAACTAAATATATTCAATTTAGAAACTATAAAATTGCTCATATCCCGTTGAACATAGGACATAATGATCGATTAATCGAAGAAGTTGCAGAAACAAATTTCTTAGGTCTTTCCATTGACGCCAACCTTAATTGGAAATCACATATCGAAAAAAATAATAAAAAGATCTATAGCTATTGTTTTGCTCTTTCTGTCCTCACATACGTGTCATCGGAAGGTGTTGCTAAAAATGCATATTATGGATATGTATATTCTTTATTGAAGTATGGCAAAATATTTTGGGGAAATTCCGTAAATGTGGAATCTACATTTATACTGCAAAAGAAATGTATAAGATCAATTTACAACATGTTTGGAAATGAAACGTTGCGAACCCTTTTTAAAGAGCGGAAGTTCTTAACGTTGACGTGTATTTATATACTAGAAGTTTGTGTATTTGTTAAGAACAATAGTGAATATTTTATTAATATGTCTGACATAAAAAGTAACGTCCGCTCCCAATATAAACATGATATATGTACCGTGAAATCTTCCAGTGCAATTCTTACAAAAAGCTCCTATGTCAATGGAATTAAAGTGTTCAATAATTTACCAGAACATTTAAAAATGTTAAGTAGAAATAAATTTAAAACTAAATTAAAAGAATGGCTATTGGATAGGGCTTTTTATAATCTGGGGGAATTTTGGACGAAATAAGAGTTTGATATTGTAAATTATAAACTGACATTCATATTATAATTTAATTGACAAATTAATTTGAATTTGACATATTTGATTTATTACGTATTTTGACATTGCATATTTTGATTTATTTCCAAGTTTTATTTGGTATTGTTTTAAATGGATGTGAATTTTACTTTTTCATTATTGCTTATTTAAATATTGTATGTCCGAAATGGGCAAACTGTTGAGACTCACAAATATAATTTGTAATACCTAAATGTACCTACACAGTTCAATAAGTTATTCTATTCTATTCTATTCTATTCTATTCTATCGCTGTTCTAAATTCGTGTCTGCAACACAGGGCTTAGTCAGTATACGGTCTAGTTTGAGAACTATAAGGCGGCACGGACCGTGTGCTCCTAAATTAACTTGATTGCGGGACACACGAGTTTACAATGGACATATTTGGAGACGCCTACCTACCTATCTAGTTAGCTATACTTAGCTACACTTTGGGCAAGAGCTCAGTAGGACGGCCATATTGATTTTCAAGTAGCGAATGTGGTAGCCGTTTGGAATAATTATTTATAACTAACATTATGTACGTTTGTAAAAATATATTAATTATATTTCTACAAACGTACAGAATTAATGCCTTGTGGTGTCTGGCAGAATAGAATAGCACAAACCCTTTAAACTCGTGGGTGTAAAATATCTAGTGTCTCCGTAAGCTGGAAAATGGGCTCCAGCGTTTTCCATTGTTATATTTACAACAGATTATGGCAATAAACTCCCCTTTCATGGGAGTCAAAGTCAAAGTGAAATAATTTTTATTCAATTTAGGTTTACAGAACTCTCATGAATGTCATAAAATACAAAATGTTTACAATATACATTTAGAAAAATGAGGCTGCGGGCCGTGGCAACATTAAGCTGGTATGCGTTCCAGACATTATTGGTCCTAGGATCGGACTGACTGACTGTCACTGTAACTTTGACAGTTTGACTTACCCTTGAGGGACCCTAAATCAGGAGAGGCCCTAAGTCCTGAAGAGGACTGTTATGAGCTGTGATAATGACTTAAATTTCAATTTAAATTACAAATACTACAGTCCGACATTATGGTCTCTTCACAGACTGTGAGGTTGGGTGGAAGATATATTTTACGGATAATCTCGCCTATATATTGTGACTATATTTCTAATGTGTTTTGTGCAATAAAGAGTATAATATAAAATTTTGAAGCGTAGAATTCGGTGTTTGTTAAGATTTTGACTCTGACCTTCTCGTAGTTCCAAGTAAGGTTAATTTTTTATACGGAATTAATCACTTAGTCAATATTTTTATCAAGACAATACATACATACATACATAAAGCTCACGCCTCTGTCCCACAGGTGGGGCAGGCAGAGACTTTAGACCGCCACTTTGGTCTGTTCAGACGTAACTGCCTAGCCTCGTTTATTTCCACAATTCTTTTCATACATCTCCTTTTACACTTTTTTTTTATACTACCAAGTTGGCAAACAATCTTACGACCTGCCTGATGGTGCGCAGTCACCGCAGCCTATGGACGTTTGCAATACCAGGGGCATCACCCACGCGTTGCTGACCCCGTAAAAACCTTTTAACCCCTTTCTTGAAGAACTCCAACTCTTGGTACCTAGGACCCTTTTTTGAGAATATTACTGATCTGATCTGTAAATGTTTTTCAACCTCTTACAATACATCATCCCAACCAGATCGGGTATATATAGTGGAACAACTTCCATCGGATCTCCGTGCCCTGCTAAAATGGGAACCCGAACGGATTGGATCATGGTTACATTTGGTCGCCTGAATATGCAGGTTTCATGGCGACATTTTCCCTCACCGTAACTTCAACTGAGTTAATAAGGTAGGGCCCCATAATCCTCCATAATGCTATTAACTCTCACATCGAATAAAATATAGGATGTGACAAAAATCTCCGTCCGATCCGAAACGAATATAGGTATGAGGTATCCTAGTCAAATAACAAATTTGTTTGCCAACATTCTAACACATGTTAACTATTAAATAAATAAATTGAATTGAATTGTTTTCGTAAAAGTAAAACACACTAAGGTTGTAAACTGAACTATCTGGAGAGGTTTTCTCTGGAGAGTACAACATGGAGTTCGTCAAAAGAGGTGAAAAGGTTTTTACGGGTTTGGCAACGCATGGGCGATGCCCCTGGTATTGCAACGTCCATAGGCTGCGGGGACTGCTTACCATCTGGCAGGCCGTAAGCTAGTTTGCCACTTTAGTGGTATAAAAAATAACAAGTTCTGAAATGAAAAAAATATTTTTCATTACAAGATTTTATCGCGCGTTCTCTATGATCAGTCAGAGAACTTAGACTAATCAAACGAGCCCTAACTCGAAGGGTTTATCCTTCCGTTTCCATCATCAGATCAACTCGATGGTATCATAATATTGCATTGTCACCGAACCTACGGAAGCGTGCAAAATTTCAGCTCTACCGGACACCGGGAAATCAAATTCAAATTGCAAAATTTTATTGCTAACAATCATGGGTGCATATGAAAATAAATAAAAGCGTGTAATATTTGTGCTATTCATAGTTTCATAAAGCTCACGCCTTTTTCCAATACATTTTTCCTCGAAAAAGCCTATCAAATTATCCGTCAAACGAATACAATTCTGGGTATGACCATCCAAAGAGGCTTCTGGGTACAATCCCGCGCGAGAGCGTTTTTGAATCCGTTTTTATCCATAACTCTGCTTGTTAGGTATTTCTTTTTTCACTATCAAACAAAGTAAGCGACGTGCGAGCCAGATCAAATAAAATTAGTTTGTTCAATTCAGGTTTTTACAAACAAGCATCGTCGATGTAACTTACCACTTTATTTAAAAAAAGATAGACAGATAGATAAACACTTTATTGCTCATAAAACATAATAATACCAATCACTTACATTAACAAGGAACACATATGAGCAAAGGCGGCCTTATCGCTGCAAGCGATCTCTTCCGGGCAACCTTTACAGAAGTTGAAACAATAATTTTACAGCAATTAGTGTTGAGCCACAGGATACAAGAGAATGCGTCGTGCATATTACCAATAAACAGCCAAAAACATGACACAATCGTACTCATATAGGTATACTAAAATAAAATTTCAAAAATCTCTAGCTAAAGATATTTAAGTTTTGACTTAAAACCAGTCAATGACTCAAACCGTCGGATCTCCCTCTGCAGATCATTACACAAGCGAGTTGCCCTTACCGTAAACGAGTCGCAGTAGTACGCGGAATGCGTGAACGGGGCCAGAATGTTGTCTGAAGCAGACCGCAGCGCACGGTCTTGGTCGTCTCTAGGTAGCGAAAGTGCTCTCGGAGATAAGCAGGAGACCGGAGATCGTGCAAAACGTTAAATAGGAGGGAAAGGACATGCTCATCTCGTCAAAGCCGGATAGGAAGCCAGCGAAGCTTACGTCGGTATTCCGAAACATGGTCGAACTTGCGCAGCTTGTAAAAGGTTTTTCACATAGGTTGAAAACAGTTTCATTTGGCTTGTTACTGATATAATTCAAACGAAGCTCTGTAATAGAAAATGGACAACCGATGCTAGCTACGCTTTTTTACCGCACACGTGCTATACCTATGTTAAATAGTCTCCCTCACAAAGTCTTTTCTCATGGGGTTCTTCAAAGGACATGCCAGCAGGTACATCATCACCGTATCCGCTCTACTTAGGTTGCAGATGTCCTGGATAATGGTGGCCGCTTTCCATCAGGTAAGCCGTCCGTGTGCCCTAGAAAATAAAAAATTTGCTATAATTTATCCCTAAATTTAATGTGGATCTCACGGACTCTCATTGGTCCAGAACGGTGTAACTGAATTTTATAAGGGGAAAATTATTGTTATATCTGTAAACTTTGATTACGGCGGGATGCCGCAAGCATCAATAAACAGTAGGCCCAAGCATTGTTACTCATTTCCACGTATTTCCGAATTTAAATCCCTTCAGTAGACGCTGTGTAAATACACTGTTGATGAATTCCAACAGATTCAATCGGAACATTGTTGAATTCCGACACTATGGAGTGTTGCTAGGAATTCAGTTCGCGGAAGTAATTTCGTAGGAACACAATCATCCGGTCTGCGGAATTCTTACGCGGAAACCAGTACTGTATCTGCTGGTTTCACGTCTGCTGTAGTTTGTGAATGTATTTTAAATCAATCGATCATAAAGCCGTCTTGTACGATGCCCATGTGGCGATCAGCAGACTTGAGTAACATGTACCGTGTTATAACTTACCTAAACTCAACACAATGTGCTCAATACGACCACATGAATTGCCTATTCTGGTTATAGGATAATCCGGCCCCGGTTAAAAGTATTAAACAAAATAATCCTCTGTCCATTTTTAGTTTACTGAATGAATGAAACGTAGAATGGCTGGCCTCTATGACTTTACTTTACAACCCGTACGTATTACGACCTGAGTAGTTCAATGGCCAACATGCCGGTCTGCTACGCAAGAGGTCCCGGGTTCGATTCCCGGCCGGGCAGAAATTAAAATGATGAATTTTAATTTCTGTAAGTGGTCTGGGTGTTCTATGTATAATAAGTATGTATTTAAAAAGTATTTTAGTAGTATATCAGTTATCTAGCACTTATAGTACAAGCTTTGCTTAGCTTGAGGCTAGATGGCGCTGTGTGAATTTGTCCACGAATATTTTTATTTATGTATTAAAAAATAAATAAATGAGGAAAAAAGAAGGGTGTTATAAGTTTGTCGTATGTATCTGTGGCTTAGTAGCTTAGTGGCTTTGTATATTGCCACTAGCATAATTTCTCCTGAACCAATAAACCGATTTGGCTTCCGTTTTCTCTATTTGAAAGCCAGATTAATCAAGATCGTTCTTAGATCTGTTTTAATGAAATCGGTTTAGTAGTTTAGAATATATTTGAGTTTAAGTAAACTTGGACGGGGGCTGTCCAACTTTTTTTTGGCGGTTAGGTTATAGTATCACACCGTCATGGAGAGCCAGTCGGCTCCCGAGATTGACAATGACTTTAATACTTACGAAGGAAATACCTAATTATTCTTCTTAGAGAGTCGATGGCTGAATACATTATATTTTAAACGTCCAAAATTATTATTATATATAATGTTAACAACCTATAATTGAAAATTTTTTGACATAACTTTCTTGTAGATTAATAATTGTATTTATTTTATATATATATTTTTCGTATTATTTTTGGATATTCAAAAGTGTTTTACGTAAATCTAAATTTCATTAACACATTTTTGATATCTGGTTGCTTAACGGTCTTGCAAGCCCGCCGCTATTAGACCAGTGTCGCTTCATGCATTCGCTCGTTTAACACTGATTACAACGTAACTGAGCGTTGACATCGCTGGGCAGTAAGCACTCTCTAGCTCATTATGCTGCGCCACATGCACTAGGGAGTAATAGTTCCTGGCGACCGATAACGCAATTGCTGTGTCTGAATACAGGGCGAGTGAGGTTTGCGACCATGATTTACTTTACCCTTTTTCACCCTCTTTTCTTGCTTATAAACCTTCATCTTTAATCACCCGTATATGTCGTTGAAAATCGCACTGAACTCCGTTGCATAATTTAAAAGATCTAAGCGTACATAGATACATAGGGGACAGAGGGCAGGAAGTGACTTTGTTTTATTGGTTACTAGTGAACCCGGCGCGACTTCGTTCGCGTAGCGTTTTTTTTTTTTTATGTTACTTAGCAGACAAACAGGCAAGCGGGCGACCTGATGGAAAGTGGTCACCGCCGCCTATGGACATCAGCAACACCAGGGGAGTCACCAATGCGTTGCCCGCCTCTAAAGAGACCTCTAATATACCTCTTGAACGATCCCATGTCATAGTCCAAAGGAAACACTGTGGCTGGGAGCTCATTCCACATCCGAATCGTACGAGCGAGAAACGTTCATTCGAACCTTCGCGTGGTGACCAACAGAGGGTCTACGTAGTGGGGATGAGTACCCAGCCCACGGCGGGTGGTGCGATGGCGGAATTGTGCTGTGGGCACCAGATCGAGAAGTTCCTCGGAACACTCCCCATTGTACAGCCGATAGAACACACACAGGGAGCCAAAGTCCCTTCGGTTAGCCAGTGGTTCTAACTTGCTTGTTTGTATGGGATCGTCGACAATTCGTACGGCGCGTCTCTGTACGGAGTCCAAAGGATTAAGCAGGTCAGCAGTTTCGCCGGCCCAAAGATGGGAACAATACTCCATATGAGGCCGCACCTGTGTCTTGTACAGCAGCAGGCGCTGCACTGGGGTTCTAACCCTACACCACCCTACCCCTAGTACTTCCTACCCTACACCTACCCTACACCTACCCTACACTTACCTTACACCTACCCTACAACTACCTTACACCTACTCAACATCTACCCTACAACTACTTACCCTTTTTTTCTTGTTTATAAACCTTCAGTCACATGAATGTGCAGGTTTCATCAGGATGTTTTCCCTCACCAAATGAGATCATTTGGAAACAACCATTGTATTTTTGTTTAAAAAAAATTGTGTAAATAGATCTTATGTACGTCTCCTGGTTCTAAGCTACATCCCCACAAATTTTCAGCAAAATCGGTTCAGCGGTTCTTGAGTTATAAAACGTGTAAAAAACACGTAACTAACATGACTTTCTTTTATATATATATAGACAGGTTTGTTAAAATTTTTAGTTATTATGATTAGCATACACTAGCCAAAGGGCAATGGAAAGAGCTATGCTTGGAGTTTCTTTGCGCGATCGAGTCAGAAATGAGGAGATCCGCAAGCGAACCAAGGTCACCGACATAGCTCTAAGGATTGCCAGACTGAAGTGGCAGTGGGCAGGGCACATAGCTCGAAGAACAGATGGCCGATGGGGCAGTAAAGTTCTCGAGTGGCGACCACGTACCGGTAGACGCAGCGTGGGTAGGCCTCCTACAAGGTGGACCGACGACCTGGTAAGGATCGCAGGTACCAGCTGGATGCAGAAAGCACAGGACCGGTCTTTGTGGCGATCTCTGGGGGAGGCCTATGCCCAGCAGTGGGCGTCTTCTGGCTGATATGATGAGGTTTGTTTCAAACTAAAATCTCGTGACCACGGTGGGTGTAACCCTACCGAAACGAAATCGACATCGAAAAGATACGTCGCGTGCAAGCCCCGTCAAAAATAATAATATAGATAGGTTTGTTTAAATTTTAAGTTTTTATGCCTAGCATACACTAGTATCATTTTACTATGACGATATGGTTGTATGAAAAAAGAGGGATGTAATATGTATGTCTGTGGCATCATAAATCCCAAACTTGATTTCAAAAAATAATTCGTCGAGCAACTGATTGTCGATTATTTGTAGTTCGAACCAAAGTTACAGACTCAATGGATGGACCGATTTTTATACGGTTTTCTTTGTTTAATCAAGATGGTTCTTGGCTTTGTACCATTAAAATCGGTTTAGTAGTTTTAGAAATATTGATTTATACTTTGTCGATTTATCGTGTCAGGTTCCTCTGGTAGCAGAGTCACGGAGGTCAAGGGTAGTCGCTCCAATGTAATTATCTGATCTGCCAATGGATGATGGTCAAGGTGGACCCCGGGTCCTCCTCCGCGGGAGCACAACCGGGACATTAACGCCGATATGTTATTTTTCTTAGTGATATTCACGCTGAGGAAATCACCGAATTTCACCGGTTGGCACTAGTTCTTATAGAAATAAACCTAGAGTACAAATACAATTTGTATACAATTAATTAATTTCATAAATTATATTCATAATACTTATGTAGTATAAAATAACGTCGCTTTCCGCTTCTGACTGTCTGTTTTCCGCTAACTCGTTCTAAACCACACAACGGATTTTGACTTGGTTTTCAATATCATTTATAGAATTATAACAAGAGTTTCTTGAAAAGACATGTCTACAGATACCTCAAAGACGGGCCCCGCATCCGCTCGCCTTAGGTTGCAGATGTCCTGGACGATGGTGGCCACTTTCCATCAGATGGACCGTCCGTCCGTGTGCCTCCCAAGACAAAAACAGAAGAGAATTTCTTTCGGAAGGTTCTTATTTATAATACATACACATTTTAATAGAGAAATCCCGAGAAAACCCGTGCTAAGCCGTGGCGCCTCACTAGTGAAAAATAATAGCAAAATATAATTTAGAACCACATCTCTAAGCCAGATTACAAATCGCCAACAAATTACACAAGCCTTCCGAACTTGGAACTTGCAAATAGCAAATATTTTAATCATATTATCTCTAATACAGAACAAATCTCGAATTTATATGCCTTTTCTTCGACGCATGCGCGTTGCGACGCCAGGGTTGCTCTCTGGGAGGGGGTCAGACTGGTATCCTATCCGCCGGGGATAGGTTGTCGCTCGCTACAAAATCGCGGTACGACGTTCCGAAGTGTTGTGAGAGAAAAACTATGAAGTGAACCGTTTTTTCGTGAAGTGGCCAGTTGTAACAAATTTAAATTCAGTTTGTTGCGTTCCATTTTCGAAGTGAGTTCCGTGTTGTGTTATGTGTCTCTGGAGTGTGTAGGGTGAGTGTATTTCGTTTTTCATTTGTTTATTAATTAAATATGATCGTTTAAATTGCTGTAGATATAGATGTTTTAGATTTTAAAAGAGTGTAGTTGTAAAGGATTAAAAGTTTTCGGTCTTGTGTAGGGAAATGTTACGTAATGAAGGTGAAAGTTGTGTTGTCGGTCTGTCCGGCTTTTCAATCTTTATGAGGCTATAGCTGGATTTGGTGGAATAATTTCCCAAATTTTATAACGAAATTATAAACGGTAGATATTAAGATTGTTGTTAAAAGTAAGTATTAATGTAGGGGTATTTATTATCAGTTGCTAAGCGGCCAAATTGTGTTTATATTAGCTTAGCATAAATCAATTGCGGTCTTCAATTATCGTGATTGCACGTTTTCCCACCGAATCCAAAGAGGCTTACCGAGTATTATTTCGAAGTAGTTTTAACCGGTTCAGTGGAAATTTCGTTCATCGTATTTACTAGTATTTAACTGACTGCAAAAAGATAAGGAGGTTCTATTTTCGGTTGTCGGTATATGAATGTTGCAATTATGCGCACTTTTTGTAGAAGCTGCCTTGAGTAACTTAGGTATACGTATATTTCATTAAGCCATTCTCGAAATTCAAGAATCGAAATTATTTCATTTTATCATATTTAGACAAGCCTGCCAAGCGTGGAGATTATGGCAATAACCTCCCCTTTCGTGGAAGAGGCCCTAAGTCCTGCAGTGAACTGTCCAAGCGTGGAGATTATGGCAATAACCTCCCCTTTCGTGGAAGAGGCCCTAAGTCCTGCAGTGGACTGTGTTGAGCTGTGATAATAAAGATGATGATGATGATGATGATATTTAGACAATTTCAAGGTCACATTGCGGACAAGAAATTGCTCATTTAAAATATTGGTATTATAAATATGGACCGCTTGAGAAAAAACTATTTTCAAGACATCCTTTACATAATTTTGAAAGGCAATGCTAATTAAAAGCTTGTTTTTTAAATTGAAACATAATAAAGAAAAATATTTGAAATAGCTTTATTGCAAAGATAATGAAATGCCATATATGTTTGAATATAATTTCGGCCATGTCGCCACCGCGTGTTTATTCCACCAAAAGTCAAAATCATGCAACGAAAAGTGGGCTTCATCGCTGAACAATTTTTTTAGGAGAACTAAATTACCATCAAATAATATTACTATTTCACGTTGGCCATCGAGATAGTGTGCTCTAACTCCTTTGGATTATTAACTTTGCTATCTGCTTTGAGAGAAGATGGAACAAAACATAGTAAGTTAATAGCGAAATACGGCCATTTGCTGAGAAACGTGTGTGATAATTGGACATCCGGATTGGGCCATCGGCGGCGGCCAAATGGTTGAAATCATATTCAAACATAAATGGCTATTAATTATCTTTACAATAAAGCTAGTTTCACTATTATTAAATGTATGTTTCGGTGTTATATTTAATTTAAAAATATCCTCTATTAATATGTTTGGTAACATTTAAAGTGGAGAAACGTTATGATGAATATCTTAGATTTTAGATTTAGATTTGAGGGCATGAGAGCAGAGACAGAGAGTGAGAAACACATTTTATCATGCAAGTGTAATACGTATCTTGTAGGTTTTACATGCACAAACTTTCAACTTCTATTTCATCTTTAGCTAAAAGTCTATTACCACCAGGGATGGTGGTGGTCACCATGCTCAAGGATAGCAGAATAAAAAATTATCATATTAGCGTGAATTTCCCGGTTCTGCTCTCACGCGCGAGGACCCGGGATCTGCCTTGACCATGATCCAGGACTCTGCAGATCAGATATTTACAGCAGAGCGACAACCATCTGACCTCAACGAAACTGCTGCCAGGGAAACCTGGCCAGATATCCCGGTTGTGTACTCGCGCGCACGAGGGCTCGGGGTCCGCCTTGACCGCGATCCAGGATTTGGCAGATCAGGTAATAACAGTGGAGCGACTGCCATCTGACCTCCGTGACCCTGCTGCCAGGGAAACCTGACCAGATTGGATCATGGTTACATTTTATTACATGATCACATTCAGTCGCCTGAATCATTTTTTCATCACGATGTTTTCCATCACCGTAAGAGCATCGGTTAGTATTCAACTAATGTACGTAACTCAGAAATGAGTCATTGGTACATGGCAGCAATGGGACTCAAACCCGGTGCTTCACGCTTACGAGTGTGATACCTAAACTACTTGCCACATATACTCAAGACTAGTACTCACTTTAATAAAAGGCGAGACATTTTAATACCCATTTCTAAATATTATTTTAAACAATGGAACTCAGTAAACACCTTGTACCATTGTCAGTAGGCGGCCGACATTGTACAATCAAATTCACGGAGCTTCTAATTTAATTTAGCAGGGTTCAAAGAATAATGGCATTGTGTGTATTTTGAAGCTTTGAGTTCAAAACCTAAGCTAAATGTTGCGGTTACTATTTTATTATATTTGTTAGGAACATCAACAGTTAATTAAATAAAATAACAATTATCGGTATAAAAAGTAGGTGTAAATAATAATAAGACCTCTTAGTAATAGGAACATATATTTATTTATTTATTTCCATACAGTTTTACAGCAATGAAATTTAGTTATAAAAGTACAATTCAAAGTTGCAATGCCAATAACAAATCTGCGGTTTAAAATTTCGAGTATCAAACCATTTAGCAGTTTGATAACCTAATGACTAAAGAGAAAAAAAACCTTTCATATAGGTACATAGGTAGATACATACGCCCATATATTTACAACATAAATAAATAAATCTGTTAAAACAATTCACACAGCGTCATCTAGACCCTAAGTAAGCAAATATTGTGCTATAAGTGCTAGATAACTGATAAACGATTTAAATATATACTTATTAGACAATTATAACACCCAGACCCGTAACAGAAATTAAAATTCGTCATTTCAATTTCTGCTCGGTCGGGAATTGAACCTGGGACGTCTGCGTGGCAGACCGCCATTTTAATCAACTGAACCACTCGGGCCGTAATAAATTATTTATGTGTTGTCTCTGTAATTTAAATTCAGCTATTTCAATTTCGATTTTCTACTGATTATGTAGGGTTTCACAGTCGATATTTCAAACTGAATTGAACCGAATGAAAAAAAAACTGGTTCAGATTCTCATATATATATATCATAATATTTTACGATCACAGGAATTTTGTATGTATAGATAATATCATAAGAATCGGTTAAGAAGAAGTACTTGAAAAAGCTGTCGTAATATAAAAATATTAGAGTACAACATGAAGTTCTTCAAGAAAGGGGTAAAAAGGTTTTTACTAGGTCGGCAACGCGTGGGTGATGCCCCTGGTATTGCAAACGTCCATAGGCCGCAGCCTCCGCAGTGACTGCTTACCATCAGGCAGGCCGCAAGCATGTTTGCCACCTTAGTGGTATAAAAAAAAAGATGAGCTAACCAGAAAATAACAACCCTCTAAATTTACCTACCTACTAACCTAGAAAATGACTTGGAACGAACATGACGTTATTCTAAATTGACTTTTCAAGTAAATTTACCTGTCTTGCCATAGGGATATTTATGTACTATAAACAATTGTGTTGTTAACTCCTATACAATGAATAAAAATAAATTTCAAAATATTCATGAGCCCCCTGACATCTCTGGAGACGTTTGTCCCTTTAGCGTACAACATAGAGACCTTCACGAAAGGGGAAATGGTTATTACGCAGTCTGCAATACGGAAATGAAACCAATGGTATAGCAAACCTCTATAGGTTGAAACAACTACTTCATCATGCAGGCCGTAAGCTTGTTTGCCTTCTTAGGGCGGATTGTTTGCATTTAAGCTCATGATAGACTCAAGTTTTTGAGGCTAGAGTGAATAGGCTGTTCCTAGACAGGCATGCTCCATCATCGGCCGCATCGTCACTTACCACCAGGTGAGATGGTGGTCAATAGCCTGGCTAGTCTAATAAATAGAAGCCTCAGTTTATCGACCACTGTGTTTAAGAATTTGGTGCAAGTCGGACTTATTTATTAATTTTTATTTATAACTCTTTATTGTACATACAAGCACAGTAGAAAATTGTTACAGTAAGACAAAGGCGGTCTTATCGCTAAAAGCAATAACTTCCAGACAACCATTTTCATGAACATCGTGGAAGGATCATAGATAAAGCAGGCATGTGATGTATAAAGAGTCAACATGGATTAGTGGTTTAAAAAAGCTACTTCCATCGTAAAACGTGGATCTGAGACCATCAAAATACAATTGAAATTGAACAATTTTACATAATCTTGAAACTGATTACCTCTGAACTCGACTTCAGAATTCCTATAATAAACATCTTGGCGTTAATGTCCTGGTTATGCGTGTATCTCATACAGGAGGGCCCGGGGTCCGCCTTGACCATGATCAAGGATTTGGCAAATCAGATAATTACAATGGAGCGACTGTCATCTGACCTCCGTGACTCTGCTACCAGGGGAACCTTACCAGATTAGATCATAGTTACGTCCCCAGTCGCCTTTATGAGCAGGTTTCATCGCAATGTTTTCCCTCACCATAAGAGCATTGGTTAGCGTTCAACTGTACGTACATAACTCAGAAAAGAGTCATAGCTACATGGCCGCAGTGGGATTCGAACTCGGTAGCTCTTACGAGTCGGATACCTTAACCTCTCGGACACCGGCCGTTTTGCTCCGACTACGCAATTCCTATATCATATCGAAATTTACTTAGCAAGTTGTGGTTGTAAAAAAACCGGGCCCAATAAAATGGCGACCACAAAACTTTTGGGTTCCGCGGCTCGAGGTTTGTTTCACCCTTCTTTCGGTAGGTGTTAAATGGATTGCGAAGGATTTCTTCCCCTTTCTACTTTAAATGTTTGGGCTATAATGGGGTATTCTCGGGGCGAGTACCAAGACGTTTTCGTCGACGTTTGTGTACATATTTACACGTGAATTTGGAAACATTACTATGATTGCGTTCCGGGTTCCAATGAGTGACGATCGACACAACCTATGCGTCCGTGAAAATGAACGAAATTGATCATTCATAGAGCGTATTGAACGCAGTGCGTTACTTAGCAAAGAGCCTTGGATCCGCTGTCTGAAGTGTCTTACTGCTCATTATAATGCTACTTTGCTTAGGGCCTGAACAAAATGTATAATAATTATACAAATACGATAAATAAACGAATTTTACTCATGATATAGCAATCAATAATAAACCAAAGCGAATAAGTGTTGTATAAAGTGTTGTAGTTTTGTATAAAGTGATAGTTAAATAGGTGGATTGTATCGTATACCGTAAGGTGGAACATGGAGATCTATAAAATACATGAAACCAACTTTGTAACCCATGTTGACGATTAAATAAATGATAATTTTTTTTTATGTCATACGGTAGGCAAACAGGCAAGCGGGCCACCTGATGGAAAGTGGTCACCACTGCCTATAGACATTTGAATTGAATTGAATTGAATTGAATTAAGTTGGAGAGCCATTTTTTTTATAATTGCCTAGCTAGAGGCACACAGACCGGCGCGGTTCATATTCATAATTATATTCATTTATTTTCATAATTATTAAATTAATAGTATTCATTTATCATATTCATGTATTAAATCGTCATTTCAGTTATCAATAGAATAAAATTAACAAATTTCGTTAGTTTCAATATTGAAAATCTAAACATTAATTAGTACAATTAGTCAAATAATCATGGAAATGATATTAATCATAATGACAGTAATTATTGGCAACATAATGCTAGACATAATTTAATGATCTAATATGTGTCCGTGGTTCGTTTTCTCGTGATTTATTTCATTGACCAATGCCTATTTTGTTTTGCGCTGTCACCGCTTTGTTGAGGGTGGAAATTTGAACCTTTCCTACTCCTATAGGTTTAGTTCCTTTTGAGATTTATTATGTCATTCTTTTAAAATGTCACCTGATGGAAAGCGGTCACCGTCGTCCAGGATAATTAAGAAGCACAAGAAGAAGTGAAAATATGTACGAATATAGCAGGTACGCGAGCATTATGTTTAAAGGAGACTGGGCAACAGTGGTCTATGAACCAGCAGCATTACGGTGATGACCGATTTTGATGTCGTGTTGCATAAGAATATAGTTGAAGGTGCTCAACCTATACTTCGTAATCATGTCGCTGCTGGTTCAAATAATTCGGAAATTGCCATACAAACATGTGATAAATAAATGCTTTTTTCTCCAAACTGCGGGGACCGATTATGGTGTTATGCGGCATAAGAACATAGGTGATGGTGCTCTATCTATACTCCGTAACCATGTTGCAGCTGGTTCAAAGAATACGACACTTGTCATACAACTGTGCGAAAGACATGCATTTTTCTCAAAACTGCCGGGTCCGATTTTGATGTCGTGCGGCATAACAATAGAGCTGAAGGTACTCACTTATACTCCGTAACCATGACGCTGCTGGTTCAAAGAATACCGCACTTGTCACACAAGTATAACAAATGAATGCTTTTTTTTCGAAACTGCAGTGTCCGAATTTGATGTCATGCAGTATAAGAATAGAGTTGAAGATGTTCAATCCATATACTGTAACGATACCTCCATTGGATCATTGTTAAGGGCACATCTCATACAAAATGTGCCAAGTAAATATCTGTTTTTTTTTTAAGATTTGCAGGTCTGATTTTGATGCCCTTCTCTACAAGGATGTATTTGAGGGTGCTAAATGTAAATACTATACCGATAATGTTATTTGGCCATAGTCCACTTCCCCTACATACTTACCCAGTCTCATTTACAATTTAATTATATAATAAACAATTTGATCAGGTGGTAGGACTCTGTCAAGCCTGAGAAGTCATCCTGGGTGAGTATCATGCCTTATCTATTTCTGCCGCCAAGCAACAATGCTGGCATTATTGTGTTCCGACTTGAAGAAAAAGGTAGCCAGCGAAATTACAGGAATGAGGCATTTCATCTTTATCCCCACAGTGACAACGCACCTGCTGTTCTGCATTTTTGTTACCTGCAACCTAAACGTATGAATTGTAGATGTATTGGGTGACAGTTACCATTTACCATCAGGTGGGTTGTTTGTCACTGAATAGAGTAAAAAAATCACGGGGTATATCAATCGACTCTCAAAACTGTGCAACAGTTACCGGTAATTTCCTCACCGGTTTGTGTTCAAATAATGAACATATCTAAGAAAAGAGTCTTCTGTACATAGCGGCACTGGAGTTGCAGCTAATTGGTAAAATAAATACGCGTTGCCTTTCAGGGCTCAGGTGCGCCTTTTGCCTGTAACGATATTGGCTTCGGACCTTAACACATCTAGGACACTATTGGCAGAGAATTAGAAAAAGCGGTAGAGCCCATCTGGGAGGGACATTGAAAAAAAATACGCAATTTGGTTATTTTTTAACCTCAAACGGAAAATGAGGTCTGTGTTTATTATCCATATACAATTTACACGTAAATTAAACTAATACAAAAACCTAAAAGAACTGTATACAATATATATACACCTATATACGCCGTCTGTCTCTATATATCTATGAGTATGTACGCTTAGATCTTATAAACTACACAACGGATATTAATACCGCAGCTAAACAATACTCTTTTAAGTAGTATTGTGTTTCTGCCGGTGATAAGGTTTCCAGTGCTTCATGGGGTGGGGATTTGGGGAACCGTGGCTTTGGCAGTGGAGGGACATTTGCCATTTTGCTGCCAGAGTAACGTGTTATAGAGGCGATACTCTCGGTGTTGCTAATGTCTATAGGCAGTGGTGACCACTTTCCATCAGGTGGCCCGCTTGCCTGTTTGCCTACCGCAAAACATAAAAAAAAAATTATAAGCCAGAAAATAAGGGTGTGTGTAATTAGAAGAAGGACGCCACGCAAATCAAAGTCGCGCTGGGTCCACTAGAATATTATAAGAAAATAACTTTAGATTTAGATTTCATTTATTTCCCAAAAGTAAATACAATTTCATTCTGATCATATTAAATATGTCAAAAATATATTTTCAATTAGGGATCGTCAGAGTTACAGTATCACAGGTCATCATCATCGTCCTAGCGCTCATCCCGGCCTCTGCCAGGGTCCGCTTTCCTACTCAATCTTCTCCACTTCGCCCGGTCTTTGGCATCCTCTTGTCGTAAGCCGTTGGCTCTCGCATACGACTCAGCGATGTCAATCCATCGCTTCTTGGGTCGCCCACGGGGCCTCTTTCCTGATACCGGCAGGTACAGGCACCTATATCCCACGTATCCCTGAGGCTTATGCAACACGTGACCAAACCAGAGTTACAGTAGGTATATTATCTTAAAAGCTATAAGTTGAAGTGTGTATCTGTGTCTGTCTATGACATCGTAGCTTCCCACCATCGCATGCACTCGAAGTTGCCTATAAAAACTTTGCAAATAGATAACAGTTCATAGCTATTTCTAGACATTTACTTAAGCAGATTTTTATCATTGTTATAGTTAGGAGGAACTGATTTCACAGTAGCAATTTTTTTTTGCTATTCAATAACAAACGAGCAGACAGCCCACCTGATGGTAAGTGGTAACTGTCGCCCATAACATCTACAATTCATACATTTAGTTGCAGGTAACAAAAACGCAGAACCGCAGGGGCGGTGGCACTGTGAGGACTAAGATGAAATGCCTCATGACTAATTTCGCTGGCTACCTTATCCTTCAAACCGGGAGACAACAATGCCAACATTGTCGCTTGGTGGCAGAAATAGATAAGGCGGTGGTACTCACCCAGGCGGATTCCTCATGCTTGACAAAGTCCACTTTCATCCCTAATGCTTTAATGTAGTAGGATAGGCACACACTGTCATACACTACATTATTATGTCACATTGTTATTCAAGTATTATGTATTATAAATGATATTCTATTTTCAAAATTGAGTTGTACCCATAAAAGTGGTTTATTACTCTTCCATTACCGTAGCACCAAGAAAATGTACATTATATTTTATATTGGCTCTCCCGACGATGAGAGATCCCAGCTGTTTAATAAACGAGGTTACATAATTCGTTTCTTGTGCCACATGTCTTGAAAAGGTTGAGATTTTGGGAGAGTTAACTGGCTTATCTGTCATAGAAATCGGCTCAGTAAAGTGCGCAGTGGGATTTACGTAACCATAGGTATACATGTCGTTACTAAATAAATACTGACAAAGGCGTACTATTTTCAGTCGTAGACTTAGATTTAAGCAGGTTGATGGGAATGTAGGTTTTAATATTTTCGTGGTTATTAACCACACTTTCATCGCACATGTTATCGGGATTATTACTCGAGACCATAATGCAGTGATGATGAAAGAAGGAGCTGGTAAAGCAGCCAGCATAATCACAGGCTTCAGTTTTACCTTCAATCTTTATAAGCTACAAAAAGCATGAATGAATCATACTGCTCTTACTGCTAATTTGTCGCTGACATTACAAGCTATGTCGTTCCATCGAAAAATAAATTGCTCACTGAATACGCGGCTTAGGTACATTAGCTAACTGGTCTTGTACATCTCTATGTGTTCATCGTATACACAGTATACAGCAAAAACGGAATTTGGCAACCGTTTTCCGAACCAAACATATTTCTGATATTGGCTTTGATTCAAACGACGAATGGTGGACGTGCAGCTTTGATCATGCCGATTATGTTTCCAACGGAAATTAAATGTTAGTTGGTATGTTATATTGGTCTAGTGGTAGTGTGCTTGTGAGACCGATATCCAAGGTTCTGCAACGTTCACTGAGTTCGTAACTAGATGGGTGACCTTTTTTTTTACCACTAAGGTGGCAAACAAGCTTACGGTCTGCCTGATGGTAAGCAGCTTATGGACGTTTGTAATACCAGGGGCATCACCCACGCGTTGCCGATCCCGTAAAAACCTTTTAACCCCTTTAGGGTATCGTAGGCTAGTCGAAATTCAGCGTTTCATCGAGATCGCCACTCGTTACGTGTACCTCCTAATTGGCGAAGCGAGGTTAGCCGTGGTTGACCTATTTTGTTTTAATTTAACATTGAACTGTTATAAAATTACCTTAATAACAAACACTTATATGCTTCATCATTTCAATTTCTGTCCGGCCTGCAATCGAACCCGGTCCCTCTGCGTGGCAGACGCTCACCAGATGTTAACCACTGAACCACTCAGGTCGTGAGGAATCTGTTAGATATTTCACAATTATTGTGATTTATTCTAGTTAGACCTTATTCAAAATAGGAGCTCGGACGCAGTATTTTAGTTTGATAACAATGCCTTTTCATAATATACCCCAACTATCTTTTATCATACCGTTGAAAATCACGACTAACTACCGTCCAGTATGAAAAAAAAACATACGCTTCAATAAAATCTCTTCGCTGGAAAGTCACCCTATTATCCACTAGACTGGCTCCATGTACTGATATACAGGTTGATCTTTTATTAGAGTAGATACGGTAATACTTGACTATTGACAGTTGTGACGTAATGTATCAGCTATACTAATATATATGTATAACGCTGAATACTTCGATTATTTGTTTCCACGCGCCTTATCTTTAAAACTTCTTCACCAATTTCGAAAATTATATAAAAAAAATCGAAAGCAATATACACATTTTCGATCTTATTGTATCTACTGCAATTCACTGAATTTTGTTTCTTTTTGTATATTTATCGGCACAGTAATTAAAACTACTCCAAAATATTATAGATTTAAACACTTTTACACACCAGTTCCACTAAATGTATTATATTTATAAACTTTGAATTAATTTCGACCGGTTTCGGTCATCATCTTAAGGCAATGTCATTGCCAATATATTTAGAGGAAGTAGTGTATAAAAGCGTTTTAAGAGGTAGGGCATAGCGGGGTATCTCGTTCGAATTGGAGCCGCCCGACTGGGGAAGTACCTCCACCTTACAGAATATCGCAGCTAAATAATACTCTTTTAAATAGTATTTTGTTTCTGCCGGTGAGTAAGGTTTCCAGTGCTCCATGGGGTGGGGATTTGGGGAACCGTGGCTTTGGCAGTGGAGTGGCATTTCCTTTTTGCTGCCAGAGCAACGTGTTATAGAGGTGGGCAACGCATTAGCGATACTCTTGGTGTTGCTAATGTCTATAGGCAGTGGTGACCACTTTTCTTCAGGTGGCCCGCTTGCTTGTTTGCCAACCGTATAACATAAAAAAAAAAAAAAAAAAAAAATAGAATAGAGTTCCATCCATAATGCACAACAAAGTGCTACTCATAAATATATGTATACTATAGCTACTCAAAAATATATAATATAACTCAAGTTACCATAACAAAAACGACCTGTTTCCTATTTTCCTAATTCCTAAACACGAAAAACACCCACACATAGTTCACCCCGTATAAGCAGGGCTGGCAAAAATAATTTTTACCCTACAAAAGGTTGGTAACAGCTGCGAGCGACTCCCAAAGAGGGCGGTCATGGAGAAATATTTTTGGCAACCAGGCATTGTATAATAGGATATGGGGGGAAGAACTCACACGTGTGCGGTAAGATTTACCCAATTAAGATACATTTTTTGAGTTTTGGTGTATCCAGGTTCTGTTACGGGTTTAATTTTGGCCGTGTTTGTTTTCGAGTATTCCTTGCCTACTTGGTTTTTGTAGGTATTAGATAGAGATTGGCCGCGTGGTATCCGGCAGAGTAGAATAACACCAACTCCTTACACTCGTGGGTGTCGTACTAATGTTTTCGAGGTAAAAGATCTAGTCTCCGTAGGCTGGAAAATGGGCAGCAGCGTTTTCCGTGGTTATATTTTTATCACTGCGATCTCCAACCCGCCTGCCAAGCGTGGGTTATGGCAATAATCTCCCCTTTCGTATGAGAGGCTCTAAGTCCTACAGTGAACTGTTATAGGCTGTGATGATGATGATGATTAGATACGACTATTTAGAGAGCGTCAGTGGCCGGGTTCGTACCTAAAGCGGCTATACACCGATGACTATTTTTTTAGTTATGTACATTAGTTAAATACTAACCGATGCTCTTACGGTGAGAGAAAACATCGTGATGAAACCTGCACATACAGCTTAGGCGACTGAATGTGTAACCATGATCAAATCTGTTCAGGTTTCCCTATTAACTGGGTTACGGAGGTCAGATGGCAGTCGCTCCACTGTAATTACTTTACTGCAATCATGGTCAAGGCAAACCCCTCGTGTGCCAGAGCACAATCGAGACATTAACCGAGATGATTTACGTTTGATGCGACGATTTAGTACCAAGATATATACAACCGCACTTTCTTGACTTCCCTAAGTTATGTCTTGTATTTCGTAGCGCCATATCGACAATGATATGATGGGCGATAGGATTAAAAGGCACTGACTGCGTTCAGATGTATATTGGCTTATATTACAATAAGTTGCAAGCTTATATATACTAAAGGGGGATGAGGGGAGTGCACACACTACAACAATAAAGCACCTCTATACATATCCTCTATATATATCCGCATAACCAAGAAGTACCTCGTGAGGGTCCAGCTCTTGGAATCAAGCCATGAACGTACGTTCAACTCGTTCGTGGCGTTGGTTCCCACCGCAGATTTGGATTTCTTCATGAGGGAAGAATATTGGCCGAAGGGTGTGGTGTACCGGCGATTCCGTGGGCGACCCAGAATTTCCGGTGCCGCCGAACGACATTAGATGACAGTTATTTTTTTAAGATATTAATAAATTATTTTTTTATATATTAGTTTATCTTAGGTTATTTTTATTATATAGGTTTTATCTTTGTCTGTATTTTGTATCAGTTTATTTTGTAATTAAGTTGTTTGTGTATTTATAAATATGGACCTAGTTGCCTGAAATAAATGAATAAATAAATAAATAAATAAATAAATATACTCTTGCAGATCGCTCAGTAGGTTTTGTAAACCAAGCTTATACACCATATGAAATAACGTCGTATGAAAATACGTTTATCTAGGTCATCGTGTTTGTGTTATACTTTTCACCGAATCTTCCATACGATATCCTGGAAAATGTAGACAAGAACATAACACCAAACATAACACCTTGGACGTTGGATATTAAACGAGAACAGCCATAAACGCAAGCAGCCGTGAAGACATCCAGTTAACGGTAGTGCTAAATATACGAGACATGGGTTATGAAACCCCGGGTTTATTATACCAACCCAATGTAATCAAGTTGCAGGGAGAGCAGGTTGAAAGTATTACGAGACCGTTTTCTTATATTCTCGACGCTCTCCTTTAGTTTTATCCCCCGACGAAAAAAGAGGGATATCATGTTTTTTTTAGTTCTTTATTTATCGAGCTTTCTCTGAAGACAACGTCACTCCATTATACAAGTTAACAAATACAACATAATCCAGGATTTGGCAGGTCAGGTAACTACAGTGGAGCGACTGGCATCTGATATTATAAATTCTAAAAATATAAAACACAAAAATTATCTCCTTGACTTCGGAGGTTATGATTGACGTGTGTATCTATGGCTTTGTGGCTTTGTGTATCTGTTTGTGGCATCGTAGCTCCAGAACGGATAGACCGATTTGGATGCGGTTCCATTATTTGAAAGTCAGTTTAACTGAGATGGTTCTTAGCTTTGTTTCATTAAAATCGGTTCTGTAGTTCAGAAAATATTTGAGTTTAAGTAAACTTGGTCGGGAGTTATCGGACTTTTTCTATCGGTTATATTATAATGGAAAATGTAAACCAGAACAGCCATAAACGCAAATAAATATACGAGACCTGGGTTATGAAACCCCTGCTTTATTACACCTACCCAATGTAATCAAGTTGCAGGGAGAGCAGGTTAAAAATATTACGCGACAACTTTCTTATATTCTCCACGCTCTTCTTCATTCAAGAGATTGCACGTTGTAAAGGTGGTTGAGGCAAATTACATATTGATCCCAATACAAATTCTTTACTAGTAACTGAGTTACATGTCATAGTATCAAGTTGTTGCTTAGGACACACAACTTAGTATATTGAGGACCCGTTATGTCAGACGCCTCACCACGAACGCTCAGCCAGCGAAAAGCGATCAGACACTACTCAATCGATTTTTTTATTGATTATAGAATCAACAGCTTTTAAAACTTTTACATCAGATATTCGAAAATAACCTAAAGCCAATAACATATTTTTACTCTATAGAATAAATACATAATAAAACAAATTATGTCAAAATGAACAGCAGCATTTTCTGTTAAGATTTCATCAATACTGCGATCTCCAACCCGCCAGAGAAGTGTGGAGATTATGGCAAAACCCTACACAGATGTTGATAATAATGATAATTTATCATTCACACAGACACAAATTCTTCAAAACAAACCTCCAACAAACAACCCAACTCCTGATTATATTAAATCCTTGAAAACTCGGAAGCCTACCTCACACAGCGATGTCAATTAGTGCATAAACGAAACAAGGAAAGTCCTCCAAAATGATATCCGGGGAGGAAATGGCTGGCTCAAAGTTAGGGGATTAATTTACGCATCTTTTGAGCAGACTCACCGAGGGCCAGAGATTATTTTCTTTCAAGGCGTCATATTTAAGTTGAGCAGTTCCTTTATTGCAAGCAAATGGGCCCTTTCCGAATGTTTGAGCAAGTTTTGTAAACAGACTTTCTTGGATATGGTGAGATACAGGTTTTTGATTGATATGTTTCTGTATTTGAATAGGTGGATTTGTATATTTTGGGCCGATATTATCATTGGAATTTGGTCGGTCCACTGTAATTATTTGATCTGCCAAATCCCGGTTCATGGTGAAGGCAGATCCCGGATCTACGTGCATGAGAGCACTACTGGCATAATTATATGATAAGTAGCGGTAACCACATACCGGACAGCTTGCCGGTTTATCAACCGATTGACACAGAAAGTATCACAAAACAAAACGTCATTTATCAAAAATAAATATCACACCGTATTAGCTCTTAGCACACGTGTGACCGTTTATCTGTGACCAAAATAATCCATTACAACTCCAAAAAGAGTGATGAGAAAAGTTACCGGACACCAGCGATCGGTCACAGCAACCCTATAACGTATGGAGCGGTAAATTGGGCACGATCAGTGTAGGGATGTGCCACAGTTATTGTTGAATCGACTAATAGAATCGTAATAAATCGATCGATCTCTGTTATGATTTTTATGCTACTTAGTGAGAGATGAGTGGGACAGGCTTCTTGACCTGAGTGGTTCAGTAAAAATAAATAAATAAAATAAAATAAATATTCGTGGACTAATTCACACAGCGCCATCTAGCCCCAAACTAAGCAAAGCTTGTACTATGGGTGCTAAATAACTGATATACTACTTACATACTTTTTTTTTAAATACATACTTATTATACAGTGGTCAACAAGCGATTATTATCACACATCTGAAAGGTATGTATGGTATAGTCGTCCCTTGATCATGATGCATTCGACTGCGTCGAAATATCGGGCTACTCGTAAACAAAGGTACGCGGTAGGAAACTCGGAACATACCTTTAATACGCATTTGAAAACTCTCTCTCCTTTATTAATTGCTTAAGTAAATAATTTGCAAATGGGCATAATGGAATGGAAGGGGAAACAGAGTATTTCATGCATCAGCGATTAACATTTTATCAAACAAGAATCATAGCGAAATACTTCCTGGGCCACGATTTAGACGACTCGTTTCCCATAATAATCCTTTTTATTTTCCCCCAATTAAGGGACAATCATTAATGATGCCAATTCATTCGTAAAAATATCCAATTAGGATTTTGCGATGCGAAATAAAAAAGGTTAGTTACCTAATTAATAATTAATCTCGTTCTTTCAAAAAGATTAACTGCTACTTAAATTTATTTTTAAGCAAGCTTAAGAAGACTTAAGATATTAGTAGTTAATTATTCGTAAGCTCTTGTGCATAAGCTCCTCGTAATGAATTGCAAAAATAATTACAACATGTACACAGATAAAATAATTAAACCGTATGTGAATTTCCATTTACTTAAGCCGTATTTGAAATTGAGCTTAAGATTATATTTTGGTTTATTAATAGATTATTATCTTACTTATCAGACCAGTAAAGTTCTCAAACAGGCTGGGGTCCGAAGTGGCAAGAAAAAAAGGAGATGTATGAAAAGAGTTGTGGATATACGACGATTGACGACCTGAGTGGTTTAGTGGTCAAAATACCGGTCTGCCACGCAAGAGGTCGATTCCCGGCTGGGCAGAAATTGAAATAATGAATTTTAATTTCAGTTACGGGTCTGGGTGTTCTATGTATAATAAGTAAGTATTTAAAAGTATATATGCAGTTTATCAGTTATCTAGCACCCACAACACAAGCTTTGCTTACTTTGGGGCTAGATGGCGTTGTGTGAATTTGTCCACAATTATTTATTTATTTATTTATTTATTTATTTATTTATTTATTTATTATTTATTTTATGGTAAGCTGTAACCGTCGCCTCTAACATATATGATTCATGCACTATGGTTTCATGTAGGTCACAAGAATGAAGAATCCCTTTTGTCACTGTGAGGACTAAGATTTAAGCCCGATATTATGTACACAAGTGCTTATGATGTAATTGTAGGCTTGAGTTTTCATGAATAAGTTATTTATTTATTTAATTATGTTGGCAACCTAATTCTTCAAACTGGAACTAAACATTGCAAGCATTGTTGCATTGGAAGAAAAAGATAAGGAGGTGGTACTCTCCCACATACATACATTAGTGGACTTGACGCGACTTCGTTCGCGTACACTTTACCCCTGCCTACCTTTTTTCTTGCTTATAAACCTTTCGAATCATAAACTCGATCTATTGTTGAAAACCGCAATAAATCCGTTGCGTAGTTTAAAAGATCTAAACTTACATAGGAACAGAAGGCGGAAAGCGAGTTTGTTTTGGTGCTATGTATAGATAAAAATTGAAGTTAAATATAAGCTTGCAATATGCCTGTGGTATTACACAAATAAGCATAGAGTCTATAATCATAAGAAGTAATACATTTCTTAATGAAATGTTTACAGAATGTCGTAATTTATCTCAACACCTAAACAAACCGTAGCTAAACAATACTCCTTTAAATTGTATTGTGTTTCTGCCGGTGAGTAAGGTCTCCAGTGCTCCATGGGGTGGGGATTTGGGGACCGTGGCTTTGGCAGTGGAGGGGCATTTGCCTTTTTGCTGCCAGATCAACGTGTTATAGAGGTGGGCGACGCATTGGCGATACTCTTGGTGTTGCAGTGGTGACCACTTCCCATCAGGTGGCCCGCTTGCCTGTTTGCCTACAGTATGTCATAAAAAACAACACGCCATCGTTATTTTTCTGACCTTCGTTCAGCCGCAGTTTTTCAATTTCGTAAGCAAAGACAGACAAGGGTTTATGAAGATAAGGGTAGGAATATGAAGAGTTGCTCTGTTGTAATGTAACTATTTGATGTGTGACAACGTGTATTGGGTTTTTGTAAGACTTTCTAACATTAGGGCAGGGCATACAAACGTAGTTCAATCATATTTTAAAATACATCGTTTCAAAGTTGATTTAAAATTTGTAAGAAAATCTTAAATCCTGTGCAACATCGTAACGATATATTTTAACGAAACACTGACAAATCAAAAGCATAGATATTGGTGCTGGATCACATCTTCAAAATTTCATAGGCTTTGATAGCGTAATATTGAAAATATGATTAAACTACGTATGTATGGAGCGCGCTCGGGAAATACTCCTCTTAACACACTTTATATACATTATTACTAATCGGATACTTCAATACGATAATACCCACATGTTCTTCATTATTACGATATAGGTATTATGATGAAGAAAAAATGTTTTGACCAGGCACACGTGTTTTTTACACATATTACAAAATTTATCGGGACTAAAATGCGACGTACATTTTCGATTTATTTGTCTTACTCTCCACTACTGCAGTCTTCTCATGACCACGGTAGGTGTAACTCAAAGAAATTGGACATAGAGGCACATAACAAGCGTTCTCACAGCTGAAGTCACAATCTATATTTTGTTTTCTTTTTCAATGGTGCAAAAGGGACGGCCTTAAATTTTTTTTTTTATACCACTAATGTGGCAAACAAGCTTGCGGCCTGCCTGATGGTAAGCAGTCACCGCAGCCTATGGACGTTTGCAATACCAGGGGCATAACCCACGCGTTGCCGACCCCGTAAAAACCTTTTAACCCCTTTCTTAAAGAACTCCATGTTGTACTCTCCAGGGAAAACCTCTCCAGGTAGTTCATTCCACAACCTTAGTGTGCGTGGGAGAAAGTTCCTTTGGAACCGCACAGTTCGCGACCAATTTGGCTCCAAGGTGTGAGGATGAACTCCCTGTCGAAAATTGTCAAATTCCCCTCCATAACCACTACTATTGTCAAATTTTTGGCCTTCGTCACCTAATGTTCTAGCTTTTTGTATGAAATTAAGTCATTTGTATGGAGATGTGACAGAGTGACAATGTATATTCTCTACAGGTCGAGACTCCATCTATGTTCTATGGTGTAACCCTACCGAAACGTCGATACAAATAAATCACAAAGGTACGTCGTGTGTTAGTCCCGATAAATGTATTAATATTATACTGACATGAAAATCGTGTAGCGTAGAAATCGACGCAACAATCGCTGCATCGTACGCTCACGTTAGATCTTCGATTAAATCGAATCATCGCAACCCTAGCCAGTAGCTAGTTGTAACTTAGTATTTATACTACGTCAGTACCTTTCGCATTTTAATTTAGTTGTTTATTTCGATCTATTTACTTGGGATGGCAATTTGTAAATTGTGGTAAGCTTACACGTGCTGGATACCTCAGGGTGTTTCCAGGGAATAATAAAAAAAAATATAATTTCACGATCGCTGATTCCGTTTACAGGGAATTCTTTTAGTTTTTTAACACCGTTTGATCTTTCTTTAACCGCAAAAAGGGTGTTAAGTTTGTGCACTGCAAAATAACGAAATTAGGAAAAGACGGTGTGTATTTTATTAAGTACTCTATTTACACTACAATTAACTTTAGACGACCTGAGCGGTACAGTGATTAACGTCATATAAAAGTATATATGTTATTTATCAGTTGTCCAATACCCATATAACACAAGCTTTGCTTACTTTGGGGCTAGATGGCGCAGAGTGAACAATAACCTCAAACAATAATAATAGTTTACATTACGTTTTAAATAGGTTAGATTAAATTAGCGCTATGACAATTACTTGTCTTCTTTATTGCTGAAGGTCATGTTCATTGTTCATGTCCACTTTCTGGTCTACTAACCAGTACTGGAAGATAAAGCCTTATTGGCTTTAAGTCCACCAATTGCATTTGATGTGCAATTATAAATAAATAAATAAATGTGGCAGCCTAATGGTTAAATCAGCTAGTTAACTAAACGTCTAGTTTATAAGCAATTATTTAATAGAAAATTTGCCAATTTTATAGAGGCTCTCCGTAAACACGGGCTAATATCGTTTTGCCACACTACTTTAAAATCTTATAAAATTGGCAAATTTTAATAAAATAATTGCTTATTAACTAGACGTTTAGTTAACGCCAGTCAGCCAATCAGCCATGATTTTACAATTCGGCTGTGACATTTATTTGTTTATTATTGCACATAAAATACAATTGGTGGACTTAAAGCCAATAAGGCTTTATCTTCCAGTACTGGTTAGTAGACCATGCAGAAAGTGAACATGAACAATGAACATGATCGTCAGCAACGAAGAAGACGAGGAACAAGAAGAAGTCACCTAAGAAATATCTCAAATCAAATCCTTGATAGATTGACGCGCTAAAAGATTATATCGAAATACTAACTATCTGATAGATGAAAATGTTGCCTGCCAATCTACTTATAAGTTCCGAAAGCTTGTGAACAAGTTTCGAGAGCTTCTAGGGGTCCTCCAAAGTTTTTATAGCTAATATCTACCGAACAAATGTTATTACGGTCCTTCATCAATAGGATTTAGTGTCTAGCCCAGCCTTATTATAAGTTATTTTATTAAATTAGTGGCTTTCTGCGTAAGCTTTTAATGCCAGAGAATAATTGAATAGTGTAATATTTTCTAGTCTTTCTAATGCCGTGCATTCGATATTTGCTTTGGGTTTATATGATTAACTTTGTTGCCATGTACTTATGACCTTCTATGAGTTATGTACATTAGTTGAACACTAATATGGTGACGGAAACCATTGTAAGGAACGTTCAGGTGAATGAATGTGTAACCATGACCCAGATGGCAGTCGTACGCACCTGATCTGCCAAATCCTACGGACCCCGGGCCCTCGCGGGCGAGATCACAACCGCGATATTGACGCCAAGATGTTTTTTGCACGATGTAACTTTCATTCACTTTAGTAGTGGAGCTACACCAAGAGGCTAGTGAAGTTGAAGGGGTAGTTAATGACAGTTAAACCAGGCAAAAAAATCATTTGCCGGTCAGATTATGTATCCCGGGGTTAGTAGTTGATTTTTTTTATGACATTCGATAGGCAAACAGGCAAGCGGGCCACCTGAAGGAAAGTGGTCACCACTGCCTATAGACATTAGCAAAACCAAGAGTATCGCTAATGCGTTGCCCACCTCTATAACACGTTGCTCTGGCAGCAAAAAGGCAAATGCCCCTCCACTGCCAAAGCCACGGTTCCCCAAATCCCCACCCCATGGAGCACTGGAATCCTTACTCATTGGCAGAAACACAATACTATTTAAAAGAGTATTGTTTAGCTGCGGTATTCTGTAAAGTGGAGGTGCTTCCCCAGTCGAGCGGCTCCTATTCGAACGGGATACCCCGCTATGCCCTACCTCTCTTTGTTGTAACAACGTATTGATGATGTCTTGTGTTTGTCTACAAGAAGCGGAGACCTTTTTCCATCATGTGGCCCATCTTACCTGTTTATAGTTGACTTCGGCCACCTTCGGCCAAAAAAAAAGACGTCATCATTAATAAATTTTACATTATATCGAAATTATGATTTTTGACAAATAACAAATTTAAATTGTAGAGATGATTTAAACTGCCATTCTATGAAACACTAACCTTTAATATTAAAGTTTTCAAATGATGTTTATTATTAATTGTAGTTTGTAGCCAACCCCGGACAAAATTTCATAGACCGTTTAAACCTTCGGCTTCGACTTCAGCCAGAAATTTATCTTGGGTCGTACACTACCTGTTCGTCTATCGTTCATTTAGCCTCATAACGCCCACTGTTTGACATTGGGCTCTACTAGAACCTTCCAGACTTTTCGCCCTAGGTCGACCAATTCCCTCCGATATTCCAAGGACGCCCTCGGTGTTCGGTCGCTCAGTCACAGTATATTACACAGTAATTTTGGTCCGGTGGCTCGGATTTTATAGTATCATTAACGTTAGTAGTGTAAGCGTCGTATCGGTGGCCTAATGGGCAACAAGCCTGACTCATAAGAGAGATTTGAGCTACCGAGTTCGAACTCTAGTACCACCACGTATCACAAACTCTTTTCTGAGACACATTACTTGAACACTATTGATGCTCTTACGGTTAGAGAAAACATCTTTTTTTTTTTTTATATTATACGGTAGGCAAACAGGCAAGCGGGCCACCTGATGGAAAGTGGTCACCACTGCCTATAGACATCAGCAACACCAAGAGGATCGCCAATGCGTTGCCCACCTCTATAACACGTTGCTCTGGCAGCAAAAAGGATAATGCCCCTCCACTGCCAAAGCCACGGTTCCCCAAATCCCCACCCCATGGAGCTCTGGAAACCTTACTCACCGGCAGAAACACAATACTATTTAAAAGAGTATTGTTTAGCTGCGGTATTCTGTAAGGTGGAGGTACTTCCCCAGTCGGGCGGCTCCAATTCGAACGAGATTTCCCGTTATGCCCTACCTCTCTTAAAACACATCTCTTAGGTACATCGTGATGAAACCTGCACATTCAGGCGACTGAATCGAATCTGGTCAGGTTCCCCTGTTAACGGGGTCACAAAGGTTAGGTGGCAGTCGATTTACTGTTATTATCTGATATTTACTGTTCATCATCACAGCCCGTAACAGTCCACTGCAGGACTTAGGGCCTCTCCCACGAAAGGGGAGGTTATTGCCATAATCTATACGCTTGGCAGGCGGGTTGGAGATCGCAGGGTTTAAATTTAACAATGAAAAATGCTGCTGCCCATTTTCCAGACTACGGAGACTCTTGATCTTTTGTCTCAAAAACATTAGTCGCCCTGTACGACACCCATGAGTGTAAGGGGTTGGTGCTATTCTACTCTGCCGGACACCACACGGCCGATATTTACTGTTATGATTAGCGAAATCGTGGCCAATGGCCGAAAATCATGGCGCGAAAGTTCACGATGAAGTCGTCTAAATTCAGAAGCAAAACAAGTGAGAGCAAATCAAAGTGGACAGTATTGCATTTTTGTATCACGCCTTTTGAAAAACTGTAGCGACGCATAACTTAATAACAAAATAGTCTGTCCGTCTGTATATCCGCTAACTTTATACTAAAGCAGATTTCACCGTAATTTTGAGAATTTGTTCCGGATGGTTTATAATAAACTTTCCGGAATATGTAATAGAGAAAACTCGATAACACTCTTGCGAAGCCGTGGCTGGTCGTTATTAATATAATAAAGTTGAAGAGCTTTTTATTGTTTGTTTTCAACGCCATAATCTCTGGAACAGCTAGCCGTATTTACAAATCCTGTTTGTATTTTATACAGGTAGTTTTATACAATCTACTCTACTACTAATCTCTAATCTACAGAGCGTCGGTAGCCGGGCGGTTGAGTATCCAACTCGTAAGCGAGAGGTACCGGGTTCGAATTCCGCTGCGGCCAATGACTCTTTTCTGAATTATGACATTTGTTGAACATGGTCAAGGCACACCCCGGGCCCTCGTGTTATGGGTGCCAGAAAACTGATAAACTACTTGTACATAGCAGACTATGACTTGCTATTGCACTAGCTTGCGAAACGCGCGCGAATGGAGCAATTGAGATGTCAAGGAGGCATGTCTTGATATACGTTATAAAATACAAGTTCAGAAAACAAGTCTCAAAAGAACCCAATCTCCGAATTTCCCAAACTCCACACGTTCCTAATACAACATTAGAACAAATGTAGCGAAAATTTTCGTATTACCGCGAAACTAGATCAGAAGGAGTAGAAAGTTTTCAACTCCAATAGATATGGAGAGAATGTTGTAAAAACTTTCCTAGGAGCTAGTTCTTGAAATTTTCACGCAAATAGTTCGGGATATGAGTTGGAACACTCCGATTTTGATGGATGAAGTTTGGCTCGGATTTCGTAGTATGATGGATTTAGTAGCGCCTTACGTTTTTCCAATGTTATTGCACTGGATTTAATACTATAACAGACTGTTGTCACAAAACCACTATGTCCCAGTCAGACGGCATGTTGAAGGCAGACGCCTTAGACAAATTTTCCATGGATATAAAGAAAATGTTTTTTTTTTTAAATAATGATTTTGTATTTGTAGGTCGTTCTTTGCTTACAAAACCTTTACTTACTACCAAAATTAGTAACCCATGGTGAGAAAATCATTATTTTTTAGTAATACGACATACCAACAAGCGGGCCATCTATTGGTGCGTGGTTACCGCTGCCTTTGGACATCAGCAACACTAGAGGGCGCTACCAATGCATTAGCAGAGGCTAGGGGGGAGGAATCGTACGTGCGAAAAACGTTCTTTCAAATCGTCGTGTGGAGACCACTACGTGTGGTCTACGTAATGGGGATGATTGCCCAGCCCGCGGTGGCTGGTGCGACGGCGGAACTGTGCTGTAGGTCAAATAGTTTCTCTCAGTTTTTTCTTATGTCAATCCATCGCTTCTAGGATCTCCCACGAGACCTCTTTCCTGATACCGGCAGGTTTACTTACTAAATTTACAATATTAGTCTTAACACGACATCCGTAAAATTGAAGGGCTAGCTTCTGCTCTGTCGGACACCAAACGGCTTACCACATAATTACCTACATAGGATACAATTACGTACTTCTGAGAATTAAAAACAAAAATAATTACGCTACGGTAACGTACGACCCTTCACTGTAAACCGTAACCTTTTACCGTCTAAAAATATCCACACAAACACATTATTAGGGACATGGAACAAAAAGTGTAATATGTCCGAGCGCAAAAACATATCAACGTTTTGAGAGCGTCGGGAGGGACGTGAAAAGTACGCTTCAATTAAATTGTAAAGGCTTGCAGAGTGAGTGGGAAGTTTAATTTGTTAACCGTTTTTTTTATGTTTATTCACTCCATTTCATGGATTAGAGTGAATCTCTTTATATCCCGACAGATGTTTTATAGGGCTTAAAAAGATATATTTTTGTTGAAAGTTATTTTTTAACACGCGAAACGATACCACGCCTCAAAATTGGTGATGCCCCTGGCATTACAAACGTCTATAGGCTGCGGTGACTGCTTACCATCAATCAGGCAGGCCGTCAGTAACAGGTACGTGAGGTTATTTTAAATATATTTCTCATAATCCAGCATACCGTAGGCTACTGCTAGACATAGGCCTCACAAATGTCTGCGACTCGTTATAAAAATAAGAGTATAATTATGTATTGCCTTACCAAGACGAAATGAAAAACTGCACCTTTTTTAAATCTGAACAAAATTTCTCAGATCTAAATTATTTAAAGTCATGATAAAGAAGACCTGTTAGCCGTTATTTAATTAAGGCGGGTAAGTATTTCATTTCATAGAGGGTTCCATTGTAAATGCAAAAATAATTTTGCTTATTTTAGGTTTACTGAGTTATTCAGAGGGTGAATGTTAGCTATTTTAATTTAGTTGCCTATTAATAATACTTATTCATACTTTAATAATTTTAAAAATAAACTGAATACATTTTCGTAACAATTCGTCTCGTTTATTCATATTGTTGAACGTAGCCGTAACCCCAAAGGAGTTTCCACAAATGTATTTAGGAAAGTACTCATGAAATGTCCAGCGCTATTTTGTATTGTCTGAATGTAGCTTTGCGATATTAAACATAATGCTTAAACATACTTATTTAAGCTTTGTGCCGTCTGCAGACAACGGTTTCATTTGAGCTTTGCTATATCCTCTGTCTGCATGAGATGTGGGAGTCTGTACTGGCGTTTCACTTTTAGGGGCAGTAAGACGCCTGACACAGCTGTTTGTTTCTTCCCTTCCCTTCCCTTCCCTTCCCTATTCGTTTGCCCTTTTACTAATAAATCTATCAAGCTTGAGGAGTCCGCTTGGATGGTGTCATCTGTGCAATTTTAAAGGTCACTGGACGACCTGAGATGTACAGTTGGTTCAGGCATGTTGCCGATCCGCCACGAAAAGGTCTCAGGTGCGATTCCCGGCCGGCCAGAATTTGATATAATGAATGTGAATTTCCGTTACAGGTCCGGGTATTGTTATGCATAATTAGTATGTATTTAAAAATAATATAAGTAGTTTATCAGTTTTCTAGCACCCATAACACAAGCTTTGATAACTTTGGGGCTAGATGGCGCTGTGTGAATTGTCTAAGCATATTATTATACTGCGTAGTATAAAAAACATTTCTCAGCCATGTTATCTCGTACCCCAAAAGCTAAAAAAGCTTAGCAATGTTTTAAAAAAATGTCTGTCTGTATAAAAAAATTACAGACTCTTCAACCTCAAACCTCAACAGATGCTCATGACCTTAACCTCAGCACATATTTGTCGTTAGACCTTATTTTTTCCAAAACCCCTTTAACATATCGCGGTTTGCTTTTGTATGCAATGTGTTGGTCTCGGCCAAACAAGGGACCAGATGTAAAACAACTGCGCCCCTTCTCGCATTTTTCCCGTCCACGCCCACACGCTGGATTGTTGAATGTAATGTTTACCCTTTCTTTCAATTTAGATATTTATTTAGCTACTCGTAATTCCATTTCTGTTTGTTTTGGTAAGAGTTTTAATTATTTAAAAAAATACAAAAATGGGTCAGATGCAAGATGCACAAGCAAAGATATTCAACGATTCAAAAGATTTATTTGTTAGAGATGAATTTTGATGAAATGAGAAGATTCAATAATCTTCAATAGTTTTTTCTTCCTTTGCCTGCATGCTGAGGCGTACAAATCAGAGATCAGAAAATATGACGTGGTTTGTGGCTTGTGTAGAAAGTTGTGGCTAACTTCATCAGGTGGCAAGACTCTGTCAATCCTGAGGAGTTCGCCTGGGTGAGTACCACAGCCTTGTCTATTTCTGCCGACAAGCAACAATGCTGACATTGTTGAGTTCCAGCACAGGCATGAGGCATTTTGTCTTAGTCCGCACAGTGTCTTGCGTTCCGCATTTTTGTGGCCTGCAACCTAAATGCATTAATCGTGGCTGATATTATGGGCGATAGTTACCGTTTATTCGGAAGCCCCTTTTTGAATAGGGGAATTATTCGAAATATACTACTTCATCCGGGGGAATGACTAGGATATATAAGGTTGCCCGAAAATACACCGTATCCACTAAAACCCCTCCGTGTATCGACATTCGCTTTTCATCACAACACCATAGGACCTAATAAATAATTTACGCCGTGATGTTCCAGCGTATTACCAAGCAGTGCTGTGTCAGTCAACACAAACAGGAAACATCCTGATACACCAAGACGTCTCCCAGTCATGTGGAACCGTGCAATGCAGGGAAAGAGACTCCCGTCTCTTCCCCGCTGGTTTCAGTGGGAAAAAGAAAGGGGACACTCCCTAACCACTTTTGTCGTTGCTATGTGGCGTTGTTGTGGCACATATAGAAAGGATCTGGACGATTCAGTTGATGGTCATGGAAATACCCAACATGTAATAAAGCTGGAGCAAGACTGGAATGAGGAAGGAGACAATCAGGAACACTCCTTAACCACTTTTGTCGTTGCTATGTGGCGTTGTTGTGGCATGTATAGAAAGGAACTGTACGATTCAGTTGATGGTCATGGAAATAACCAACATGTAATAAAACTGGAACACAGAACTGCGTCAATTTGTGTGATTAGTTGCCGCCAATAACATGGCATTACAGTTACGAGCGATTTGTCGTGAATTGACGGAGTTATCGACGCATATTTATTTCTGTCATCTATTTAGGTTTCCCTCTTACTAGGATAGATGAGTTTATTGTCTGTACTTTATTTCCAAGTTTATCGCGCACGATAAATACTGATGTTCAATCATCGATATTGGATAAAAACTTGCTTTTGTCCAAGACTTTGTTTGTGTTATTTTTTAAGCACCGACGAAAAAAGAGTGTGTTATAAGTTTGAAGTGTGTATCTGTGTGTCAGTTTGTGGCATTGTAGCTCACGAACGGACGGACCGATTCCAATGTGGTTTCCTGCATTTGGAAGCCAGTTTAAGAGAGGTAGGTCATAGCGGGGTATCTCGTTCGAATTGGAGCCGCCCGACTGGGGAAGTACCTCCACCTTACAGAATATCGCAGCTAAAAATACTCTGTTAAATAGTATTGTGTTTCTGCCGGTGAGTAAGATTTCCAGTGCTCCATGGGGTGGGGATTTGGGAAACCGTGGCTTTGGCAGTGGAGTGGCATTTGCTTTTTGCTGCCAGAGCAACGTGTTATAGAGGTGGGCAACGCATTAGCGATACTCTTGGTGTTGCTAATGTCTATAGGCAGTGGTGACCACTTTCCATCAGGTGGCCCGCTTGCCTGTTTGCCTACCGTATGACATAAAAAAAAAAAGTTTAATCGATATGGTTCTTAGCTTTGTATTATTACAATCGATTCAGTAGTTTACAATTTATTTCAGTATATGTGAACTTGGTCGGGGGTCATCCAATTTTTCTGACGGTTACTTTTTCTAGTCGTCAATATACAACCTTTCATGTTTCGATATTTGTTACTCCTCGAGCAAATCATTACAGTATTTTTATACCATTAAGGCCTTGCCACATACAAAGCTCGGCGCGAGCGCGGCGTGAGCGCGGTGCGATATTTGCTAGGCAACCATCGCGCGGCGCGATGGTTGCCTAGCAAATAACGCGCCGCGCGATGGTTGCCTAGCAACTATCGCGCCGCGCGATGGTTGCCTAGCAAATATCGCACCGCGCTCACGCCGCGCTCGCGCCGAGCTTTGTATGTGGCAAGGCCTTTAAGGTGGCAAACAAACTTAAGGCCTGCCTGATTGTAAGAAGTCACCGGAGCCTATGGACGTTTACAATACCAGGTATTCGCAGGGGTTCACTCGCTACCGTTTTCTAACAGCCAACTGTTTCTTGAAACTATGAAAATGAGTAAACCAATTTTAGTATCTACTTACTTTATTCAATAACTTTTAGGTGCTGTCCTGGTTTTGGGCAAAAAGCTACTAAACATATTTGACTGTTCATTATTTTAGACATATAAAACAAAGCTTACCTGACCCGTGTCCGCTTTACTGGTACTAATTATGTGACATTATCATCTTGGCGTTAATGTCCCGGTTGTGCTCTCAAGGCCTGGGGTCCGCCTTGACCATGATCCAGGATTTGGCAGATCAGGTAACTACAGTGGAGCGTCTACCTTCTGACCTTCGTGGCCCAGTTTCTCTGACCAGATTAGATCAGGGTTACACATTCGATCACCTGAATATGCAGGTTTCATCACGATGACTATTCATGCCATGTGGTGTCCAGAAGAGTAGAATAGCACCACACCCTTACACTCGTGGGTGTTGTACAAGGCGACTAATGTTTTCGAGGCAAAACTTCTAGAGTCTCTGTAGGCTGGAAAATGGGCAGCGTTTTCCATTGTTATATTTATAACACCGCGATCTCCAACCCGCCTGCCAAGCGTGGAGATTATGACATAAACCTCCCATAGTGGAGGATCGTGGGAGAGGTCCTAAGTCATGCAGTGGACTGCTATGGGCTGTGACGATGAGCTTTCATCACCCTCACCGTAAGAGAATCGGTCAGATGTCAACTAATGTATGTAAATCAGATTAAAAGTCATTGGTATATGGCGACATTGGAATTCGAACACGGTATCTGGTTAGGTGTAGGGTTACAAATCGATACCACACTAAGTCCAACGCTCTTTGGACTTAACAATCCGCTTTATTGATACGTATACGTATGTATGTATCCTGCGAATTCAATTTGGGTTGTCCCCGATTTGGGGAAAGAAGTTGAGACAAAGTTTGCCACTCTTTCTTTTACATCATTTAATTTGTTGGGGTCCCAAGATTGTGAACACAAGAAGGGGCATTAGTTTGACCCCGGCCTCCCTGTCAAAACTATGTGGTTTTTTGAGTCACTGTTTTGGATTCTGGCTTAATAAAGAGTTGTAGCGGTGAGACTTAACTTGAAGATCTTGAAGATTAATGCATATTGTACTTCTTGATTAAAAATAAATAAACTACTGAAAAACCACTAAAATATGTTTTTTGCCAGACACGTAACAGAAATTTAAATTCATCATTTCAATTTCTGTAAGGCCGGGAATCGAACCCGGGACCTCTGCGTGGCGACCAGCATGTTAACCAACTGAACCACTCAGGTCGTCCCATGCATTCATACTCGCTTCATCATCATCATCAGCCTATCAGTCTACTGCTGGATCTAGCCACATAGAGCGCCAATGCACCCATATTCGCTTACAGAAATACAAATAACATCACCAACGCCTCTATATTTCTTTCCTCTAAACCAAACACGATTAATTACCTCATTATTCCTACATCAGCTCCCATAAAGGAAAAAAAAAGAACTACAAAAGACTATTTTTAATTCCCCCAACCCCGGACGGCTCAACTCAAAAGAAAGGGCCAAATAATGAAATTCTATTTTCTTTGGGAACACATTTCCCTTTTCGCTCAGATAATTTCCACTTTAGTATGAGTTTGGGGGCTCTTCGTCCCCCGTGGGGCACTTCTGGGGGCAACTTGGCTATTGCATTAACCAACTTGGGTAACTTCGGGGGCAAACGATAAGAGTTGTTACATTATATGCCAATAATTCTTTTCTTAACGGCAAAAAGATAATTTTTAGGGTCGTCTCCCATTCTTGCTTCAATCTCGAAGGCTGCTTTAATAGGTTTGCTTTTGTTATCTCCGTTTCGGGCTTAGCGTCGCTTTACGGTTTGTTATTTTTATCTGTAAATTATTTTATTGTTACTTTTTTGCATCATTTGGAAACGATAGGTTCCAGGGGGCCATATGCCCGTAAGATATTTCAGAATCTATCTGCCAGTATCTGCCCGCCAGGTGGAGACTACCGGTGACCCACGGGCTGGCGCATACCTCGGGCAAAGATTAAGTCTAGCCATTCAAAAAGGTAACGCTGCCAGAATTCTGGGTAGACTCCCGCAAGGCAGCGATTTGGATTCTGTTTTATTTTAGTGATACTGTTTTTATTTTAATTTGTTGTATATTTTTCATTAGGTAATTAGGTTTCTTTTTAAAAACGTAGTTTTAGTTAAGGTATATTGTCGTATTGTATTTATTTATTATGGAAATACAATTCAACCATGTTATTGATATAAAGTCTTACTAGTGACTTGAGACTGATTTCATTCCTTGCAGAATTAAATAAAACTGTTATCATCATCACTATCATCTTGGTGTCAATAACGTTGGAGAGAGTGTCGTCTCACCTTGGTCACATAGGAACTTAACCAGATTGGTTCATGGTTACGCATTCAGTCGCCGTTTCACTCCGAAGTGTTATTTGTCTGTCTGTTGCATTTTCACTGTTGACTACTGAACTAATTTTGACCAAATGTGGGAGGCTCATACTCGGTCACCTTTATGTTACGTCATGCTATGTGACGTCATCATAAATTCAATATGGTGGCGACTGCGATGTAAACTGTAGTCCATAACATTGCATCGAACTTACACGAGTGTGCCAAATTTCAGCTCAATCGGAAACCGGGCAATAGGTCTAAAACTTCCAAGATTTCATTACGAACAGGCATGAGGACTTGTCAAACAAAATAAAAGCTTGTAATATAGAGCGGCATAAAGCATACATCATGTTAATTCGACCAAGAACTTCAGCGTAATATCGAGAAAGACCTTGGTATATCGAGCATTCCTGTCTGAATAACGGGTATTTACGTCAGGCGAGACAAGGAAAACAAGATGGTTATTTTTATCGACGCACGACTGAGGACTGAGAGGCTTTCAGTGTTACTGTGTTACTTCTGGCTTTGGGAGGAAATATTGGGAGGAATGAGTTCGAGGCAGCCCTTGTGTTTGTTTTTGCCGGTCTCGACTCCTATGTTTATTTGCGCCCGTATTTTCTGGGAATGGGATGTGTAATTACTAATTAGCTACGCAAAACTAGTGTTCGCTGGCGTGAGAGAATTTTTTGGGGGAATAGAGGGAAAATAGCATCGATGGCTTAGTTGTTCAGGGGTCCGACTCGTATCCCGTACCCGCAAGGACTCTTTTCTGAGTTATGTACATTAGTAATTGAGCACTAACCGTTGCCCCTTCCACATTCAGGCGAATGAATGTGTAACCATGATCCAATTTGGTCAGGTTCCCCTGTCAACAGGGTCACGGAGGTCAGATGGTAGTCGCTCTACTGTAATTATCTGATCTTACACCTTATCGTTGTAGATTTTCAACGCTCTTAACTTTAAACTACCGGTCATGCAGGTTCCAAAGCTGCCTTTGAGATTTAGAATAGATAATCATCGTCATCGTCCTAGCTTTCTTACTCGCTCTCGTCCACTTCGTCTGGTCTTGGATAGCCTACGGGGCCTCTTTCCTGATACCGGCAGGTTCAGGCACCTATTTCTCACATATCTGAGACTTAGAGGCTTACGCACGTGACCAAACCAGCAAAGGCGAGCCTTCTCGATCTTTGCAAAATCACTCATTTGGAATAGATAATATATGTGGCAATGCGGCCAGCCTTTTGGGAACAATTCCTTTAACAAGGGACTCAGGGCAAGTTTTTTATTTTTAAACATTTTTTATAATTTAGTATTAACATTATTTAATTTATTTATATCACGTAAATATTTCTTTCGATAAATGTTAGACCATTATATATGTTTGTAATATTAATTAATTTGTATTTTAGTATCTACAGTACTTGTTACCAGTACTTTATTTCCTTTATATCAAATAAAAGCCTATACTCCATTTCTCCTACCCGCAATACAGCCCCGAAATTGGTATCAATCACGCCAGTGTTTGGTTATAACAACCCAAATGATTTATAACTGCGGCTACGGTTCTCCTGTATGGGTACACAGACATGAGAGGAGCGGATAATTATTCTTTCGTAATTAATTCATTATGACTTTACGTCAATGTGAGAGCGTCGGTGGCGTCATGTATTAATGACTCTTTTCTGAGTTACATACATTAGTTGAAACCTGCACATTCAGGCGACTGAATGTGTAACTATGATCTATTCTGGTAAGGTTCCCTTGTTAACACGGAGGTCAAATGGAAGTCGCTCCACTAATACTTACCCGATCTGGCCAAATCCTGTATTTCAATATTCAGCAATTTTATTTTCAACAATTAATATCATCTACAAAACCTTACAACGATTTTATCTGAAAAGTTATCGATACGAAGATTTCATAGGATTCGTAAAAGTTTGTATGGAAAAAATGGTTTCAAGAATAGGTTAATGGAAATGATATATTTGGAAAGAAAGAAAGAAAACATTTATTCCACATAGACACTACAACATGATAATTACTGCAAAAAATCGAAGAAATAACTAATTATTAACAAAACGTACATACAATAAAAATTAAAACTATGGAAACCCTTGTGCCGTGGGGACCAGGCGCACACTCTCTGTTTCGAGAGCTAGCTAAGCGCCTGGTCGATCTTACTAAAGACCAGAAGGCTGGCCTCTACTTCGGACAGCGAATTAGCCTCGCCATCCAGCGGGGCAATGCGGCCAGCCTTCTAGGCAGCATTCCTAATACCGTGGACCTGGGACAAATTTTTTATTTGTAAGTTTGTTTTAATTCGTTTATTTAATTAGTTGTAAATTTGTTATTAGTAGTGTGTAGTTATTTCTCTTTTTAAAAATCAAAATAGTACTATAGCGTGAAAAAACTAAGGTAAAAAACAATAATATTAATAAATGTACCTACCTACAGTTTATCTATTCACAGTGACATTGTTTCAACTCCGTGTCGCGGCTTCCAGTGTAACTGGATCCCCTTGACATAATGTTGTGACCGCTTTGTGCGTACCACAACGCTAGTTTCCAGACCTGGTACCCATTCCCGTACATGTTGCTAACGGCCATTATTTTGACATCCATTGCCCGCTTCGCTTGTTACAACGCACCGTTGACGGAAACGGCCAGTTGACGTATTGCCAATGGAGGGTCCCTTGGCTTGTTGACGTACGGTGTTATGTAACAGAGACTCAGAGAGTAGTGGTCCGAATTGAGATACAAATTTTTTCCTCCTCGATCCTTTGATTTCTCCCAAGACTAATGAGGTATAAAATAGTAAAAATAATCATCTTGACGTTAATGTCCCGGTTGTGTTCACGCGCGCAAGGGCCCGGGGTCCGCCCTGACTATGATCCAGGATTTGGCAGATTAGGTAATGACAGTGGAGCGACCATGTAACATCCGTGACCCTGCTGCCAGGGGAGCCTAACCAGATTGGATCATGGTTACACATTCGGTCGCCTGAATTTGCAGGTTTCATCACAATGTTTTCCCTCACCGTAAGAGCATCGGTTAGTGGTACATAACTTAGAAAAGAGTCATTGGTCGAACCCTCTCGCTTACGAGCTGGATACCTTAAGCGCTCGGCCACCGACGCTCCTGTAGAGAATAAAAGAATAAAAAATATGCCTAAATTCGTTATCCGATATTTTAATTAAAGTATTGGAAATTTCAGTAGAGCACAAACCCGAAGATTCGAAAAGGATCCAAGATTTTTCGATTGATGGCTTTAAAAATAAATAAGTGTTTTTAAATTGTTAAATTGGCAAGGTGAATATAAAAAGCGATTTTGTTGATAGCTTTTTTAACTCACACTTTTTATAATATAGAGGTTAAAGGTGTAGAAACGTTTCATTATAGCTATATTTTTATATCTGCTGCTCAGTCTTTGTATTCATCAGTTAGGTTATGTTATGTTGTATTTTTACAAAGTTTTGTAAGCATTTATCCTTTATCGCGTTAATGTCCCAGTTGTGATCTCGCGTACAAGGGCCCGGGGTCCGCCTTGACCATGATACAGGATTTGGCAGATCAGGTAATTACAGTGGAGCGACTGCTACTTCAGACCCTGTTGACAGGTTGTCAGATTAGATAATTAATACTAAAGCGAAATACCCTCTAATAATAAGGTCGAAAATAATACTACCCTCATTTTCCAACCACGAAATATAACCATTGACATTTTCCGTTTCGCCTCGTATAATATTTCCTGTGTGCCGGAATCCTAGCTCATTAATTACGACATTCTTGGGAAATAAGAGAAAGCAAATAAATTTGGATCCAACTCCGCTATTTTTACCAATAAATTCGTATTATTCAGGTATATGTGTGCTATTTAGAGATGTGAAGGTGTATGGATAATTACAAATGCGAGCAAAGCACTTTTCATAATAATAATACAAATAAATTTCTTTACTTCAGGAAAAGCCCAATAAAATGCAATGTGAAAATTATTACTAAATAAAACAATTAATTCAATGATAACAATATTAGGTAGGTATATACTAAATCTATACCTTCAGTCTTTTTGTAATTTTTTGTTCGCACTCTGGTGGTCGTCAAGCTAATGCTTGTAGAACTGAATCCTACAGTCACACGCGATTAATTGCAATAGTTCGTTACCTGAGTCGTGCACCTTTTGCCACATGGAAGCAATCCTACTACTTAGAATTGCAACTCCTAGGGGGTACGCCGTTTTTTAAGGATTACCCACAGTTTTTGTTTTACTCGTGAGCCGATTGGCACCTCGTGACAGTAATTCATTCCTATTTTTATTTAATTTCTACTTTTAGAGCATTTTAAAGATCTCATGCTCAAGAGTAGACTATGGAAATTAAAAAAGGAGAGACAGCTTTATGTGTAATTGGGTATTTAATATTCCAGTTTTTGCCGTTGTTGTGAGTCAAAAAAGGAAACGGCCATTGGCTGCGGTGACTGCTTACCATCAGGCGGGCTGTAAACTTGTTTGCCACCTTAGTGGTATAAAAAAAAGTTGTTGTTTGCTGTTGCCTTGCAGTGGGATAAATAATAATAATAAGTTATTAGCTAACCACTTACTTCATATTGTCAAATTAATTATCATAAGGTCGGGTGGTCTACTAATTCATTGAATAACTTACGTCTCTACAGGCATATAAGTACAAACAACTAGAATACTAGTAAATACAGTTGGGAGAATTCAATTTACTAGAAAATGTTGGATCATCTTCTTCGTCGAGTCAATTTTCAAAACTCCTATTTATGTATTTATTATCTAGATCTGATAAAGATCTGGGTCACCTTGATAAGCAACTTCAAGATATCATAAAAGTTTATCAAGATATACTTGTTGAGTTAGAGTTTGTAAAGATAACGGCTTATCACTGTATGAGTTCTGAAAACTTTTTGAACGAGCTTTGAGTTTCTTAGTAGAATTTAGTTTAATTTAAATTTTTTATTGCCTTTCTTTAAAGATGTCATAGATAACTGAGAGTAAAATTTATGTTATATAATATCTAATGAGGAACGTCGGTGGCCGAGTAGTACCGGTTTGGAATACCACTGGGGCAATGTACCCAAGGCTTCCCGTGAAGCGTGACTTAATAAGATTATCGTATGATATAATGAGTTTACGAGAAATAAATACCTTTCCCGGTTTAATCATGTTATTTCGCCGATCCATTCCCACCAGCCCAAAAACAAGGGGTGCAAACAACCTAACCCAAGTAAACCATGACATAACCTTCTCATAAAAATAAATGTATGGGTTAATAGGCTGACATCGTCCGGATTGCTTACAACACGGGCGAATGTACCCTCAATTTTAGACCCGAAATTATACCCCCAATTTTTTTCGTTCCATTTACAACTTCATTATACTTGTTCGCTATGTTCAAGCTTCATTTAGGGAGTTGGATGACGAATTTTAATTATGTTTTCTTTTGCGTTGGCGACGTAATGTGTAGTGCGTAATATGTGCCCCAGGAATACGTGGGAAAAATATGCCTAAACCTGCTCGTCTCAGTAGGTACTGCGGGAGATCCAAGAATCAATGGATTGACATCGCGGAGTCAGAGAGCGTCGGTGGCCGAACGGTTAGAGTATACGACTCGTAAGCCAGAGGTCCCGGGTTCGAATCCCGCTCCGGTCATGTACCAATGACTGTTTTCTGAGTTATGTACATTAGTTGAATACTAGCCGATGCTCTTACGGTGAGGGAAAACATCGTGATGAAACCTGCACATTCAGGCGACTGGATGTGTAACCATGATCCAATCTGGTCAGTTTCCCTTGTTAGCAGGGTCATGGAGGTCAGACGGCAGTCGCTCCACTGTAATTACCTGCCAAATCCTGGATCATGGTCAAGGCGGACCCCGGGCCATTAACGCCAAGATGATGATTTCGACGGATTACGACGTGATGATGCCAAAATTACTGATCAGGGAAGAAAGAGTCGATAAGCGGACCTGCCAGAAGACGGGTTTGTCCACTTACTTTTCATCAGGGTAAAATAATATTTTAATAATATATTATAGGGTTCCGCGGAATAGTTGAATGTTTACAGAGATCAGAACTGCGCGTGGGTGAAAACTGCGGGGGTCTGCTAGTTGCCTAACTGATGGTGGAAACTTAATCTTAATCCGTTGCGTGGTTTAGAAGGAGATAGCGGAAATATATACAGAGAGGCAGACGAGGAAAGAGACTTTTATTTGTTTTTGGTTTAGATGAATGAACAAATAAATAAATAAATAGATATAGATGTTGATATTATATTCCAATTTGATAAACTAAGAGGTAACCATTGCCTTAAATGTAGGAAAATTTGCTACAACCTATATAAAAGGGAAAATGGGCGAAGTTTTTTGTATACCACTAAGGTAGCAAACAAGCTTACGGCCTGCCTGATGGTAAGCAGTCACCGCAGCCTATGGACTTTTGCAATACCAGGGGCATCACCCAAAACCTTTTTACCCCTTTCTTGAATCCATGTTACACTCTCCAGGGAAAACCTCTCCAGGTAGTTCACTCCACAGCCTTAGTGTGCGTGGAAAAAAGTTCCTTTGGAACCTCACAGTGGTTTCTGAATATATTTATTAATTTAAGTACTCATTCGTTGTACAATATTACAGTTGGAAACTAATGCGTCAATTAATTATTACTTAGGTAAATTTTTCAGAGAACATTACAATTAATTTATAAATACTCATTTTTTTAGAGAACATTACAATTAATTTATGAATACTCACTAGAGTATCGCCAAATAGTTCGCAGTCAGGTACCTTATGCTATAATTTATTAGGATGGATGCGAGTTTTTACCAATGGAGAGTAAATTGCAGAACAGTTCGCACAGACTCAACTTCGATCAATCGGTGTCTGCGGACTTGTGTATGCCTTCTGGGGACCGACAGACAGCAAACTCGCTTAACCAGATTGGGACATTCTGATTGAAATATGTATAAGTGTATTTTGGTATTTTAGATCTAGGTATCAGTGTATATTTTTATTATATCTGTAAAAATTTTATGTGTACCTTAATAAATTGAACACGAGTTCCTAAGTAAAAAAAAATTGTTGTAACGCTATAATCTCTAACCCGCCTGCCAAGGGGGCAAAACCCTCACAAAGGTAGAGGTAGCTCAACACTGGACAGGAGCTGTAGACATCAACCTCTTACACTCATTATTATTGAGACAATCTTCACGTCGCGGCACGGAACCCTAAAAGATTAATAAAATTCGCCCCATAAAGAAATGAAAGCACAAACCCCACATAAATTCTTTGTGACAGTCTCGGATTGGTATTTGATGTATAAAAATACGGCTAAAATCGGAATGGAACATTACATTAACATCAGAAAGCGCTATAGTTACCAGTCGGCCCACGTACGTATATTTCTGGCAGATAGGTCTTCAAGGAACTGTGTTTCGAGTTTTGCTTAGTTACAGGCTGAATATAACTAAATGTGAAACCACGAATTACAAATAAAGTAATAATAATAATAAATAAATATGCTTGGACAATTCGCACAGCGCCATCTAGCCCCAAAGTAAGCAAAGTTTGTGTTATGGGTGTTAGATAACTGATAAACGGTACATACTTGTGATACATACTACACCCAGACCCGTAACAGAAATTAAAATCCATTATTTCAATTTCTGCTAGGCCGGGAATCGAACCCGGGACCTCGGCGTGGCGACCGGCAACATGCCGGCAGCAGCCGAACTACTCAGGTCGTCAAATAATCATACTGTCGTTAATGTCCCGGTTGGGATCTTGCGCACGACGACTCGGGGTCCGCCTTGACCATGATTCAAGATTTCGCAGACCAAGTGATTACAGTGGAGCGACTTCCATCTGACATCCGTGATGTTACACGTTCAGTTGCCTGAATGTGCAGGTTTCATCACGATGTTCTCCCTCACCGTAAGAGCATCGGTTAGAATGCAACTAATATACATAACTCAGAAAAGAGTCATTGGTACATGGCGACAGTGGGAAAGCACATCAATGGATGGTCCACCTGATAGAAAGCGGCCACCGTCGTCCAGGACATCTGCAACCTAAGGACGGCCAAGGACAATGAACAAGAACAGAACACAATTTTCAAATGGATAAAAAAAAAAAAATTTGCTCAAAAGTCATATTCTACAGGATTCAACCTTATTTGAGATAAATCCTACTACGATCCTATTTAATCAACAAACAAGCTAGGGATTTATTTGTATATTATTATGTTTACTTTTCGTTTTTTAATTTTCATTACTTATAACGTCAACAACGAATCGTAAATGCGAAAGCGATGTTATAATATCATAAGAAATACTTTCTATCATATTATGACGAAGTTCGTGAAGATATAATAATGCAATAGAAAATAATGCTACCCACGTACGGACTTCATTTCATACAGTAGATACAATAGCCTATGTACAAATAACTAGTGGACCCGGCGCGACTTCGTTTACGTACACCTTCTTTACCATAGCCTACCCTTTTTTTCACTTAATAAACCTTCCTCTTGTATCACTCTATGTATTGTTGAAAACTGCATTAAAATCCGTTGCGTAGTTTAAAAGATCTAAGCATACATAGGCGCAGACGGCAGAAAGCGACTTTGTTTTATTCTACGTATCATTATTACAGCCCGTAACAGTCCACTGCAGGACTTAGGGCTTCTCCCACGAAAGGGTGGGTTATTGCCATAATCTCCACGCTTGGCAGGCGTGTTGGAGATCGCAGTATTTAAATATATCTACGGAAAATGCTGCTGCCCATTTTCCAGACTATGGAGACTCTTGATATTTTGCCTCGCAAACATTAGTCGCCTTGTACGACACCCATGAGTGTAAGGGGTTGGTGCTATTCTACTCTGCTGGACACCACACGGCTCCGGCACGGCTATACTACGTATGGATGTGGTATAATCAAGATTTTGCACTGGCCACCGCGACATTACTTAACTACGTAGGACAATGTATTTTTTTTGTATTTTTTTTTTAACTTGTTTTTTTGTCGTGTCATGGTATCTTGTGGCAATAAATGTCTTTATTCTTATTCTTACAATCTTATTTGATTTTACCCCGAATAGCCTAAGCATAGCTATTCATAGATACATACATACAGAGGGACAGACGGCGGGAAGCGTGTTTGTTTTGTATATATAGAGAAGAAACATATTGACTGTAAGGATATTATTTATATGGAGTATATACCATGACATTAATTTTGTTATTGCTTTGTAGACATAACATAAATATGTAATGCTCTATTTTCCTTTATCATGATATTGGCATACCTACATGTTACAGCGTGATCCCGTGAAAACTATGTATTATGTTAATGTCATTAATAGGAGTGTTTGATAATATTTACAATATTCCCCAAAGCCAATGAAATTTTATAGACGTGATCCAGAAACCAATATCTATTCTTTTGGCACGAGAAGGTTGTGTACCACTGCTTTTTAGTATATAAATCACTTTCATAATTTATATCAATCCATACCGTATCAAAGCATTCAACCACACCCACATAAAGCACCTCTAACAGAATCCCCACAATTCCAAAGTGTCGGAAATGAGGGAACAACAAAACAGAACGAAACCTCCAAAAAGGTAGCCCACATCCCGACCAGCCTTTTTATCAATAAGATAAAAAGTATATGTACTTATAAGACAGGAGGTTTGCGCAGACGAGCGTCTATTCAGCTTACATTGCCAAGCACTTTCTATTATATAATGGTTTACATTTTTATACAACTACTAGTGTACCCGGCGCGACTTCGTCCACGTACACCTATTTTACCCATACTTATCCTTTTTTTTCTTGCTTGCTATGCTTATAAACCTATGAAAATGAAAATGAAAAAGTATATATTGAATTAGGATTACGTTAATTAATCTCTTTTCAAAAGTCAAAAATCTAACGGAAAACAAAGGGAAGTTAAGCTAGCTCATCCAGGTAGGGGGCGACGCATGCAGACCGATCAGCGCGTACGAGGGCTCACTCCGGCGAGACACCGGGCACCGATACGCGCCACGCACATAACCGCCTAGGCGAATCATGTGCGGCGCGCACTCGGCCCCAGGCAGCCTGCCGGGCTCACACCCGCACGCACCAGCCGGCCTACCCGCGTCGCCCCCTGAGTTTGGAACAAATAAGTAAAAAGAATGTCGTCTGTCTGTCAGTATGCCGCTTCAGTTAGGAAAATGACCATCTGTGGGAAAAAGAAACGGCAAGAAACCCTAGCTCTTTAACTACTCCATATATAATTAAAAACCGCATTAAAATCCGTTGTGTTGTTTAAAAGATCTTAGCGTATATACATACATATGGACAGATGGCGGAAGCGACTTTGTATTATACTATGTATAGATTAGATGGTTACTAAACTACCAATCAGGTAGACAGAGTGGGATGTCGGTCACCAATAGGCGAGAAGCTCACGGTCCGCTTGATGGTAAGCAGTTACCTCTATAAGTCCTTACGGCCAGTCATTTTGGCGTAGATGGCCCTGTTGTGTTATCGCGCTCCTTGACCATGATTTAGGATATGGCATATCAGTTAATTACAATAAAGCGACTGCCATCTGACCGCCGTGACTCTGTTAACAGGAGAACCTGACCAGATTGGATCATGGTTACACATTCAGTGGCCTTAATGTGCAGTTTTGATCACGGTGTTTTCCCTCGCCGTGAGAGCATCGGTTAGTAAATGCCGGCACTAAGAATCGACTCGGTACATCTTGTCTACGAGTCGGACCCGCTTCCGATTAGGTCACCGACGCACTCGGCATTTTTTTTATGTTATGCGGCAGACAAACAAGCAAGCGGGCGAGAATGGAAAGTGGTCACTACCGCCTATGGACATCAGCAACACCCGGGGCGCTACTAATGGATTGCCCGCCTCTAAAGAGACCTCTGATATCATCATCATCACAGTCCATAACAGTCCACTGCAGGACTTTGAGTCTCTCGCACGAAAGGGGAGGTTATCGCCAATATTTCCGCGCTTAGCAGGCGGGTTGGAGATCGCAGTGTTATAAATATAACAATAGAAAACGCTGCTGCCCATTTTCCAGCCTACGGAGATTTTTGTCACGAAAACATTAGTCGCCTTGTACGACACCCACTAGTGTAAGGGGTTGGTGCTATTCTACTCTACCGGACACCACACGACCCTGTAATATACGGCATGTCAAATAATTCCTCAGTACACATACAATCTTCAACACAATCTTAAAAGGTTTTTACGGGGTTGGCAACGCGTCAGTGGGCATCACCTGCTGCAGTGACTGCTTACCATCAGGCGGGATGTAAGCTTGTTTGCCACCACAGTGGTATAAAAGAAAATAAAAACTCTGCGTACAAAAGTCCCTAGTCTGTGAAGCCTTTTCAGATAAAAGCACCGAGGGAAATTGTTATGTCATCCGAAAGTGGTGTGGGGGAATCAAAGTCGGAGATTCGCTGCTAAGACGCTTATATTCGCGAAGAGTGTGGTATCTTTGAAGTGCTTATGCCTGTCACATAATAGAAAGTTGGACAAGTATCACAGATTGAATATGTGATGAGCCTTATTTGGTTGAACCATCTAAGGCATCTTCGACGTCTTGTGTTGTCTCTACTTCACAGTATACTATCAAATTTCATATTTTGCTTAGATTCAGGTAATACTACGGATAAAGCTACGGATAGTTATGCAATGTTAAGGGTGGGGAAAAAAGTATTTTTTTGCAAATTGATCACACGTTTTCAGTAGTTTTTTCTTGCACTATGACATTGGCAGTATAATGGTTGTCAAACAGTTGCCATTTAATAAAAAATATTGATTGGAGCATATTATACAGTGCAGAATTGAAAATGACATTTCAAAATGGCTATACTTAGTTCCAGTTCAGATGAGGTTGTGGCACTATTACGTAATTTTTGTACAAAACAACCAAACAGCTAACAGAAGATAGAGGTTAATTCAAATTAAAATTTTGTTTGTGAATTTTTTATGATTGTTTTTGCGCTACCGTAAAATCTGCGGTAGGATTCATGGAATTTTTTAATGGCCTGGTATGTATTGTACAGCGTTGGAGGCCAAGTAGCTCATTAAGGTATTCGACAGTTTGGATCCCTCTGCGGCCATGTATCAAGGAGAAACCATTTTTGAATTATTATGTACATTAGTTGAATGCTGAAAATTATTTTAAACATGTTTTATTACAGAACAGTTCGGTTATAAGACAATTACTTGTTCAGTTGTTCTTGAACCCTGAAAATCTATTTTTCTATGATTGTAATCGAATTACAACAAAAACAATACTAACCGTGGTAACAAACCCGATAACATGTGTAGTGAAAGTGTAGTCGAATTCTAGTTTCAATAACAACTAGAAACGGTCATGTAGCGGGCCTGAGGTAATAAAAATGATCAGATTTAAGCGTTCTATCAAACAAATTTCTTTTCAGTGTTTGGTCGGCACTTTCTACATTTTCGGTACTTTTTGGATGATGATCTTTGAACATAAATTGGAAAATGGGTTTATACTGATTTCTAACCTTCGTCATCATCACCATATCAGCCGAAAGACGACCACTGCTGGGCATAGGCCTCCCCCAGAGATTCGCTGGTACCTGCGTTCTTTACCAGGTCGTCGGTCCACCTTGGAAGAGGCCTACCCACGCTGCGTTTTACGGTACCTGGTCTCCACTCGAGAACTTAACTGTTCCATCGGCCAGATTCTTCGAGGCCCTGCCCACTGCCACTTTAGCCTGGCAATCCTTCGGGCTATGTGGGCTTTGGTTCGCTAACGGATGTCCTCATTTCTGATTCTATCACGCAACGAGACTAAGAGCCCTTTCCATTGTACTTTAGGCGATAGTGAGCTTTTTCTCACCTCTACTCTCTTCATGCCGCTCGCCATGCAGAGGTCCCGGGTTCTATTCCAGGCCGAGCAGAAATTGAAATTGTGAATTTCAATTTCTGGTCCAGGTGTTAATGTACAATAAGTACATATTAAACAAAGTACTTAATGCGTAATTTATCAGTTATCTAAGTCCCATAACACAAGCTTTGCTTACTATACGGCTAGATGGCCCTATGTAAATTTGTTTAAGCATATCATCATCATTATATCAGCTCATAGTGACGACCTGAGTGGTTCAGTGGTCAACATGCCCCGGTCTGCCACGCAAGAGGTCCCGGGTTCGATTCCCGGCCGGGCAGAAATTGAAATGATGAATTTTAATTTCTGTTACGGGTCTGGGTGTTATATGTATTTAAAAGTATATAAGTAGTTTATCAGTTATCTAGTACCCATAACACAAGCTTTGCTTACTTTAGGGCTTGATGGCGCTGTGTGAATTTGTCCACGATTATTTATTTATTTATAGTGTATCCGTCTTCGAACGTAGTCCTCTCCACGCTTGGAGAGAAGGTCTACGTTCAAGCATATTATATATTGTACATTGAGTCCCAAAAAACCTCCCGTTACAATAAAACTTCACCGAGCACTCCAATCGACCGAGGGTCACGAAAACAGATATTGTTTATCTCAAAGTACCCTTGACAAGACATGTCCTTTTCTGAAACGTTTATCCGGATCCCACTACTGTACCTTTGTATTTTTAGGGTAGATTGGAGTGGAATCGAAAGCGGTTTCGAAGAACTCCTCCCAAATACAATATTATATTACACTCGATAGAGTGGGTGGATTTGACGAGTTTTATGGGATTTGTTATAAATATATTATCTATTATTAATGAGATTTGATATTTCATATTTTAAAAGTTCTTATTGCAGTTATTAGGCCACTTGCGTCAGGGATATCACCTATTACAGATACTAATCGCATTACCTGCGAGTGTGTTCCCTGATCATTATTATCTTGATGCTTTCAAGGCTAGAGTAAATAGGTGGTTCCTAGACAAGCATGCTCCATCAGCGGCCACTTGACTATTGGAAGGCTACGAGTGGTGCGTGGCTACGTGGTGATGGAGGCATTTCCCCAGAAACTTCTGCAGTACATTTGTGTAGCAGCAATTTAGCGTGCTAAGTTGCAGGTAGAGCTACATATTTCCCACACACACAGTTTCCTTTGAACAAAAACATGGGATCGTTCAAGAGGTAAATTAGAAGTCTCTTTAGAGGCGGGCAACGCATTGGTAGCACACCTGGTGTTGCTCATGTCCACTTTCCAACGGGTGTCCCGCTTGCCTGTTTATCTGCCGTATAACATAAAAAAAAGGTTTACTATGATGGTTCTATTAAAATTGATTTGCCCAGATTATGACCGAGGTCACAGATGCTTCAAAGTAATAGACTGTACAAGACGAAGCAAAGGCCCTCGGGCCAGTTACATTTTTAATAAAACGTTCCTCTTTCCCAAATGCCCCAATTTCCTCGTTCTTGAACATATTTATCGTGAAATTATTTGACCCAAAATCGAGGAATGGAGAAATGTTTTTAAAGGAAACAGCTTCATTATTATGAAATAGAATGGAAAATTGAAAGAAGGATCTAGCCAGTGATACCCTTTTTGTGTTTAGGGGCTGGAGTTTAAAAAAATAAGAAAAAGCCTGTAGAAATAAAATTGATTGACAGTTGCTATCGGTTTGGTCTTTATTTTGCGTCACATTTATTTCTGTCTTTTTCAATTGATGTATGTGTCGGGACATAGGGAAGAGTCTAGCAGGGGAGAGATCCATCAGAATGTATTTTCGGAATCGTTTTGTAGAAATAAAGATTCAGCCGAACACTTTAACAGTGTACTGGAATAATAAAAGTGATATAATATAAATATTAATATATAATATAATTATATTATGTATTTGGGTGCACGTCATATCTGCCTCTCTATTCTAGCCCTCTCTCTTCGGTAGGTCTGCTGTAAGACATTTCTTTTTAGAAATAAGCTGTACCTTTTGTGATTGTTATCTTTATGTTCATATTATTGTAACTTTTTTTGTGCACAATAAATGGTTAAATAAATAAATAAATAGCAAACAATAAAATAATGGGATGAGTTTAAGATAGAGTAGTAGCCGTAATGTGGGTCTGCCAAACGTTTTGGATAACTAAACCGACCCGCCACCACCCATGGTCATCGTGGTAGACCAAATTTTAAGGTGCGCCAGGGGCTCTTTCTATGTGGTGCTTCTTTACAAGTTATTATTTGTAATCCCTTCTGTACTCACACTGTCTTTTCTGGAGCACGCCTGCCACCATATAGCCTTCTATGGATGAATTTCCTTACTTTTCAACAGATGAGCAGCTAATTCCAGTTCTTGACTCGTTGATGGTCGAAAACAATGTTTTCTTTAAGACTAAGCCCCGAATATTATATCATTACAGTATTTCCAGACATCCCAGCGAGAGGTGCCGGGTTCGAATCCCACTGCGGCCATGTACCAATGACTTTTTCTGATTCATGTACATTAGTTGAATGCTAACCGACGCTCTTACGGTGAAGAAAACACTCTGATGAAAACTGCTCATTCAGGCAACTGAATGTGTAATCATGATCCAATGGTCTGGTGTCCCTGGTATCAGGGTCACGGAGGTCAAATGGCAGTCGCTCCACAGTAATTATCTGATCTGCAAAATCCTGGATCATGGTCAAGGTGGAGCCCGGGCACACAACCGAGACATTAAAGCCAAAATGATGATGAAGATGACAGTATTTCCAACCATCCGTCAGGTGGCGCCCGTGTCCGTCCACATTCAAGCCCGGTTCCGGCATATAGATAAAATCTTTATTGCTCAAACAAGAATAATATAATTATTATACATCACATAAAAAAATTCAGAGCAAACCTGATGGAGCAATTGTTTGGAGTCTTCAATCAATTGTTTTATTACGAAATGGGGGTTTGTCATACCAGTTCTGTATTAAGCGTTTTATGTGTGTTATCTTTGTTCAGTTTTAATTGACAGTTTTTTCAGTCTAAAGTTTAACAGTAGTTTTTAAATAGTCTTGATTATTTTGTTCATTTTCTTTCTGTCAGTAGCTAGTATTGGTTTAATTAATGCCGAGATGGCAAAGTGTAAGATCGCGTGCGTCTTAACACAAGTTATCATCATATCAGAATCATATCAGCTCATCGTGTGTCCGTCTTTGAACATAGACTGTCCAAGCTTCCACGTCTGTCTGTTTCCTGCTACCTGCAGCTACTTTATTCATTTATTTATTTACGGAATGGAAACCAACGATTTGACAAAATAAGTCTGCTGACAAATTTGGATTGCATAGAGAGCGATGGAAAGAATAACACTAAATGTTGCCTGGAATATGTATAACGCATTATCTTACTGGACAAATGGATTGGCAATAGCGGACAATAGTCTCTCGGAAAGAGCTACTTTGTAAGTGGTCAAAGCGATAGTATAGTAGCTGTATCGCTTTAAATAGTCGCATATATTACAATTTAATGAAATAGCAGTTTCCACGTAGGTATTTTAGTCATAAAACCTACTCCATGAGATTTCAAACTCGAATTTACTAATGGTCTTATGTGATTTTCTCCCCAGTAATTTACTTATTATTCTTGTTATTCTATTGAATGACAGAAAGACACTTTTTCTACTCGACTAGCCATTCTAATTGGATTTCGGATATCTGTAAACAATCAACTTTCCCGCGGGAACCTATTGTTTTCCTCTAAAATCAATAGTTTGTTACACAGCGACAACGTATCATTCTAATAGTGAAAGAATTTTTGAAATTGATCAAGTAGTTTTTGAGTGTATTCATTACTAGTGGACCCGGCGCGACTTTGTTCGCGTACACCTACGTTACTCTTACCTATCCTTTTTTTACTTGCTTATAAACCTCCCTCTTAATTCACTCTATTTAATTATTGAGAACCGCATTAAATCCGTTGCGTAGTTTAAAAGTTCTAAGTGTACGTAGATACGATGTCACTCGAAATTAATCTACCACGAAAATGACTTGGAACGAACGTGACGTTCTTCTAATTTGACTTTTCAAGAAAATGACCTGTGGCGCTAGCACAAGTGTGTCCGCGACAAAGCTCGCGCCGCGTGAGAGCGTTTGTCTCTTTCTCTCAACACTAAGACGAAAGAGATAGCAATGCCTATGTCGCGCTTTTTCTCGTTTATCGCGCGCGAGAGCAACTTGTGCTAGGCCTACTGCCTTGCCAAACCTTTATAGGGACAGACGGCAGGCAGCGACTTTGTTTTCTACTATGTATAGACAAACAAACAAAAAATACCAAATTTTAACATCAGTAGATTCCCAAGAAGATTCGAACAAACGTACTGCGGACAATACTGAATAACGTATGATCGTATACATCACTTAGATAGTGAACTCGGATGCTTGGCGAGCAGCCAAGGCGATGGTAAACAGCTAAACACAACCCATGGTCGACTTATGAGACCAGTCGACAAGTACTTAAGAGTATTTCCTCGGAAGCCTTCAACGTCACTTCGTACTTATGAAATTATAAAGGGGTTTGGGTCGGACAAATGTAAATTAGTAATATTTAAAGAGAATAAATAAGAATCTTGGCGTAAATGTCCCGGTTGTGATCTTGCGCACGATGGCCCAAGGTCCACCGTGACCATGATCCAGGATTTGGCAGATCAGGTAATTACAGTGAGGAGCGACTGCCATCTGACCTTCGTAATCCTGTTCACAAGGGAACCTGACAACAAGGTTAAAAAGGGAAATTCAGTCGCTTGAATATGCAAGTTTCATCATGGTGAGAGCATCGGTTAGTATTCAACTAATGTACATAACTCAGAAAATAGTCATTGGTACTAGGATTCGCCCTAGGATCTCCCGCTTACTAATCGGACCCTCCGATTAATCATTAGGTCTCCGACGCTTGAGACACATGGTTTGGACAACCGTGTACTAATGTAAAGGTTCTTACCAAAGGTAATCTACACGGTTGTCCAAACCATGGCCGAACAAGCCGAACAAGAACAGATGGCCGATGGGGCAGTAAAGTTCTCGAGTAGCGACCACGTACCGGAAGACGCAGCGTGTATAGGCCTCCTACAAGGTGGACCGACGACCTGGTAAGGATCGCAGGTACCAGCTGGATGCCGAAAGCACAGGACCGGTCTTTGTGGAGATCCCTGGGGGAGGCCTATGCCCAGCAGTGGGCGTCTTCTGGCTGATATGATGATGGTACACTATATCGTGAAATTTACAAAATATAATATACTAGTGGACCCGGTGCGACTTCGTTCACGTACCTACTTTACCCCTACCTAACCTATTTTGCTTTTTAAAATTCCTCTTTAGTCTCTCAAACTATTGTTGAAAACCGCATTAAACTCCGTTGCGTAGTTTAAAAGATCTAAGCGTACATAGATACATAGGGACAGACGGCGGGAAGAGACATTGTTTTATACTATGTATAAATATTTTAAGTAAGTTGCTCAACATAAAGTTCAGTTTGAAGGAAAGAATGGATCCTGAAAACACTCTCCAAAACTTTCATCTGCATGCAATTCAACTACCCCAAATGGTATATGGTTCTGTTATTTTTACAGAGTATTATGTGTGGAGATAATATAACGTATAAAGCGAACTTCCAACAGGAAGTATGGAATCGGACACTTTCTAATAACAAGAAGTAACAAATAGCATATTGCTTTCCCCAAAAGGGGCGCTCGATATAAATCTGCGACTTAAAATGGCCTCCCTTTCTTATTACGCGATATGGTCGGTGTCATGCGATACGGGGTCAAGAAATTTATTTAATTTATTTTATGTTATTTATTGAAGGAAAGCCAACAGCAGTTGTTACAATAATAGAATTACATAGCAAATTATGGGTTTCCACTGATAAAATAACAATAGATAAAAAAAAGATGTACATGTGTTTTTGTTAGCACCCGACGCGAAAAGAGGTATTTTTGCGTTTTTTTGTTGAACAGGGTGCTTAGCTTGATACTTACAGTAGGTATAGATATTATATTGTGCAGAGTATTAATCTTGTTACTACATACAGTAGCGTCGGTGGCCGAGTGTTTGAGGTGTCCTACTTATAAGTAAGAGGTACAGGATTTTAATACCACTGCGGCCATGTACTAATGACTCTTTTCCGAGTTACCTCCTTACCTTCCCTCACCGTAAGAGCATCGGTTAGCATTCACCTAATGTACATAACTCAGAAAAGAGTCATTGGTACATGGCCGCAGTGGAATTCGAACCCGGTACTTCTCGCTCACGAGTCGGATAACCTAACCACTCGGCCACCGAACTAAGGTAAAGATATACAGTATCAAATCATTTTTCTTATTCAGTATACGTGCTACAATATTTGCTATTTAAGTGACTAGAAGGCCGACAAAAAAAGAATTGCTACAACTTAATCACTCATGCCATACTGAATTATTTATTACTCATAGACAAGTTTCTATTAGCTTCGGGTAACTTTCCTAATGTACTGGCTCTTAGAATGGACCCAGGGGAAAGATAGTATTTATTTCAGAGTTCCATGGGTGAGCGGATTCTTTGGAAAACTTGTTATGGTTTTATAAGGGTTTTATTGTCAGCCTTTTATTGTATGTAGTATATCTGGAAGATGAATAGAAGCACCCGATTCAACTAATAATACTTTCCTTTATTTACCGACACGGGGTGGATTGTTTGACTAGCCCACTAATTGTTTAAGTTGTTATAATTTTGACGTTGCATTATTTTATAAATTTAATCCAATAATTAAAAAATAGTTTTATACAAATACGTTTCCAAATTCTTTGCTTGTAAGATCATACGCTTGTTTGTTGCCTTGTTGAACGACTAGAGTGGTTCAGTGGTTAACATGCCGCAACAGAGCACATAGCTCGTAGAACAGATGGCCGATTGGGCAGTAAAGTTCTAGAGTGGCGACCACGTACTGGAAGGCGCAGCTTGGGTAGTCCTCCCACAAGGTGGACTATAATAAATAATAATAATAAATAATCGTGGACACATTCACACAACGCCATCTAGCCCCAAAGTAAGCAAAGCTTTTGTTATGGTGCTAGATAACTGATAAACTACTTAAATACTTTTCAATACATACTTATTATTCATAGAACACCCAGACCCGTAACAGAAATTAAAATTCATCATTTCAATTTCTGCCCGGCCGGGAATCGAACCCGGGACCTCTTGCGTGGCACACCGGCATGTTGACCACTGAACCACCCAGGACTAACGACCTGGTAAGGATCGCAGGTACTAGAAAGCACAGGACCGGCATTTATGGAGATCTCTGGGTGAGGCCTATGCCCAGCAGTGAGCGTCTTCTGGCTGATATGATGATTAAAAGTTACATAAATAGTTTATCAGTTGTCTAACATCCATAACACAATCTTTGCTTATTTTGAGTCTAGATGGCGCTGTGTGAATTGTCTAAGCATATTTATCTGTTATTTAACTTTCCTGCATGAACCTATTGTTTTCCCTTTATAAAAAGTAGCCTATATTACTCAGTGATAATGTAGCATTTTCTTAGTGAAATAATTTTTAAAATCGGTCTTCTAATTTTTCAGTTTATTTGTAACAAACAAAAATACATATCTTATATTTTTATAATATAAAGATCGATGATATAAAAGTTTGTCAAGCACTTCAATCACATTGGCTCTTAACTTGTAGTAAGTTCTGAAAAAAACAAAGAATAGAATTAAACAGCTAATGTGTGCTACATTACTTGTCTTGTAAACAATGTTACATCGACAGAACACTCAAGACACATTTCCGGCGCTGTCTCACCCAGATGCTCACGTCCTATTTGGCTCAGGGTAAAATGTTGTGTAAGTTAGCTAATGTAACATGAAGGTAAATACTCATAAGTAATTGTGGTACTCGAAATGTTTTCTCTAGTCACATCCACTTGTCCGTTTCACTATAAGAACATTATTCAAACTTCTTATGAACAATGTGTTGGTGAACGGATCTCTGATCTGAATTAGAGGTTTTTTCAATTTGACAGTTAAAGTAAACAAAAAGTTTTGTCTATGTACTGAACTCTTGTGTCAAGTTTGTCTTTAGAGTCAGACAAGAGGATATATCACTCAAGTCACGTCATAAATTGAGTTTATCTATCCCAAATTGCTCTAATAACATGACGTTAAAACTTATCCGGTTAAAAAATGCAAACAGTAAAACATTCAATATTATTGGTTCTTGTGTGTTTGTTTGACATATTAGTAATGAATTGCGCTATCTATTGACGATAAGAAAATCTCTTTCCGTTTAAATGTCATATTGAACCTCTCATTGGCCATGAAACAGAATATTTTTATTACCAGAGCAGAATTTTTCCATCAACAGAATGAAAACGACAAATGTTTTGTCACACCATCTTTATTCACCTTCACAGCCTTACATCAGTAACTTCTTTAACTAGAATTTTTTATTGCCATCCCATTAGACTGTAAGGACGCCGTAAGTTATGCTCACGATACGATGTTAAGTCCACGATAGTAGGAGGTTTAGGAGACCCACAAAACGTTGGTCTGTCCGTATACAAACTGACACCAAAAAAAAATATTGTTAGTTAACTTCGACTTTTATAAGCGATAGTACTTTTTATCCTTTTGTGTACCTTCGTAAACCAGATATTTTTACTGCCATCCCATGAGGAGTATCTCTGGCCTACTTGTACCCCGAGGTACCGGGTTCGAACCCTAATGCCGCCATGTACCAATAACATTCTTTAGTTATTATGTACATTAATGAAACACTAACCGAGGCTTTTATACTTATAGAAAACCACAGCCAAACAATCTTATTTGAAATAGTACTGTAGCCCTTGGTGTTGCCAATATCTATAGGCAACAGTGTCCACTTGCCATCAGGTAACACGCTTGTCTACTTGTCTACCAATTACCTACGATACAATTGCAAACTAACCTGATATTCTAAGTTAAAAAAAAACTGAATTAAAAATAATATATAACCAACAAAAAAATGCTTCAAAATTTCGAAATCAAAATAACAAAAAACTTCCTAGGTAGACTCTCGCGTAACACCGTCCACACGCTTATCTGACTTCGGCCGAACCTTCTTTATTATGTTTTCCGCATTCTAACCAGGGATTAGATCGATACTGTCGCCTGTCCCTCGCTGCAATCTTTGCCTTTTCATCCTTGTACCGAGGGGGAGTGTGAAAACGCTGTGATAGCAAATTCGCCGTCATTTGTAGCGACAAGAACTGATGACAGGAAAGGGTCAAACGACTTTCCGTAGTCTCTAAGATAAGTATAAATTTGGGGTCTTCAAGTCGAGAGTGAATCTTCTAGGCACGCATGCTACGTTTTCGACCTCATCGTCGCTTTCCATCAGGTGAGTTGAGGTAAAATGCAAGGTAATATATTGATACCAATATATATTAATAATTGGCCTTGTGGTGTCCGGCAGAGTAGAATAGCACCAACCTCTAACACTCATGGGTGTCGTAAAAGGCGACTAATGTTTTCGAAGCAAAAGATCAAGTGTCTCCGTAGTCTGGAAAATGGGCAGCAGCATTTTCCATTGTTATATTTAAACACTGCAATCTCTAACCCACCTGCCAAGCGTGGAGATTATGGCAATAACCTCCCCTTTCGTGGGAGAGGCCCTAAATCCTGCAGTGGACTGTTACGGGCTGTGATGATGATGATATTGATAATAAAACAATAGTCTATACTGTACTTTATGTTGCAGCAGATGGTCATCTTGGCGTAATATCCCGGTAGTACTCTCGCGAGCCAAGGCCCGGGGTCCGCCTTGACCATTATCCAGAATTTTTCATATCAGGTCATTACAGTGGACCGACCAGATTGGTTCATGATTATACAAGGTATTTTTTTAAAGGCGGAGAATATTAAATAGAAGTAAAGCAAAGAAAAAAGTTCGGTGATTTATAAGCAAAATAGGTTAAGGATGTAATGAGGATCCGAATAAAATACTGTCTATGTCTATGTCTAAATACCACCGTATTTCTACGCAATTGTTACGAAAAGTGTATAAAAATAGGAAACCTATCCAGATTGGCCTATCTACGCGCCAGTCACGGCGGCCACATCACCGAAATTATATTCAAACATAAAAAAACCGCCACTAAAAACACCCATTAATGGAAATATCATGCTCTGGACACCTCGTGGCCAATTCAGATCAGATTGTCTATCTTTTTTTTTATATACCACAAACGTAGCAAACAAGCTTACGGCCTGCCTGATGGTAAGCAGTCACCGCAGCCTATGGACGTTTGCAATACCAGGGGCGTCACCCACGCGTTGCCGACCACGTAAAAACCTTTTCATCCTTTCTTGAAGAACTCCATGTTGCTCCATGTACTCTGCAGGGAAAACCTCTCAAGGTAGTTCATTCTAGAACCTTATTAATACCTATTTTTTTTTTTCATACGGTAGGCAAACAGGCAAGCGGGCCACCTGATGGAAAGTGGTCACCACTGCCTATAGACATTAGCAACACCAAGAGTATCGCTAATGCGTTGCCCACCTCTATAACACGTAGCTTTGGCAGCAAAAAGCAAATGCCAGTCCACTGCCAAAGCCTCGGTTCCCCAAATCCCCACCCCATGGAGCACTGGAAACCTTTCTCACCGGCAGAAACACAATACTATTTAAAAGAGTATTATTTAGCTGCGATATTCTATAAGGTGGAGGTACTTCCCCAGTCGGGCGGCTCCAATTCGAACGAGATACCCCGCTATGCCCTATCTCTCTTAGAATATAGACAACAAAATAAATCCAAATAAACAAGTACCCTCATCATAAGGACAGCATTATGTGAAGTACCTCCATGAAAATAAAATTATGTAAAATTTATTCCAGCTACCCGCAGTAAATAGCCGAATGTTAGCATTTTATTACATTTGGCAGAAAATACGAATACCCAATGAGTGGAAACAAAAATGGCGGAAATATTAATGACTTTCATTTCACTTTTGGTTTTATGCCAAATGTCAGCTTGAGGTCGTGTTCTCGGAATTATTTAAATTTAAAGTTCGATTGTTTTGGTGGTTATAATTAATTCAATGAAAGTTATTTTAACATCAGTTGTACACCATTTATGTGTGTCTGACGTGAAGGATCACTTCACTACATATTATAAAACAAAGTCCCATGCCGCGTCTGTCTGTTCGCGATAAACTCAAAAACTACTAAACGGATTTTCATTCGGGTTTCGGCTATAGTTGACTGCTAGCCTATGCTCTTACGGTGAGGGTAAACGTTGTGATGAAATCTGCACATGCAAGCGACTGAATGTGTAATCATGATCCAATCTGGTCAGGTTCCCCTGTTTACAGGATCACGGAGGTCAGATGGCAGTGGCTTCACTGTAGTTTCCTGATCTGGCAAATCCTGGATCATGGTCATGGCGGACCCCGAGCTCTCTGCGCGAGTTCATAACCGGGACATTAACGCTCAGATGACCACTTACCTACTAACACCATGTTTCGCTCTTTTTGTAGTTATGAAGACATAAATAGTCTGCAAGAGTTGGAAGTCTTTTATCCCAGACCCAAGTTTCTCTGACCCGGTGGCTAATGCTGGAACTAATTTGTGCCATTTTGATATATCACGTTAGGCGACGCTGTCACCTGATCAGATAAGTTGGTTGCGCTATACTTTGAAGTCCTTCAAAAGGTTCCTCAACTTAGATGCCTCGAATGGCACCGCATCCGCTCCCAGTCCAAATTTTGCGAACACACTGCGAATATGCAATTGCGATCCCCCTCAGAATACATTAAGTGTGTGCTGGGGTTGCCTGTTCATTCCGTGACCGACTGTACATAGTGCGTATCGGTACTCGGTACTTCAAGGGCGCGTTCTTTTCGTGCGCGCTGGCCGGCCTACTTGCGTCGCCCACTACCTGGATGAGAACGTTATATGATCCCTTTGTTTTCCATAGTTATTTTTGACATATAATACCTATGAGATTAAAGAAATAAGAAAAGACATTTATTACACATACCACACCACGCATAAAAACAGTAAATTAATTAACTATATACCACCTCGTTTCATGCTCGGCGTGCCCTTAAACTTGTACCATGGAGTACTTGTTCGAGGCTAGCTCAAACGCTGTATGCGTCGCCAAATACTGGGCGAATAAAGTGTACGAGTAAGTCAGAGTTTAGCCCAGCGCCTCGATAAGAAGTAGAAGACAAACATTAAAACATTTAAAACAATGAGTTTGACGACCTGAGTAGTTCAGTGGTCAACATGACGTCTGCCACGCAAGAGGTCCCGGGTTTGATTCCCGGCCGGGCAGAAAATTGAAATGAAAAATTTAATTGCTGTTACGGGTCTGGGTATTCTATGTATAATAAGTATGTATTTAAAAAAAAAGTATATAAGTAGTTTATCAGTTATCTAGCACCCATAACACAAGCTTTGCTTACTTTGGGGCTAGATGGCGCTTTGTGAATTCGTCCACGATTATTTATTTATTTAATGAGTCCATGCCACTGTCGGTGCCGTGTCGGCCAGCATAATAAATAATAAGTACCTATATAATTATTTTGTTGACTTTTAATTAAATTTTTTAAATTTTAATTTTATTGTTTTATTTTTAAATGTATGGGTTTTTGCCTGAAATAAAGATTGATTGATTAATCAATGTTACCCACTCAGCATGTGCTGTTTGGTGTAAGAAACGACCATTACCCATTTTCAATAAATAATTTTTGAGTGTGTGTTTGAATTTGAACAACGACTCGCGCGCTATTCACACGAACCATTGCAACAACTGCACATTCGCGGTGCGTTCCATATATTTAGGCGGTGTCCTAATTGGCAGCGGTCGTGCGACGGGCGGTTTTGAGGTCTTCTATTGGTCAGGCGACGTCCATCATTTAAACATGGTCGCACGACCGTTTTCAATTAGAACAGCGCCTTAGACGCAGCCAAGGTTTCTGATGTCCTGAACGACGATGAACCAATCCGTGACGTGGACTGTCTAACGCACCTCCCAGGCAACAAAAAAAAAGTTCTCGCCTTTATCAAAGACCGTTCACGAGCGAAACCGCTGTCGGATGTTAGTCCGAAATAATTACTTCATCATCTAAAGGAAATTCGGTTGAAGCCCTTTCAAACGCAACAAAAGTAAGCGGCTGATTGACATGAAACGGCTGTCCAATCTTCACAAAGCCTTTAATCTATGCCTTAAAATACTATTTCCCGAATTACGGCCCGTTTCCATTCTCATCCGGGATTGAACTGATTGAATTGACGGCCGTGTGGTGTCCGGCAGAGTAGAATAGCACCAACCCCTTACACTCGTGGGTGTCGTACAAGGCGACTAATGTTTTCGAGGCAAAAGATCTAGAGTCTCCGTAGGCTGGAAAATGGGCAGTAGCGTTTTCCATTGTTATATTTATAACACTGCCATCTCCAACCCTCCTGCTAATCGTGGAGATTATGGCAATAATCTCCCCTTTCGTGGGATTGGCCCTAAGTCCTGCAGTGGACTATTGTGAGCTGTGGTGAATTGTGTGATGTTATTAAAGACTATTTGTAGTTTAATTGTTTGATTTTTAGTTCGTAGCTCGTAGCAAGTTGAGATGACAGTCATAATATTGTTGGTATTAAGTAAAAAGTGATATATCTACTATGTCATATTTAGAAAGCAGCTACTTGATGCTAATCACAAACATAGATAATTATCATCCACATGCCAGTAATGCATTGATATTAAAATGTCAACACATTATCTTCTAGTTAGATTGGCAGATTGGACGTGATTTTCAAATAAGGTTTGGTGGGAACCTTGACAATCTGTCACGTTTATCTATGAAAACCGCCATTCTTATACCATCTCATTAATAAAGTTGTAGCGACATCTATCGCTCCACTAGGGAAACTCGATACTCACATTACGAGTACACGAACACAAGGTTGGCAAGCATCCGCGCACATAGATGGCGCTAACCGTCCTGCATCGCGCTAGAGAAATGTGCCAACTTCCACGGCATATATACAACTTCCGACGATCAACTGTCGGGCCCTTGGTCCCCTGGTCATAACACCCGGCCAGGTGGGTAATTACCTGTTTCTACCTTCTCCCCATCTTCGCTTGCCAACATAGGCGGCTACCATTATTCCTGCACCACCAAAAAGTTTACTCGATCCGATTTTCCTCGCACGAATTACTACAATATTAGGATTCAGACCGAGACAGTGGACAAACTCTCTCGCCTCAAGATAAAAGGGGCTGAGACAACGTACTTCACTTGATAAGGAAAAAAATCAATCAGACGAGTGTTCCTTGCGGGGATCCGTCAGCCAGAATGGGATTCGTAAGAATTATTGTGGCTTTGGGGCGAGCTATTGTGGGGAAAGTGTACGTTAATGGATGACAGAGAACGAAAACATTTTTTTTTATACTATTTGACTAGCCAGACATTTGACCGCCACCTCACCTGCGGGGCTATTGTCTAACTCGGTTGGTAACTGAATTTGACATTAAATAATTCTACACTACGCCATCTACGTTGGCCACTGGCAATAGCGTCTACTAAATTAGAGTAGTGTAAGATAATTTTATGTCAAATTCAGTTGCCCACTGGGATTGCCAATAGCCCCTCTGGTGGTAAGTGACGATGCGGCCGATTATGGAGCAATTAGGAATTTAAGCAGACAAGGGATACAAGGTTCGAATCCCACTGCGGCCATGTACCAATGACTCTTTTCTGAATAGACGACCTGAGTGTCATGTGGTTTGTAGCCATACAGACGATCATGAGACACCATTTGTCTATAGTATCTGACAGCGTTATTACGTAGCAGTAAAGTTATGGGCAGATATTTTGATTTCTGTATATCCTTGGCTGTGCGTGATTCCTCAGACTTTACATTGTAGGTACTGTAGCATGTGTGCTCGGACAGGCTAAAGGCCTGCGTCCTACTTGCTCCGACCTATCTAAGTCTACCGGCCTACATCCTACTTGCTCCAACCTACTTAACCGACTAAAGCCCCGGTTACTCTATTGGAGCACCAAGCCAACCCGAAAGCTTACCTAACTTAGGGCCCATCCTAACCTGCCTGCCCGAGCACACATGGTACAGGGAATCAACACATAGCAATTGATTAAAACGTCAATATTAAATAAGCATTTCACAAGTTTCTATTGTAAAAAAATAACAGCAAAATATAAGTTCGCCGTTCCCCAAGCAGATGAGATTGTTCCAAGTCATTTTCTCCCCTCATTAATTCTTAATTTAGTTGTAAGCGGAATATTTTGTCTTGGCTCTAAGTGCTCCATTAGAATTATACGGCAAACGTAGGACCGAAGGTGTGTAGGATGTTAACACAATTGTTGTTTGGGAAATCAGGGAGACCGCTGTGCTTTTTTATCAGTTACGTAGTGACAAGCGAACAGACCCACCTGGTGGTCAGCTGTAGGTTGTTGATAACAAAAATGCAGAACCGCAGGTGTGTTGTCACTGTGAGGACTAAGATGAAATGCCTCATGCCTGTAATTGCGCTGGCTACCTTAGATAGAATACCGTGGTTGCTTATGAGTATAGAAATAAAGCACATTAGCTTGTTCAGTTAACGCATAAGAGTGATCAGCTAGCTTATATTTATTTATTTATTTATTAAAGCTTTATGCACAAAAGTACAGTGGCGGACTTAAAGCTAAAATTGCCTTATCTACCAGTCAACCGGGATAATCTAAGCCTGAGAAAGGTAGGCGGTGCAGGAAAAGAAAGACAAAAAAATACAAAACTACTTGAGTAAAAAGGAGGAGGGATATACATTTATGCAACTATAGTCCGGAAGCACATACTAAATACATATACAAAACCATAAAATAAACATATGAACTTAAAACTGGATACAATATATAAGTAAAACCAAAGATAAAATAATATTTTAATTGAACAAAGTGAAGAGACGAGAGAAAAGTGAAGTGGGTCTTATAGGCAATGTTAATGGACCCCATTAAATGGTAGGTAGGGGAATCAGTTTTCTCTGCAGCTGACTATACCTACTGCACTAAGAAGCACTATTACCGAAAATTTGAAACACCCAGTCGGCTTTCACGAGGAAAAACAATAGATGAAATAATAATATATTTGTGACGACGCCAAAGCTGTCTATCTAGAACCGTCAGCAAAAACGACTGGGCACGTCCAAAGCCACTCGGGAGCACCAATTGCCTCCGAGAAACAGAACCGGGTCACAATTTCACCCGGATGACGTCACACTGTCGCCTTGCCAATACAAAACATAACCGGCCCAGACTCACATTCACGCATAAACACATAAAAGTTTATTACAGAACTGCGGGCCTTAAATGGAAATATATTTACATTGCTGACGCTCTTCTGAAGGGCGCGGGTGGGGTCCCAGTTACAGCGGGGCGGTAGATGCAATTTTTATTAAAGTAAATACAAAAATAAAAAAACATTGTGAAATTATTGTTCAATTTAAATTATTTGAATAATATTATTTTAACACTTATTATCGGGTTTATAACCACGGTAATATCGAGGTTTTTTTTATACGACTAAGCTGGCAAACAAGCTTATGTCCTGCGTGATGGTAAACAGTCACCGCAGCCTATGGACGTTTGCAATACCAGGGGCATCACCCACGCGTTGCCGACCCTGTGAAAACCGTTTTACCGCTTTCTTGAAGAACTCCATGGAACTCAACTCTTCAGGGAAAACCTCTCCAGGTAGTTCATTCCATGAGGTAACAACAATACTACCAGTGGTAGCAAACTCGATAATAATAGTGAAAGTGTAACTAACCACGAAAGTCTCAAAACCTATACAGTAAATAACACCAACTAACAATATTTGAGGGGGTCGGCACTATGCGTCCGTCACAATAAACGAGTGAATTGACCAATCATAGAACCGTATTAAATGCAGTGGGTTCACTTAGCAAAGATCCGCTGAAAAGCACTGTAAGTACGTACTTGCTGCTTTACTTAATCCACACACATGTTTCTACGATAGTTTTTACAAAAGCAACTTCCCATACATGTTTCGCAAATATTTTTGGACCAGTTTTTACAAAGATAGCGAACATAATGGACGACAGCGCTTTATTATTTACGTTATTTTAACTATTTATGTCATCTGCTTTATCAGCCATTACGTAGAATCAATGATCATAGGAAATATAATGGAAAAGTACTCAGTGGCCATAGTAACAAGAAACCCTGGCTGAAAATAAAGTTATCCAATTTGTATACCGCGTAACAACGTGTGGGAGTCGTCTATGGTTTCGTGTGGTTGTGGGTATTTATGGTTTGCGCCATTTGATGTACACTAAAAACCGATACAGTAATGGAAAATACGAAATATTTGTACAAATTCTGCAATGTTCACGCACATTTACACATCGTTTTTGCGCTTCTTTATTCATATTTTGACACATTTGTGGGCACGGCATTAAAAAGTATTCTTTGTTAATAAGGGTGTAAGACAATTGAGTTCGACAAGGATGGCGGTTGAGTGTGGCGTAACAAGGAACTAACATGCCGCCAATAGGGAAACTACACCGAATAAAAAACAACTGAAGTCTTTAACAAAATTATCGTTTACGCACCAAATACTCTTGCCCTTTTCTATTGAAACTTGGATCGGATAAATTCGCATATGACTTCCTTTCATAAGATTCAGATACTTTTATTTAAGTTTTGTTTTTCAGAAAACATATTTACAATTAGAAATAAAAATTAAACTTTAAAATATTATAGTTGTCCTGCGGAATGGTGCCTAGAAAGCAAGCTTTAGATACTTGTTTTTCTTGTTCTTTGTGTGATTAGTGGATAAAGACGACAACAAACCAATAATTATACAAATCTAAATTTCCCTTTCTTTCTCTTTCAGGGGCGGCTTTTTCCCCACACGAACGTTCTTGGCACAATGGTAAGTATTTTTTCTTAATATTTACTTTCAAAACTATTTCACGTAATCCTTGAGTACATCGTATGAAGTTGGCGGTACTGCTTAATCTGAAAGGTGACAAACCACACCCGTGGCTTACACATTGGTAATTTGTGGGGCAACAAAAATTAACCCGTCGGAAGAGAGTACGAGTAGTATCGACCCTAAAAAAATTCTAACATCAACCACTTCAAAAAGGCATTAATGTAATACCATGGTTGATTGGTATTTTCTACTATGATGTAATAACCTGCCTTATATTATATTTTGTAGGTTTCCCGCGACTTCTTCCCTGTAAAATTCTGTTATGTTCTTAACCCATTTCCACGGGACTGATATTTCGGGATATTTTATAGTCTGTACGTTTTTTACGGGTTCAGCAATGCGTTGGTGATGCCCCTGGTATTGCAAACGTCCATAGACTGCGGTGACTGCTTACCACCAGGCAAACCGTTAGCATGCTAGTGTCCACTTCAGTGGTATAAAAATAATTTTATGTTTTAAACAATCGCGGTTATTATTACACATTTTTAGGGTATGATGGATGGAACTATGTCGAAATATCGGGCTACTCGTCAACAAAGGTACGCGGTACGAAACCCGGAACAAACCCTTAAAATGTGTATAAATAATTTTGCCTACAAACTGCATCACCCCCAATTTTTATGAAAATAAAAGAGAAAATACATCCACACAAACTATAAAAAATCACTAAGATCCCATTTTAAAACGCTTTAAGAAACATCGCCCGCCGATCTCCCAAAGCGAGGCCCGACCCTAATAAGCGACACTTTTGTTTTCATGCCGTAAACTATGCGATATATTCATCCGCAACGCTGCTGATTGTTCCAAGGTCTATCTCGTGAAGAATACTTTCAGCTCTGTAATAACTTTCAAACCAATTGCGATTATTATAATTTAAACTTGCACTGGTCTGGCAATGCGCTTGCGAGACCGATAACAAAGGGTAAGCAACCCTTGCAGAGTCCGGGAACAAGATGGGTGACCGTTGGCGAAGCGAGGTTGACCAAGATCTTCCGCTGGGGTCTCTGGGGCCGGTTGAAAGGTCTCGGAAGTGATTAGACTCCGTCTATATAATTTAAATATAAATAATAGTGCTATATTAATGATGAATTTAGAGATTTAGATCGTCAATTTAGTATTATGAATGTGAACGTTTAGAATATAGTCAAGTACAACAACAACACAACTGTTCTGCTACAGCATTGTTTTCGAGTATTGGGTATCATCCAATTTTTGGCCCATCACCGTAGACTAATAAGTATAACTAAGTTAAGTTTGTTATTAAGTTTTTAATACCACTAAGATTGCAACAAGCTTACGGCCCGCTTGATCGTAGACAGTCACCGCAGCCTATGGACGTTTACAATACCAGGGGCATCACCCACGCGTTGCCGACCCCGTAACAAGCTTTTAACTCATTTCTTGAAGAACTCCATGTTTTACTCTCCAGGCAAAACCTCTCCAGGTAGTTCATTCTACATCCTTAGTAAGTGTGGGAGAAAATCCCTTTGGAACCGCAAAGTGCGCGATTAATTTGGCTCCAAGGTGTGAAGATTAACTCCCTGTCTATAGAATGTAGCTGTAGGCATAATGTCAAACAGTTCTTCAGAACAAACACCGTTGTACAAGCGGTAGAACATACAAAAGAAAAAAAGAAAATAACGAATCTATTGTTCACTTCATATATATTGTTTGACCCATACCTACTGCGTTTTCCAGTCAGTCGTCGGCACTTGAGCGCCTTTTTTTCCAACGCGATTCGGAAATAGAAATTCTAAGTAAAAGTAATACCTTTGATTTCTTGGGAAGAACTGACGATAAAGAATATCGTCATTTATTTTATTAATGGAGATACTTGCCTTTCAAGGACATTGCAACAATTCCTTCCATTAGTCTGGAGTAGGATCAAGTCTAGCAGTAGAGGTTTTTTGCTGTTATATTATGTTATATAACGTTTCTTAATAAAAACTAGCTTTTTCCAGTATTACCATTTTAAATGACCTCCATATTGCATGAATGCTAGTACTACGGGGAGGTTAAGCTGTATCTCTTGTTCTACAGACCCGAATTAGATAAAAATATAGCTTAGATTGTACCTTGAAACCAACTACCAATCTATCAACACCTCATCAAAAGTTTTAAAGTTTGCCTTCCCCTATTAATAAAATAATCTTGGCGCCTCTCGGATCCGCCTTGACCATGATCCAGGTTTTGGTAGATCAGGTAATTAAAGTGGAGCGACTGTCGTCTGACCTCCTTGACTATTACAGGGGAACATGACCAGATTCGATGAACGGTTACACATTCAGTCGGCTGAAATTACCCTCACCGTAAGCGTATCGGTTAGTGATCAACTAATGTACGTAACTCAGAAAAGAGTCATTGTTACGCCTCTGTGGGATTCGAAGCCGGGATGTCTTGCTTACGAGTTAGATCCCTTAGCCATTAGCCCACTGATGCTCCCTTTGTCTATTAATATAACAAAAAAACCTTTAAACCTCTGATAGTGGAACCCCAATCCTATAAAAAACATTTCTGTTTATCCAACACAACTCTTAGCATTTATTTTGTTTTCCACTCTCACTGTATGTGGATATAAATGACTCTTTTAGTAGACAAGCACGATGTGGCGTAATCTATTTTCTGACGCCAAAAAATCTGCCAAGATTGTGTCTTCTCAATTTCAATTTCAATTTCGTTTATTGCGTATCACAGTTTTTAAAAGATTTCACAATGTTATAAAGTACTTACATGTGACACCCTGTAAGGGCATTGCAAACAAAGTGAGAGAGAGCATGCATTATTTACATTATGTCATAACTTAAGTATTTAATAAAATGCAAATTTTTTTCCCTAAATAAAAAAATAATCAATTAGTTGCATATTAAAATATCAATCAAATAATAATAATGTCAAGTTAGTAGATATATTAGTCAGATGTCATTCCGTATAGCAATAAATTTTTGTCAACCATTTTCATGTTACAATGTAATCAAATAATCAAATAGCGATGTGCCGGATTATCTTAAATCAAGGTCAGCAAAAAATTCATTCATATCATAATAACACTTTTGCACTAGAAAAGATTTTAGTTGTTTGGTAAATGACTCAAATTTTTTAATGTTTTTTATGTAGTTAGGTATGTGTGTATTGTAGGGCTTCGTAGAAATATTCCGTAATATACATACTACGTTATTCAGTTTATCAGTAGACAGAGATCAGGGGCTCAATTTTTGAAACGCTCGAATTGATTCGAACGGTTTTAAATTTTGTACTCGAAATATTTTTTTTTTAAACATATTATTCATACCGAAAGAGTGCAGTTCACATGATAATGAATAATAATATTTAGGACAAACCAAAAATGTTCATTTTATTTTCTTTGTTTGACATTCATAAGTGCTATGTATAGCCTGAACTGAATTAATTGTTTTGACTTTTGACTATTGACAAAATAAGGAAAATCTGAATCATTCATAAAAATATAAACATTTAAAAAAATAAAAATTGAAAGCCGTTCGAATCGAGGCGAGTGATTGAAAAGAGCTCCAGAATGTTGAAAGAAAGAAAAAAAATTTTAGTGGTTTTGTAGTAGGTACTTTATAAGTGATACACACGCAGACAGCCCACCTGTATAGCTCACATCAGCAAGGGGCGTCACCAGTGCGTTGCCCAACTATAATAAGTCTTCTAATACACCTCTTAAAGAATTACTACCTAATTATTTGAAAAATCTTCACAGAACTTCGTCCACGTGAACTTTTTGTGATTACCATTCATTACTTTTTTTTAATATATTAAATTCCGTTTATTTATTAAAAAACTTTATTGCACAATAATACAATTGGCGGACTTAAAACCATTAAGGCTTTATCTTCCAGTCAACCAGAAGACAATGCAGAAAGTAAGTAAGTAGGTGCTTTATAAAGTGTGATGATAGATTGTAATTTATCTAAATACAATACCAACTACATCAAGATAGAATAAACATATATTATATTATAATAAATACTATACATACATACATATATAGAAATAAAGATACCTTATACTATTTATATTGACTTTATGGCCTTTTATCTATTAAAAAATTCTTAATTTGTTTTTTAAAAATAATGCGATCGGTGCTTTACGCACATCTTCAGGAATCTCATTCTTAAGACGTGCTGCCTGGACTGTGAAAGAATGGTTGTTGAAGTTCGTATAATCCCGACTATATATACGAACTTCAACAACCATTCTTTATAATATATATCATAGGGAATATCTAGTCGCAAATTATTTGTAGATCGGAGTACACGCTCATGCGTGGGATGCAAAAAGAATACATTGCCTCTAAGATAACCAGGCGAGAAAGGATTATCAAAAATGGAAAAGAGTTGTGGGTTCCTAAATTGTACAACCAGTCTCCAGGTCACCAGCGGCAGACCGTAGTCAACCTCGCTTTGCCCACGGTATTAAGGCGCACACCTAACGAAGTGAGGACGTTGCGGTGCTGAAGTTGGACAAGCCTAAAGTACAAAACGGTCCCTTGTTCCTCGGAGATAACTATGGCCAGATAGTTGTGAAGAGTTTTAATTATAGGATTTTATTTTCCTTACAGATAACTGTTTTATTTTACAATTATCTACAAGGAAATTATATTCCTAAGCGAAAATTATTTGTCTCACATATAACTATAAGAAAAAACAATTGTCTGTGAGGAATTTTCAACTGCCCTACTAAGTATTTTTAAAATACTTTATCACCCAGTTGCCGGACACTGCGTTAATTGCGTTTTTTATGTTATACGGCAGACGAACAGGCAAGAGGGCCACCTGACGGAAAGTTGTCACCGCCGCCTATGGACATCATGTTATTATGGTTATCGGCCTAGCAAGCACGCTGCCTCTATACCAGTGCCGCTTCATATGCAATATAACTCACACCTGAAAGCACACATAACAATAAAGAATCCATGTTTTCGTCTGTATATAACGTGTGCACTCAACCGTTAATAAACCGTACATCGATGCCTCGCAAATTACAATGGCGGACTTATGATTTCGGAGCTCAATCGCGGCGGTACGGGCAAACAAAATTGTTTCAGCAACGCTCTGACAACAATGCTTGTCAGCAGCACTGCGAGTTCAGGAATAATAGCTGGATATAGTGTTCCTATTGTACACGGGAGCAGCACTTTCCAAGCTTTGTTTCTGTAATGTCGCTCAATTGCACTAATTGGATCGGTCGTACTATTTAGGTGTATGAGGGTGAGGCAAGGATGGAATTCCGGAAGGTATTTCTGCCTCTTCTGTGGTTATTACCGCGTGTTCGCCGTGTGGTGTCCGGCAGAGTAGAATAGCACCAACCCCCTACACTCGTGGGTGTCGTACAAGGCGACAAATGTTTTCGATGCAAAAGATTTAGAGTCTCCGAAGGCAGAAAAATGGACAGCAACGTTTTCCATTGTTATAATACTGCGATCTCCAACCCGGCTGCCAAGCGTGGAGGTTACGGCAATAACCTTACGTGGGAGTAGATTCAAACTGTTAAGGGCTATGATGATGATTTGCGCGTGTTTGGTTCAGTTAGCCATTGTTGATGTGAAAAGGTCCACTACTGGACTCGACTCTCTTCTGAGTCTTGCATCCATCGGCTACCTATGATCTTCACAAGGTCTTCCGTCCCACGCTGCGATTTCCGGTACGTGGACGCCACTCCAGAACCTGTGCGTCCCATCGGCCATCGTTTCTGCAACCTACGTGGCCTGCCCATTACCACTTCAGTTTTGTGACTCTGAAGCCTATTGTCATTGACCATAGTGGAAACAATAGCTTGGGACACAGCTTGGTAATACACTGAGACGCTTTCGATTTGTTCTCTCCTAATGCAAACGAAACCCATCGGATGAAGAATTTAAATATTTATTTGTAGTTGAGTGCTCATTAATAATAAGTAATAATCAGGGACTCGGTTATTAATGCCAGAAGAATAAATAAATTGACCGTAGTAATGCTTCGAATATCTTCATTTCTGATCCCGTCACGTAGAGACACTCAGAGCATAGCTCTCTCCATCGCACGTTGAGTGATCCTGAGCCTGGTTATGAGGCCCTTCGTGAGACACCACGGTCTCCTATTATACCATCGGTGGCAACACACAAAAACTTTTGTCTTAAGATACTGCCATATTTTGGTCGATCTCTTTCGTAATTTCCCGAACGCAGCCCAACCGAGCGAAAATATTTCCCAGCGTCGTTTCCGTGATGGAGAGGTGAGAAACTAATAAGATAATTATTGTCTAAGAATTAAAATTATCGTACAATTACAAGACGGAACAAATTCGAAATATTCCAAATTAATTTACAAGGTCCATTCCGGGACCAATTAGTCCGGATTAAGGGAAACAAAATTAAACTGAAGCTCAAAACAGGAAGGAGGTGAAGTGACGAAAACGCCGTTACTTATAACATCGGGAGAACAAGTGGTCTATAAAGGCCATATTAGCGTTACATCTTATGGCAGAATAGACTAGCAACAACCCTTTATACTTGTGGGTGTCGTACAAGGCGACTAATGTTTCCGGGGCAAAAGATCTGGAGTCTTCATAGACTAGAAAATGGGCAGCAGTGTTTTTTATATTTACATCACTGCAATGTCCAATCGCCTGTGGAGATTATAGCAATAACTTTCCTTTGGCCTTTCATGAAAGAGGCCCTAAGTCTTGTAGTTGACTGTTACGGACTGTGATGAATATGATTCATTTTAATATGTCACAAACTTATCTGCAGCGTCGCTGTTATTGACATTGACATGACAATTAAAAATGGCGTCACTTAGTTCCAGTATTTGCTAACGAATCTTATTACTTTGTGGTACTTGAATAAAAGCCATAATATGAAACGGGCTTTTTAGACCCCCTTAAGTGGAGAATGAACCGCGAAAACTATCACGTCAACAATATTATGCCCTTTAGAGTACAACATGGAGTTCTTCGAGAAAGCGGTGTAAAGGTTTTTCAGGTGATGCCCCTGGTATTGCAAACGTCCATAGGCTGCGGTGACTGCTTTCCATTAGGCAGGCCGTAAGCTTGTTTGCCAACTTATTAGTATAAAAAATCGTCACTTAGTTCCAGTATTGGCCACCGTATCAGATAACTTTGTGGCACTCTAATATGAACCACAATATAAAACGCTTATGTAACCTTTTTAGACCCCTTGAAGTGCAGAATGAACCGCCAAAACTGTTACGTCAACATAATTATTTTTTTATTTAACTAATGTGGCAAACAAGCTTACGGCCTGCCTATGGGCGTTTGCAATATCAGGGGCATCACCCACGCAATTTCCACCCATTAAAACTTCTTAACCCCTTTCTTGAAGTACTGTTGTACTCTCTAGATAAATCTCTTCTAATATCTCGTTATTTTTAAAAATAACGCTCATTCCGTTAAAATAAAGTATATATTTAATAACTCCGTTACTACTTAATTGGAATAGGATTAATTTGCGAGACAACTTTCCGAAAGAGCGTTTCAGTTGAGGCCTTGTTTTTCTTTATAAAAGCTTTCTGTTTGCGCAAACACAGGGCCGCATTAAGGGTACTTGGTGGGGGCCACGATTAAATGCTACAGCGACATGCCTCGCATTCTGTGGATGATGTTTTGGTATTTTAAGAGAGGTAGGGCACAGCGGGGTATCTCGTTCGAATTGGAGCCGCCCGACTGGGGAAGTACCTCCACCTTACAGAATATCGCAGCTAAATAATACTCTTTTAAATAGTATTGTGTTTCTGCCGGTGAGTAAGGTCTCCAGTGCTCCATGGGGTGGGGATTTGGGGAACCGTGGCTTTGGCAGTGGAGTGGCATTTGCCTTTTGCTGCCAGAGCAACGTGTTATAGAGGTGGGCAACGCATTAGCTAAACTCTTGGTGTCGCTAATGTCTATAGGCAGTAGTGACCACTTTCCATCAGGTGGCCCGCTTGCCTGTTTGCCTACCGTATGACATAAAAAAAAAAAAAAAATTTAGAAGTATACACCTAAAAATAACATCCCGGGACGGTCTAATGAAATACTTAATGTATTTTAAGGTTTTATGTAGGGTGTTGCAACAATATCCATACTTGTCAGATGGGGTGAATTATTTTTATTATCGCAGTGTAAAAATTAGTACTTACAGTGACAACGCACCTGCGGTTCTGCATTTTTGTTGCCTGCAACCTAATGAACCGTAGATGTTATGAGCGACAGTTACCGTTTACCGTAAGGTGGTCTGTCGGCGTGTTTAACACAGAGTAGGATAAAAAAATATCATGCGCTGCCGGTCACCACACGGCATCGGTCATTGCTAACATAACGAAAAATACATTTCGAATAATCATAATTAAAAGCTATTCGGAGCGTCAATAGCCTTATGGCTAGCGGGTTCGACTCAAAGATGTACCGATATACCGATTTCGATCCCCGTAGCGCCATGTATCTACCAATGACTCATACTAAGGTACATTCACTTGAACACTAACAAACGCTCTTATGGTGTGTGATGAAACCTGGTACATTCAGGCTACTGAATGTGCAACCACGATCCAATCTGGTCAGGTTCCCATGATAACAGGGTCATGGATGTCAGAATAGTCGCTCTACTGTAATAACTTGATCTGCCAAATCCTGACCTGAAAGACCTATTTGTTGCCAGGTCTCTGCACTCTTTCGCATACGTCGTTAATTCGTCAATTCGTTTTTCGAGGCCGCCCCCGACGTGTTTTTGCGTTAGGTGGATTTATTGTATAATAAAAATTGTCACAACCCCATCGAATCCAGCCCTGCAATTTAAATGCATACAGTCTCGAAGGCACAAGAGAGAGTGTTCCATTAATAACATACTTGCAAAGGAAACTCCATAACCTGATTATGAGGCCCCAGGGTGCTGGGAGAGCAAACAAACATTCTTGCATAATTATGTTTCCTCAACGTAAAACTTTAAATTTCACGCATCAAAGTTCTTCAACCTATTTAGGTCGGAATAAATTAGGATTTCACGTAACTTTTGCGTTATTGTACATCTGTTTAATTAATAATATTGACATGACTTCTCATATTTTACCAATAATAAACAAGTTGGAGCATCGGCGGCCGAGCGGTTAGAGTATGCAACTCGTAAGCCAGAGGCCCCGGGCTCGAATCCCGCTCCGACCATGTACCAATTACTGTTTTCTGAGTTATGTACATTAGTTGAATACTAACCGATGCTCTTATGGTGAGGGATAACATCGTGATGAAACCTGCACATTCAGGCGACTGGATGTGTAACCATGATCCAATCTGGTCAGGTTCCCCTGGTAGCAGAGTCATGGAGGTCAGTTAGAAGTCGCTCCACTGTAATTAACTGACCTACCGAAACCTGGATCATGGTCAAGGCGGACCCCGGGCCCTCGTGCGCGAGAGCACAACCGGGACATTAACGCCAAGATGACGATACCAATAATAAACAAGTTCCCAAATGGAAATAAACATTATTTTATAACAAGCTTTTATCGATAGTTGGCATCTACGATAAGTCATAGTACTTATTAAGACTAACAATAGAATAGAATAGAATAGAATCGAATAATTCTTTATTGCATAAACTGTGTAGAACATTGTTGCAGATGGGTTTGCAACATAAGAAGAACAACAGTTCACCCATAGCGGGTATGCAATTACAAAGTTAATTCAAAGTTAAAATTTGCTTAGGTAATTAATTAATAAACTAGATACACAATTAAAATAAGAAAGTACACTGTAAGATAGAAGTTAAGTCAATTAACGTGTATTAAAATAAAAAAAATATTTCAAGATATAAAATACATTATTGAATAGAAATATTTTAGTTCGTTTTTAAATTTAGTGGAATCTAAAGCTTTTAATTCTACAGGCAACTGATTAGACCTTGATTTCTACTCTAAAAGCACTCTTATGGTACTAATCACTCCACAACAAGGCTTAAACTCGGTGGGTTTACCACGCGTAATTTAAGAGTTTCCATGACCTCTTTCAGCTTAATTTAATTTAATTTATTTATTTGATAAACATAAATTTACACGTCAAATGTTATTGTTGAATGCTATTACAATTCTTGAGTAGTTCTTAGTTTGTTAGTTAGTTAGTTCTAGTAGTTTCTGTTGTTACATTATTCTTAAAATAATGTAACAACAGAAAAAAATCACAATCTTAATGTCATGAGGTTAGTTACACAGAATAACATATTTTGTCCAAGGGAGTTAATTACGAATTCAGATGTCACAAATACATTATTATTATTACAATTCAATTCAGGCCCATCATCGTCATCATCATCAGGCCCTGGTCACCACTCCAGGTTAAAACTCACTCGTAAGCGGGAGCTACTCGAGTACTACTCGCTTACGAGTCGGATACATTAATGGCTCGTCCACCGACGCTCCCGTCCCATGACAGGTGAATCTAAATTAAAGCCTGCAATAAAAATTGATTTCACCTTACTCATAGGCGGATACATGATAAACATCAAAATTATATTCTGTTTCTAGGCGTCAAAGGTTGCCTGGAAGAAATCGCTTTAAGCGATAGGGTCGCCGGTTGCTTTTCTTTTGTCCTCTGTTTTTGTTTTATTGTATGTATAATCAATAAAGAATTTTTCATTCATTCATTCATTGATTTCATTTGTTTACACTCGACGATAACTCGCTAAGCTGTCAAAGATAAAACTCGCATGGCGAAGTTTACTTGGCGTCAGAACAATCGCCTAGAGACTCTCGCTTGCTAGCTGTCATAAGAGCGAGTGGTGCGACAACAGACCGTCGCACTCGAATACAGTCTAGTGGCAGCATAGAGAAAATATTTACTAAAGTAATAGAGGAGACACCGCAAGTATTTTCTTTGAACCACGCTTTGCGGTCCATGGACAACAGTGGCCGCAGTCAGTTCTGAGACATTGCGCGACGCGGACCAATCTGACAGTGGCTTGGATATTCAAAAAAACGCCATCTTGTGCATTAAAAACTGTACGAACCATTCGAGGGCCAAAAATAAAGAAAATGATAACATTTCATCGGTCATTCTATGACTTAGCAGCCTCCCCCCGCACCTCTCGCACGTGACAGGTTGGTACAATATTTTAGTTTGTGATGGCTGCTCTATTACGTTAGTAAATATTTTCTCTATGAGTGGCAGCATGCTTGACTAATGTTAATCAACGCACTCCGTTGCAGCTAACGCGATGGGTGACCGCACCGCACTCAGCGCCATAACGAGCTTGCAAGTGTTTGTGCTTCCTAATACCGTTGGAGAAGTGAAATTGACCAAGTTCTTCCGCTGGGTACCCTAAGACGGATTAGTCAAAAGATTTATTACATAAATTGGCTTTATATAGAAAACCGCATACAAATTGGTCAATCTGTTCGGGAGCTACCCACCTCCCCAGATAAACAGATCTACCCGTCAAACTTTTACAGCCCTACACTTTCACTACACGTTTTGGTTTGTTACCACGGTCAGTATTGTTTTACCTTAATATTAACACAGTTTCATGCGCCATGGTCACAATATTAACCGTGGTAACAAACCCGATAATATGTGAAACGAAAGTGTAGGGGTTGTTAAGTTTTGACAGGCCTAATCTGGACAAATCTGTTTATCTGGGGGGATAGAAAGATTTTGATGCGGTTTCCTGTATTGAAAGCCAGTTTAATGATAATTTAGAATAACCACAAAAGTCTTATAAAACTTCTTTTTTTGTCAGCAGTAAAACACAACGTATGGAGAACGCAAACAGGAAATCTTAACTTGACTAAAAGTTGATAGGCACACGCGCCGCTTCCATATCAACTTTGTCAACTGCTGGCAAAGTTGCGAACTCCCACACTCTGCCAAAGTTTGCCGCGGCACTGGCAAACACTGGCAACTCGGGAGCGTCCGTACGTAACTGTAACAGCAGGTGTGATTCGTAATTACCTGAATTAGTTTCTGCGGACGTAGGCGACGCTCACTGGGTTCTGTGAATGTTTTTATCCGTGTGTTGAGAGCGTCAGTGGTGAATTTCCGGCGGGTCGGTTTCGTAAACGAGAAGTTACGAGTTCGATCCCCTGTTTTGCCATGTACCTTTGGCTTTATGTATATTAGTTGAACAGTCAAGCCCGGATTATATGACTGACTGTGTAACCATGATTCAATCTGATCAGGTTCCCCTGTTAACAAAGTTACAATAGGCTGTTCCTGACAGGCATGCTCCATCATAGACCGCATCGTCACTTACCACCAGGTGAGGTGGCGGTCAAATGCCTGGCTAGTAAAGTAATAAAAAAAAAAAAAGTCAAACGCTAGTCTCTCTACTGTAATTACCTGATCTGCCAAATCTTAGATCGTGAGAATCTGGGCCTCGGAGGCTCGCGTGCGAGAGTAAAACCGGGATATTGACACCAAGCTGATCTGTGACGATGAGATTTCTCTGCCTGTGCTGTTTAAATGGACGGATAATTGTATGCATGTTCGATGAAACTTTGTACACACTTAGATCATATTCGGTATATTCAGTAATGCTTTTCCTGAGCCGCGTAGTTTCCGGTAGAGTCATTCTATTGACAGGTATCGTACGAGGCCCGTATGATAGAGCAGGCTAGTTCCTCCGTATAAAAAAATTCCGCAACGTGGACCGACGACTTGGTAAAGGTCGCAGGTACTAGATTAAAACTGATGGCTCAGGATTGATCTTGGAGAGACTTCGGGAGAAGCTTATTTTTATTGTCGATGGCCTAGCATTTGACCTCAACTCACCTGATGAAAAGCGACAACGAGTAGCATGCGCCATGCCTAGAAGATACCTATTCCTTTTGACTTGAAGACCCCAAGGTTATACTTATCGGGGAACTGTGACTCAGTCAGAGAGACCTTTGCAGCGCGCAAAGGAAAGGTGAATGCAAAACGCCGAGTACGAGATGGTGGGTCATCTACCATGTATGGATAACGATCTTTTGTCGCCGTCGTTACACGATAGAACAAGATTATAGAGCTCCAAGGAGCACTCACCAAAGTAAATACGATAGAAAATCGACAAGCCTATACCCAACAGTACGCGTCTTTCGACATATATATGATTATCTATACCTACGTTGATAAACGAAGGGACAGCAATCAATCATAAGCTTCTATACCAACTCTCGGCGATAGGACGGAGTTTTATCAAGATTTGTCATAAAAGTATTGGACCGTCCAATTTTACGCACTCCCATTCGTCATTCCAGGCAGACATGTTGACTTTTTTACTTGGACTTTTTTCTTATCATTACTAAAAGTTGGGACCCTGGTGGAGAAAATTAAGGATGCTCTGGTATGCAAATACTTTTTAAGTTTTATTATGTCTTTAGTAACAGTATAATAATATACTTTTAATTTTTTGATCAAACATGACCTTTTTAGTAATTAAGCCTGTGTGTTGTGGTTATTGATAACGCAAATATTATTATAGACAATATCTTTGAAAAGCTGGAGCTTTAAGCTATGCTTAGACGTTATTTGTGAGAACGTCGCTATTTATAAATAGTTTATTGCCATTTCTAGACATTTAGAAATAGCAGCTTGAGCAGATTTTTTATTATTATTCAGGTTAGCACGTGTTGCGTAAGCCCCAAAAATACGTGGGAAATAGGTGCCTGAATCTGCCAGTATCAGAAAAGGGGTTCCGTCGGCGACATCGCGGAGTCGGATGCGAGTCATTACCATAGACACCAAAATTCATTTGAATCAATTCGTGCAGAAGTCGCGTACGTCTGTACGGGCCCTTCCCGCAACGGAAAAGGAAAATTGGCGACTGAATCCAATCTGGTCAGTTTCCACGTATTTAGCTGATCTGCCAAATCCTGGATCAAGGTCAAGGCGGCTTCGTGCCCTCGTGCGCAGAGCACAGCCAGGATATTAACGCCGAGATTTTTTTGTATTACGTAAAAGAAAAATCCGCCGCACCAGTCGTACAATAAAGTAAACATTGCTTCTAAAGTCGCAATTCCCAGGCAACTAATTCGAATCAAGACTGAAACTCTTCCCATTTTATCAAAGTCTCGGTAAGTTATTTCGCTCAAAAGCCGTGAAATGAACGAAGCAGTTAGGTACATGCAAATTTACTTCGGCTTCGTAGTAATAAAATGTAAAATGTACGTAGTTGAGATTAAAGAGAATATATGGTTTGCCTTTGGGTTTCTTGCGGGTGTGAGTTCTTCATATTTCATATTTCATATTTATTCATTGGTAATATTCATTACATGTCAATTGTTAAAGTTATAAAATGTCACAAATTACATTAATTGTAATACATAAATTTATAATAATCAAATGTCACAAACAAACATTTTTTACCTATCACTATCACAAGTCATCTTGCACAATAAGTACCTACTGTAAAAAAATTAAACAATAAAATAAAATTCAAATGTCCATTTCCAAATAAGAATTTGCATTACATTCAACTGTCACAAATTAAGTCAGTATTTTAATAATAATAATAATAATAATGTTAAATAAAAAATCGACTAGTCATAAAAATGAAGAGTGTGGGTTTGCATGGGGTCCGCAATATAGAAGTCCATGTCCCTTTACTACAAGAAAAATCACCTCTGAATGGAGTTCTTCAAAAAAGGGGTAAAAAGTTTATTACGGGGTCGGCAACGCGTGGATGATGAGCTACGGTGCCACAGACAGTAACACAGATACATACGTCAAACTCATATCACATCCCTCTTTTTACCTCGGAAGTTAAAAAGGTCGGGGATAGATAGGAAAGTAGAAAGGAGACGCATAATGACCGTGCCATCTGGCACGAAGCACCCCTCCGACACGACATCTGCGTAGATAGGAACCTCATTGTTGCTATCCATTAGGTGAGTTGAGGACAAATGCAAGCATATTGAAAAAAAAAAATTCTACATTTCAGTCTAGTGCATAAGACAACTGTATTAATTGAATCATTTTAGGTTATTTCTTGTAAAAAGAACCCATCACCTTTCTATAACTAACATAAAATACACTAAGTTAGAAACTATTTAGTCCTATAAGTTTACTTGGACATGAGCTCATGTTAAGTAGACATTACTTATTATCATGATATTTTCTCATACGGTTCCACGTTCAAATTTATGCATAAATTATCCTAAAACTTCTTGTTTCACGTCCATTCGTCATCAGTTTACATTAGGCCGAAGATCCGTTTACCTATATTTTAAACGTGCTTTGGCTGTACACTTTTTATATATTACACTCCCCTCAGTGACTCCCCTGGTGTTGCTGATGTCCATAGGCGGCGGTGACCACTTTCCATCAGGTGGCCCGCTTGCCTGTTTGTCTGCCGTATAACAAAAAAAAAAAAAAAAAATTACAAGATTTTAAGGTAAGTCCCATTAACTTTAATTTTCAACCTCTTTTCATTTTACCTTGAAATTACAGGAGAAATGTAAACATTTAAAACCAACAATTTCATTTATTTTCAAAGCATTTCCCTATTGTAGACAACCGAAAGGTGCCCGACAATGCCAGACAGAACCAGACAACGGCCGACAAAGCCGTGTAAAATCATTTATTAATTTTAATACCACTCGATAAAAATAACTCAAACAACGTTCACTTTCAATATTTGTAGTACGCTATTTATTATCCCTTTGTCAATGGCTGTCAGACGAATATACAGGGTGTTGGGGAAATAAAAGGGGTTTTCGGTATAATAGACGCATGATCGGCGGCAAAATGACGATAAAATTGACAGCCAGACGCGTTACAAGGCCTTAATAATGGATATTTCACCACAATTTTTATACTAGGTATGTCGTTCCTAGAAATGAGCATGGTTATCGAACGAGACAACGCGTTGTTTAAGTAGGTCACATGTTGGGTAAGCCTCAGGGATACGTGGGAAGTAGGTGTCTAAACCTGCCGGTATCAGGAAAGAGGCCCCGTAGGCGAAACAAGAAGCGATGGATTGACATCGCTACGTCGGATTCGAGAGCCAACGACCTAGGACGCGAGGATGCCGAAGACCGGGCAAAGTGGAGAAGAATGAGTCGGATAACGACCCTGGCAGAAGCCGGGATGAATGTTAGGATGATGAAGATGATCCAACGAGACAACGCAGCCATTTACCTAGCCGGTGGCAGCGATTTGGACAAAAATTAATCGTTCTTCTTCTTGAGGCATGTCTGCGTTGGTATGATTTAACATGTATACATATACTATCTTTCGCCTGCGACTTTGTCCGCGTGGATTTCGAAATTAATAAAAATACTTGGACAATTCACACAGCGCTATCTAGCCCAAATTAGCAAAGCTTGTGTTATGGATGCTAGATAACTGATAAACTACTTCTTTACTTTTATATGCATACTTATAATACATATTACATTACACCCAGACCCGTTACAGAAATTAAAATTTGAATCGAACCCAGGAACTCTGCGTGGCAGACAGAGATGCTAACCACTAAAACACTCAGTCATCATGATGATGGAAAACAGGGTGGCTGTTTTCACAACGCGTAGTTCAGAATAATATTGACATTGAATTGTATTGCAAACAAATATAGGCTGTATGTCGAGTAAACAATGTTACACGTGTCATATAGGATACGGATTTTTATTTAAAGACTTCATCTGTATCAATATTTTTGCCTTTTATTAGTTCCTGTACGTCAGTTTTGGGGTAACAACAGTCTACTTCTGGGCTGAAAAAAATCATCTTGTCGCTAATGTCCCGGTTGTGCTCTCGCGCCAGAGGGCCCGGGGTCTGTCTTGACCATGATCCAGGATATGGCCGATCAGATAATTACAGTGGAGCGACTGCCATCTGAACTCCGTGACTCTGCTATCAAGGGAACCTGACCAGATTGGATCATGGTAACACATTCACCCCTAACGAAAAAAGTGTTACAAGTTTGACGTGTATCTGTGTCTTTGTGTATCTGTCTGTGGTATCGTGGCTCCCGAATGGATGAACCGAGTTAATCATCATCGTTCTAGCGCTTATCCCGGCCTCTGCCAGGGCCCGCTTTCCTACTCATTCTTCTCCACTTCGCCCGGTCTTCGCGTCGTAAGCCGTTGGCTCTCGCATTCGACTCAGCGATGTCAATCCATTCTTGGGTCGCCCCCGGGGCCTCTTTCCGGATAGACCGAGTTAATGTTTTCTCTATTCTCGGTTCAGTAGTTAAGAAAATATTTGAGTTTACTTGAGAGTACACTTGGTTGTAAGGCTATTAGACTTCGTCTGTCGGTTAGCTTAAATACTACGTAGTGATGTCTAGGCATTGCGCTTTAGTGCTTTAGTTGAACAGCGTGATACGTAAACATTCGTAATTTAGACTACGCTACAGTAATAATCATCTTGGCGTTAATATCCCGGTTGTTCTCTCGAGAACTAGGGCCCGGGGTCCGCCTTGACCATGATCCAGGATTTGGCGATCAGGTAATTACAGTGGAGCGACAACCAGCTGATCTCCGTGACACTGCTACCAGGGGAACCAAACCGGATTGGATCATGGTTACAAATTTAGTTTCCTGAATTTGCAGGTTTCATCACGATGTTTCCCTCACCGTAAGAGCATCGGTTAGTATTCAACTAACGAACATAACTCAGAAAAAAGTCATTGGTACATAGCATACTACCTGGAGAGGTTTTCCCTGGAGAGTACAACATGGAGTTCTTCAAGAAAGGGGTTAAAAGGTTTTTACGGGGTCGGCAACGCGTGGGTGATGCCCCTGGTATTGCAAACGTCCATAGGCTGCGGTGACTGCTTACCATCAGGCAGGCCGCAAGCTTGTTTGCCACCTTAGTGGTATAAAGCTGCAGCGGTATTCGAACCCGGTACCTCTCGCTTGCGAGTTGGATACTCAACCGCCCGGCTACCGACGCTACCGACGCTTAGACTACGCTACAGTATTTCGTTTTATTGGCTAACACCGAGCCAAGGCTTTCACAAAGCCAAGCTCCCGCTTTATAGAGGGCCATTACATTCGTAGGCGTCGAGATACTCTAGCCATTTTTTCCGTGGCCTTTAGATCCATCTTCTGGCACCCACTGCGTCAGAATACAATGTAATACAATTATTTTAAATGCGATGTATGTCATAACTCTTAATGGCTTCTCGTAGAGGGCTCGTTCTGACATTACCTAATGTAATCTTGGCGTTAATGTCCCGGATGTGTTCTTGCGCACGAGGGCCCGGAGTCCGCCTTGACCATGATCCCAGATATGGCCAATCAGCAACTGCCATCTGACCTCCGTGACCCTGCTACCAGGGGGACCTGACCAGATTGGATCATAGTTATTCTACTTTCATGTTTCATCTGACCCAACTTTCGCTTCCATAGATTTGGTAATGTTACGGTGAGCGAAAACATCGTAATGAAACCTGCACATTCAGGTAACTGAATGTGTAACTATGACCCAAACTGGTCAGGTTCCCCTGGTAGGAGGGTCACGGAGGTCAGATGGCAGTCGCTCCACTATATACATCTGATCTGCCCAATTCTGGACCAGCCAAAGACTTCAAAAATTCTTTCACTAACTTTCATATCTATGATAATGCATTCAGATTTTATCAACAAATCCGCATAATTCTACCATATGATTGATCTTCATTTGCCTATCCATTCCTGGATACTGTAAGAAGCGCTATTTTGTAATGTATTTACCTTGTAAATAAATCATTTTCTTTCGTTTTATTACAAACAAGGAAAAACGCCCTAAATCCGTCCCTGCAACATCGAGGCCTCAGTCAGTACGACGTAATTTCGGTCACATTATTTTTATTATTATACTTCTTTGATGTGCCGAAAAGAGACCACGAAAGGTAATGTATGGTATATTTATAACATTAGGCAAAGTGCTGACTGGATGTGTTCGTTCCGCGTTTATTGCACAAATACTAGATTGTCAAAGTAAATCGAAAACTCTGACGTATTTACGTAAAGAAGTTTACGCTGAATGCTAATTCGCCCGGAAGCATTTTTTTATTAGGCTAGCCGGGAATTTGACCGTTATCTTACCTGGTGCTAAGTGACGATGTGGCCGAATATGGAGCATGCCTGTCTAGGAACCGCCTATTCACTTTAGCCTTGAAGGCGTACAAATTATAATGATCAGAAAACACAACGTGTCTCATTCCTTAGCCGTACGCATTATAACGGTTGAACTAAAGCGATTCGCGCCGGTAGCTGGAAGATACACGACATAAGGATGAAGCGTTTGCTCGGATCGTCTTTCCCGTTGGCGGAATGAGATCAAGCATCTGCTTTGCACACTCTCCGAAATACTACTTGTAGAAGACCGACAGACGCGCAAACCTACGCTGATGCTAGAGGCTCTACAGCATAGCATTCTGCCATTCATACACTCTTACAGTGTGGGCAATGCATTATGCAACTTAATTATCTTATTCCATAAAATAAAGAAGCTTGCGAGACCTATAACCTAGGTTAAGCAATGTTCATAGCGTCCTGGAACTGAATGGGTGACCGTTTCGTAGTTTGAGACTAGTCGACCTTCAGCACCGCCACGAGCTCATCACTCGTTAGGTGTACCATATGCCTACGATATGTGGCGAAGCGAGGTTGACCAAGGTCTACTGCTAAGGACAGGAGACTTGTTATTTATGACCTACGGTAGGCAAACAGGCAAGCGGTCCACCTGATGGAAAGTGATCACCACTGCCTATAGACATTAGCAACACCAAGAGTATCGCTAATGCGTTGCCCACCTCCACTGCCAAAGCCTCGGTTCCCCAAATCTCCACCCCATGGAGCACTGGAAACCTTACTCACCGGCAGAAACACAATACTATTTAAAAGAGTATTATTTAGCTGCGATATTCTGTCAGGTACTTCCCCAGTCAGGCGGCTCCAATTCGAACGAGACACCCCGCTATGCCCTACCTATCTTAAACTAATTGAACAGTCTCGAGACCCGAATGGCATATTATTATGAAATAAAGTATTTTGTATGTTAGTGTACACATTATCTTACAAAACACTTTATTCTAGTTAATTTTTTGTTGTAAGCTTAACGCGTGTATCCATCTTTCTGTAGCTCCCGAACGGATGAACCAATTTCAATGCGGTTTTCTGTATTTGAAAGGTCTTTTAATCGAAATTATTTCTATCTTTATTAAATCGGTTCAGTAGTTTAGAAGATAATTGACTATGAGTAGATTTAGTAGGGGGTGTTTGTTCCCCATGTGTCGGTACTTAATGTACATCTTTGACTTGCGATATCTCGCAAGGTATACCGTTTTTGACATTTTTGAATATAAAGTCATCGATAGATATTAAAGTTTCCTATCGATTGGCATAAGTTTTATGAGTGGCCGCAAAATCGTTATTTTTTCTAAATGGCTGAGTGGGTGGCGATTTTCTCCATAGTAAATGTTCAATGCTCTTCAGATTTCTTGTAATTCATTAAAATAGGTAAAATATATACAGTAAGTCGCATTGTAACGTATAGCTTTTTTTGTTTTTTTTTGATACCACTAAGGTGGCAAACAAGGTAACGGCCTGCCTGATGGTAAGCAGTCACTGCAGCCTATGGACGTTTACAATACCAGGGGCATCACCCACGCGTTACCGACCTCGTAAAAACCTTTTCACCTCTTTTTTGAAGAACTCCATGTTGTACTCTCCAGGGGAAACCTCTCCAGGTAGTTCATTCCACAACCTTAGTGTGGATGGGAAAAAGTTTCTTTGGAACCGCACAGTTCGCGATCAAATTGGCTCCAAGGTGTGTGGATGAACTCTCTGTCTGTGGCGAGCGGTGCGATGATAGAATGTAGCTTTAGGCATAATGTCAAACAATTCTTCAGAACAAACATCGTTGTACAAGCGGTAGAAAACACAAAGGGAGGCGAAATCCCTCCGCTGACTCAGCGGCTCAATACCTCAATAAATGATATTCAACTGATTGCTTTGAACTGACAAACAAAAAGAACGATAAAAAAGAAGAATAAAACAAGGTATATACATGTGTGTGCGTGTGTGTGTGTGTGAGTGTGTGCGTGTGTGTGTACGCGTGTGTGTGTGTGTGTGTGTGTGTGTGTGTGTGTGTGTGTGTGTGTGTGTGTTTGTTTTTCTAAATAAAATAAAAATAAAAATAAAACCACATCACTGCGATCGGAGATATCCCAAAACGCCTTTTGGGATACAAACAAACTTTGAACTAATTTGAACAAAATATGGCTCGCTTACGTATCCAATGCTAAACGCAAAGAATTCTCAACGGTGGGTACAGCCCCTTACCGACATTTGGCCTTCGCGACATGAAACGTTTTACGGTTAAGATGGCAGTATTTTCGCCCTTACAGACGCGTTGTGTTTCCTCGATCATTCGAATTTCAGACCCTGAAAGTACTCAAAGGGTGCTGTAGTCACCCCATTATACTCGAAATAGATTTTCGAGGCGCTGGTGTCACTAGTCACCCCATTAATCTGAAAATAGATTTTCAAGGATACTTCAAAAGCGACTCTGGGCTGATATAGATAGATATATATTCTCTTTATTACACACAAAATTTAAAAAACGAAAATTTGTGGATAAAGGCGGCCTTATCGCTACAAGAGATCTCTTCCAGGCAACCCTTGTCTAGAAAGAGAAAAAGATAAACACCAGTCAAACAAGCAACAAAAGTAGCATTAATCATCTTGGTAAACTACTATATTATAAGCTTAAAATTTACACCTACATACTAATATACACACTATCGAGCGTCGGTGACCGAGCGGTTAGAGTATTTGACTCGTAAGCCAGAGGTCCCGGCTTCGAATCCCGCTCCGGCCATGTACCAATGACTGTTTTCTGAGTTATGTACATTAGTTGAATACTAACCGATGCTCTTACGGTGAGGGAAAACATCGTGATGAAGTCTGCACATTCAGGCGACTGGATGTGTAACCATGATCCAATCTGGTCAGGTTTCCCTAGTAGCAGGGTCATGAAGCTCAGATGGCAGTCGCTCCACTGTAATTACTTGACCTGCCAAATCCTGGATCATGGTCACGGCGGACCTACTAATATACACACTGTAGGCTTCAAAGCTTGGGGGACCGATAACCAAGGTTAAATTATCGCGGTTATTATCACACATTTTAAAGGACAACCGAAGTATGCGCTAGGAAACCCGGAACATACCTTTCAAAAGGTTCGTAGAATCGCACAGTGTGTTAAAGACCTTCGTTTTGTCTCACCTTAGTTTTTTTGAGGAATACAATAGTTATTACCATTACACACATCAGAGTAAAACTCCGAAAACGATATGGCTTGTAGTTTTTGTGGAAAAAAAATTCAAAGTTAGCTTATAACTGGGTCCGACAATACACAAAAAAAATAATTAAAAGGTAACTTAACATGTTATTCCAATTTTGATTATCTCAATCAAATATACATATAAAACTACACCTTTAGACAAGTTTTTGTAGAGTTACTGTGATCCTATCAAGAAATACAAAGTTATTTTTCATTTTCGGTTTTATTTTTTTTGTGCCATTGTAACGCTGTATTAGAAATAGATTCATATATGAAACGAAAGCTTAAACAAGCTATTATGAGCAGTATTAAATTCACTATCTAACACCGCGTTATTCAGAAGTTACAAGTAATATAAATTATATCCGGATTTTTTGTAACTAGGGTTGTCACTTCAGGTCAATATTAAAAAAAACTTTTTATTTGTTTGCGCTCATACCAATTTTCTAGCCCAAGATAGGCTTCTATTGAAACTTGTAGTAGATGCCCCCTGGCGAATTGCTAAAAATTCGGAAGATGGCCACTTAGTGGAGGAGCGAAAAAAAAGTCCAAGCTGAAATCCGAGAAAAGATGGGCTTATTGGTGGATGTGGTGCGTCCTACTTCAGGCACCACAAATGACGGCAATACGGCTCGGACCGCCTTTTCGAATCGATATCGTGCAACTTTCTCTAAAATTTTGGAAATCGATAATAGGCTTCTCGACGATATTTACGTATTTTAACAATATTGTCAAGTAACTTGCCCATTGATCCAGCAAAATTCGGCAATTTTTGTAGAGATTTGGCATACAAGTATGTGGACCTGGCACCCAATGATAGTTACTTAACATAAAATTCTAGTACATGGTGCTAGAATAATAGAATTGTCACCTTTACCAATTGGGATGCTTTCGGAGCCAAGGAGCAGAAACACGCAATAAATACTGGCGGTCTGATAGGGAGCATCATTCTAGAAAAACCAGTCGTGAAGCAGCAATGTTTGATTTGATCCACAGAGTATTGGTCTCCTCAGACCCTGTAATTTAAGATTTTGGGATTAAAGAAAGAAAACTTTAACAAAAGAAGAATCCACTACCAAGAGAAGCAGTGTGGCTATTAAAACCTGTTGATTTTTTAGTTCCAGATATTGATGAGAATGAGCAATTAATTTTATCTAATGAATACTAAAATAAGTCATCTTTTTTATTATTGATGTTTTATTGATCAACAATTTAATAATATTTGTATCCGGATATAAAAAGTGACAACCCTGAAAAAAAACTTAATTATGTTATATATTTTGAATAACGCGGTATTAGATAGTAAATTTAATACTGCTCATAAGAGATTGTTAAAGCTTTCGTTTGATATATGAATCTCTTTCTAATACAGCGTTACAGTGGCACAAAAAAAATAAAGCCAAAAACGAAAAATAAATTTATATTTCTTGATAGGATCACAGTAACTCTACAAAAACTTGTCTAAAGGTGTAGTTTTATATGTATATTTGATTGAGATAATAAAAATTGAAATAACATGTTGAGTTATTTTTTAATAATTTTTTTTGTGTTTTGCCGGACCCGGGTATAAGCCAACTTTGAATTTTTTTTCCACAAAAACTATAAGCCATATCGTTCTCGGAATTTTACTCTTAAGTGTGTAATGGTAACAACTATTGTATTCCTCAATAAAACTAAGGTGAGACAAAATGAGGGTTCTTAACACACTGTGAATCGGGGAATTGAATGGGTGACCGATTCGTACTTTGATCTCGCCAAGGTGTGCTTCCTAATATCGTTGGCAAAGCGAGGTCATCAAAGTCTTCCGTTGGAGTCCCTGAAACTGGTTGAACAATCTCGGGAGTCGAATGTCATCCTGCACATTCAGGCTACAAAATGGGTACCATGCATGATCAGTCACTCTACTGAAATTACCTGATCTGCCAAATCGTTGATCACGGCCAAATCGGACTCCAGGCCCTCTCGGGCGAGAGCACAACCGGGTTATTTCGATATTATATTGACGACAAGTTTTTTTTATTAAGTTGTCCAAAAACAATAAGAAGAACTACTTGATTTCAAGAGTTATAAAGCCAACTTGCGGGACAATTTTCTCGGAATCACCGCGAGCACACTGGCCCATCGTGCCAGCTCTAGCAATATTAAATTAATTAATATAGATAACAAATCTCAGCACTCTCGCTCACACACTTTGATTCATACCGAAGTAATAAAACTTTCATAAGCCATCAGAAATGATAATGGCAGAAACTGCTCAACCCAAGGCTTAATTAATCGAAACCAGACGTTCGAATTCGAGACGCTTACAAAGATCCCTTTCTGAGAAACCCTTGAATAATAGAGAACTTCTGAATACCCACTCCGTCTATCTTCTAATCTGTCACATACAGTATTCATTAAAATATCTCTCGGCATTACAAAGTTAATGTTTCGCGTCTGACTCGACTGTCTATATAGTATAAGAATAAAAGAATATATATTTAAAGAATGTGTAATTATACAACTTCATTAAAATAATAAAGATGCAATATAAATAATCCCGTAAATAATTGGCCGTGTGGTGTCCGGCAGAGTAGAATAGCACCAACCCCTTACACTAATGGGTGTCGTATAAGGCGACTAATGTTTTCGAGACAAAATATCAAGAGTCTCCGTAGTCTGGAAAATGGGCAGCAGCATTTTCCATTGTTATATTTGAATACTGCGATCTCCAACCCGCCTGCCAAGCGTGGAGATTATGGCAATAACCTCCCCTTTCGTGGGAGAGGCCCTTAGTCCTGCAGTGGACTGTTACGGGCTGTAATGATGATAAATAATCCGTCTCGAAAAGTATCGGGAATCTTGGTATCGACATATCGGATAGCGTGCGGTTCCGGAATCACCTGTAAGGTAAGGCCAAACTGACTTCGAAAAAGCTTGGAATGCTTAACCGGTCCAAGCGATACTTCACCCCTGCTTAATCCTCTGGACTCCATACAGGACGAATTATCGACGATCCCATATCTACTTACAAGTAAGTTAGGACCATTGGCTATCCTAAGGGACTTTGGCTCCCTGTGTGTTCTATTGGCTGTACAATGGGGAGTGTTTGATCTGGTGCCCACACTATAATTACGCTATCGCACCACTCGCTTTGGTCTGGGTCCCCCGCACTACGTAGATCCTCTATTGGTCACCACGAAAAGTTTGAAATGGCGTTTCTCGCTCGTACGATTCGGATGTGGAATGAGCTCCCAGCCACAGTGTTTCCTTTCGACTATGATATAGGATCGTTCAAGAGGTATATTAGAGGTCTCTTCAGAGGCGGGCAACGCATTGGTAACTCTCCTGGTATTGCTCATGTCCTCAGGCGGCGGTGACCACTTTCCATCACGTGGACCAATTGCCTGTTTTTCTGTCATATAACATAAAAAAAAATATTCCTATTCTGTGTTTAAGGGATCGTTACTGATCTTAGTTTCAGCCAATTCAATTTGTCTATCCGTCCACCAAATACACAGTATGTGTCTATACCTAGCTGCCAAGGAAATCTCTATAAGTCAATTGTATATGATGTACTTAATGTATTTATGTTTAACCAGTCTCAGGATCTCCAGAGAAAGAACGTCGTCAACTTCGCTTTGCCAAGTAACAGCTCGGCGAGCTCCTGAAGTTTAACTATCCTCAAAGTCCAAAACGGTCACTCATTCGTTCCGTCCCAGACCCTAAAAAAGTTACTTAGCCCCAATTATCAGTCTGGTAAGCACGCTGTCACTAGTGCCGTTTTATAAAAAGATACTTTTAGAAAAGACTAATTAGTACATTTTAGGCAGATCTTGTTAATTTAATATAGTCGGTTCAGTAAGTCTAGGGATTAGTCTAGATTAAATCTCTTGCTTGTTCTAAATTAGGTATCTTGTTGCAGATATTCACTTAAGCTTTCTCTAATCCAACTTGAGCACATATTAGGTTAGGTTATTGAACAATTTACACCTCGTAACTTGGTTCAATTATGTTGCGATACAATCTAACTTATAGAACTTGTGTTCACTAGACTTTGTAATTAATTCCATATATAATTAATTAATGTGCTTTATTGTATACGACATGGAACGCAATCGACATAATACAGGTAATATATAAGCTAATAGGGGCTTTACAATGATTTCTTGCAGGCGACGTTATGTGGCCCTTTGAAAATATTACTTATTTAGACAAGCACTTTGAATAACACTTTCCATCAGGTAGACCACTTGTCTGTTTCTCAACCAATTAAAATAAAAAAGGATGTATTTAGACAATGGAAATAAACAACATGGAGTTCTTCAAGAAAGGGGTTAAAATGTTTTTACGGGGTCGGCAACGCGTAGGTGATGCCCCTGGTATTGTGAACGTCCATAGGATGCGGTGACTGCTTACCATCAGGCAGACCGTATGAAAATAAAAATATATATATAATATTCAACGGAAAATTAACAATGTATTTTACAGTAGAGATATAAATGAAAATTATTCTATCTAAACTCATATTTCTTCTGTTTAAACTGTGGCTTCCACTAAACTGTAAAAAATACTATCCAATAAATAAAGTGACACAAACTCGTCAAAGAAATATAATTGGTACAAAGAGATGGTCATTCTAGGAACGGCCTATTCACAGCCTTGAAGGCGTCTAGATTATGATGATCAGGGCACAGGGATAACACTCGCAGGCAACGCGTTCCATTCCTTAGCCGTACGCATTATAAAGGTTGAACCAAAGCGGCTCTTGCGGATAGCTGGAACATCCACAACATAATGAAGTGTTCGCCTGGACCGCACCGAAAATACTATAGTGAAAATATCAACAATTTTCATGTCACTTTTTTCTAACGGCTGCTAGATATGACAGCTATATTAATTTTCAGTTGTCATAGCAACCTGACGATAAATCTGACATTACGTATTAGATATAGAACGTCAGAAAAAATACGTAATGTTTTAAACTATTGCGATTATTATCACACATTTAAAAGGTATGTATGGTATAGTCGTCCCTTGATCATGATGCATGCGACTGCGTAGAAATATCGGGATACTCGTAAACAAAGGTACGCGGTAGGAAACCCGGAACATACCTTTAATACGCATTTGAAAACTCTCTCTCTTTTATTAATTGCTTAAGCAAATAATTTGCAAATGGGCATAATGGAATGGGAAGGGAAACAGAGTAATTACACAGCGACTAACATTTGATCAAACAAGAATCATAGCGAAACACTTCCTGGGCCACGATTTAGACGACTCGTTTCCCATAAACTTCCTTTTTATTTTCCCCCAATTAAGGGAAAATAATTAATGATGCCAATTGATTCGTAAAAATATCCAATTAGGATTTTGCGATGTTAAATAAAAAAGGTTACTTACCTAATTAATAATTAATCTCGTTCTTTAAAAAAAATTGAGTGCCACTTAAATTTATTTTTAAGCAAGCTTTAGAAGACTTAGGATATTAGTAGTTAATTATTCGTAAGCTTTTGTGCATAAGCTCCTCGTAATTAATTGCAAAAATAATTACAACATGTACACAGACAGAATTAAACCGTAGGTAAATTTCAATTTACTTAAGCCGTATTTGAAATTGAGCTTAAGATTATATTTTGGTTTATTAACAGATTATTATCTTACTTATCAAATCAGTAATGTTCTCAAACAGAGGTCCGAAGTGGCAAGAATAAAAGGATATGTATGAAAAGAGTTATGGATATATGCGAGGCTAGGGAGTGTCGGGACAGAGTAAAGTGGCGGTCAATAGTGTCTGCCTACCCCACCTGTGGGATACAGGCGTGAGCTTTATGTATGTATGTTTGCTCTACTAAGTTTTAATGATATAGCAAATTGAACTGTTTGTCTCCAATTGGCTCTAGTAGCACGTTGTAATTTTTTTAACATTATTATATTGTTAATTAACCGCCCCACGGGTATTTTCGCGGTTTCTCTATAGTATAAGAGAGGTAGGGCAAAGCGGGGTATCTCGTTCGAATTGGAGCCGCCCGACTGGGGAAGTACCTCCACCTTACAGAATATCGCAGCTAAATAATACTCTTTTAAATAGTATTGTGTTTCTGCCGGTGAGTAAGGTTTCCAGTGCTCCATGGGGTGGGGATTTGGGGAACCGTGGCTTTGGCAGTGGAGTGGCATTTGCTTTTTGCTGCCAGAGCAACGTGTTATAGAGGTGGGCAACGCATTAGCGATACTCTTGGTGTTGCTAATGTCTATAGGCAGTGGTGACCACTTTCCATCAGGTGGCCCGCTTGCCTGTTTGACTACCGTAAGACATAAAAAAAAAAAAATCACAATCTATTGTGAGCCCCGATTTTCAGTGAACAAAGAAGAAACAAAACTTTAGACTTTATTCAAATACATATACAGATTTATCGTAAATACTAAGGCTGGCTCTAGCTCACAATTGAGAATATTTTTATGATAAAATCTCTTTGTATTTTCGAGTTATAAATTGACACGATAAATGTTTGAATTCCGGAGATGATGTTCGGTAATCTCTTTTAGTATGAATGAAGATGCGGAATTCAAATTGTTTTTGTTAGAAGTATTGTAAGCGCCGTTATTAGCCGTGTATTATTAGTTATTGGCTGTGTGGTGTCCGGCAGAGTAGAATAGCACCAACCCCTTACGCTCATGGGTGTCGTACAAGGCGACTAATGTTTTCGAGGCAAAAGATCAAGAGTCTCCGTGGTCTGGAAAATGGGCAGCAGCATTTTCCATTGTTATATTTAAACACTGCGATCTCCAACCCGCCTGCCTCCAACCTCCCCTTTCGTGGGAGAGGCCCTAAGTCCTGCAGTGGACTGTTACGGGCTGTGATGATGATGATTGTAAGTGTGTGTAAGTACATTAATTAACTTATAGAACGGCTGTTGTTTTTTTCTGTGAATACCAGAATAATAAGGAACCAGATATAACATTATACGGGCGTTAAACTTTGTCAAATATAGGATGATAATTTTGACAGTTGACAGTATGGATGGGGTAGTGTAAAATCGTTGATGACTATTTTCGATTATCGATTAGCATTCTCATTGAACTTAGAATCGATGGTTGCATGGTTACGTCGTATGTATTACGCAATACGCGATATTTTTTTTTTTTTAATAAGTGATTTATTAATACAAAATTAAAAACCCTTCCAAAATTTCAATAACAAGATACAAACAAGAAATAATAATTTATTTACATAAACCAATATTCTAAATTATTCTTCTAAATTATTTTAAATGTTCGATTATTTTATTTGAATACCGATTTTCGATTGTCTGTTGTTATTCGTTATTTGTAGCACTAAAGGATCGGTCCCTGTCTATGAATTGCGAAATTATACGTAGTACATTTTACTAAAAAAAAACATGACACTTCATAGCTTCACTAATTGTTGGTCCTTGGTACCAAGAATTAGTGAGCTGTCAAAATAATCATTCTTTATTAGACAAAGCATATTGAGCACCTATATATTTGTTTATATATTTGAGCTCCTCCGAATAAATCAATCCATTTATTTTCTACAGAATGGAATACAATTTTAAATAGCAACACCAATCACAACTGTCAAGTTTGACAGTTTATTGTTTATTTATTGACAATCGAGTAGATTCAAAATTTCATTATTTTACATACAGCAATAAAACAAATGCAAGTATCGGATCAGCTATTAAAATATTTAATTGTTCATCGTTAAATATCAGTTAAATTATTTGTTAAGGTTTGTTTTATTTTTATTGCACTAACATTATCGTGACAGTATAGTGAAGTTCTGGAGTCTCCATAGGCTGGAACATGGGCAGCAGCCGTTCCATTGTTAGATTTATGGAACTACGATCTCCAACCCGCCTGTTAAATGCGAAGATTATGGCTGTGATGGCTGGGCTGTGATGATGAGTGTAGTTTTATATTTTGTTTTTCTATAATTTCGTAAATATTAAACGTGCTTTTCAATTTATTCTAAAATTTTAAGCGATCTACAGCCGAAAGTTCTTGTCTGTAATTGTATGTATATTCAACACAGTAAAGACAGCTTAAGAGAGAACAAACCCTCTACACTCTGCAGCTGAATGTACGTCCTGCGACTTATTACTACAGTGATGATGATTAGTTACCTTCGCCTTCATTGTAAACTAAAATTGAACACAAACTCAGAACCAAAACCATTGTCACTATGAATACTATGTCTGGAACACTATGGCTTACTTACCTGAACCAATCAACCATTATTGCCTGGTTGTATGTTGATTTCTATATGTCTTCTTAGACGCGTACATTGTACAGTAAGTAATTTGTACACAGTTGAGTGTTCTCTGAAGCAATAGGGAACAACGTAGCAACCCCTTACATTCACGCTTGTTGTACTAGCAACACGATTAATGTCTAGCCTGGAGGTTGGTTCAGCTTTAGACTGAAACCTAAATTGAATATGCCTAGACAGTGTAGCGAAGATCGCCCCAAAGTAATCCTTTTAGCTTCCAAGCAAGCTTGTTGGATCGGTTTCTATTTTTGTTTTTCTACAGTATTTTTTCTTCTACTCTTATTTAAAAGTTTTACGGTTTACTTTCTATCAGTAAATGTGTGTCTCTCTCAGACTATTGCGAAACAAGAGATCAAGCATTTCTTCTATCTTAGTTTCACTATCATTATATTTCTCAGGAGACCAAGCCAACCTGATGCAAAGAGGTGATCCTAGTCCATGGCTTAGGCAACATAAAACCGTGTTATTATCTTTAAAGGCTTTTTGCACTTGGCTAAATTCTAGGTGAACCCTGGGCCTTTGCGTGCCGCGCGGACTCGCAACCGGGACATAACGCCAATTTGATGAGGATGACACTTAGCTAAATTCAGAAGCAAAAACCAAGAGAGCAACTAAACCAAAAAAATTGGAATGTATTTGTCATAGAAAAAGATAAATTTCTGTATCGCTTAAGAATATAAAATGTTACGCATCGCTACTCCTACCAAAATGCGTGATACAAAAATTTACTTGAATCTAGGAGCAATCCATTCTCTCATCTCATCTCTCACGCTTTTTTCTTTCTTATTAAGATGACTGAATTCAGTATTAAGCTTTTAGGCAAAATAACACGTTTTTGTTTATAGACAGGGCGGCTGCTTGAAGAACACCAAACTGAACTCGTTCGAATTGGAGCCGCCACCTTACAGAATATTGCAGCTAAATAATACTCTTTTAAATAGTATTGTGTTTCTGCCGGTGAATAAGGTTTCTAGTGCTCCATGGGGTGGGGATTTAGGGAACCGTGGCTTTGGCAATGGAGGGGCTTTTGCCTTTTTGCTGCCAGAGCAACGTGTTATAGAGGTGGGCAACGCATTGGCGATACTCTTGGTGTTGCTAATGTCCCATATTCTTCCCATCAGGTGGCCCGTTTGCCTGTTTGCCTATCGTATGTCATAAAAAAAAAGAACTTCAAAGGAAAGACTTCGGGAGAAAGATTCGTTCGAAGATATTCAATGAAATGTTTTAAGAATGCTACTTAGCATCAGTAAATGTGCGGACGTGCTCGGGTATGAATTAGGAATTGAATTTGGACACATGTTCAGACGTGCTCCTTGGAGCGGCCTATTCGAAGCGTTGAGCATGAACGAGCATGATCCATGCTTGCCACCATTTTTTTTCAGTGAAAAAATTTACATATTTGAAGAATTCTTTGAAATGATAGCGATTCGGGTAAATTCGCTTACAAGTATTGTAGATCGGACAAAAAAATTCAGTAAATAAAGATAACATATTAGATAATTATATTATGTTATCCATATGATAATATAGTATACTTTATTTATTGTTTTTGGAAGACTTTTTACAATTTGTATGACAAACTTGTCGAAGGCGTTGGTGCTATACTACAGGACACCACATTATAAAATGGTTAAAAAGTAAATTACGTAGCCTACCTACGTAATTCTTAAAATAAAAAATATCTTTTTATATAAGGAAAAAGTGTATCTTTTTAGCAAATGGCTCTTATTATACCCATCAAACTGGATTTTATTGACCCATACCCGCCACTAGTCGACACGCAAAGAAGAAGATTATACCCATAGAAAGATTTGTCGCTGTATTTATTGTTAAAATATTGTACATTTGGCTACTATATATTTTTCCAACAGTATATAGTATCTTGACCCAAAATATAGTGGGCCGTAAGCTTCTATAGGTCTTCGGTTTTTCATCACTAAAAATATCATCATCACAGCCAATAATAGTCCACTGCAGGACTTAGGGCCTCTCCCACGAAAGGTGAGGTTATTGCCATAATCTCAACGCTTGGCAGATGGGTTGGAGATCACAGTGTTATGATATATATATAACAATGGATAGCACTGCTGCCCATTTTCCAGTCTATGGAGACTCTTGATATTTTTTTCTTGTAAACTTTAATCGCCTGAAGTCGCCTTGTACGACACCCACGAGTGTAAAGTAAGCGACACACGTACGAGCTTAAAGTAAGCGGTTTTTAAATTCGCGAACTTACTCGGCTCGACATGGGCGATAGCCGTATGAACTAAAAGTACGCGGTTTTTAAGTTCAAGAACTTATCCAGACCGTAAATCATTCCAGTCGATAGCTTCAAAAATCCGCCACTTTCCCAAAAGAAAACTATAAAGTTAATTAAACATAAACTAATTTTATGCACGAAACACAACTGCACGAGATACATCACAAAAAAAACAGTCAGCTCGCGGCTCGCGGTGCTGACAGACGCGCGAGTCGAAGCCACTAGCCGCAAGCTACGAGCAAAAATCAAACATATTGGATCGTCGGCGAACTTACTCGACGGTTTTAAAGTACGCGTACTTAGGCTGACACACGAGCGAGCAAGGTCGTCAAGCCACAAGTACGCGTACTTACTCGCCCGTCTGTCAGCCACTTAAGGGGTTAGTGCTATTCTACTCTGCCGGACACCACACGGCCACTGTAAATGTATTAAAAATATATATAATAAAGTAAACTCTTAATTACTCTGCTAGTAATTGGAAAGAAGAGAATATTCCTATTCAACAGTCTTGTATAAGATTTGTTCTCATTATTACCATTTAGATGACTTAGGTACTAAGAATTTATGCGGACGATGTCGTGGGCGACTTTTAATTTAAAACCGCTGACTAGCTCAGAATTTCAATACAGATACTTAGTGGTTTTGTATTGAGATGTTAACTTGCTTAGTATTAAAATATGGAAGTGAAGATATCAATTGGGATAAAGAGGATTTAATAACAGACAATATTGGTAAAATGTTACTACTGTCGGTAATTTTTGCTATTTAGCATTCTCCATTGAGTGATCGAATTTAGTAGAAGCTTGAAAAGGAATAGAAATGAGTGTTTTCGGAAAGGTCAAGAAATATATCTATTGAAAATTATTTAAATATTCATTCGTCATTTAAAATTCAAGTTGAAATCATATTTATTGAAATATCTGTACATAGTATATTTAAGAGAGGTAGGGCATAGCGGGGTATCCCGTTCGAATTGGAGCCGCCCGACTGGGGAAGTACCTCCACCTTACAGAATACCGCAGCTAAACAATACTCTTTTAAATAGTATTGTGTTTCTGCCGGTGAGTAAGGTTTCCAGGGCTCCATGGGGTGGGAATTTAGGGAACCGTGGCTTTGGCAGTGGAAGGATATTTGCCTTTTTGCTGCATAGTTATATAGATAGTCTCGGTGTTGCTAATGTCTATAGGCAGTGGTGACCACTTTCCATCAGGTGGCCCGCTTGCCTGTTTGCCTACCGTATGACATAAAAAAAAGTATAATATAAAGTCGTTTCCCGCCATCTGCCCCTATGTACCTATATACGGTTAGACTTTTTAAACTACGCAATGGATTTTAATGCGGTTTTCAACAATAGATAGAGCGTTTAAAGGGGGAGGTTTATAAGCAAGAAAAAAGGGCGGTAGGGGTAAAGTAGATGAACGTCGCGCCGGGTCCAATAGTTTTTTTATAAAACGTAATGAAAACAGTTTAATAATTTAAATATTAGGTCCTGGGCAATGAAATTGGCGTTTTTTTTGTACATTTGCTCATATATTTTAATTGTTTACATAACATATTAAAGATAATAGTTGATTTCGAAGATACAGTATGTTAAGACGCCAGTATAATAAAATGAAAAATAATTTATTAGGCTCTTAAAGGGATATTTTTGTCGTCAGTTTTGCCTTTTTAATAAGATGAAAATTTATGAAAATGTATTTAAATATCAAAATGAACTGACATACATACACCAATTAGTTTAATGTTGTCAAATTATAGACTCAAAGTTTCAATATAATCGGAGAATATAATCGGACTAGGCCATCAGGAAAACGCGCTATTTGCTTCCGTACCGTATTGACTGACCGCAACAGCAGCGGGCCAAACAAAACGTTGCCGACTCGACGATGCCGTTCCGCAAAGCATTTTTTATTGTATTGACGTTCATAAGTGTTTGTGTAAACCCAACTTGAATAAAAATTATTTTACTTTTTGACTTTTAGATCTATCGCTCGAATCAAAAATTCAATTCAAAAATTCAATATTTCTTTATTGATTAGGACATTAAATATCTCTTTCAATCGTCAAAAAGGAGGGGGGTAGGAAAGTAGGAAGGAAACACACAGTGACACGCTGACCGCCCTATGGCCGTAGATAAACGTATCCCTCGCCAACCACGACCGAACCGTGCTCGACAATGCCAGGCAGAGCCGTAACGCTATATCTATCTAATCTATCTATCTAGCTGTCTAAGTGGCAGCGTGCTTGCGAGACCGATGACGAATGTTAAGCAACGCTCATAGAATCCTGTAAGTAGATGGATGACCGTTTCGTACTTTAAGGCTAGTCAAGCTTCAGCACCGCAATGAGCACGCAGCTCATTAGGATTGCCTCCTAATACAAATGGTGAAGCGAGGCTAACCAAGATCTTCCTCTGGGGCGGATTTAACAGAATGGGGACGGATTGGCATCCCTGGACGGTGTGTTACCATTATAACATCTCATCCTGGATTCCTCAGACTTGGCGGAGTTTTATTGGGCTCGTTTAGCTTTGGCGGTGAAGGGAGAAGGTAGCCGCCAATGTTGGAAAGAGAAGATGAAGAAGGTGAAAAAGGGTTACCCACGTACCTACGGGATTAAGGGTCCGACAGATGTTCGTCGGAAGTTGTATATATGTCACGGAATTTGGCACACTTCTCTAGCGCGATGTCGGACGATCAGCATCATCTATGTGCGGATTCTTGCCAACCTCGTATTCGTGTACTCGTAATATAATTATCGTTCTGTTTTCTTAAAAAAATAAACATGCACAGTATTGCATAGTCCTTTATGATCACAGTACACTTCGTTATCTCGAGTACGCCCAACCATTACGAGCTTGCAATTACCACGCATCAGAGCTCTCCTTTGCCGCGCACCCATCCGCATATGTTGGATCCACTCTAGTGTGGAGGCTTCAGATGAGCGATGCTTCAGGATCCTAATTGCTACTGTTAAGGTGTGGGTGAGGAAATCTCCGTTGAAACGGTCGATATACGCGGTGCACTTTCAAATTCACATGTTTTGATGTGCTTCGCATTATGGCTTTCTGGATGCCTTCAAGGATGTTTCAAGACGGGTGTGCTCAATCTTCGGCCGCGTCGCGACTTACTAACAGTTGAGATGGCGGTCAAATGTCAGTCTTGTATAAAAAAAAATATATCAGCCCAAATCATCCCACTGCTGGGTAAAGACTTCCCCCCTGGACCAAAACCGCTACAGATTCGGCACCCAATACCCGGAAAGAGACGAGTTGTTGGCATTCGACAGGGACTGGCAAACCATAGCAAACGATTGCGATATATAAAATCTTTAACCGCTCACATCCCAAGTATCCGCTAATATATTGTTATCAATTGTTCTTGCGACCCACTATTGTGTCGCTGGGACGTGACAGGTTAATAACCAAAATAATATTTTATATTCAAAATATTTTTTATTACTGTTGACTGTGAGAGCACTGGGCCCGAAAGTATATAATCGCATTCCTAAGTCCATAACCGAGGCTACCAGTGACAGTGTCTTTAAAAGAAAACTAAAGTGGTGGCTAATTGAGCAAACGTTTTACAAGCTTGATGATTTTTGTGACTAATCGATTTTTTATTTAACATTATTATTATTATTAAAATACTGACTTAATTTATAGCAATTGAATGTAATGCAAATTCTTATTTGGAAATGGACATTTGAATTTTATTTAGTTGTTTAATTTTTACAGTCCTTATTGTGCAAGATGACATGTGATAGTGATAGGTAAAAAATGTTTGTTTGTGACATTTGATTATTATAAATGTATGTATTACAATTAATGTAATTTGTGACATTTTTATAACTTAACAATTGACATGTAATGAATATTACCAATGAATAAATATGAAATACTGCAGGTTATCCTGCATCGTCAAGTAGAAGAAAAATTCTACTTTGTAGCGATAGTAGAGATTTAGGTGCCCCACAAAACGTTGGTCTGGCCGTGCGCAACCTGGCACTTTGGGTTGCGCAATTTTATTTTGAGACCCGATTACTTAGTAAGTATCAGTAGGTAGGTATTACTTGCTTGGTCTGCGTTACATCCTCTTAAAGCCACATTAAGGTCACTTTTTGGTGCATACATTACAAATGACCGCGCGCCCTCATGAAGGTTAAGGTCAGCAATCCTTCGTGCTTTGTCGGTGACCTTAGCTTGTTTGCGGATTTTCTCATTTTTATACGATCCTAGCCCTTTCCATTGCCAGTGGGGTGACAGCGTCCGTAAATATGACGTCCGAAGTTCAACGTTACTGCGTCTATCTAAACACCCATTCCATTTCCATCAACTCTCACTTGGGCGCATCGCAGCACAGGAAAAATTAAACTAAAAATATTTTTCACCATTAAAAAAAAAATAAACCACTCCGACAGCAGTGCATGTTTTTATTTCGCTCCGCTAATTCCTGGTTTAAATTTCGGTATATTCCGGTTTTAGACTGCGGAATGAAAAATGCTACAGCTTTCTGGTAGCTTGGTGGTCTACGAGTGTCATTTGCAAGGCTTTGGCGGAACTTACTGTTAAAGTAGTGCTTTAAAAGATAAATTGTCGTGGTAGTAAGTAATTGAAATCACTTTTATCAGGTAGTAGGACTCTGCCAAGCCTGAGGAGTCCGCATGGGTGAGTACCACCGCTTTATTTATTTCTGCCGCCATGCAACAATGATTGCATTGTTGTGTTCCGGTTTGAACGATAGGGTAGCCAGCGCAATTATAGGCATGATGCATTTCATCTTACTCCTCACAGAGACAATGCATCAACGGTTCTGATTTTTTTTTACATGCAACCTAAATATTAGTTGTAGATGTTAAGGGCGACAGTTACCACTTACCAGCAGGTGGGCTGTCTGCTCGTTTGTCACCGAGTAGCAAAACTAAACTCTCGATATTAAGCTTGGTTAGCTAGAATTAATGTTACGTCAATCTATAAAGAAAAGGAGTGGGTCATCTACAGAGATATCAGACGCCATAGATACCAGGTTTTAAAACTTTCGTGGTTATTCACAACACTTTCACTACACATCAACCACCAGTCAACTCGTGACCATGACGCATGCAACTGCGTCGAAATATCGAGGTAAAAACAATACTAACCGTGGTAACAAACCCGATAACATGTGTAGTGAAAGTGCCATAGATACCAATATATTATAACGTGCTAGGGTACGTTATTTGGAGTAAAACACTGATGACAGGTTCCGAAGGTTTATTCTCATCCAAGGTTGCACGTCAAGCTGAACTTCCACAATCGCAGGTCTCTAGTAGTCCGTAGGTATAGCCGAAGTCGTAGGATGTCGCTGGTTATCGCTCGGTATTCGCTCCGAATTTACCTCTCCATCGCTCTGAATAGAACTCTCCGGTAGTCAAAACTGAACTGTCGCGCCACGCCGGCTGCTGTTTATATACCTCGGCCCCGATACTGGAATTTTCAAGTGATCTAGTCCGAACATTGTTGGGAACGAGAAGTCGATAGCGGCACACATCCGGGTTTATTCTGGACGGCCGCGTGTCAAGCCAAATTTAGATCCTATGTCCCGTACATAAGGTACATTCTGGCTTGTCGCACACTTATTAGGGCACAATAAGTCACGGCGCGTATTCTCGAATACGTAGCCACGACAATATTATAGACTAGAAACTTCGACATAAATACGCCATATCCACTTGCCAATACGACTTCAGGCCGGGTTGCAGTACAATGGATCCGATCATTCCCCTCAAGGTCTCTTTGTATAAGATCTGTTGCACAATACAAAAGTATAAGTGTATAAACACTTTAATGAAAGTGTTCTTTACAGCTACAGCATTCAGGGTATTTTGTGCATCGTTAGTCGAATGAAATTGACTGAAAGATTGTCCCTGTGAAGTCACTGTAGTTCATACTTGACCCCACCATTCTTTTCTTAATAAAATTGAAATGTATTTCATAAAATTCCATAAACTGGCCTATTAATTTCTGCACAGGTATATAATTCTTAAGATGGTAATGCGCTTATGCTCTTGAAGTGTTCAGTCGATGGGGTTGCTGGTATATAATACCAGACACAACAAGGTACAATTGCTTATAAGAAGGTACATAATATATAATTATAGACTAAGTCTGATTCTGAAGAGATGCTACTCTCCGTTCTGTGGATCACTGATCCCTAATATACAAGTTTACTTAGTTTTGTAAAACTCTTGTTAGTTTTGGCTAGCTCTCATAAATTTATTGATGTAACTTCGTTATATATTGGGATATACGTATTTTTATTTCATATTTTAATTTAATTAAAACTAAAAAGCTAGTTCAATATTCAACCAAAATCTGTACCACTGACTTCGGTACTTACAGTCTAAGCCCTCCCAGCAACAGTTACACGCCAAAAGGTGGCAGACAGCAAAACGGATTCCGAATGGATCATCACGAAGCACTCAAGTTAACCACAATCCCATACGCTATATAGCTGGATAATACGTCGCCACTCTGCTGAGCGTCAATAAATACCCATTAGACATTCCCTTCCGTATACGTGGAGACCGCGAACGTTTCTTAATGCAGAGCCGGATTTAGAAGGGCGTAATGGGCCTCTAAAGGGCACATGCTAGAGCCCTTAAGAGAAAGACCCCCAAGCACGCTCAATACAAATGTAATTTGATTATCAATACATGGGTGATGAATTTACATATTTACTTGTAGTTTTAGTATTCATTAATAATCAACATCACAGCCTGTGCAACAGTCCACTGCAGGACTCTTAAGTCCTATAAAATAAAAAGGCCCTAGCCTCTTCCACGAAAGGGGAGGTTATTGCCATGATCTCTACGCTTGGCAGGCGAGTTGGAGATCGCAGTGTTTAAATATAACAATGGAAATTTCTGCTGCCCATTTTCCAGACTACGTAGACTCTTGATCTTTTGGCTCGAAGCATAGGTTGCCTTGTACGACACCCATGAGTGTAACGGGTTGGTGCTATTCTACTCTGCCAAACACCAAACGGCATAATTAGCGACTCGTTTATTAATGCCATACGAATAAATAAATAAAATACATAGTACAAAACAAAGAAGAGTGGAGGAATCGGGGGGAGGCCTTTGCCCAGCAGTGGGATGATTCGGGCTAATATAGAATATAGATAGATAAAACAAAGTCGCTACCCCTGTCGGACCCTATATATATATCTATGTACGCTTAGAACATTTGAACTACGCAACGAATTTAATGCGTTTTTCAACAATACTTAGTGATTCAAGAGGACGGTTTATAAGCAAGAAAAAATATAGGTTGGGGTAAAGTAGATGTACGCGAATGAAGTCGCGCCGGGTTAATTAGTATTACGCTGTCAAAGAAAATGAAATTATGTATATGTAATCCAGAAACCAATAGCTATGCTAATATTGTAGTTGTTCAGATTTTTGTTAAAACTTGTATCAAAGTTACACGGAATTTAATATTTAGATACTGATACGAAAATTGTATTCATTGGTACATGGTTGCAGTTGGATTCGAACCGGGTACCTCACACTTACGAGTCTTAATCTTAAATACTCGACTACCGATGTGACCTTTATATATTACTACTGGCTAGTAATACGCGTCTGAAGCACTAAAATACACAGTAAAAAATTTCAACATCCGTTTCCTACACTTGAAAAGGCGAATAAGCCGATGTGAATGTTGACTTTGTTTTGTATCTACTTAGAAATATCTAACGAATGTAATTTTCCTTGTTGTCACTCCAGGTTGGAATAGGAATCTGTCTTGAAGCAATTTGTGACGTAATTCTGTGACGTAAAATTTGTGACATAATTCTGCTCTCACAGCCTCTTCCTAAGTTTTACCATGAATATTCGCTAAGCTCACACTTATCCAGATAAAGGTAATGTGACAATGCGCATTAGTGACTTCAGTGATGTTGCAGATGTCCCAGGGCGGCAGTGATCGCTATCATTAGTACCAAGTTTAGATATTCTATGCCAATGACTGGTTTCAACTGGAGTTCATTCTATGGTCGAAGGTGAAGTCAAAGGCTTTAAGAAATTTTGTTTAAGATTGGCTACAAGATTTATTGAACTCTTATTGGCGTGGCATATTAACGTTTATTGGTTTATATTGACTGTATAATATAAGATAGTGACAAATAAATTGCAAGTTAATTTTTAATTGCAATTTATTTGTCAAAAATAAGAATTATTTTATGTCAAAATTGTTCACTGTTTAATTTACGACGTGACTTGAGTGATATCTTCTCTTGTCTGAATCTAAGGACACACTTGATATAAGGGGGCGGGCCATTTTTTACTTCATGTAATAGTTCGGTACAGCGCCATCTATTTACAATTGTTTTACTTTTCTTTAACTGTCAAATTAAAAACCTCTCATTGACGTAAATCTCCCGGAGGTCCACCAGCATTTTCCACATCTACCTGATAGCATTACAGTGGAGCGACTGCCATCTGACCTCTTTGACCGTATTAACAGGCGAAACGAGGTTATTTAAGCCAAAATCCTTATGAACCTCAAATTGGACCCTGACGCCGTCCCTGCCTCGCCACAGCTATACTCATTCGCAGCTATTTGCTAGGGTACTACGGATCCGCGTTTCGGGCTTTCAGGGCCCATTGTCAGATAAATACAAGCACAATGAGATCTTCTGAAGGCATGGTGAGAAATTCGGAGGGAGATATTTCAAAAATCTATTGGGTATAGGATATCGTACGTATTTGTATTTAAAACATTTTCAAGGTTCGAAATCTATGTCATTCTATACATAGTATAAAACAAAGTCGCTTCCCGCCGTCTGTCCCTATGTATCTATGTACGCTTAGATCTTTTACACTACGTAATGGAAAATAATGCGGTTTTCAACAGTATTAGAGTGTTTCAAGAGGAAGGATTATAAGAAAAAAAGGGTATTTCGGTGTAGAGTAGATATAGGGTAGGTACAGAATAGGTGTAGGCAGTTTTGTCTATTGATTTTTACAGACTAATAATTTTCAGACTGGATGTGGAATGAGCTCCCAGCCACAGTGTTTCCTTTAGACTATGACATGGGATCGTTCAAGAGGCATATTAGAGGTATCTTCAGAGGCGGGCAACGCACTGGTGACTCCCCTGGTGTTGCTGATGTCCATAGGCGGCGGTGACCACTTTCCATCAGGTGGCCCGCTTGCCTGTTTGTCTGCCGTATAACATAAAAGACAAATCCTATAAAACCCTATAAATTGTTTTTTGTCGTTAGTACGCCATATTTGTCTACCAAGTTAGACATGTCTGTCTGGACAGACTGTACTATACAGGGAGTAAAAAGACCGCTAGCATTAATTGAAACCCCATATTCTACCCATGAAAATGAACAACTTTTGCCAAGGAACATACCCGCGGAAATGACTTCATAATTTCGCTACCTTAAATAAGTTATTAAATTGTTGTTGTTGTTAAATGCGACGTGCAATGTACATCGTCCGGCGCACGCCTATCGCTCGCCCACGTGACCAGTGGCCACTGACACCGCGCCTGCACGTTTTACATTGCGTGCTTTTACTTAAAGTGCATTTATTTCAATTTCAATTTGAACTTAGAGTGTCTAATCGATATCGATACTTGATATTTTTTATTACAAAAATACAACTTTTTTTTTTAAGAATCTCTATTTCTTCCTAAACTATGAGTTTCCGCGGGTATTCTTGGGGAAAATTGATCAGTTTCATGGGTAGAATATGAGGTTTCAATTAATGCTAGCGGTCTATTTACACCCTGTATATTTGTTGTTAATAATTAATATTTTATTAACTTAATTCGTAATCTCCTTGTCCACAGGTCTAGAGCCCGCAGCCGCTATGTCGGTGGAGGGGCAGAGGTGTTTATGTATTGTGGTCCTGCTCATTCACACAGTCAGAGGCGCCGGTGAAGGTGACTATCTCTTTCTAATTGTGGCCACACACCATCATGCTTGATTCAGTGGCATGATAGTGAGTGGCCATCTTAATTATAAGTGTTTATTGAAATTGCCGTTTAGTATGGAAACTATAATTTATTTTCATACAAGCATTTTTTTTTCAATTTATTGTAAATCATAAATCGTATTACATTGTATCCTGGTAGGCATAGTTAGATGACATGAAGCTAACGGATGCATATCATATCATTTTGACCACGAACTTTTTTATAAAATTTTATCTGGTCTAAGAATTATATCATCTTGGCGTTAATGTCCCGGTTATGCTCTCGCGCACGAGGACCCGCAGTTCGCCTTGAACATGATCCCGGACTTTCTGTAGACCATCTGTAGGTACATTACGTAATTTTGTTGCTAACAATTCTCTGATTTCAATGATTGAAATTGTTACATTTACGATTGCGTATAATTGTCAAACTGTCAAGTGTCGAGATCAATTTACAATAATATTGAAGAGCATACCCAATACTATGAAACGAGCATAGGTATCTGTGTCACCAGTTAACCCAATATACACTGTCTATTGAACATATATTGATGTATTTGTAACTGAAGACGTGCTTCGAACACAATCGTTAACGAGAACTAACATAATGTTACTAACTAATGTCGTCATCATCATCACAGCCCATAACAGTCCACTGCAGGACTTAAGGCGTCTCCTACGAAAGGTAAGGTTATTGCCATAATCTCCACGCTTGGCAGGCGGGTTGGAGATCGCAGTGTTGTAAATATAACAAAGAAAAATGCTGCTGCCCATTTTCCAGCCTACGGAGACTCTAGATCCTTTGCCTCGGTAATATTAGTCACCTTGTACGACACCCACAAGTGTAAGATGCTATTCTGCTCTGCCGGACACCACATGCCCGGCTAACTAATGTAAACTAACTAGATTCAGAAGCCAAAAGCGAAAGAGCAAATCAAAGTGGAATGTATTTCTCATAGAATAAGATCCGTCTTTGTATCACTTATATTATGTTTCGCGTCACTCCGCTTTCAAAAGGCGTGATACAAATATGTACCTTATTTTCTGAGTGATGTATATGTATCTACCTATGTGTCAGCCAGTAATAAATCAGCCGTCAACCGTTACGCTTGTGTTTTCATTGTAAACATCCCAGTGACGACGAGGTGTTTTTCGTTTTACCTACATTCGCGTGTATAATACAGTTTTAAAAGATGTCGGTTATATTAGGGAATTTGAGTGTTTTTAACCACGAAGCACAAGATTGGGAGGTTTATTATGGACGTTTACAACAATTTCTTAAGCTAAACAACCAAATCAAAAGCGAGAACAAAAGTGCACTATTGCTGACTCACTTGGCGGACGGGACTTACCGCCTTGTTGGCAATCTTGTGCACCCGAAGGATTTGGAGTCTGTGACGTTTGACGAGTTAATTTCGGTACTCAATAGTCATTTTAAGCCGAAACGTTGTATTTTCGCCGAGAGGGCGAAATTCTACGACGCACAGAGGGCAGTGGGGGAGAGCATCGAGGAGTGGGCGGCTCGCATCAGGGGACTGACGGTTCATTGCGAGTTCGGAGAGGCACTCGAAAAGCTGTTGACGGACAAGTTCGTGCTCGGTCTGAGAATGGGGCCGGAGAAGGATCGATTGTTCGAGCAGGATGCCACCACACTGACGTTTGCGAGGGCGGTTGGATTGGCACAGCAGGCAGCCTGCGCTCGCCAGGTTCGGGAGCAGCTGGTGCAGGTGAAGGAGGAGGCCGTGTACAGAGTGAGCGGCGGCCCGGCGCGCGGCGGCGGCGGCGGCGGCGGGCCGGCAACCGGCCGCGGCCGCGGCGGCGCTGCGCCGAATCGTATTGGATTTCGTCGTTGTTTAGTGTGCGGCCTAAAAAGTCATAACACAAACCAGTGCAAATACAAAAATTACCGTTGTCGGGCATGCGGTGAAGTAGGTCATTTGTTAAAGGTGTGTACAAATAAGAACTTATCGCGGGTGAATAACCTGGAACCGGCCGAGGACTCGTCCGATGACGGCGAAAATCAATCTGCGGGGTGTGCTGAGTGTGAGCTTTTCAATATGAGGTCAGTCAATTATGCACCTATCCTAATTTCAGTTACATTAAATTTTGTAAACTTAGAAATGGAATTAGATTCTGGCTCCGGAACCACTGTCATTTCGGATAAATTGTATTTAAAACATTTTTCACAAACTAGCCTAAATGAGGGTGATTTGAGTATGTGTTTGTACAATGGTCATAAAATCACGCCAATGGGTTATTTCGAAACGGACGTAACCTATCAAAATAGTACAGAAAAAAATTAAAGTTTACGTTGTTAAAAACGGCGGTCCACCTTTGTTAGGACGTGATTTTATGAGCAAATTTAAATTATATTTTACTACTAGAAACAATAACATTAGCCCTTATCAGTGTTCGAGCCAGTTACACCAGTTATTGAATGAATATTCCAGTTTATTTAAAGACGACTTAGGAAAGTTTAATAAATTCAAAGTTTCTTTACAATTGAAAGAGGGTACATCACCAAAATTTTTTAAACCTCGCACAGTTCCTTTCGCGTTAAAGTCTAGGGTGGAGGACGAAATCAACAGGTTGGTAGGTTTAGGTGTACTTGTTCCTGTTAATTATTCGGAGTATGGCACTCCTATTGTTCCCGTTTTGAAGGAAAACGGAAAAGTGAGAGTTGCAGGTGATTTTTCGGTAACATTAAACAAAGATTTAAAAATTGATAAGTACCCACTTCCACGAATAGAAGAGGTTTTTGCAAAGTTAGGTGGGGGTCAACACTTTTCAAAGTTAGATCTGAGTAATGCTTACAATCAGTTTGAACTAACTGAGTCATCGCAGTTGTATACAACTATTAGTACACATAAAGGCCTATATAAATATACGCGCTTGGTCTATGGTCTAGCCAATGCGCCTGCCATTTTTCAGCGGTCTATGGAGTCCCTACTGGTAGGTATAGACGGAGTCAGCTGTTGGTTAGATGACGTTTGTGTAACCGGCCCCACCAAGGAAATTCATCTGGACAGATTAAGACAGGTCTTGCATAGGTTTAGTGAGGCGGGTTTACGATTGCAAAAACAAAAATGTGAATTTTTTCGTGAAAGTGTCACCTACTTAGGTTATGTAATAAGTAAAAATGGCCTCCAAACATGTCCAGATAAAATTGAGGCTATAATTAATGCACCTAGGCCCACAAATATAACAGAAATAAAACGGTTTTTAGGCGTCGTTAATTATTATAGGGCTTTTATACCTAACGCTTCGGCAATTTTGCATCCAATGCATGAATTGTTACGTAACGAGACGCAGTGGGTATGGGGCGACAGGCAACAAAGGGCGTTCGAAAGTATTAAACGTGAGCTCGCGTCAGACAGGGTGTTGACTCACTTCGAGCCGAACGCGCAGCTGGTGCTATGCGTCGACGCCGCGCCCGGCGGGCTCGGGGCCGTCCTCGGCCAGCTCGGCGCCGACGGCCGGGAGCGGCCGCTCGTTTTCGCCTCGAGGACGCTTTCCAAGAGCGAGAGGAATTATAGCCAAATACAGAAAGAGGCAACTGCAATTGTGTTTGGCGTAAAAAAGTTCCATCAATATTTGTATGGGAGGCAGGAACCATTTATATTGAAAACGGATCATCGGCCACTTTTATCAATATTTGGAAAAAAAGTAGGGATATCGGTAATGGCTGCGTCAAGATTGCAAAGATACGCAATTATATTGTCAGCGTACAATTATACTGTGCAATATATTAATAGTAAAAATAATTTGGTGGCAGATTATTTTTCGCGTGCCCCCTTATCTAAAGACATGCCAGAAAAATACGAACAGGATTTATCTTTCCTAAAATATTTAGATGAAAACATATCGCCTATTACTTTTTCAGATATTAGGGTTGCTACATCTAGGGATAAAACATTACAATCCGTAATTAATTATATGAAGTATGGTTGGCCTCGCAAGGTATTATGTCCATCTGTATCACCCTATTTCAAATGTAAATCCGATTTAGAAATAGATGACGGGTGTTTATTCAGGGGCCATCGGGTAATAATACCTAATGAATACCGCGGAAAATTATTAAAGGTACTACATTCGACGCATTTAGGTATAGTAAAATGTAAGAGCAACGCGCGCGGCAGAATGTGGTGGCCAGGTATCGATGCGGACATTGAGCGGTGCGTGGGCTCGTGCGCGCGCGCCGCCCGCGCCCTGGCCGCGCCCCGACGCCGCCTGGCACAGGTTGCACATCGACTACATGGAGATAGCCCAACGTACGTACCTTATTGTGGTCGACGCGTTTAGTAAATGGGTTGAATGCATTCATATGGACCGGGGTACCTCGACTCGAGCACTGATAAACAAGCTACAATTTTTGTTCAGTAGTTTTGGTTTGCCACTTGTTATAGTGTCAGATAATGATGTCAAAATAAATTCACTAGAATTTAAGCTATTTTGTAAAACGAATGGAATCCGTTATATGACGTCACCGATATATCACCCAGCGAGCAATGGGCAGGCCGAAAATTGTGTTAAAACTTGCAAAAAAATGATAAAATGTATTTTGAATGGAAAAATTAACTCTAATGAAGTTCATGAGAAATTGTGGGAGTTTTTGTTCAATTACCGTAATACTGTTCATTGTGCTACGGGTGTGTCGCCAGCAAAACTAATGCTAGGCCGTGAATTACGCTGTAAATTGGATTTAATTTTGCCACATCGTACAAATAAGCAAAGTAGTACAACATTAAATGATTCAAAAATTAATTCAAATAGAGATTTTAAAATTGGAGATTATGTTTTTCTCAAATGGTTTATAGCAAGAAAAGATAAATGGGTTTTAGGAACAGTGTTAAAAAAAATAGGTAACAGAATGTATGAGCTATATGTAAATAATTATAATACTACTTGCAGAAGGCATCTAGATCAAATAATAAAATATACTGGTGATCTGTCAATGGTAAAGCAAGGAGATGATAGTGGGGGCGGAGTGGCACCAAGTGTCAATCCACGGAACCTTCAGTCGTCACTATCGTCGCCAGATCCGCCTTCTACGTCTTTGTCCGTCGCAAATACCAACTCCGATGAAGAGGACTGGGCTGAGGCGGGAGACGGTGGTTCGGAAGGGTTAGAATTAGGAGGGCCCAGTGCTGGTGTAATCGGTCCCGTGATTCCCACTGGTGACCCACCTATTAGCGTACAATCACCAGCTCCATCAGAGCCTGTACATCGTAAAATGCAATTAAGACCTAGAAATAAGTATACTCATAGTAAGCATTTTTAATTAATGTTGCCATTTTTGTTGTTTTAGGATAAAGAATTAAGAAGGGAGAATTGATGTATATGTATCTACCTATGTGTCAGCCAGTAATAAATCAGCCGTCAACCGTTACGCTTGTGTTTTCATTGTAAACATCCCACTGAGTCATACATTCCACTTTTTGCATCTGAATTTGGAGACAGCATTTAGTCAAATGTTATGTTTAATAAGCGCATAACTCTGAAATTCGATGTGGTAGAGCGACAACTCTTTCTAGTCAGACTTATTCATTTTGTAGTTCAATGTATGCATGTTTTGAAAAAATGAAATATTTAAATTTTATTTAAAAGAAACTCCGTTTCTGTACATTAAACTGTACAACCAGCTGCTTATTTCTTTTTAGAATTTTTTTTTTTTACTTTACTAGCCAGGCATTTGACCGCCACCTCACCTGGTGGTTAGTGACGATGCGGCCGATGATGGAGCACGCCCGTCTAGGAACAGCCTATTCACTCTGGCCTTGAAGGGGTCTAGAATATAATGATGAATTACACTCGCGGGTAATGCGTTCCATTCCTTGACAATAGCAGTACTTATCGAGGGGTATTTAGGAACTTTTAACCGTCCTGGACATATTATGTGTACCATTAAATAAAGATACAAAATATGTGATCTTCTTTGCCTCCATGCCCAATTTCTACAGCGGCGCAGTCACTGACAACATTATTTGTAAATGGCGAAGTACCTAATTGATTCCAGCTTTTCGATAAATTTGAACGTATTTTTCGGGCATGTTTTGTTCCTAATACTGTTGGAGAAGCGATTTTGATCAAGGTCTTCCGCTGGCGACCCGGAGACTGGTTTATTTATTTATTTAACTGTTTATTGTACACAATAATGATATACAGAGAAATATAATAGAATAAAAGACACAACAGGCGCTGCTTATTTCTCAATTCGCGGCGAATTCACGTTTGGATACTGCAGGTAAAACTTTACCTATCTCACCCCGCGCTGACTGCACTATGGCAGAGGTGCGTATACATCAGAAAGAGATTTTAAAAATCCTGCGAAGTCTAGACGTGAACAAGGCTAGTGGACCAGATGGTATACCAGCAATAGTCCTGCGTAGTTGTGCCCCTGAGTTGTCTACTATTCTCACGCGCCTGTATCGCCTCTCACTAGAGACTGGAATTGTACCGAAGACATGGAAGCTTGCCAATGTGCAGCCCGTGCCCAAGAAGGGCAGTGGCGCAGACCCTGCCAACTACCGTCCTATTTAGGTTACCTCTATACTCTGTAAGATTATGGACCGTGCACTGAACAAGAAACACGAGGTGGTGGTCAAATGCCTAGTAATAAAAAGAAAAAAGATAGTGGCCTTGGTCATCTTAACGTACTAGCTTTTTAAATGACATTGAGTGATTTGTACTGCGTTGTGCAGTGTACATTCTCTATAGGTTGAGGCTCCATCTATGCCCTATGTCCAATATCTTTGAGCGCCACCGTCACCGGGTCTGCCAACGTAATAACGTATAGTAATAATCCTGCCAAGGATTCTATAAACTTTATTGGCAACTTGTAGCTCACGCTCGAACAGCTCTACCAACTTGAGCAATTCAACGACGCACTAAACTAGTGATGTTTGTTGTTTGAAAAAATTATATCGATATGATCGAATAATCGAATGATTTAGCAACTGCTACTGTTATTACATTTCACTATTCGAATAAAAAAACATTTGAATGATTTTTTATTGCTTGTGGAGGCATACCGTAAGAGAGTCCACCTGATGGAATGCGGCTACCGTCGACTAGGACATCAGCAACTTAAGGGGAGCGAATGCGATGCCGGTCTTTGAGACCTTGAGATTTTGAAGAGGATTTTACATTCGCATGTATTTTTACGCGAATTAAATTTAAATGAAAAGATCGAATGAATTATTCGAACGTTTTTTATTTACGTGGATGGTATAACACAAATTTGCAATGTTGATTTTTGTTCATGTACCTAATCGAATGGTATAATAAAATTCGTATGCCACTCGAGAATAAAGTAGCTTAAATTTATTATTCTATTCTTTTTGTATTTGATGCTTATACAAATTAACATCTTTCGAACGATTTGCTTACACTTGAATTTTGTTTTTACTACAATAATTCAAATAAACACTTTGTGTTGTGCGTTCATGATTATATGATAGGTTAAAACAATGGAAATACAAGAAGATGATGTCCGATAATATATTTAGTGTTACTAGTGTGTAAAAGGTTTTTAATTTATAATTTTTTTATACCACAAAGGTGGCAAACTAGCGGTCGGTGCTTGATGGTAAGCAGTCACCGCAGTTTATGGACGTTTGCAATACCAGGGGCATCACCCACGCATTGACGATCCCGTAAAAACCTTTTCACCCCTTTCTTGAAGAACTCCATGTTGTACCTACTCTCCAGGGAAAACCTCTCCAGGTAGTTCAATCCACAACTTTAGTGTAACTTACACTAACTTTACTTAACCTAAGTAATAATACACTTGGGTCTTCATTCGAATAATTCCAATACCCCCATCACTACACCAAACCAATTCAATCACCGCCAACTTCCTAAACAGCATAACAAAATCTTAATGAACCCTCCCGAACTAAAGCAATTTCTCGGCCATAATAATGAAATTTGCCAACTTCACGACAAGTAATAATTAGATAGCGACTGTTAGCTACATAATTGCTTTCCTTTCCATCTGTCATGGAGTTCCAATTAAGAAATGAGCGATGGTGGAAAACTTCAGACAGCAATTATGGCACTCATTTTTCACTCGCTGACGCCTCTTCTGTTGATCTACCTCTCCATTAGGTGCCCATTCCATTAATGTGCGTGCCAATGTCTACGTTGTCTTCATGCTAATATAGGTCGTTATTTGTTTTCCTTTTGTTTGGAATGTATTGCTTAGTTTTGAAATTTGTAACCATGTCGTTTTGGCCGTCTGATGAGGTCACTGATTTTTAGCCGACCTGCATGGTCGTGCACCGGTAACTTTATTTTATAAATTGGGAAACAGCTTGTGTTATAGGTGTTAGATAACTAATAAACTAATAATATTATTTTTTAAATACGTACTTATTATGCATAGTATACCCAGACCCGCAACAGAAATTAAAATTCATCAATTCAATTTCTGCTCGGCCGGGAATCGAACCTGGGACCTCTGCGCGGCCGCCTGGACTGTTAATCAACTGAATCACTCAGGTCGTCAAATTATTATTATTGAATGTCGTGAAAGAAATTTCAATTCATAAAAAATATGCTGGTGTCCACGACACAGTGACCTCGCAGTGATATACTTTCAGTCAATACTCTAATGTTGCTGTAGCAGAAAGTATATTTTTCATAAAGTGGTAATGCACTTACGCTCTTGTACCTATTGTACGTGCTAGCTACAAATCTTACACAAATGGACCTGCAACGACCTCGTTGGTCGCAGCTAATTCCTACGACAATAGGCCTCCAGAAGGACCTTGTAGGGAAAGATCGGATCCATTGTACTACAACCCGGCCTGAAGCCGTATTGGCAAGCCGATATGGAGCATTTATGGGGAAGTTTCTAGTCTATAATATTGTTGTCGCCACGTATTCGAGTACACTGGCGCACGCCGTGACTTATTGTGCCCTAATAAGTGTGCGACAAGCCAGACTGTACCTTATGTACAGGACATAGGGTCTAAAGTTGGCTTGACATGCGGCCGTCCAGAATAAACCCGGATGTGTGCCGCTATCAACATTTCGTTCCCGAACAACGTTCGGACTAAATCACTTAAACATTCCAGTATCGGGGCTGAGGCATATAAACAGCAGCCGGCGTGGCGCGACAGTTCAGTTTTGACTACCGTAGAGCTAAATTCGAAGCGAATACCGAACGATAATCTGTATTTTCGAGTTATTTGTTTGTGTCGAGTATTTGCGACATCCTACGACTTTGCGGATACCTACGCACTACGAGAGACTGCGATTGTGGAAGTTCAGCTTGACGTGAAAACCTTGGAAGAGAATAAATCTTCGGAAGCTGTCATCAGCGTTTTACTCCAAATAACGAACTCTAGCACGTAACAATGTACTGGTATAGCATCATTGTGTGTTTCATACGGTATTTGCCCCAATCCTTTCCTTTATAGATTAACGTAATCGTATTTAATACTTGCGTCGGGTACAAGTCGTGCCAGACCGGCATGTAAGCCGACTGAACCATGACTGTTCGTGTTCATCGTTTATGGTAACTAGTGTACACAATCATCATTGTATGAATTTTCACCTTTGGTGCAAAATCTGTTGTTGTGTTTTCAAGCCAACACAAACTTAGCAACAAAATAAATTAACAATATTATTATCGTGCTACATTAGGTCCTTACCTGTGAAATTAGCGTTTTGAATGGCGAAAATGATGCAAACTGGAAATTTGACAAAAGCAAAATTTACAATTTCCTATAAATGGCCAATCCGATTACGATGAAACTGTGAATGTATAATCAGACAATATTACGCTAACTGGTGCATACCATTTCATTTTGATAACTAACCTTTTTGTAAATTTACATCTGGTTATAGGGAAAAGCATGACGACAAATGAAAAGGGGTATTTTCAACCAATTTAACACTTAAAAAAAGATTTTTTTATGAAACCATTGGCATCTAAACATACTCCATTTTCGATCAAGTATTCATTTTTCTATCTTATATACAGGGACATAGAGTTAAGATAATGATGATGTTTGTTTTAAACTAAACTCGCGTTCTTCACACATATTATTATATTAGACGGGGCTTGCACGCGTCGGTCCCGACGTTTCGGTAGGGTTACACCCACCGTGGTCACGAGACGACTGCCGTGGAGAGGTGACAGCTGCGGTGATGTTCTGGTAGACTCCTACCCTCAACACATGACATAGTCAATTTGTTGTTGATTCGGAACTGCACGGCACACAACACTCACGATCAAAACAAATCGAAAAGGTACGTCGTGTGCAAGTCCCGTCCAATATAATAATGATGATGTTATGTACAATTAAAAGCATTAGTAAAGTAGTAAAATAAACAAAATTTAAATAAAAGTATTTAAGTAAATGTGTAATTGGTAAAAATAAGTATAATATTATATTCCATCCAGGCTTTGCGTACAAAATATGTTAACCCATACATAATTCATGATAATATTACATTAAACTTATCACAACATCCTTAATAATCTCGCTCTGAATATAATGAACCTTGCTTAAGCAAAAGGAAGAACATAGATTGTTCTCACTGAACAACAATGAAAACAACCTCCAGGAAATACTTGTTTAAATTTATTTTTCCTAGAAAAAACGCGGATAGAGCATAAAATTCCCTCACAAAAGCATTTAGTACCCACTTTGTGTTTGCTTATTTTGCTCTCCTACGAGATATAGGCGACGTTTTAGTTGGTTACCAAGCCCCGAGCGGGAATATAAATAATTTTGCCTTGACACTTTGTTATTACAGGTGTGTCTAGTATTTAAGTTATCCCAAAAATAAGTAGGCGGCATCTTAAGCAGCGGAAAAGCTTAACAGCGAATCAAACATTGAAGTTTATCTTTTTTTTTATACCACTGAGGTGGCAAAACAAGCTTACGGCCTGCCTGATGGTAAGCAGTCACCGCAGCCTATGGCCGTTTGCAATACCAGGGGAATCACCCACGCGTTGCCGACCCCGTAAAAACCTTTTTACCCCTTTCTTGAAGAACTGCATGTTGTACTCTCCAGGGAAAACCTCTCCATGTAGTTTCTTTAACGGTCTCGTGATAAATGGAATATTTAGTTAAAATAAGTTATCATAACCTGATCGACAGAAAAAGTCGCACGCAGTTCACTTAAACTCCAATATTTTCGAAAATACAAAACCCATTGAAATGGAAAAAAACTAAGAATAGAATAGAATAGAATAGAATAGTCTTTATTGTTAAACTGTGTAAGTATACAGGTATGCAGATGTTATTACATAAGTAGTTCCAACAGCTTGTCCATTACGGACGTACAATACTTTTAGAATTATATAAAATTTAATGTACATGTCAACATTCCAATCTAATGTCAAGATACATATTTATCTCCATCATTTAAAACATTAAGTAACAATGTCTTATAAATAAAAAATTCAAAATGTCAAAATTGTAATTTCAGATGTCAAAACTGTAAATAAAATCATTGGATGGTATAAGTAACAAATAATAATGTCCCATTAAATTCAGATGTCAAATAAAACAAATTAGTAAATAAATCAATTTCCATTAATCATTAGTTACATCCAAAATTCCTCCAATTTATAAAATGCTTTATCGAGCAACCATTTTTTAAGTTTTGCTTTAAATTTATTTCCGTGCAACGACTTTATGTTATCGGGTAGGTGATTAAAGACTTTAATTCCAACTACATAAGGACTTTTCCCAAGAATAGCACTAGTTGTTTGTACAGAACCATATCGATTAAACTGGCTTTCACATAGAGAAAGCATCCAAATCGGTCATCGGCCACAGATAGATACATAAAGCCACAGATAAACACGTCATACTTATATTTTTGTATGGGGTTAAAAATAGCAATGGCCAAACATCACTGTTGGAAAGCCAATGCTCATACATTTAAATATAAGTCGGTTATGTTGGCCAACATGCACAACTGCTGTAAGGTTGGTAGTGACCGTTCATGTGTTGCTATGTTCGGGTGTAAGCCTCTTTCATAATGGCTGCTGAGTAATGTTGAACGCTGTAAAACGTATTATCATAAATAAAGATAAAGTAACAATTACTTCCAGTATTTTATTACATAAAGTCACAGGTTATGGGCCCAGACACATGAAAACTTCAATAACGTACAGAAATACGCAAGACCATAAAAATATAAAATCGACGAGAAAGAAAAGTGAGGTTATCCCACTCAAGAAGCACGCGGTCGCTCACAGTCGGCCAGTCATCGTCGAGAAAGAAAACTTGTTCTGGATTTTGTACAAGGTCGGAAGATACAATGGATAATAACAACGTCAACATAATAAAATTGGAGGGATCCAGAAACTGGAACCTCTGGAAATTTCAGACAAAGGTGGTGTTGCGTGGAAATGGTTGGTTGGATATTGTCGAGGGGCGAATTAAGAAGCCAGAATCAGCAGCTGAAAGAAGCACATGGGAAGCTAAAGACGCAAAGGCGCAGACCATGTTGGTTACGAGAATGTCAGAAGATGCCATGCTGCATGTTATAACATGCACGAGTTCAGCTGAAATGTGGAGAAAACTTCACAGCGTGTATGAACAAAAGACTGAAACCAGCATACACATAGTCCAGCAGCGGTTTTTCCAGTATAAACACGAAAAAGGGCAGGATCTGTCCATTTTCCTGTCAAAAATCCAGGAGATGCAAGGCCAGTTGAAACAGATGGGCGAAGAAGTCTCTGATCGTTTTGTCATAACCAAAATCTTAATGAGTTTGCCGGAGCAATATAAACACTTTGTATCGGCTTGGGAATCTGCACCCGATGACAAACAGACTTTTGAAAACCTGGTGGCCAGGCTCCTGATCGAGGAAGAGAGGGTGAAAGGCAAAACCGAAGAATCAGAATCCCAGCAAAATTCAAATTCTTCTGCATTTCTTGTCAAAAATATAAAACCTATAAAATGTTTTAAGTGCGGCAAAAATGGACATTACCAGAATGACTGCAAACAAAATAAGAATAACAGTGAAGAAAATGGTAATCATAATAAATGTTTCTATTGTGGAAAGTTTGGACATTTCAAGGCGCAGTGTCGATTTAGAAAGAACAAATACAACAACAATGAGAATAAAATGAAGAGTAACGCTTTCTTAGTGTCGGATACATCATATGAACTACATCATATGAACTACATCAATCTGAATGGCTGGTGGACTCCGGAGCCAGTGAACATATGTGTCAAGATCGCTCTTTGTTTACAACATTCTCAAATGTATCACAGAAGTCTGTTGTGCTTGGTAATGGCTCAGAAATCAGTGTCCTAGGATGTGGACAGGTGGATGTACAAGTATCCAATGGGAGCCAATGGATTGATACTGTCTTGGAAAATGTGTTGTACATTCCAGATTTAAAAACTAACCTCTTCTCGGTAAACCGTGCTGCCGACAAAGGTTATGTCGTAATGACAGATGACAGTTGTTCCAAATTTTATAAATGTCATCAAGTTTGTGCCATAGCAAAACGAAGCGGTAATTCATATTACTTGGATATGCGTTGTAAAAGACAATGCGACATTGCAAGCACTGCAAAACTAGTCCAGAATGATGTAAATGAGTGGCATAAAAGACTAGCTCACCAGAATTTTCCACATGTGAAAAATGTGCTGAAGAAAAATAACATTGTTGTAAAACAAAGTTCTGTCTCCCAGTGTGAAGGCTGCTTACAAGGAAAAATACATCGATTACCTTTCAGCAGAAGTGATCATGTAAGTACTAAAACTTGTGAGTTGATCCATGCAGATACCTGTGGTCCAATGGATGAGTTGTCTGTTGGTGGTTCAAGATATTATGTCATAATTAAGGATGATTTTTCTAACTTCAGGTGTGTCTACTTTGTCAAAACAAAGTCAGAGATTAAGCATTGCATTGAAAACTTCATAAATAAGGCTGAGAATGTCACTGGAAACAGAGTTAAATTTTTCCGAAGCGATAATGGTCTTGAATTTGTAAATTATGAACTGAAAGAAATATTTTCAAAACGTGGAATAACACACCAGACAACTGTGCCTTATACTCCGGAACAGAACGGGAAATCTGAAAGAGAAAATAGAACATTAGTGGAATCCGCAAGAACAATGTTACATGAAATGAACTTACCTAAGAAATTGTGGGCTGAAGCAATTAATACTGCAGTTTTTGTCTTAAATAGAACTGGAAAAAGTCCTGAAAATGAAAGATCCCCATATGAAATTTGGACAAACAACAAGTTTGATATTCACCAGCTGAAAACCTTTGGTACGCCTGTGTATGCTCACATCCCAAAGGAAAGAAGGAAGAAATGGGACAGGAAAGGTGAAAAGGGATTAATGGTAGGGTACGGTGAAGACGTCAAAGGATACAGAATATATTTTCCGTACAAGAATACAGTGGAGACAAAGAGGAATGTTGTTTTCTTAAAACAAGAGGAACTTCCTGTGAAGGAATGCATGGAAGAAGATTCTACAGTGAAAGTAGATTTGGAAAACCAATACATGCAAGATACTCTTTTGACAAGTGTCAGTATAAAGCTAGGTTGGTTGCTAGGGGGTTTGAGCAGCAGGATACACTAACCTTACATGACATTTATGCTCCAGTGGCAAAGCTGTCTACTTTTAGACTTTATGTGGCCGTAGCTACTAAACTAAATTTACCTATATATCAAATGGATGTAACAGGGGCATTCTTGTATGGGGAAATAAATGAAAATGTGTATGTCAGTTTACCAGAAGGTGCCTACACAGGTGACAATAACATTGTTAAGCTAAATAAGTCATTGTATGGGCTGAAAAGCTCTCCTAAATGTTGGAATATGAAATTTAACTCAGTTATCATTAAAGAAGGGTTTGTAAGGTCAAAGTCTGATTCCTGTTTATATATGAAGTGTAATGATACTGATAAAACCTTTGTGTTAATATATGTGGATGATCTTTTAATCTTTGGTACTAATGAAAATGAAATTGCAAAACTGAAATCTGTATTAAATACAAAATTTAAGATGAAGGATTTGGGTTTAATATCTGATTTTCTTGGCATAAATATCAAACAAAACTTGGAAAGTGGTACGACTGTATTGACACAAAGGAGTTATTTAGAAAACATTCTAAAGAAATTTGATATGCAGAGCTGTAAGCCAATGGCAACTCCTATGGATCAAAATTTTAATACAAAGCTATTTGATAGTGATAAGAAATGTGATAAAAACATTGAAAGAATTTGTAGGCAAATGATTGGCTGCTTAATGTATGCAGTTTCAGGAACGAGGCCTGACTTATGTTATGCTGTCTCACTGTTAAGTAGATACCAGAAATGCGCTGATGATGTATTATTAGTCGCTCTTAAGAGGGTTTTACGATATGTTAGAAATACCTTAGATTATAAGTTGATTTATAAATGTAACAACACACTGTTGCAAGGATTTTGTGATGCTGATTGGGCTGGTGATCAAAGGGAGAGAAAGTCTACAACAGGTTATTTGTTTAAATTTGCAAATTGTCTCATTGTATGGAGCTCAAAGAAACAAACATCAGTAAGTCTGTCTTCAACAGAGTCTGAATATGTTGCCATGAGTATGGCCAGTAGTGAAGCGTGTTGGCTTATAAATTTATTGCATGATTTTGGTTTTCAAAATGTATGTCCAATAAATATATTCTGCGATAATCAGTCAGCTATTTTAAATGCAAATACAGAATGTGTCAAACGTTTAAAACATATAGACATTAGATATCACTTTGTCAAAGATTTAATTCAAGCTAATAAAATTTGTATAAAGTATATAAGTACAGGTGAACAGCCAGCGGATATGCTAACCAAGGCGTTGAGCAAAGAGTTAATTTTAAAGTTCTTAAATTATTGTGGTATAAGCGATGTAATAAGTAACACTTAGTAGTAAGAAATTTTTGTACTGGCTTGTTATGGCTTGTTGTAGCATGTATCTTATTTTTCTTTCTTTTGAAATGTATAACATTGAGAGGGGGTGTTGGAAAGCCAATGCTCATACATTTAAATATAAGTCGGTTATGTTGGCCAACATGCACAACTGCTGTAAGGTTGGTAGTGACCGTTCATGTGTTGCTATGTTCGGGTGTAAGCCTCTTTCATAATGGCTGCTGAGTAATGTTGAACGCTGTAAAACGTATTATCATAAATAAAGATAAAGTAACAATTACTTCCAGTATTTTATTACATAAAGTCACAATCACAGGAAAATTAAACCTTCTCATAATTATTGGTAGACGATGGCTTGACGAGATGGCTGAGATTGGCCGTGTGGTGTCCGGCAGAGTAGAATACCAACCCCTCACACTCATGGGTGTCGTACAAGGCGACTAATGCTTTCGAGGCAAAAGATCAAGAGTCTCCGTAGTCTTGAAAAAGGGCAACAGCATTTTCCATTGTTATATTTAAACACTGCGATCTCCAACCCGCCTGCCAAGCGTGAGGATTATGGCAATAACCTCCCCTTTTGTGGGAGAGGCCCTAAGGCCTGCACTGGACTGTTACGGGCTGTGATGATGATGGCTAGTCGTCGTTAAGAATGACATGCGTGCCAACAAACTCACCACCAAGGATGCTGAAGACCGAGCTAAGTGGACCAAAAGGAGTAGGAAGGCGGACCATGACGCCTTCATGATAGCCTTAGTCCTCACAGTGACAGCGCCTATGGTTCTGCATTTTTGTTGCCGGCAACCTTTTAAGAGAGGTAGGGCATAGCGGGGTATCTCGTTCGAATTGGAGCCGCCCGACTGGGGAAGTACCTCCACCTTACAGAATATCGCAGCTAAATAATACTCTTTTAAAAAGTATTGTGTTTCTGCCGGTGAGTAAGGTTTCCAGTGCTCCATGGGGTGGGGATTTGGGGAACCGTGGCTTTGGCAGTGGAGTGGCATTTGCTTTTTGCTGCCAGAGCAACGTGTTATAGAGGTGGGCAACGCATTAGCGATACTCTTGGTGTTGCTAGTGTCTATAGGCAGTGGTGACCACTTTCCATCAGGTGGCCCGCTTGCCTGTTTGCCTACCGTATGACATAAAAAAAAAATGCATGAATCGTAGATATTATGGGCGATGGTTACCGCTTACAATTGGGTGGGCTGTCCTTTCGTTTGTCACTAAAATTGTCTCCCGTCTTTATTGCTTGTTGTTCGGGAAGTCATCGCCAAAGTATCTCAGGGAACTCTTTGTATTCAAAGCCAATACCCAGAGCCGCTCTTTGCGTGCATGCCGTGAGAACATGCTCGAGATTCCTGCCCATACAACTGACTTCTATCACAAATCGTTCGCACTGCGGGCAGCTAGACTATGGAACAGTCTTCCCCGAGATATTCGGTGTGCAGAATCGTGTATAGTTTTAAGAAAAATATAAAACAACATCACTTGTCTTTAGTGGGGTGATTGTAGGTGCTGGGGTACTAGCTTTCCAATTGTTTTTGTGTTTTCTTTGTAAACTTTTGTATCGATTTTGTGTGCACTATCTATCAATGGCTGAAGTAGTTTTCTTTTTCTTTCCATACCAATGTAGTCTGGAAAAGATCACTCTAGTGATAACAACGCCCTTTTTACTGCTTATTATTATGTATTTTACCCCATGTATGTATTTAGTGTGCAAATAAAGAGTTTTTGTATTGTATTGTATTGTAAAATAGATGCCTTATATGCTCACGAGACGAAGCACCCGTGACCATGATGCATGCAACTGCGGCGAAATACCGGGCTTGTCGTAAACATAAGTACGCGGTAGGAAACTCGGAACATACATTTAAAATATAATTTAAATATTCCACCTTGGAAAGAGCGTATCTTGTTAAATTTTTCATTCTTTCACATTCGCACAAGGCAGCTCTCCGACTTATTTTCGTTTAATTTGAACCCAGTTTAGTTTTTATCTTGCAGAATAGAACGTACTACGTGAAAAGGTAAGCTGGTCGAGTTTTTTTTTCATTCCTTTGTTTTTGCCGTCAGAGAGCGTTTTTCCTTTAGGCACGATCTTTTGCAGGACTACCTTTGAACCTTTTACGGTTGTTCTTTTGGAACTAGTCGTAATGAGCAATGATATACAACTTGGCGTATTTTACTTCAGCAGGTATTCGCTTTTTTACCTCGCATTCGTGATTTAGGTATCATTGTTAAACAAATGTTACACTCCCTTCCTGCATGTAAGTAATTACGAAAATGCTGCAAAAGGTTTGAAGGTTTCATGATTTGAGATCTATAGTTCGTGCCAAATGGACTGGCGAGACCGTGCCTTGACCTCTCAGCCAACTACTGACATCATTTAATGAAAAATAGACGAAAACTCTTATAAACTTTTTATTTCGTTAAATTGTAACAAATACGATTATATAAAGCAAAGACTAGCAAACCAGGATATTTTTGGAGTAAAATGTAGCAAGATAATGTAGTTTTTAAATTCACAGTTAGACAAAGCTGGCAATAAAGGTGTGATGTGACGTCACAATCCCCTATCGCTGTTTCACTTTTGTTTATGAATTGTACACAATATTACAAAGGTGAAAACATAACATAGTCACATAGTTCACAAAAGAGAAACTGCGTTTGTTATAAATAGAACTAGCGCCCCGTCCCGGATTCAGAAGGGTGTTCTCTGCTATTCTTTGCTGTAATATGCATGAAGTATTTCTGTAACTGTTGGCCGTGTAGTGTCCGGCAGAGTAGAATAATACCAACCCCTTACACTCGTAGGTGTCGTACAAGGCGACTAATGTTTTCGAGAAAAAGATTTAAGCGCCTCCGTAGACTGAAAAATGGGCAGCAGCGTTTTCTATTGTTGTATTATAACACTGCAATCTCCAATCCGCCTGCCAAGTGTGGAGATTATGGCATTAACCTTCCTTTTCGTAGGAGAGGCCCTAAGTCCTGCAGTGGACTGTGATGGGCTGTGATGATGATGATGATTTCTGTAACTGTGAAAATCAATCAAAATTCGGTGCATCAAAGTTATTGGTTTTGTTCATAGAATACGGTTCATTTTTATATCACTTATATTATCTATGTGACGCGTGGCTCCGCTGTGACACAAAATTGGACCTTATTTTTTTAGCAATATATTCTACTTTGTTTGGCTCTCACACTTTTTGCTATTGAATTGTGAATAAGTGCATTTGGCGGAGTTTTATTTCTAGTTTTTTTATAGTTAGTGGACAGACAGACAGACGCGGAAAGCGACTTTATTTTATACAATGTAAAGGATTAAGCAGCTAATTGTGGGATCAAAACTCCTTTGTTACCGAACCGGCCTCAAACGTTATAGAATTAAACTTATTCACATGTTTTGTTAATTAATATCGCAAACAAGGTTCAGGCTACGTCGTATAACATTGTTAGCGTTGTTGTGTTCTGGTCTGAAGGGCAGACAATGTAATTGGGTAATTTCGGCAAATCTACTGTCTCTCACGGAGAATGCGATCCCACCCACGTCATCCACGACTGTGTGACTTGTTTCTTTGATTGTTATATGTTAAATTAGGCGCCTAAATTATCTTACACAGTTTGTTATTCAGGTAGTAGGGGTATATCAAGCGCAAGTCGGAGAGTAAAATATCGAGGAATATCAAGTTGTGTGATTTGTTCCCTATAGGAATTGTTAAATATTAAAATTATCTTACATAGATAAAATAATTTTACAATAAAATAGTACTAGGAGTTCATCAAGCATGAGTCCGAATGGAAATCGCCGTCTATGTGACTTGTTTTCTAGATTGTTAATTTTTTTATACCGCAAAGGTAGCAAACAAGCTTACAGCCGGCCTGATGGAAATGTTAAATTAAACACTTACATTATCTTACACAGTGTGTTATTGTGAAAGTAGTTGTCCGTCAAGCTTGAGTGCGACTCGACATTGCTATCTGTGTGACTTGTTTCCCTGATTGTTATATGTTTAATTAGGCGCTTAAATTATCTTACAGTTTGTTATTCAGGTAGTAAGAGTGTGTTAGAAGGAGTGTCTCGCGAGCGCGCTCCTAAGAAAAGTATTTTGATTGTATTTTCAATATTACGCTGTCGAAGCTAACGAAATTTTGTAGATGTGATCCAGAATCCAATATCTATGCTTATAGTTAGTCAGATTTTCGTTACAATGTATCGTTTCAAAGTTACGAGGAATTTTCTCCCACGCACACTAAGGTTGTGAAATGAACTATCTGGAGAGATTTTCCCTGGAGAGTACAATATGGAGTTCTTCAATAAAGGTCTCAGCAACGCGTGGGCGATAACCCCTGGCAATGCAAACGTCCATAGGCTGCGGTGACTGCTTACCATCAGGCGGGCCGATGTATTCCCTCGCCGTAAGAACATCTTGCAGCATTCAACTAATGTATATAACTCAAGAAAGAGACATTGGTACATGGCCGCAGTGGGATTCGAACCCTGTACCTCTCGCTTACGAGTCGGATACCTTAACAACTCGGCCAAGGACGCTCATTAATTCAATATCGGGTAATAAAAAATTAGTAGAGCTTCCCAAGTGCCTTCAAACTAAACAATTTGGCAACTATCAGCCGATAGAAAAGTATGCAGTCTGCAAAGGCTCTAGACTCATGAATGTTGCAATATCTAAACTAAATGTCCTTTGTACTACCCATTACATAAACATTAACTGATATTAGTATTACGTAGTTTAGTTAGAATGCAATTTGATCCAACAGACACAATTTGTGTAAATCAGCCCCAAAGAACGCAGTAAATATACGCGAGCTAAATTGCTTTGCGCTATCAAGTTGGATTACGTGAACAGTATACACTGAATTTAGATTTTTCGTAATCTAACTGAATACGTAACTTTATAAACTAACCGTTTTCACAATCTTACGGCTACATAACCGTTATTTTTTCCTAGTTTGAACTTTGAGTACGTAGTTCTTGCCGGCGTAGCATTCCATAGACAAGGCTATGGCGCGTAGCAAAAACCATAGCTCAATACAAGATCATTATAATAAGTAACCATCTTGGCGTTAATGTCCCGGTTGTGCTCTCGCGCACGAGCCATTTTTCAGGGTTTGACCATGATTCAGGGTTATGACAGATCGGGTAATTACAGTGGAACGACTGCGATATCCACTCTGCGACCCAACTATTAGGGGAACCTGACCATATTGGATCATGGTTACACATTCAGTCGCCTGAATGTGCATGTTTCATCACAATGTTTTCCCTCACCGTAAGAGCATCGGTCAGCATTCGAATAATGTACATAACTCAGAAAAAAGTCATTGATACATGGCAGCAGCGGGTTTCGAACCCGGTAACTTTCGCTTACGAGTCGGATCATTTGCTCGGCTGCCGACGCCCCTAGATTATAAACTAAAAGTATTAACATATATTTAGAATGTAACAGTTCACAATTTTCCAACAGTTTTAAGCTAACTGTATACATTAGATTGTAAACTAACCGTTTACATAATCCTACGGTGGAAATACACAATTATTTTCTTAGTTTGAACTTTGAATTCGTAATTCGTGCCATCGTAGCGCCGTAGATAAGGCTACGGCACGTAGCAAAAACCGTAGCACAGAAGAAGATCATTACTAACTCAAATTGAAAGTAAAGGTTCCATAGTCTTACTCTCCCCTCATAACCTCGATCACAGTAACATCAGAATAACATTGCAGTTAAAACATTGTTCGATCAACAATTGCATCGCAACTCAAACGTGTGATTGTTGTTCAAGTGACAGAATTCGAGCTGCAACTTAACTTGAATTCGGGCTTTTCCATTTTCTGGCACTTTAGTTGCATTATGGTTGCATTGCTCAGTTGCATCTTTCTTCTCTCAGATTAGTTGTAAAACTGCTTTCAATTCTGTCAACGAAGACGTGTCAAAATTCAAACTTCAAATTTCTTTAAAGAGTATGACATTACATATCTCTTTCAATCGTCGAAATGTTACTGCAACTGAGACGATTTCCGTACCAGAATCGAAGCCCTAAGGGGTGTCGGACTTTCCCCGAGCGCGAGCATTGCTTTTAGTCCAAATAGAAACAAACGTTCTCCATCCAATCTCTCGTACGGGCTTTAAATGCGTGCTTTGTATGGATCGAGGGGGGAGTGACGGCGTTTTTAGGAAAACAGAAAGAAAATAAAAATATTGGCGACCTGAGTGGTTCAGTTGGCTAACATAGTACAGTCTGCCAAGCAGAGGTGAGGTTCGATTCCCAGCCGGGTAGAAAATGAAATGATGAATATTAATATCTGTTACGGGTCTGGGTGTTATTTGTTAAGTATGTATTTATAAGTATATAAGTAGTTTATCAGTAGTCTGGCACCCATAACACAAGCTTTGCCTCTTTAGCGCTAGATGGCGCTGTGTGAATTGTCCAAGCATATTTATTTACTGTCTAGTGGCAGGTCCCCGTGAGTGGCAGTGCGCTTGCAAGACCGACCCAAATTTAATCTCGCAGATTAGGGGTTTTGTAGCGAAGTTATACAAGTTTGTGGCACTGTAACTATCTGAATACTGGTCTTTTCGAAAAGAAATTCTGGTCATCTAGGTATCTGTTAGTATGTCATAGACTGTGATGGCCCCGCAGGTTGTCCTACGTCATTGAGTACAAGAAAAATTCAACTTTGTAATTATAGTAGAAGTTTAGGAGACCCACAAATCATTGGACTGCCTGTGTACAATCTAGCACAAAATTATTATTTTTTGTGTAACGAAGATCAGCTTTTCGTAGCGATAGTACTTACATATCCTCTTATGTTCTAGAAGTAAAAATACCGGTCTGTCTCACATCCTCTTGGCAGTTTCGTTTTTCAGATACATTATAGTCACCAATAAGAGAAGTAACTTTAATAGTTTGCTGTTAAAATATGGTTCTTTGCGTATATTGTCATTTGCGTATTTGCCATGATGCGTCGAATTGATTTCAGCTGACATTTCAATGTAAAAAACAGCGCCGCCCGTTTGTGTCCCTGTAACACTCGATCTCTCCGCTCTTACCTTCTATCTTCGGGCGCAAAAGTGACGCGGGTCCCGAGTCCCATAACGCGACAAAATCGTGATAATGTCTAATTAAATCCCTTGGCACGTAACCGACACTGCCATGGAACTCGCATCGAATACAATTTAAATCGAGTGTAGCATTCTGATTGAACAGTTTGGTTTAGCAAATTTATCGCGACGTTTTTTTTGTGTAATAAGGCAGACAAACAGGTAAGCGCGCCACCTGTTGCAAAGTAGTCACCGCTTCCTATTGATATCAGCAACACCAGGGGCGCTACCAATGCGTTGCCCGCCTCTAATGAGACTCCTAATATACCCATCCCATGATCCCATGTCATAGTCCAAAGGACACACTGTGGCTGGGAGCTCATTCCACATCCGAATCGTACGGGCGAGAAACGTTCTTTCGAAGCTTTTTGTGGGCACCACTAGAGGGTCTACATATTCATGAATGTTATATTATTGAGAGTATTAAAAAATTTCAACGTTTCGAATTTCCGGAAAATAAAAAGTTGCGAATTGACAATTCTACATGGTGCTATTGGTTGCTCGCATAACACCTTTACACATTTCGATATATCGCCCCTTATCTTGTGGAATTCCAGTGACACAGTCCCGAGTTCCATGCCCTGTCTAATTAAATCCCCTGAAACGTAACCAACACTCCCATAGGATCCGCATCGAATACGGTAAGGGAACGCCTATGTAAATCGAATTTGGCTTTCGAATAAAACAGCCTGGCAACGATGGTTAAGCGAATTTGTGGCGGGTTTCGGGACATTTCAATACGTCTCTTTTTTATGCCACTAAGGTGGCAAACAAGCTTACGTCCCGCCTAATGGTAAGCAGTCACCGCAGCTTATGAACGTTTGCAATCCAGGCGCATCATCCACGCGTTGCCGACCCCATAAAAATCATTTCACCCCTTCCTTGAAGAACTCCATGTTGTACTCTCCAGGGAAAACCACTCCATGTAGTTCATTCCACAACCTTAGTGTGCGTTGGAGAAAGTTCCTTTGAAACCGCAAAGTTCGCGACCAATTTGGCTCCAAGACTTATATTATGGAGCAAAAAAAGATTGGAATGTTAGCTACCTTCACGGCTGAGCAATTTTTTTCTGCTCTGCGATAAGCGCCTCTATGTATGAAGATTGCCGACCGATTGATGAGTGACGACCTGAGTGGTTCAATGGTCTGCCACGCAAGAGGTCCCGGGTTCGATTCCCGGCCGGGCAGAAATTGAAATGATGTATTTTATTTTCTGGGTGTTCTATGTAAAATAAGTATTATTTAAAAGTATTTAAGTAGTATATCAGTTATCTAGCACCCATAGCACAAGCTTTGCTTAGTTTGAGGCTAGATGGCGCTGTGTAAATTTGTCCACGAATATTTATTTATTTATTTATTTATTTATTGCCAACTCGTTAATTCTACAATTACATAACAAATCATAGCTATATTCTTGCGAAAGATTCTTAGAATTGAATTGACTTAAATATGGTTTATTTCATACATTAAACACACACAGACAACTTAAGCTTATAAGCTACATAAAAACAAATATTTGGGTAGACTGAATAATCAATATATATGTAGGTATACACAGCAATAATTATGACTACCCTGCATAATGAAGCCGCATGTGTGTGCTGCAGCACAAAAAGGTTATGGCTCAGCACAGTATTGCCTGGGATAGCAACACACTGGTATTCTGCCATAACCCGAGTCAATATACGATAAAGTAAATCAAATTTATAAAATAGTGTACTTTATTTACTTAATAGGGTACTTTAAGTTACGGCAAAATAATATGATTCCGCGGTGTTCAGAAATAAAGAACAGACCGTAAACTGGTTGGCCTGAAATGGCCTGATGTAGGTACTGGTTGATTGAAAATGAAACCAGGGTAGTATGACTAATGTCTATTGAATGTAATGTAATTGAGAATGAATTTTTATTTATTAAAAAAGTACAAATAAGACTGGTTTTTTTGCATCTACCGCAACGGGTACAATGACACCGTCCGGATTATCGAGGGATCCAGATAACACTCCTGTGTACCAGCTTGGCCGGCTGGCTGGCTATGCTGGACTAGCAAGAGACATAGGCGCCTACCAGCTAAACTCTGCCTTAGAAATACCTCTAGCCGGGAATGCTTTTTACCCCATAGGGCTGGGGTGCGTACTTCGAATATGTGTGACAATCTAATTCATGAATTGCTTGACGGCTGACATCGATACCGCGGTCTATTTAACGTCCAGAATCATCTATTGACTCGTTAGGGAACTGAACACGCGGGATATACGTTTTTAAATTATAACACTCCTGTGTACCTTCTATAGGGGAAACCAGAGTATTTGAATGCATGGTCGAACGTTAGAAAAGTTTCAGCCTAAATTCGAGGAAAATCACGAAGAACCGCCGGTGAATTTTGGTATAACGTTAAAATCAAAATGTTTCTAGGAAACTATTTCTTTGGGCGTGTACAAAAAAATTTAGTTGGTAACGAAAATAACAGAGAAAAGGCAAAACAATTCGCTTTTTAAACAACACTCGACTGCCTACACAAGCTCTTCAATTCCAACGTACTCCCTAATTGATTCGTAGTAACACTCGGAAATTACTATTATTTTTAAGTAGTTTTTTGCGACGACTTCGTTCGCGTAAAAATCGGTTATTTCCAGACCCGTACCCATGGGAATCACATTGAATTTCGGAAAAAACTTACGCCTAAGTTACTTGCCGATAATGTAGTTTACTACAGGTAAAAGAATTTCTAAAATCGGTTGTGTAGTTTTTGTTTATCCATTACAAACAAACAATCAAATCTTTTCTCATTACAATATTAGTTTAGATTTATTATTATATTTAACAGAACTCACACGCAACGTACGTTTTCGATTTCTTTTCCCGGCGTTTCGGTAGTGTTACATCCACCGTGGTCACTAGAAGACTGCAGTGGAGAGGTGACAGCTGCGGTGATGTGCGGGCAGACTTCCTATCCTCACATAAATGCGGGTAGACGTCCCAACCTCATATATGATTTTCAATTTGTTGTTTATTCGGAACTTCCCGGCACACAACACTCACGATGTCCACGGATACATCCGACGATAAATCTTCAGTCTTAAATATAAGTTTTCAAATTCAAATTCAAAGTTTTTTTATTGAGTAGGGGAGACAGGGGCATGTACTAACAGATTTTACTATTTTATCAATTGAACGGAATTTATACTAGCTAGGGATATAATTTTTAAACCCTTTGAAGCGTCAACTACCTCTCTATGATTTTTAATTAAAAACCCCAACTAATGCCTTGTATTTTAGCCGCAAACATACGTTTTATAAAAAAAGATACTTGTTAATATTTGCCCCAGTTTGGGGGTAAATTTTAACTACCTTGGGGTAAGTATTAACAATAGTACCTTGATATGATTATGATAATATTTCATAAATATGAGTAGAAAATAAAAGAGAGTATATCATATTTAACGTTTATACTATCAGAAAGTTATCAACTTGTAATATTAAATTCATTTTTTGTACTATTTGTGGCAAATAGTACAAAAGATCCAATCTGGTCAGGTTGCCCTGGTACCAGGGTCACGGAGTCAGATAGCAGTCGCTCCGCCAAATCTTGGATCATGGTCAAGGCAAACCCCGGGCCGGGATATTAACGCCAAAATGATTATTATAATATTTTTCAAAAGAGTATTTGTTGCATAAAAAAACTTTTTAGCGTTAATGTCCCAGTTGTGCTCTTTCGAGGGCCCGGGGTCCGCCTTGACTATAGTGGAGCGACTGCCATCGGACCTCCATGACCGTGCTACCAGAGGAGCCTGACCTGAATGGATCATGGTTACACATTCAGTCGCCTGAATGTGCAAGTTTCGTCACGATGTTTTCCCTCACCGTAAGAGCATTGGTTAGGTTTCAACTAATGGACAAAACTCATGGCCGCATAGGATTCGAACCTAGTACCTCTCGCTTACGAGTCGGATACCCTAACCGCTCGGTCATGTTGCATAAAATACACGGGGGTAAATATTAACATGTTAATACTTGCCCCATACGATTTGTTAACACTTGCCCCAGAGGCAGATGTATCACAAAAATATAAATCAAAGAAAAGTACATTTATAATGTGGTTAAATGGAAACAAAATACTATACGAGATGATATTTACTACCATTTAAAATAATTTCAGTCCCGTTTACGTAAATAATTAAGCAACAAATCAAAAAACAACGAGTTAAATAATGTTCTTTTACGTGACAAAATTCACGCCTCATACATAACCTTGCTCTGCGGCATGCCATTGGCGACTGATAGGTCGCAACATGTCTGTGGTCATTCACTGACGCCTATAACTGTATGTACCTCAGTCGTTTATGTATAGATTGGCGGCAATCGGCCTGTTAATACATACCCCCGTTAATACAAGCCCCTGTCTCCCCTATGACATTAAATATCTCTTTCAATCGTCAAAGAGGAGAAGGTAGGAAAGTTGAAACGTAACACAGGTCTGAAGTATAATAATAATAATAAATATATTGTATTCAGGAAAGTTTTGTACAAAACCAGTGTTAAAGTGCACCCAGCACTTAGTGTAGGTTGCTAAAACTATTTGCACAACTTCATTTTTAAACCCTGAGATCCAAACTAGGCAAAAGCCTTTATCTTGGATGTCAATGTTCTGCCGTGGAAGCTATATAATGAGTATAATTTAAACAACCACATATACTTGATAATATGTGTAAAGAACGCGAGTGTAGTTTGAAAGGAAGAGAAGTATAAATTTATTCCCAAATCAAAAGCTGTATCTTATTTGACGATCGAGCGACGAGCTTTAAAAGAAACCGCGAACACCGGCCAAGCTGTTTATAATTACCAGATCGGAGCTCGCTCAGATCTCGAAGACTTATTAATTCGCCGGCACCAGCCGCGTTCTCGCATAAATTCCGGCGGCCTGTAACATTGGAGATTACACCAGCCATTAATTATTATAAGGTAAATATAGGAGACGAGCCAAGAAGACATTCTGTGTAATTACCGCTCGTTGCGGCTGCGTATCTGGAAGGCTTAGACATGGGGAGTTGTTAATGAGAGTGCCATGGTCATATCAACAGCCTATTTGAGCCGCCCTTTCCATAAAATCCACTCTTGACTCTTGCCCACACTCAGCCCACAAATGGGTTGAAGTGTATTTTTTTATGTGTTATTTGTTTATTCTGAAGTGAATTAAAAACCCTCCCTATAAGGCCATAAGGTTGATTGCCACCGTAGTATACCATCGCCTATTTGAGCCTCCCTTTCCATGAAATCCACTCTTGAGCAAGACTCAAGAGTGGATTTTATACAATGGGCTGAAGTGTTTTTCTTGCAAACCTTAATAGAGGTTTAGAAAAAGCCATTCTTGTTTAAAAGTTAGCCCTGCCTAATAATGTAAGCCTAGGCCATAAGCTTGTTTTCCTCCTATATTTGAGCCTCCTTTTCTATAAAATTCACTCTTGAGTCTTGATAAATGGGCTTTATGTAAAACCTCAATCGAAATTAGCAAAAAAACAATTCTTGTTTAGAGTAAACCCTCCCTAATAAGTCTAAGCCTAGGCCATGCTTGCCAAATCAAAATACGAATTTGCGGGAAATAATGATTTTAAAACCGGGACAAGGGCTTAAAAAGCGAGATCCAACAAATTTTGTTCAGAAGGGACCTAACTATTTTTGTTATTTCGAAAACAAAACGTCATCTTTTTTTGCAAATCAGGATGAGAAGTAAAATAAAATACCTTGTTAAATGAATGCCTAATAGTCAAATATTTACTATAAAGCAGTTATAGTTTAATTTATTTTTATTATGAAAACGATGACCCATGCGGTGGACCGACCAGATCAAATCTGCTTTGGGCGGTCCCTTGCATGGGTGGGCCCTAGCACAAGTGAGTCCGCTATAAAGCTCGCGCCGTGAGAGAGCGTTTGTCTGTTTCTCTCAATACTAAGACGAAAGAGATAGCAATGCCTATGTTGCGCTTTTTCTCGCTTATCGCGCGCGAGAGTAACTTGTGCTAGGCCTACAGGAAGACAGCAAACATATCGAGCTGGCAAGAAATCGTGAGGCGAGTGACAGCTGCCCACAACATATACCACGACAGCTCTGTCAAAAGCGTATCGCCCAAGAAAAGAAGAATGAAAACTATTAATTATTGTGTGGTCGATGTATATGCATGCGTAGCTAATTCCGAAAAGCGGGAGATTTAGGTCCCGCACACACCCCAAGTTTCGTTCTCAGAAACGGAACTCGCCCACTCTCCCACGGAAATATCACAAAGTAATTACCAGAAGGTCGTCTTCCTAGAAACGGCCGAAACGCGCGGTACGCTTTCACCTTCACCTTATTGGATGGGTTTAGCTAATATTTGGCTTTGATAGGAAAGTAAAAGCAAATCAAAATGGAATGCATGGCACATCCGAAGGCCAAAGTCCGAAGGGACTTTGGCTCCCTGTGTGTGTTCTATCGGCTGTACAATGGGGAGTGTTCCGAGGAACTTTTCGATCTGGTGCCCACAGCACAATTCCGCCATCGCACCACCCGCCGTGGGCTTGGTACTCATCCTCACTACGTGGACCCTCTGTTGGTCACGACGCGAAGGTTCGAAAGAACGTTTCTCGCTCGTACGATTCGGATGTGGAATGAGCTCCCAGCCACAGTGTTTCCTTTGGACTATGACATGGGATCGTTCAAGAGGTATATTAGAGGTCTCTTCAGAGGCGGGCAACGCATCAGTGACTCCCCTGGTGTTGCTGATGTCCATAGGCGGCGGTGACCACTTTCCATCAGGTGGCCTGCTTGCCTGTTTGCCTGCCGTATAACATAAAAAAAAAAAAAAAATGTCCACAGTTTATCAAGCCTTTTGAAGAGCTGAGCGACGCGTAACGTAATATAAGTGATACAAAATTGAATCTTATTCTATGACCAATACATTCCACTTTCATCTTGCTTAGCCGCTTTTTGCTTCTAAGCGCATTTATGGGGGGGTTATGGGGCCCAACCACCATCTCATGGGCCCAAGCCAACCTCACCTGCCCGCGGTCCCCCTGCTGACAGATGGACGAGGCTCTGGCGAACCAGCTTTCCCTAACGGGTTGTGAGGGGCGGATGGTAGTCGCCGCACGTAAAAAGCCAAAACACCGCAAAAATAGAATCATCATCGCGGACCCTAGCAGAGGCCAGGAGAAGCGCTAGGACGATGATGAATAAGCGCATTTATAGCAAACAAAATGCGGGTAGGCAGTATCATGCTACTGCCGTCAGTCTTCATGACTGCACGTCATGACTACATGAGTCCGGCGTCCGTCGTCCGGCGTCCGTCATGACTACGGCGAGTACATGAATTAGTTGCTCGACGCGTCTTCATTCGAATCGTTTCAATTTAATTACCTCTAGCTAGGGCTAGGCCATACACCTACCCGTACCCGACTCCTACCACTTCCCTGCCCTTTTTCATTTCGTATTTAGAACGCTTACCCTGCCCTAACCTATTTCTTTTCTGTTGATCCAATCACTATTAAGTAAAGTACATACCATCACCCGCTAGGATAACCTGAATATTCCCTGAAAATTTCATCAAAGTCTGAGTATTCGGAGTTACAAGTCAAAACCATACGCGCCGCAATTTTTGGTCCGTTTTCTTTCAATTGATTGCTTCATCAATTCATGGCCAAGGACGCATATCCATATCATTCCGAAAAGGCGCTGAAACGAACTTCGTTTTTATATAAGACTAATCAAGCCATTGACCGCCATCTCAACTGGTGGTAAGTGACGATGCGAATCTACGAACAGCCTACTCAGTCTAGCCTTGAAAGCGTTTATATGATTATAATGATCAGGGTATACGCTAGCAGGCAACCTGTTCCATTCCTTAGTAGTACGCATTATTAAGGGTGAACCAAAGCATTCCGTAAGGACGATCCATGACATAGGGATGAAGCGTTCGACCGGACGGCGTCTACGGCGCATGACGGCGCGAGCCCGGAGTAAAGAGGTCGTGCAGCTGCTCCACACACTCTCCGAAATGGAACCTGTAGACCCCGAGAAGGCCGACAGACGCGTAACCCTACGCGGAACTTAGTAGTTTTACGTTAGTAGTTTCACTTTTAGGCTATCGATTATTGTTTTCTTCATTGCTAGAATTTCAATCGTGCAACCCCATTCTGAAAAGATTTACGTATTCGCGAGTAACATATTTCCACATTCGGCGCTGCTGAGATCGCGGTAGCTGCCTGCAAGTAGTCTTGGAATTCTCGGTATGCTTCTCAGTGCTACGTGATTTACCTGTGTTGTTTTTACGTGACCTGAAAGTAATAACCTGAGATGGGAATCATATGGAAGTTAGATTTTCATCTCATTAGTGCAGTCTATAGTCCAAACATTGACTTAAACATTGTCAAAGTTTAAAAATAGTTAAATGTGCTGAAATTTGAACGGAGTTGCAATTAAAATTATAGAAATCATGGCTGTGTATGGTTGCATTTCCTTTGCCTATCCTCTTCAGGACAATAGTCAAGTATGGAGTCACATGTTTTATACTAATATAGGTTTATCAGAGGTTTACAGAAGGGATCAGCCTTCTTTAAGTTATGAAGCCGTTATTGAGCGTTTTAGGGCTAATATGCATTTGTGAATAATGATTTTCAAGCTAAATGTTTTATTTTAAAAGCTTCTATAAACCTCGCATACTTTTTGAATTTGAATAAGACCGTAAGTCTACAAGTAAACCCTTAACGTATGATGAGATCTTTTAACACCCGTATCTTCTTGACAAGCTGAGTGGTTCAGTTGGTTAACATGCTGGTCGCCACGCAGAGGTCCCGGGTTCGATTCCCGGCCGGGCAGAAATTAAAATGATAAATTTTAATTTCTGTTACGGGGCTGGGTGTAGTATATATAATAAGTATGTATCTATTTTAAAAAAAGTATTAAAGTAGTTTATCAGTTATCTGACACCCATAACACAAGCTTTGCATAGTTGGAGACCTTTTGGCGAGGCAGGTCATTTTCTGAGTTAATCATCTTCTAGATGTGTGAATTTCTCCAAGCATTTTTATTAATATTTTTATTTTATTCTACCACAGGTTCAGCCCCGACCCCTTCACCCCCCGGCCCATCGACCCCGAAAACGGAACTAGCGGAGCACAATGAGCTGACAGTGACATTCCCAGCGCTGGACGAGATATATCCAGTGCCCGAGAAACACTTTGGCACAGAGAACAACACGGTGGTGACATCGCAGACGGGCTCCACTGCGCTTCTCCCATGCGTGATCAGGAACATCGGGGATGGGATTGTGAGTAGCTCTTTTTACTAGTTTTTATTTAACTTGTTGTTTATAGCAAAGTTTGTATGTAACTGTGTATGTTCGGGGCAAAATCAAGCCTAAACTGACCCACTTCTCGGCGTTCAATTGAGCTGACAATGCACATTACAAATGGCACCATGGACCTGGTCTTATTATGGAGTCGGAAAGTAGCCATAGGAACTACTGAGCGCACCAAAATAACCTTATCGTGTTTAGGTTCTTTGGTGGATCTCGATGAATACTATACGCCTAGGTGTATTCAAAGTCCGATGATGAGGATGACGGAAGGTTGCCATAGGAACGCAAAAACATATTCCCATACTATTTCGGATTTTTCGAATAGTCTTGAATAACTAATACGGCGCGATAAAAGATTGTTATGAAAAATAATTTTTCATTTGAGAACTCTTATGTTCATATCATCATCATAAGAGATCTTAGCACTAGCTTTTGCCGTCGACTTCGCTCGCGTAAAGCGAAGGGTTCTATCCGCGCTAACCACATTGAATTTCAGGATATATTAAAGCCTATGTGTTATTTTATTATATGCTACATTACTGCCAAATAAAACTCACGGTAAGAATATCTTTTGGTATTCAACTAATGCAAATAACTGAGGTAAGAGTTATTAGTACATGACGGCAGTGGGATTCGAACCTATCGCTGACGAGTCGGATTCCTTATCCACTAGGCCACCGATGCCCTTGAACACCAGTAAGACAAAGAATTATCTCGGCGTTAATGTCTCGGTTGCGCTCTCGCGCACGAGGGCCCGCGGTCCGCCTTGACCATGATCCAGGGTTTAGAAAATTGTAATATTTCGATTTCAAACCACTAACTAAATTTAAATAATCTAGAATATATGTTTAAGGCTACAATAGATGAAGAATATTTCAAGCTGTGAAGACCCACATAATATAATTGAATTCGTTTGTCACAATACAAGGCTTCAGATCCAATTGAAATGTTACCACAAAACGTTAAACAAGGGACAATTAATTATTGTTGGTAAACTCTAAAAATGTTTATCTTCCATTGAAAAGGCTATCAGAACAAATACAATATTATTTTTGGCATCATAACAAACAACACTTCAAAATAAAATTCTATTCTCTGTTCTTTGTGTAAAGTAATAATTTATTTGTATTAATAGATTTGAGATTGAAGTGTCAGTGTCAGAACGTCAGAATTTCAATGACGTTACAAGGATTTTTGGCGCTTAGATGAGTGCGTGGTTGTCAGACATCAATTCCAGCTGTCTGTCAAAAGTAGTTCTGATTTCTGACATGTGCCAAAAGATCCTTGTAGATCTGCACATATGTCAGCGGTATATAATCTACATCACGGACCTGATAAAAATACGGACTGATACTCTCTAAAATCATAAGTGAAGCATAACAATGGCCACCAAATTATGTGTGTCATCATCATCATCACAGCCCGTAACAGTCCACTGCAGGACTTAGGGCCTCTCCCACGAAAGGGGGGTTATTGCCATAATCTCCACGCTTGGCAGGCGGGTTGGAGATCGCAGAGTTTAAATATAACAATGGAAAATGCTGCTGCCCATTTTCCAGACTACGGAGACTCTTGATCTTTTGCCTCGAAAACATTAGTCATGAGTGTAAGGGGTTGGTGCTATTCTACTCTGCCGGACACCACACGGCCATATGTGTGTGCGTGCTTTGAAACTGTCACTGGGTCACTGACGTGACAGCGGTGGTACAAAATCAAACAAAATGTGAATCTATCTGTTCGAATACATAGGTAATATACAACAAAATAAATTGTCAACAAATTGTCCTTGTATGCTCCACTTATCTGTAGTGTATAATGGCGTCCGAATTTCCATTACACATTGGCTAGTTGCTAGTTTGCCTTCGTAGAGTGAATTGAGTGTCAACGCGTGTTTCAAATATGATGTCGAAACTAAAAAATGTAAATTTACCTCTGACTAGTGCAAATGTTAGTTTAGCATGGTCTTAATAAATTGCAGTGTGGTACCCACGAGTGTAAAGTTATTAGATACCTATGTCACCACCTTAAATTAAATTAAATAAATAAATAAATAATAGTGGACAAATTCACACAGCGCCATCTAGCCCCAAAGTAAGCAAAGCTTGTGTTATGGGTGCTAGATAACTGATAAACTACTTATATACTTTTAAATACATACTTATTATACATAGAACACCCAGACCCGTAACAGAAATTAAAATTCATAATTTCAATTTGTGCCCGGCCGGGAATCGAACCCGGGACCTCTTGCCCCGGGAATTACATTTCACCATATATTTTTTTGATACCGCATTATATTTGTACCCTCTAAAAGGGTACATGCGGACCCTCTTGTGGTGACCACGCGAAGATTCGAAAGAACGTTTCTCGCTCATACTATTCGGATGTGGAATGAGCTCCCAGCGACAGTGTTCATAAGGTATTTTAGATGTATATTTAGTGGCGGGTACCGCATTGTTAGCGCCCCTGATGTTGCTGATGTCTATAGGCAGAGGTGCCACTTTCCATTAAGTGACTCGCTTGCCTGTTTGTCTGTCGTATTTCATTTAAAAAGACATCCGCGTACCGTACCTGCGTTTGTGCATTTCTCTCACGTTTCCAGATATGTTTCTATTAGAAATGTATTTCTCAGCTCACACAGATTACCAATGTAGGTTCTAGGGTTGTGTAACTTCAATATTTTATTGGAAAATCAAACACCTTGGCGTTTATTACACCTAAGCTAAATTACATACCTACATACATACATAAAGCTCACGCCTAAGCTGCTCACTGCGACATTTTGCTCTGACTAAATTCAGAAGCAAAAAGCGTGGAAACAACGAGAGCCCGGGGTCCGCCTTGACCATGATCCAAGATTTTGCAGATTAGGTTATTACAGTGGAGCGAATGCCAACTGACCTCCGTCCTTCTGTTACTAAGTAAACCTTATCAGAACGGATCATGGTTTCTCATTCGCCCGATTACGCAGGCTTCATCACGTTGTTTTCCCTCGCCGTAAGAGCATGGGTTAGTGTTCAACCGTAACTAATGTACATAATTCAAAAAAGAGTCATTGGTACATGGCGGCAGTGGGATTCGAACCCGGTACCTCTCGCGACGTACTAGGCCACCGACGTTCCATGATTCTGTGAGGAATAATGTGAGAATTGCGTTGTTGTTAACTTATTTACTTTTTTTTGGTAATTCTTGTTTATGTGAAGTAAACATTTGCTAATTACAAGTATTTTATTTTCAAATGTCAGTATTATACGTTGTATGTTCAAGTAAATTATCTAACCGACCTTTCTTTGATTTTCTGAATTTGTTAATGTCGTTAAATGTCAGCAAAGTCTGAGAAATGTTGATGTTACTCAGGTTAAATATTGACTAGCCTCCTAAATGAACACTATAGGTACCTAACATCTATTCCCTTTCATCTTCAAAAATTATTAAACCAACTAGTTTATGTTCACCAATTAAACCTGCAAATTCAAGCATTGGCTTCAACAGGGTTTGATGCTAAAAAGGATTTTACCCAAGAATAAATTAGAATCGGCAACGAAATGTTTATTTGCCAGAATATTTACATTTACACGGTTTAAATCCAACACATCGCTTTGCAAGTGACTGTTAGCATAGTTTACTTTGAAAGAGTGAGTTTGAGTAAAGAGTAATTCAAGTTTTGATTAAATTTTATGTTCGCCTTACCCTTAGAGGCAAAATGGATTTAATTCATCCATGTTTAAACGCAAAATGTCCAGCAAAGTCTTTTAACGTAAAGGATTTTAGATTTAATTACGTTTTCGGTTGAACCCAAAACAAACCAAAGTAAAATTTACAGACCATGTATTTTTAGAGAAATACATAAATCTTTCTTGGCATAAACACTAAATTTGTGTGTACGACGCCTCCTTATATTAAACAGTTAGTAAAAGATATAATGTATGTTTTAAAAATAATGATCTGAGCGGTTCAGTTGATTAACATCAGCCGGCCGAGCAGAAATTTTAATTTCAATGTCTTTGTATAGTAAGAATGGCAACAATTCCTTACTTACTTACTGCGCTGGCTTAGCGACACAAACAGGTTCTTGGCCTCCGACACCAAAAGACGCCACTCATGTCGAACCTGAACGGTTTCCTTCATCTGGATAGATCCTTCAGCACTTCATCCAGCAGGCGGTATCTTCTTACGTGACGTATCTAGGACGTCCCACTGGACGTCACGTAAAAGCATCGGTTAGTGGTATTTAGTAGCTCGGTAGCTCTCGCATACGAGTCGGCCACCGGCGGTCTCAAACACTGCCACAGACAGGCGAATCAGACAGACGAAATCATATCAACCGAAAGACGCCCACTGCTGGGCAAAGGCCTCCCAAAGAGATCTCCACAAAGGCCGGTCCAGTGCCTTCCGCTACCAGCTGCTACCTGCGATGTTTACCAGGTCGTCGATCCACCTTGTGGGACGCCTACCCACGCTGCGTCTTCCGGTACAAGATCGCCACTCAAGAACTTTACTGCCCCATCGGCCATCTGTTCTTCGAGCTATGTGCCCTGGCCCACTGCCACTTTAGCTTGGCTAAAGACATACTGTTACACCGACAGCTAACAGATGCACAAATATATACATATACACCCAAATACATATAAAGACCTGTGAAAACCCCCCTTTTGGAATAGGTGACTAAAATAAACCGCAAATCAAATATAGGTCATGTGTTGCAGCAAATTGGACCGAACCCTGAATAAGACTGAACTGTGTTTGCTAGCTGGCATTTGCTCACCATTTAATTCAATGAGGCCAGCTGTGATTCAATTTGCGTTTATGTCAATTTTCTGTCTCGTATTTCCCGTATGCTGTTATGAAATGGCGAAGCTGTTGGTGATATTTAAAGTATGGTAGGTATAGTAGGCCGTGTGGTGTCCGGCAGAGTAGAATAACACCAACCTCTTACACTCGTGGGTGCCGTAAAAGGCGACTTATGTATTCGCGGTAAAAGATCTACAGTCTCGGAAGGCTGGAAATTGGGCAGCAGCGTTTTCCATTGTTATATTCACAACACTGCGATCTCATCAAGGGTGGAGATTATGGCAACAACCTTTCAATTCACGGGAGGGGCCCTAAGACTTGCAGTGGACTGTTATGGGCTGCGATGATGAAGTATGTTTCAGGGTGTGTCCAAATCTCGTGGACGCGTAACGAATGCATTGCAGCCAACGCACCAATAATATTGAATGATTGACTGTTCGATTTATTTAAGGTTTAACGGGATGGGACATTAACGCCAAGATGATGATAAAAGCATGCATACAACGTATATTTGTTGTGTTCGTAGACACAAAAATCTACAAACACGTCATATCAAATCTTCACTTGAAAACAGCACTGAATTATCTACCGCAAAACTTTGAAAATCTATTTATAAAAAGTAAATCGGGATTGCAAAGGTTATCCGTCTTTGTACAATTTCAACCTACATGTAATTTAGTACACGGCGCCGTGAACAAAATAAATTGCGTACCGCTAATTAGCGGGCCTTAGAATAATGTATATTCAGCAAAAATGAAGTAATTACGCTTTTCATAATTAGCCTCGTTTATTAACAAGAGGTTGCGTTACATCCCCATTGTTTAGCGGGGTGGGGCCACGAAATGCGCAGCACAAGGCCAGTGGTAGCGGTAGCTTTGGATCATCATCACAGCCCGTAACAATCCACTGCAGGACTTAAAGCCTCTCCCACGAAAGGGGAGATTACTGCCATAATCTCCACGCTTGGTAGGCGAGTGTGAGATCGCAGTGTTTAAATATAACAATGGAAAATGCTACTGCCCATTTTCCAGACTACGGAGACTCTTGATCTTTTGCCTCAGAAATATTAGTCGCCTTGTACGACACCCATGAGTATAAGGGGTTGGTGCTATTCTACTCTGCCGGACACCACACGGCCAAAGCTTTGGATATTCATTTTCATTTGTTCAAGTTTCATAGTTTCAAGGTTCTCATATGAACCCGGTACACAGCACCAATTAATTTGTTAGTTACTACTTATATTTACAATAAATGGATAATGGAGGCGACGGCCTGAGTGGTTCAGTGGTCAACATGCCGTCTGCCACGCAAGAAGGTCCCGGGTTCGATTCCCGGCCGGATAGAAATTGAAATTGTGATTTTTTATTTCTGTTACGGGTCTGAGTGTTCTTTGTATATTAGATATGTATTTAAAAAAAAGTATATAAGTAGCAGTAAGATATCAGTTATCTAGCACCCATAGTACAAGCTTTGCTTAGTTTGGGGCTAGATGGCGTTGTGTGAATTTGTCCGTGATTATTTATTTAATTACAATTTTTAAAATTAATCTTGTGAGCTTGTCAAATCAAAGTACTATAAAATTAAATATTATGTATTACGTCAAACCCTTCATTATTTAAAAAAATATATAAAATGCTAACACCATTGAGCAGCTCTAGCAAAAACAAATGACTGGCGGGCTGTCATTTGTTTATGCACGACGCGCCATGCTAGATTCGACTTTAAGTCTGCTGATATAAATTTGAATATCATCTGTATTTGGAAAAGCGACTTAAGACCTATTCTAATTTAATGTTCGCGACTTACTGCAAATCTAAACAATTTAGATAGAAATTCTCAACTCAAATGTAATCAGCAAATCGTAATCGGTTTACGAAGAATCCGTAATGATCTCTCAAAAACATATCGCAATAAATTTTAAATGATAAATGTTAAAAAATTCAATTAATCGTGTTTTTGGTTATACGAATACTAGATAACAGTTCCAAGAAACACAATACTAAAATTTCACGTATCTAAATCATAGTTAGTTCAAAATGTTTTTATAATACTTAATGGTTCTTAACCATTTCGATTAAACTGGCTTTCAGATAGAGATAACCGCATCTAAATCGGTCCATGTCTGCCTCAGACAGACACACAAAGCCACAGGTACACACGTCAAACTTAACTCCCTTAACACTCCTTTTATTCGTCGGGGGTTAAAAACGACTAAATGGATTATCATTAAATTTTGCAGTGTTATTTATTTAATACTTTATGCACAAAATAGTACAAAGGACTTAAAGCTTTGTAGCTTTATCTACCAGTCTACCCCAAAAACTGGTAATAAAAAATTGCAGGCGGTGCACAAAAATGTACAACAACATTACACTTACATTTCTAATTAAAAATACAATTCTACCCACTAGTATTCACATACCGAAACTAAAAATTTTAGTGAAGTACAAAAAACCAACAACAACAAGATAGCAGACCGTACTTGACTATCAATTTCAATCAAGTGCCTACCTACCAAGCTCACTCGCAAAAGTAACCGGTGAAAATGCTCTCGAACAGCTTTTTTGAAGGAAGGTTTGTTGGAGCTTCGTCTGATATCGACCGGAAGATCATTCCACAGCCTTGCTGCCATTAAAGAGAAAGAGTTTGCGAGAAAACCAGTGCGGTGAAGTGGATGATTTAAAGAAAGAGTATCAGAAGAGCAAAGATTGCGCTTATGAGTATCGCAGAGGAATTGAAATTTACATTTCAAATACTCCGGTACAACTGGATCCTTCAGTATGGAAAAATGAAGAGAAAGAACGCGCAAGTTACGGCGGTGCCGTATAGGAAGCCACTTCAGCTTCTCACTATATGATGAAATGTGGTCGTATTTGCGTAAACCATAAATAAAACGGATACAGTTATAGATTGTTGTTATAAAATAAAAAAATAATTTTCTTGGCGTTAATGTCCCGGTAGTGCTCTCGCGCACGAGGGCCAGGGGTCCGCCGTGACCATGATCCTGGATTTGGCAGGTCAGGTAATTACAGTGGAGCGACTGCCATCTGACCTCCATGACCCTGTTACCAGGGGAACCTGACCAGATTGAATCATGGCTACACATCCAGTGGCCTGAATGTGCAGGTTTCATTACGATGTTTTCCCTCACCGTAAGAGCATCGGCTAGTATTCAACTAATGTACATAACTCAGAAAACAGTCATTGGTACATGGCCGGAGCGGAATTCGAACCCGGGACCTCGGGCTTACGAGTCGTATACTCTAATCGCTCGGCCAATAGATTGTTGTTATAGATTGTGATAAAAAAACGTATAGCCTATACAGACACATATACTATAATCTGTAAATTCAATATACGAGTAATTCCCACGGGAGCACGGTACAACAGAATTTTATCCGGCGAAGTTTCCAGAAAACGTAACTCTATTTCAATAGAAGCTTCATGGACTTGCGCGAAATTAATCGAAACCAACTAATTAGGTAGCTATTTACTCCGCAATAAGCGACGGTAATGGCTACCCATTAACATTGTCGCAATTACCAACTAATTACGTTGAATAATATTTAATTAGCCCCCGTTAAAATGCAAAACGTTTACTCTGCGCTAGAATTTGCAAATGAAAAAATATTTATGGACTCTTAGAGGCCATACAGAGGTATGCGATTTCTGTATAATTTGTCCCAAGTGTTTGTGCAATTTTGGTTTCTGTTCTATTATGTGTTATACTATGACAGAAAGCTTATTGTATTACTAGCTTTTGCCCCCGAACTTTGTCCGCGTTGAGATCGTTTTTATGACAGTTTTTGTTTTTCCCGAGCGACCATTATAAATGACCTCACTAATGTTGAATGTTGTTAATACGGAGAGGTCAAGCTGTACCTCTAGTTCTAAAATTATTATTCTGTTACTATTTCTTCATCGCCCCAAATTTTTTTTGGAAATATATTCAATGTACAGACACACTTTTTTTTACTCTTTTTATGTGAATTATAATATATTTGTAAACAAACATTGCACCCGCAGAGTTACCGTGTCGCACCCGCGTAGTCGTCGTGCCGCACCCGCGTAGTCACCGCGTCGTGTGCGCGCCAATAGGGCCGACTACGCTTTTTGTGTCCGGTTGCTACGCGGTGACATATACCCGGCCCTTACTGTTACAGTTTTATTTCTGCAAGAAGTATCCAGCTAGTTTAAATTCTATAGAGGTTCAATAAAAAATTTATATTAGGTATGTAAAAAAAATCGTCTTAATGCCTGGCATCCAACTAACGTACGGGCATCACTTTTATGTCTTTTTTTGTATGTTATACGGCAGACAAACTGCCAAGCAAACCACCTGATGGCAGTAGTTGCCAATCCTAAGCGTTAACCTAACCAACAAACGTCGGAAACCTGCCGACTCCCAAACTACTGAACCCACTTAAACAAAACTAAGGATAATCTAGATTAACTTGTATCATCATCACTACATAGTATAAAACAAAGTTGCTTTCTCTGTCCCTATGTCCCTTTGTATGCTTAAATCTTTGAAACTACGCAACGGATTTTGATGCGGTTAATAGATAGAGTGATTCAAAAGGAAGGTTTTTAAGTAAAAAAAAAGGGTAGGTAAGGGTAAAATAGGTGTACGCGTACGAAGTCGCGCCGGGTCCACTAGTTTTAAATAAAGTAAATCGAATCGAAATCGTTCCATCCATTCGAGCTACGATGCTACAGATATACAGATACGTACGTCAAAGTTATAACTCCCCACATTTCGCGCCGAGGGTTAACGGGTGACATTATATCCCTTTTTATACCACTAACGTGGCAAACAAGCTTCTGGCCTGCCTGATGGTAAGCAGTCACCGCAGCCTATGCACGTTCGCAATACTAGGGGCATCACCCACGCATTGCCGACCCCGTAAAAACCTATTCACCCCTTGAAGAACTTCATGTTGTACTCTCCAGGGAAAACCTCTCCAGGTAGTTCATTCCACAACCTTAGTGTGCGTGGGAGAAAGTTCCTTTGGAACCGCACAGTTCGCGACCAATTTGGTTCCAAGGTGTGAGTATGAACAACTTGTCGGTGGCGAGCGGTGCGATGATAGAATGTAGCTGTAGGCATCATGTCAAACAGTGTTATCTATACTGTAATATTATAAAGAATTAATTTTTTGTTTGTTTGTATTGAATAGGCTTTAAAACTACTGGACCGATTTCAAAAATTCTTTCACCGTTGGAAAGCTAAACTATCCCTATATAGGCTATATACCCGTGTACCCGTAGTGGTACCCGTGCGAAGCCGGGGCGGCTGCTAGTTTATTATAAAAGTGTTATAAAAATCGCCTTTTTCGTGGCCACACCGAGATTGCTTGTTACGTGTCGAAATCCGAAACCTATTCCCTGTCATGCCCGCGTTTGGTGAACGCGGAGCGTCACGACTAATATTATGGTTCTTAGCTAGTACAAGGCTGTTGTCGAGTACCAAGATTTGTTAGAATTTTTAAATCAGCGTTTGAGTGTAATTTTTATTATTTTATTATTTATTTACTTAACATTTTATTGCACACAGTAAAATACATAGAGAAACATCATACATATAGACGACACAACAGGCACTACTTGTTTCTAAAAGAAATTTCTTCCAGCAAGCCTACAGAAGAGAGATGAGATAAGTAAAGCAGATCGACGTGCGCGATATAGAATACATACTAAAATACTTAAACATACTTATCTTCTCAAATAAAATATAATAAATATAATATAAAATTGTAATATTAATACAATACTATACATACATATATATATAGAACTAGACAGAGATAGATAATGGTCCTTGAAACGTTTTTTAAAGTCTGTAGTGACGGACTGTCCAGCACCTCATGTGGAAGAGAGTTCCAAAGTCTAGTGTGTAGTCTAGAGAGTTCCAAAGAACAGTAAAGGAATAAAGGATGGGATTTTAATGGGAGGATGAATGCTGTTTTTTTATTCTACGCAGTGACACGTTTGTCACAGCAGGCAGCCCACTTGATGGTAACTGTCGCCTGTAACATCTACCAATCATTCAGGTTGCAGGCAACAAAAATACTAAAAGTAAAAGTAAAATCAAACCAAAATGCTGAAAAGTAGGTGCGTTGTCACTGTGAGGACTAAGATGAAATGCCTTACCTTTCTTTAACCCTGCCGAACCTTATCTTTCAAACCAGAATACTGCTTGGCGGCAGAAATAGATAAGACGGTGGTACTCACCCAGGCGCACTCCTCAGGCTTGACAGAGTCCTACCAACTGGACGGTGGTTCGTGCCGCGCTTGGTGGATTCGTTGCCGGACGAAATCACCGCAGAGAAAGAAAATGAGCGCAAATGTAAATTGTAGGGGGGAGGTGGACGAGGGGACGGTGAGTGGACAAAGTATAATCATTGCCTTAATACAAAGCGTAACATTAAAATATAGTACAAATTGTGTAAGGCTTACTTTGTCCTCGTCCTGACCAAAATTCAAAATTTAATCAGTAATCAGCAGTAATCAGAGCTAGAGAGGCATTATCACTCGTTTATTCACGTGCTGTGTAAGCCCCAGAGAAAAATAGGAAATAGGTGTCCAAACCTACCTTAACCTTTGACGACCTGAGTGGTTCAATGGTCAACATGCCACGCAAGAGGTCCCGGGTTCGATTCCCGGCCGGGCAGAAATTGAAATGATGAATTTAAATTTATGTTACGGGTCTGGGTGTTCTATGTATAATAAGTATGTATTTAAAAGTAAATAAGTAGTTTATCAGTTATCTAGCACCCATAACACAAGCTTTGCTTACTTTGGGGCTATATGGCGCTATGTGAATTTGTCCACGATTATTAATTTATTTAAACCTCTCAGGTGCTAAAGTCAAACAAGAAAGAATAGACACTGCATTTTTTAATCCAGCACTGTCAGTAATCAACATCATTGGCCTTTAACATCTATTGCAGATGATATAAACAGCGTCACTAGTGTTTGAAGGAAGGGGGTCCGTGGCCTAATGGTTAAGGGGTCCGATACGTTAGCGAGAGGTACCGGGTTCGAATCTCACTCTTATGGCGAAGGAAAATATCGTGATACAACCTGCACATTTTGGTGACTGAATATGTAACCATCCAATCCAGTCAGGTTTCCCTGTTAAAAGGGTCACAGTCCGATGGCAGGCGATCCACTATAATTACCTGACCTACCAAATCCGGGATCATGGTCAAGACGGACCTCGATCCCTCGCGCATGAGAACACAACCGGGACATTAATGCTAAGACGATTATTTTAAGAGGAGTGTTTCCCTAACGCGTCCCAAATAAACGAAGTCTGATCATATTTTCAATATTACGCTATCAAAGCCAATGAAATTTTTTAGACGTGATTCTGATATCACTATATCTGTTATTTGTCAAATTTTCGTTAAAGCATATCAAATCAAATCAAAATTTCTTTATTGAGTAGGACATTAAATATATCTTTCAAGCGTCAAAGAGGAGGGGATAGAATAGTAGGAAGGAAACACACAGTGAGTCGTAGGCCGCCCCAGGACCGCAGCACATCCACCCCACGCCGACAATGGCCGGACCGTGTCCGACAATACCAAACAGAGCCGGTCAGTGCATGACAGTGCCAAGCAGAGCCGGACCGCGCGAATATCTTTAATTTCAGCTTTAAGATCAACCATTGTTAAAAAAGTTCCACTTTTATACGATTTTTTTAACAAAAATCTGTCATACCACAGACTTAAATACCTATTACTTCGTTAATGGATTACGTATACAAAATTTAATTGGCTTTGGTAGCGTAATATTGAAAATATCATCAAACTACGTTTGTATGGAACGCGCTCGGGAAACACTCCACTTAAGTAGGGGTAGATTGAAGTACGGTTTTTAGTTACTCACGAAGAAACAATTGCTCATTACTCTTGTCTTCAACACTCATGAAGTCTATCTCAAACATATAGTGGCCTTCAGGTTACTTTGACAGATTGCGGAAAAATGAGCGTACTAAATTTATTTTACTGGCAATAATAAACTATATAGAGGAAATATACCTTGACGCTATTGACTAGTCTATAACCTTAATAAGCCGTCATCGTTTTTGAAAACCATAAAAATTTGTCGGTTTATACTGTTTAACTTTGGTGCTAATATACTACGTCAAATGTTGACATATTCTAGGCTAGATCTTTTTCCGAAACGTCTTTATTCTAATTTCACAATCGGGACATGTCAGTTTCTTTTTACGTCACGTTCCTTCTAATTCATGTCGCATTGTTGGCAGTATTCGAATTCTGTTCCAGAATACTACATCCTTCCGGTATTGCTACATAAAACGCAGAACTAGCGCCACAATTGGCAGGTCACCTCTGTCGCGGTCAAGCTTTAAAAGGATCATTGACCTTCTTGGCTCGCACGCCTCGCAGTTCTTCCACAGTTGCCAACCTAACAAATACAATTTTCTCAATTAACGAAGAAACAAGTTCCTTGTTGTTTTTATCGCAAATAAAACGACACTATGGCGCAAAATTGTTGTAGCACCACTTTACGAGAGGCTGTTAAACTCCAACAAGAAAGCGAATAATTGTTTATTAACGATGTTAATTTTAATACAAGAGCTGGCCGTAAAAAGTCGAGGACTTATGACCCTCTGGCTCCAAGGGCAGGCAAAGGAAACGTTTCATGGGGCATTAAGTGAGACGACTCGCGCTTGGCCAAATTAATTGTTGTTGTGTTAACACCCCTGTTGGGACAGGGGTGGCGCTGACTAGTTTTTGTTTTTTTCGTTTTTGTATTTTTTTGGTGGTAAAAATTTCGTAATGGCTGTCATTTATAATCTATAATTTTTTTGTTTTCATTTTCTAAAATTGGTATCGACCGTATTATTATTCGTTGTGTCAGTGCTTCCGAAGACCTTAAACAATAAGAAGATAATGATTTTTTTTATTTTGTCATCAGTAATGATGACCAACAGCATAATAGCTTATTCTCGGAAAATACGGAAAATATTTTTAAACATACACCACAGACCAAAATCAATTCAGAGAATTCATTTGCGTGGAGGTTGGTTATTTAGACTCTGATTGCGAACACAATCTGGTCAGATTCCCCTGTTAACAGGGTCACGGGAGGTCAGACGGCCGTCGCTCCACTGTAATTACCCGATCCGCCAAATCCTGGACCATGATCAAGGTGTACCCCGGACCCTCGTGCACGAGAGCACGACCGGGACATTAACGCCAAGATGATTATTTTATTATTTTTATAGATTACTAGTGGAACCGCCGCTGCTTCGTCCGTGTACACCTACTTTACCCCTACCTACCCTTTTATTCTTGCTTATAAACATTTCTCTTGAATCCCTCTATCCGCCGAAACCGCATTAAAATCCGATGCGTTGTTTAAAAGATCTAAGCGTACTTAGATACATAGGGACAGACGGCGAAAAGCGACTTTAAACGTATAGATGTCAAAATTATCTCGCAAGCACCAGCCCTAGCAGCCATAACTGCGTCCGACCAACCCGAGCGTGTAACTGCCACCAGTGACACTCGTCCGATTAGTGCTCCGTTTTTAACTGCCAACCAGCCACTGCCTCTGGAATCAGTACTTAGCGAGAGAGTGTAACGACTGAATGATAATAGGTAATAACCGACAGATGGCGGTAAAATGCTTGCATTGTTGTGTTCTATGGTCTGTTACAACAAGCCTCTTCCTCTAGGCAAGATTTGTCTGTGGATTCGCGTTGTAATGTTGGTAAACTGTAGAGTGCCACAAACTTATCTGAACCGGTGACGGCGTCGCTATTGTTGATAATAAAGTTACATTTTAAATAGCGACACTTAGTTCCAGTTTTGGCCACCGGGTCAGATAAGTTTGCTGTGGGAAACAGAACGCAACTGTCATTTTAGGCGATGCCTAGGGACTAAGCAACGGCCAATACACTTCCTAACTTTAAGCGTTACCTTGTGTTCCGCTTTGAAGGAGGTAGTCAACAAATTATAGACAACGGGCATTTAATCTCAGTTCTTAAAGTGACATCGCACATGCGGCTGTGGAGTTTTGTTGCCTGCAACCGTAATGCGTGAATTGTAGAGTTATGGGCTACAGTCACCGCTTACCGTCAGGTGGGCTGTCTGCTCGTTTGTCACTTAAATATATGCCCGTACACCTAATTTAACCCTACCTACCCTTTTTTCGCTTATAAACCTTCCTCAAGAATCAGTCTGGCAAACGTCCATAGGCTGCGGTGACTGCTTACCATCAGACAGACTGTAAGCTTGGTTGCCACCGTAGTGGTATAACAAGAAATAAAACTATCTATTGTTGAAAACCGCATTAAAATTCGTTACGTAGTTTAAAAAATCTTTCTCATAAGGTTGGTCAAAATCCGTGACACAGGTAACAGGTAAAGGTTACAGAGTTATAGCAAAATGTCAATATCTATACTACAACTGCAAGCGTTACCATAGCAATGGCTGCGGGTAGTAAATGCTGCTCTTTTCCGAAAGCGTGCCGTTGACATTGACATTATTTGTTGGTAACTTTTCATTAAACGTCATCGACGGCAAAGCAACAACGTGCAGTTCGTGTGTATGAGCTCTAAAGTAGCATATTGGCCTAAAAACTTTAGAGCAAACTAGTTTGACCTGAAATGATGTTCAGCCGATAAGACATAGTGATAGCAATCACTTAGTCCTGTAGACATAGGCAGATATCAATTTGATTAACTTGATACGGTCCTCACAAACCTGTTTCGTTTTCTTATAGTCATTGTAGCCTGAAAATAAATGACTTTAATTTTGTCCAAGGGAGTAAGATAAATTTGTTTGGAATTACAGTGGATTAGAGTTAATCTGTGGAATCAAGAATCTGATATCAACAAATCCTTCTTTATGGGAAGTCACAGTTTTAACCCCGGAACATTATAAGGATCTGCGGGATCATTGAGTAATCAAAGAAAGACTTACGAATTTCGTGTAGGGTTCTGTGAAATAGAAAATTGAATAGTCCTAGTTTCTGCAAGCAATATTACGGATTAACACTGGCTAGAATATGGATAATCTGGCTGAGTGGTTAAGGTATCCGATTTGTAAACGCGAGGTACAGGGTTAGAGTCCCACTGCGGCTATGTGCCAATGACTCTTTTATGTGTTTTGTACATTAGTTGAGGGCTAACCGATGCTCTAACGATGAGGAAACATGTATGTTCAGGCGACTAAAGGTGTAACCATGATTCAATCTGGTCAGGTTCCTCTGGTACCAGGGTCACGGAGGCCAGATGGCAGTCGATCCGCTGTAATTGTTTTTTTATACCACAAAGGTAGCAAACAAGCTTATGGCCTGCCTGATGGTAAGCAGTCACCGCGCGTTCGCAATACCAGGGGCATCACCCACGCGTTGCCGACCCCGTAAAATCCTTTTCACCCCTTGTCTGATATGCTAAATACTGGGTCATGGTCAAGGCGGACCCCGGGTCCTCGTGCTCGAGTGCGTAACCGGGATATTAACGCCAAGATGATTATTTTACTGAAGCACAGAATATTGATACTACTAAAGTGTTAATAGGAACAAATCATTGATGTATCAACGACAACCATGATCGCAGTAATTGTAAAACTATTAGCGGAAAAGTCTATTGTTCTTATTCATTTATAACAGCCTGAATCATCCCACGTGTCGTGTTAGGAGTTAAACTGATCGATCGTATCCGAAACTCCACGCTACGCTCCAAAATACAGATCGCTGATGTAGCCTCCAAAGCTGGAAAACTGAAGTGGGATTGAGTCGGTAATATCTGCCGCATGTCGGCGGAGTTATTGGCCAAAACCGCGTAAAATTGGGCACCCAGTACCCGAAAACGACGTCGTGGCAGTCCCAAAAAACGGTAAAGAGATGAGTTGTTGTCATTCGACAGGGACTGGCAAACCATAGCCAATAGCGAAGTATAGAAGAGTAGGGAGGAGGCCTTTGCTCAGAAGTGGGATGATTTAGGCTATTGATTCTACTAATACTTTATTCTACTAATATAATATTTTATGCCAGCGAATTCGTTCGCGTTGACCACTCTTTATAAAGCGGTCGCTAACATATTAAATTTATGATTATTCATACAGTCTGTATCTTGTAACTTAGACTTCCCGAGAATGTTCAGTAGTTTAGTGGTGAAAAGGTAACAGAGTTGCTGTCGCATTTTTAATATTAGTTTAGATTAACAACGACTAAACAAAAGTTTAGAGATTCGCAGCGAACTAATCCGACAGAGAATCAAAGTTACCGACATAGCGTACAGAATTAGTAAGCTGAAGTAGCTTTGAACGAGTTTCTTAGTCGAGGCCGCGAATCAGCAAGCGTAATGTGGGTGCTATAGTAGCTATAAATAATAATAAATAATCATTTATTTCAGAATTTAAGCAATTACATATTTTTAGTAGATGATGGGTAGGTACATTAATTCAATTTACCATAAACATGTCAATTCAATACTTATGTCAATTAATCAATTACAATAATGTCAAATAATTAAGGTCAGCATAAGAAGGTGCAAATAGATTGGCAATTATGGATAATAGCGGTCCTTTCTGTCGGAACTAAATTCGTATGAAATCAGAGCGATTTTCGTGATGATACAAAGGGTCATATAACGGATTAAACAGAGAGGATTAAACGTTGTTGTTGATTGTTGAACGATAATCTACTTACTTTAAATGTAGACAAGACAAAGTAAATGACTTTTTCTTTGTCCCCGAGGAGTTTACGAGTACTCCATATTTTCTCACTCCTGTTCCAATCTATCGATGGCCAGGATGTGTATGTGTTCTGAACTTGCCTGCCTCAATCTTCCACAATATTGTTTCTTTCCGCTTACATATTTACGGCCTTACCGGCAGACTACGTAAACTAAAATGTGCTTTACATCGGGGCATCGACTTTTGCTGTACAAAACGTAGGTTCATCCCCATAATATGGAGAACTGCTACCACCTATGGGCTGGTGTACCCCAACATCAACTTGATTACATCCAACGCCGGGCTATTTAATTGTGAGTACATTTTGTGTTGTCGATTATCCACTTTTAACAAATCGCACCTTCCGACGATCGGATAGATATCATTCACACCACTTAGATGCCTTTCTTTTTTTTTTATAAGAGGGGAAATCTTTGAAAGATACCACGTCACCCGGGGGAATGACGGTGGACATGTGGGATTGCCCAAAAGAGGACCCTACCCACTAAAACCCCACTATGTATCCACAGGCGCTTTTTATCGGAACACCATAGGACCTATTAGATAGTTTTCGCTATGGTGTTCCAGCGTAAACCCAAACAGTGTTGGGTCAGTCAACATATACAGGAAACGTCCTGATACACTAGGACGTCTCCCAGTCATGTGGAACCGTGCAATGCAGAAAAAGAGACCCCCGTCTCTTCTCCGCTGGACTACTTAGATGCCTGGCATCCAACTGATGTACGAACATCGCGAGTCTTTTCGTCGCGCACGTGCAAGTTGTATAATGAGCCCTCCTAAAGTCTTTCCTTTGCACTATAACATGGGGTTCCTCAAAAGACATTAAAATAAAAATAAATATTCGTGGACAAATTGTACTTGTACTATGGGTGCTAGATAACTGATATACTACTTAAAAACATACTTATTATACATAGAACACCCAGACCTGTAACAGAAATTAAAAATTCATCATTTCAATTTCTGCCCGGCCGGGAATCGAACCCGGGACCTCTTGCGTGGCAGACCGACCGGATGTTGACCATTGAACCACTCAGGTCGTCAACCAACCTCAACATTACCTCAGGGACCTACTGCATCCTAGACGACGGTGGCCGCTTGCCATCAGGTAGATCGTCCAGCCGTGTGCCTCCCTTCTCAATAAAATAACTAATATGTGTATTTAAAGCACATCGTGATGTCGCTGATGTCAAGGTACTTAGAATATGTACCTCTATTATTGATCTCTGTATTGGTATTATTGTGTTTATTTCTAGGGCGGTTGTGATAAGTCCTGTCTGTTAAAGCTCGAGTGTGCACAAAGATCGCTTTTGAAGGTGGACTGGCGACTGCAGGTTTCCTACTTTCAAACTACGTAGAACATGTAGGGTTATCTCAATGCGTAAACTTTTAATACTACAGCTTACGCTGTGAACTCATTTCCAAGTCCCTTATGATCTGTTAAATCCACCCGCCACTCCGATTTACACTGTTTGCTGCACGGTGTAAACCAATACTAGTTTTTCCCAGCATACTTCTTTGCGAGCTTTATTTAGAACAAAGTAATAAGTGTAAATCAGAATGTAGGAAAATCGTGACGTTGTGGCTGATGTGTCTTGATTTTGACAGTACTAGAACAATCACAACTACAATTTAGATTTATTTATTTATTCGTATGGCATGAATAACCAAATCGCTAATTATAACTTAGGTATGAACACTAAAACTACAAGTAAATATCTAAATTCTTCACCCATTGGGCTGCGTTTTCATTAAAGAGAGAACAAGTCCACAGTGTATTTTCGCAATGTATGTAATTAAGATTCTATATACACACATAAACTCTCTCCCTCTCTCACACACCCACACATTCAAGTTTTATTCTAATTGTTTGTTACATATTTCTGATTTGAACATGTTTTTAAAACACTTGTTTGCGAAACGATGCCTGGAGTTTTGTAAACCGGTTCTAATTAGACTAACATAGACGCCAGCTCTCGTTAGTTACTCGTGTGCTATGTATATTGTCATGACTAATTAACAATCTAACCTGCATTTTCATATAAATTAATGTTTTAATGTTTTTTAATACCACAAAGATGGCAAAACTGTTGATGAAAGCCTATGGATGTTTGCATCACTCACGCGTTGCCGACCCCGTAAATACCTTTTCACCTTTCTTGAAAAACTCCATGTTGTACTCTCCAGGGAAAACCTCTACAGGTACATTCCACAACCTTAGTGGGCGTGGGAGAAAGTTCCATTGGAAGCGCAATATTGTGTATTTTGTCAAAACTTCGTGTTGAAATTATTTGTAAAGTATCGTTTTAGTAAATTATTGCCTAACTTCGTTTCTAATAAATTTTCAACTAACAAAATTTTCACTATTTCATGAAAATTCAATTAAGTCGGTGTAAAACAAAATATTAGGTCAAACTCTTCTACTTATACCAAATTTTAATTAGTACGGTTATTTAAACTATTATAGCAATTATTGTGATCATTTACAAAAGAGTTCCAACCGAGACGTTGACGTCAATATATTTAGCATCTACAATAGTAGTGAGTAGAATTAATCGAAAATGGGGCTTGAGGTGGAACTAATGAGCAGTTTTCTAATAGGTATCTAAAGCATTCCTAACCACTCACTAGATGGCGCCCCGACAATTTTGGTAATTGATAATCGCTTGAAATAGGTTCTTAGCAAACAGGATATAAACACTGGGTACGTTGTATTGGATAATATTGTATTTGTCAATAGTTTTCAACCATTTTAGAGGTTGTAATAATAATGGAACAAAGTGCCAACTGATATAAATATTTCTTTTTACACTTCGTTTAACCTTTAACAGTTATTGTTATATTAACAAACATTTTATTTTTAAGTTTAGTATTAGTTGGCTGCATGAAATCACTGCAGCCATCATACATATTTAAAAAATATTACCAAAATTGTAGGAGCGCCATCTATTGATGATTTTTGAAACCAACTATTAATACATACTGGAAAACTCCTCATTGCAATAGAAATGATTATTGCGGCAAATGGTAGGTAATACGCTTCTAATCAACATACTATACACGTGTACTTCTGGTGTTTTTGGTGTAATAGTTCCCGAAAGGTCCTATTTTCTATCGAAAACAGTGCGTCCTACAGGAATATGATCCATAACAAAATTAAAGTCTATAAAATTGTCTACAAATTTCGCTTCACACGCTTTTTCGAATTCCCAACCGCTAACGAGCAGCACACTCTCGGTTGTGGCGGTAGGCAAAATACCCTTTTGTTAGGGAATTGTATGAAAAATAAAGTTTCAAAAGGCGGCCGAAAATAGGTTTTTCGATAAAACTATTTCTACACCGCCATAGATGAAATGACGATTTGAGAATGGCCAGACGAATTGAATAGGTGGATGCTGCAAGCCGAGGACAGCAATAGACTAGGACAACTAGCCGATGACGCTAATGATAATGATGATGATGTACAAAAGCTACTAACCCTTACATTTACCTTAATATATGTATGTATGTATAGTATTTATTATAATATAATATATGTTTATTCTATCTTGATGTAGTTAGTATTGTATTTTGGTAAGTTACAATCTATCATCACGCTTTATAAAGCACCTACTTACTCACTTTCTGCATTGTCTACTGGTTGACTGGAAGATAAAGCCTTAATGGCTTTAAGTCCGCCAATTGTATTATTGTGCAATAAAGTTTTAAATAAAAAAAATAAAAAAAAAAATTGTTCCAGGTATCATGGATCAGGCGAAAAGACTATCACTTGCTGACAGTTGGCCTCACCACCTACAGTTCCGACCAGCGGTTTCAAGCCATCCATCTGCAGCATTCAGAGGTACGATCTCCAATATTTTAATGTACCTTACATACTTAAGATCGTTGTTACGATGCACTAAATAGTTTTCAAGGCAATTGAGTCTAAAAGTGTCTTCTATTTAACTTATCACCCCTGCTAAGATGTGCGTTTACGTTGACGTGGGCTCGCAGATTTTAGGCTCTTTAAAAATTTGTGTAACCCGCGTCACGAAAGAAGAGACTTGTCAAATGGCAGTGGAGGGGATTACGCGCAGGTAATCGTATACAGCGCAAGTCGAACCACGTGACCTGCCAAGTCTCTTCTTCTTTGACACCAGTTGTAACGTGACGATATTATTGTGTACGTCCACGGTATGACGGCAACACGGGGAAGTAAATTGTATGGAGATATATGAAGATGCTTTTAAATTTCCGGTCACAACGATGTTATAACGTGCACGTCCACGATATCACGCTACGATATTTTGGTTTGACAGCTTCTCTCTGAAACTGTTCCGATATTTTTGCGAGGTAGTGCGTAGCTACAAGGGTAATTTATGTATGTGTGAGTTAGTCCAGGTGCTCGCGTTCCCCCGCTGAGCTACAGAATCTAATGATAAAAAAAGTTACCATAAAAAATGCTTAAATCGCGTTCGCGACTGAGAATGATTGAAAGCATTTAACGTGGTCGTGGATGTCTACGATATATCGTGGAAGTCTACATCCACGATCACGAGGTTTACCTTGGAGAGTACTACATGAAGTTCTTCAAGAAAGGGGTGAAAAGGTTTTCACGGGGTTGGCAACGCGTGGATGATGCCCCTTTGTATTACAAACGTCCTTAGTCTGCGGTGACTGCTTTCCATCTGGCACGCCGTAAGCTTGTTTGCCACTTTAGTAGTAACACAAAAATCCTCCATTAATTATCAAGACCAACTCCATCTCCGAACTATTATGGCTTTTAATACTGATGATAATGATTACAGGATTGGACATTGAAAGTGCGATTCGTCCAGAAACGAGACGCTGGTGTCTACGAGTGCCAAGTGTCCTCCCATCCCCCTACAAGCATCTTCTTGAGGCTGGATGTCGTTGGTAAGCTTTTTGAATATCTTTTTCTGTGTTGGGGAAAACTGGCGGAGAGCATTTTTGTTATTGTCTAGGGAGGTATAAATGTCAGCTCGATAGTAAGTGGCCATCGTCCAGGATATCTGTACAGGGGAGCGGATTCGGTGCCGGCGTTTGAGATACCGTGCGACTGAGTTCCTTCCGACTTTACTAAAATTTTAGGACCATGGGACCATAGCATTTTGAGAACGGTCCCGCTTGGCACCGATCTAAATCAGCTTTATATATGCAATTTTTTTTAGTACATTTTAATGTAGGTTTCTAAATTGTAGTTTTAATATATAACCAAAGTGCAACTATATGCATCATGGTCACAGGACGACGACGGGGATGGATTGATGGGGAAGGATTGTGAAGGTACGCGGTAGGAAACCCAGAACGTATGCGTATAGACGGCATCTCCTAGCTATGTAACAACAAACTTGATCTTGAACTCTGTTGCTGAAAAGCAACTATGTACCAAAACAAGGTCAAAACACCAAAGCTAACACGGGATAAGTTCAAAACGGTCCCGCCTTTAATAATACGTTACAGTCGAGTTTATTATATTAGAACGAGCATCCCATCCCAGCCTACAAAGAGCATAGTCTCCATTTGAATGTCACAGACGAAAAACACGCCAAATCCGAGCCACAACGTTTTCAGCGTGAATAAAGTCATTTGGGTAAGCGTTGTTACAACGAGTAAATTCATATAGGAATATAGTCTCCATTCGAATGTCACAGACTAAAAACACGCCAAACCCGAGCCATAACGTTTTCAACGCGAATAAAGTCATTTGGGAAAGCGTTGTAACAACGTGAAAATTCATAGCGGGAATTTTAATTATTTTCGGGTTACGACGCGCCACCGGCCGGCCATTGTGGTCGGCTGCGTTGTTTTCAGAAGGCTTAAAGCATTAGCATATAAATGTGCAATTAAAGAATAGAAAGGGTTAACTCGAAAAAGGTCGAAAACGGATATGAGTCGCGCGAAGCTGGTTTTTATGGCGGTTTTTGACCATATTTCCTAGTTCTTTTGAGTGGTGGATTTTTTTTTTTTAATGATTATAATAATAAATCTTTAGGAGCCAAGAGCTGGCGCTTAAGCGGCGCTTCATACAAATTTTATGTAACCTGCTTTATTCATTCTTTCAAGGGTTTGACGTTTATAATGTATGTTTGTGCAATTGGCCGTTAGTAAATATGTCCAAATGAAATGGATTCTACATCTTAATAATATCAATCAACCAATGAATAAGAAAGATAATTTTCCGTTTTTTTATTTTACGCAAATTGAATTGTCCGCAATGAAAAATCTTGTCAAATAAGAGGAAAATACAGTTTTACCACACAATCGAATGGAGCTACGATTATAACACTAATCGAAAACGAATCGAATTTGATATCAAATTACCAAAGAATCAAAAACGTGTCAAATTGTGATTGAGCTGCGGTTGCGATCGAATGACAATTCGAGCGAGCTATTAGTAAATTTGCGGACTCTAGACCCTGTTATAAAGTAGTCAAAGCCGCCAATAGAAACCCGCAATACTCGGGCAATCGCGAATTCATTGGCGGCGTTTGAAATAGGTGTACACCTTTCGTGAAGGTTTCAAGAAGCGATTTCTTCCACTTAACTGCAATATTATTCCACAGAGGCACGTGCGCAGATTTCGGGCCCCACGGAGAAGTACTTGAAGCCAGGGTCCACGCTCAGGCTCCAATGCTCAGTGGTACAGACTACCGAGGCTCCAGCCTTCGTGTTTTGGTAAGTTAGACTAGATTTATTATTATTATTATTTGGGCAAGATAATATACACCATGACTCAGTCTATCTATAATCACTATAACTATGTGTTATAAAACAATGTCCCACGGCGCGTTTGTCATTCTATTCGCGATAAACTTTAAAACCACTGAACGGATTTTCATGCCGTTTTCATCAATATATAAAGTGATTTATGAGGAAAGTTTAGGTGTATAATTTGTGAAGGATATTTAATCCATGCGAAACCGGGAGCGATCGCTAGTTAATAAAAAATAAAAAACCATTTTCCGATTGTATATTCGCTCTGAACCTTTTGGGTTCGTAATTGTCAGGACAAAGCCTGGACAAAGCATGAACGTACTATCCGAAGGATAAAGTTTGTATGAAAGAAGAAAAGCAGGAAACACCGAGTATTTTACATATCCTGCCAAAGGAATTGATAAGGGATTATTCACAGGATTATTTAGCATTATTGGACATTGGCAAGATACATCAATCATATAGGACTGATTATGCTGATACTGAGTTACCTACTGAAGATCAGAAGGTCTAAAAAGGCCACATTACCGTTTCATATTATGATTCATAGAGTGCCACATTCTTGATATGAATCTGATCCGGTGGCCAACACTGGAACTAAGTGACGCCATTTTGAATTGTCAAGTCAGAGTCAATAACAGCGACGCTGCAGATAAGTTTGTGATAAATTAATATGAATCATATTATAAAACGCAATATGGCCTTTTTAGACCCTCAATTTTATAAAGTGGAAATTTATGAAATAACACTTTATTAACTACAAAAATAGTTGATGTAAGCCACAAAATAATAACATACGGGCTTTTATATACGTTTGTACTTTGTGGTAATGATTCTGCCGACGAAAATGAGATTTATATTCTATTTTAGCTGATTTTGAGGAATAATATGAAATTTCACATTTAAAAATGTGAAATATTTCAAGAATTTCGACACTTATATCGTAGATTATTATCATTATAACAATTTAGTTCATGACAAAAACATAACCACAAATTCAACCCTGAATAACGGAGGCGCCGACCCGCCTACCATCCCACCATACCATACCATTTGGTGCGGCAAATCTATGCCGAAAATATTCATCTCTCAGCGGAAGGTAGATCATCTCTCTAGATGTTCGAAAGCAGAGTGGGCCTTATGGTTAATTGGCGGTGGTGCTTAAAGTTTGTGCTCCGAATTGTGTTCTGTACTAACCCGCCTCTTTGCGCTCTCATACCTACTCCACTGGGATTGCCCCGTGTTCATGGAAGACGTGCAAAAAGGCGCAGATCAGACAAATCGAATTACAGGCCTATCGCTATTACCTCCCTTCTCTCTAAGGTAATGGAGTGTGTCATAAACACTCAGCTCCTCAGTTACTTAGAAAAATATCTTCAGCGACCGTCAATATAGTTTCCGACATTGTTGCTTCTAGTCTACCAAACACACCGTTTGGCTTTAGCTGTTGAGAGTCAAGGTGAGGCGCTGGCTGTTGGTCTAGATATAGCGAAGGCGTTCGATCAGGTCATAGGGGTCTTCTATCGAAGTTACCATGTTACGGGCTTCCCGAGGGATTGTGCAAATGGGTAACGAGATTTTTGTCCAGAAGATGCATGAAACCTGTATTTGACGGCTGTAGCTCCGATAGCTTGGATATTAACGCTGGTGTCCCGCAAGGCTCGGCGCTGTCTTCAACTCTGTTCCTTCTTCATATCAATGATATGCTGCCCATTGACGTCATTCATTGCTAAGCGGATGACAGTACTGGCGACGCTTTTTATTCGAGTCGTGCCAATAATACTCGTTCCATAGTAGAGAACGGTCGCGAACTACTTGTGGGCGCCTCATATAATATTATTGCCTAAACTTGTATCATGTACTCATATTTTATACTAAAGTGTGTACTATTTATATATTTACATTAATTAAATATTTATTTATATATTTATCTAAGCTACAATACATTCACACGGTACAAACACACAAATCCACATTCACAACATTTTACATAATTAAAATCACTCAAAAACTACTTGACCAATAATTCACAAGCATAGTCGGGTGAAACCCGTAGTATGCGAAATGCATCGTAGACCGTGCGCTTGCACTCGCCGCGTGTACCTACATTCACGTTGTTCGGTCTACCTTCATATCGTACGTTCAATGAATGAGTGAACGATTACGTTGTAAGATGGCGATTGTTGTTAACTTAAAATTGGATCTACTTTATATATTAATGGTTTTTTAAATGTATTAATCCAAACATTGTGAAAGCAATAAACTTTCGTTACAAGTGATTCCTTCTGTGAGTTTATTCGGATAATTCCCGCGGAGAATACTGCGATAGATAGTGGTGAGTTGTCTACCTACCCACATACTTATGCCTAATTTCGAAGGTACTCTATCTAGAATCTTCGATTGGGGACGACTAAATCTAGTCCAATTTAACCTAACAAAGATACAAGATGAGATGGGATCGTGCAAGAGGTATATTAGAGGTCTCATTAGTGGCGGGCAACGCAGTGATAGTGCCACTGGTGTTGCTGATGTCCATAGGCGGCGATGACCACTTTAAGAAACTTTAAAAAGAAAACAAGTATGCGAGTTCATCGCCAATAAAGTTCCATTCGTTCCTAAAGTGACACATCATAAATTTATTTTGTATGCTGATGATATTGCATTGACAGTGACTACAAGCAAAAATAACAATTTAGAGGCACATACTAATGATATAAATAATACATTGAACTTAATAGTAAATTGGATAAATCAAAATAAATTGCAAGTAAACCTAACCAAGACATATTATATAAATTTTAATAATTTAAAAAATGACATCAGTAATTGGAATATTAACTATAACGGACAAATCCTTAGGGAAGCTGAATATATAAAATTTTTAGGTGTGATTATTGACAAAAATCTGAATTGGAAACAACATGTAGAAAATATTTGTACAAAAATTAATATATTTGCTTATCCCATATACAAATTAAAACGCATATCAAGTATAGCAACTTGCAAATCAGCATATTATGGGTATGTTCACTCTATACTGCGATACGGAATTATTATCTGGGGCAACAGTACGGACGTCGACCAGGTTTTCTTAGCCCATAAAAAATTTGTGAGAGCTATTTATAATATAGCACCGTATGAGTCCTGTAAATCTTTATTTATAACATCAAATATCCTACCACTGGCATGCTTAAATATATTATTTATTAGAAACATGCTATTTTGTAAAATGTAACAAGGAGCTATTTAAAACCTCAAAGAAAATGTATCCCAGAAGTACCAGGCATGCGCAAATGTTGGTAATTAATACGTTACCGCACTCAACATTGTTATTAAAAAATTGTTATTATATGTGTGTACAAAAGTATAATAAAATTCCAATAGATATAAGAGAGTTACCGTTACAGAAATTCAAACGAGCTCTGTACAAGTGGTTGATGCAGCACGTCTTTTATACCGTTAAAGAATTTTTTGAATATAAGAGGCCCAGTTAAGTTTAGTTCCTACGTAAATTATAAATACAAAATGTTTGCATGTCACTTCCTCTGACTAAATATGTAGATCAATGTTGTACTTTATGACCTGTATATATATGTACCATATTTAAAGCAAATAAATGAAATGAAATGAAATGTACCTCCACAGTTCCAGAATAGGTACATCGCTTACCATCTCAAAGAGCATTACTTAGGAGTCGACATATTCAGGGACCACGAGTTTTGCAGTTATTTGGAAGAAAAGGTCAAGCTCGCATCTAAAGAACTGCGTGTTCTTAACAGATCGAACCAATATTTTGCTATCCGACTTTTGCTATCGGTTAGGTTATTGTCACTACTCTCAGCAAGAGATGTCGCCCAATCCATTAGTGTTTCATCTGGCCACAAGGCAAAAATAGTACAAGAGAAGGCAGTTGCAAAAAGTGGCCCGAGATACCTTTTAACGGTTTTACAGAAAAGCCTTTGTGTTGCGGATGCGAAGGGCGTTTTTTTTATTTCACAGTGGTGCTTGTTCTGTGACGGAATGGTTTTGATCTAGTAAATGAATGAATGACTTCAAACCCAGTGCCAAGATAATGTGTTTTTCTGAGTTATGTTTATTTAGGTGAACATTAAACGGTGCACTTACGGTGAGGGAAAACACCTTGAACCTGCACATTTAGGCGACTGAATGTGTGACTATGATCCAATATGATCAGGTTCCTCTTTCAACAGGGTCACAGGAGTCAAAGGGTAATCGCCCTTTTGTAATTTCTGGATCTGGCAAATCCTGGATCATGGACAAGGCGGACCCCGGGTTCTCGTGCGCGAGAGCACAACCGGCATATTGACGCTAAGATAATTCTTTATATTGACGCCAAGTGAATGAAACAATAACAGGTTTAAGGGAGAAATAGAACACACGTCTGAGATGTCTCATATGTGTCATTGTACACCTAACCGACGCGGGCACGTACTACACGCGTGTCGCGCAAGGCATATACTAGGTCCCCTCACTGTCAAAGCCACGATTCCCAAAGCACTGGAGGAAGACCTAATAAGTAAGAACAAATACAACTTAAAACATAACTTACATTCTGTTAAATCGTGGTTAAAGATTTGATGCGGTGGGCATTTGGATACAGTGAACGTTCTGATGTAGTGGTCGTTTTGATACAGTGGACGTTCTGATCGAGTGGACATTTTTAATACTGTGAACATACCGATTGAGTGGCCGTTTTAATACAGTGAGCATTCTGATGGAGTGGACGTTACGATACAGTGGGCATTTTGATATAGTAGACCTTATGAACCTAAAGGACTTTAAACAGTAATATTTTTCTGCGGTATTCTGAAAGGTGTAGGATTGGAGGTACTTCCCCAGTCAGGCAGAACCAATTCGAACGGTATATCCCGCTATGCCCTATTCCTCTTAATGAAATATCTCTGCCTTCAAGCAAGAATGCTGGTTTGAAGGATAAGCTACTCGTAGGGTTTAAAATTTACCTACGATTCTTGATTATTGTTACTTATAACGTACACCCGTATTCAGAAGCGTCAGGTCTCACAGTGCGCGCGAATGCTTAGGGTTTAATACTAATTTTTCATTTAATTTTATTAAACTAGCCAGGCATTTGACCACCATCTCACCTTGGTAAGTGACGATGCGGCCGAAGATGGAAAACAGCCCATTCACTCTTTTTAATTTAAGCGTCGTTGCTATTATGAGCCATAGTTACCACTATTCATAAGGCGTGGTATCTGCTGGTATGCTGGATAAAGTTGTATGAGAAAAAGTTTTTAATGACTACTAATTTATCTTAATCGATTTCGCAAAAGCGTTTGACTTCGACCTTCAAAGAGCAAAGTCGAAACTCGGCAACGTCTCTCATACTAATGGCTATTAAACTATCATAAGTTGCTAAAGTGGTATTAAAGTTATATTTCAAATTGTTGTTTGTTCTCATTAGTTTTGTGCCGTCTGCGAAACCATATCTTACCATTCTCTTTATATACCTTATACCCTACCCTTCACATACCCTACACCTGCCCTACACCTACTCTGCACCTTACAGAATATCGCAGCTAAAAATACTCTTTTATTGTATTGTGTTTCTGCCCGTGAGTAAGGTTTCCAGTGCTCCATGGGGTGGGGATTTGGGGAACCGTGGCTTTGGCAGTGGAGTGGCTTTTGCCTTTTTGCTGCCAGAGCAACGTGTTATAGAGGTGGGCAATGCATTTGCGATACTCTTGGTGTTGCTAATGTCTAAAGACCACTTTCTATCAGGTGGCCCGCTTGCCTGTTTGCCTACCGTATGACATAAAAAAAAAGTTTGATTTAGCTGATAATCATCAAAACTTCCGAACCGATTTCAGAAATTCTAACAGGAAACTACTACATTCCCGAGTGTCCTAAGATACTTTTGGTCTCAGAATAATAACAAGGTCCTCTTAGATAGTTCAATAAGTAGTTACAAAGGTCCGAATTGCGAGTGAACACCGCAGGGGAGGCCAGTACATGTATAAAGAGAAAATACTTGTCTGTTTGTCCTGAAAATATTTCAAAAATCCTTTCACCGGAATGAGGATCAATCATATGGTAGAATTTTATAGGTTTATTGGTGAAATCTGAACACATTTTCATAGCAATAAAACCCAGTGAATGAATTTTTAAATGCATTTATAATTTATAAATGCCTAATGGTTTGAAGGAAATGTCAACCGCAATGAAATATGTGCTTTATTACGTGTTATGTAAGGTTTACCCGAGTGTCGAATGACGTAATCCGAATGACAAAATCACAGTATTCTATCGCGTATATCTTGGAAATTTCGCCAATTAGGACAGGGCCTTACACATCACGTGATTGAACTAGCGTAAGCGATCCTCAATCTTATCCGCAACATCTCTCACTCGGATGTACCCGTTACGGACTCGGTCGAGTCGTGTAGGCTAGTATAAAGAGGAAACCCTACGTAGACCCTCTGTTGGTCACTACGCGAAGGTTCCTAAGGACGTTTCTTGCTCATACGATTCGGATGTGGAATGAGCTTCCAGTCACAGTGTTTCTTTTGGATTACGACCTGGGATCGTTCAAGAGGTATATTAGAGATTTCTTCAGAGGCAGGCAACACATTGGTAGCGCCCCTGGTGTTGCTGATGTCCATAGGCAGCGGTGACCATTTTCCATCAGGTGGCCCGCTTGCCTGTTCGCGTGCCGTATAACGGCATATAAACCGTATATAATCTTGTATTTTTTTACAGAAATACCTCGAAAATCCACTCACAAGAATTGGCTTACCTACTTAACTATCTACAATAACAAAATAATTCGTCGATACATATTAACGAATTTGTGTACACAACGCTGCGTACCCTTGAGTTCCTAATCTATTGGAAAGCAATTTCGACCTAAATCCAATCAGGATAAGAGTGACTCTTCATTAAGTTGTTCAAAAAAGATATTGAGCAATTTAAATGAGCCGTCCTGTTTGTTGTTTTTATTAAAGCTTTCTCTTGGTACTTATGTCTGATGAGTTTCATGAGAAACGTCGATAACGACTATTGTTTAAATTTAAAGCCTAGAACGTTTTAGTTTTCAATTTTCTAGCTAATCCTAATATAAAAAGTTATATTAGGTGTTTACCTATGAAACAGCAGATTTGTTCGGCGAAAATGTAATTTTCAAACCAGCAATTTTTAATTTCATGAAAATTCCAAATTCCATTACTATTAGACAACATTTAAATACCTCGTGCATATCGCTTAATTGTGATAACTATTTTAATAAGGAGCGTCGGTGGCCGAGTGGTTAAGGTAGTGTAGAGACTCGTAAGCGAAAGGTACCAGGTTCGAATTCCACTGCGACCATGTACCAATGACTCTTTTCTGAGTTATGTACATTAGTTGAGTACTAACCGATGCTCTTACGGCAAGGGAAAACATCGTGAAACCAGCACATTCAGGCGACTGAATTAAATCTGGTCAGGTTCCCCTGGTAGCAGGGTCACGGAGGGCAGTCGCTCCAAATATTACGGAAAAATAAAAAATTGTCTGATCTGCCAAATCCTGGATCATGGCCAAGGTTGACCCCGGGCCCTCGTGCGCGAGAGCACAACCGGAACAGTAAAGTAAAGTTAATTTAAATTTTAACTATCTCTATCATAAAATGACGTTGCTTAAGAGGCAAAAACGACGACAAATGAAAAGGGCCCAATAAATCAATCAATCAATAAGGGTTCAATCCCTTATAAAAACTGAAAACAATATTTTTTATTTCATTTTATAGACTTACTGGCTTTTATACTGGCATCTAAACATACTGAATTTTCGACAACTAGTATGTAGTGCCTCTCAACAAGTAGGCCTTAAAATGAACACGGACAAGACGAAAATTATGTCGAATGTCCATGTTGTGCCTACTACAGTGACAGTTGGAGGCACTCCACTTGAAGTTGTTGATGACTATGCATACCTAGGACGAATAGTCCAGCTAGGTAGGTAAAATTTCGAGAAAGAGGTCAATCGACGAATCCAACTCGGTTGGGCAGCGTTCGGGAAGTTACGCCACATATTTTCGTCCCAATACGAAGGTCTTTGACCAATGTGTGTTACCAGTGATGACTTACGGAGCTGAAACGTGGCCACTCACTATGGGCCTTATAAGAAAGCTCACTGTTACCCAAAGGGCAATGGAAAGAGCTATGCTCGGAGTTTCTTTGCGCGATCGAGTCAGAAATGAGGAGATCCGCAAGCGAACCAAGGTCACCGGCATAGATCTAAGGATTGCCAGACTGAAGTGGCAGTGGGCAGGGCACATAGCTCGAAGAACAGATGACCGATGGGGCGGTAAAGTTCTCGAGTGGAGACCACGTACCCGCAGACACGGTAGACGCAGCGTGGGTAGGCCTCCTGCACTAACGATCTGGTAAGGATCGCAGGTACCAGCTGGATGCGGAAAGCACAGGACCGGCCTTTGTGGAGATCTCTGGGGGAGGCCTATGTCCAGCAGTGGGCGTCTTCTGGCTGATATGATGATGATGATGAGTATAGATTTTTATCTGATAAGTAGGTACAATATTTGTGTAAATATATACTTGAGAAAACTGGGGTGCCGAAATGCCAAGAATAAAATGAGATGTATGAAAAGAGTTGTAGATATATGCGAGGCTAGCGAGTTGTGTCATGACAGAGCAAAGTGGTGGTCCATAGCTTCTGCCTACCTCATCTGTGGGACAGAGGTGTGAGATTTATGTATATATGTATGTATACTTGCGAAAACACCGGCAATTTTATTATTTAACTAAATTGTGTTCTAAATTTGAAAGCTTTTCTACCTACGTCTAGCCCATACAAATATTAATTATTAAACAGGCTTGTAAACCGCTAGGTCTCACTTTGTTAGTCCAGTTGTAATAGAGACAAAACCTACAGTGCTGCAATTGTGTAATTTTGTCAGCACTGTTTCGCCGCCATGTTTACGAACGAGAAAAGAGACTAGATTCAACAGAGAGGCAACGATTCAAGAGGTTCATAGGGTTAAGGCGCCTTGAAACTCTAAATCTGACCTGGAATATCTCGGCAATCAGTCTATCTTTGTTTCTATATATAAACTATCTGTTTTTGCCGGAGACATTTCGGAGATTGCATTGGAACCTGTTATAGTCCGGGCAAACGAAGTCGTGGGCACACCTAGTCATCATTGTCCTAGCGCTTATCCCGGCCTCTGCCAGGGTCCGCTTTCCTACAAGTTCTTCTCCACTTCGCCCGGTCTTCGGCATACTCGCGTCGTAAGCCGTTGGCTCTCGCATCCGACTCAGCGATGTCAATTCATCCCTTCTTGGGTCGCCCACGGGGCCTCTTTCCTGATACCGGCAGGTTGAGGCACCTATTTCCCACGTATCCTTCACGAGCCTCCTCGATCTTGTCCGCGATATCCCTCACGCCAAGACTGCCACGGATGTATTCATTACGTACTCGATCGAGACGTGTAACTCCGCACATCCAGCGCAGCATTTTCATATCGTTGGCGTGAAGTTCGCAAACGTGTTTCATCAGCGCTGGCCATGTCTCGCAGCCATAGAGCATCACAGGTCTAATTATACTCTTGTATATAAGCACTTTGAGTTTGACAGGAATTTTAGGGTCACAGATGACTGCCGTGAGTTCCCGCCATTTGGCCCAAGCTACAGAGATTCGGGACTTGACATCGGGGCCGATATCACCAGACTCCAGACGTGGGCACAGCTAGTCATTCATGTATATGCTGTATGGTTTCGTTACCTTTACCTTATTCGTAAGGGTGCCACCGACATTGAAAATACCATGGTCTAACTTTTCATTGTGGCGTCTGGTGTCCGACAGAGTAGAATAGCACCAACCCCTTACACTCGTGGGTGCAAGGCGTATGTTTAAGGCGACAAATGTTTTCAAGGCTAAAAATCCAAAATCTCCACGGGCTGGAGAATGGGCAGCAGAGTTTTTCATTTTGTTATATTTACATTACTGCAATCCTGCAATCTCTAACCCGCCTGCCAAGCGTGGATATTATGGGAATTACCTCCCGTCTCGTGGCAGAGGCCCTAAGTCCTGCAGTGAACTATAATGGGCTGAGATGATGATGAACTTTTAATTTGTGAACATGGTGGATATTGGAACTAGGATCAATACTGAGAGTTACATATCCGATGTACATATACGTCCCATTATTGATCCGTTATGATGATGATCAACTTTTCATTTGCGAACATAGCAGAGATTGGAACTACGATAAATTATCAAAGGCGGAGATATACAAAAAACCTCTCGTTATTGACCCGTTCATAATTACATCAGAGCAAGTCAATCTCAAATAGGAAAAGTAGGAAAATCTCATGAATAATCCATCGCAGACAACCGCTACGCCGAAAAAGGTAATAAATTCACACCTGTCGAAAAAATCGTGGACCCCAATTAATTATGCCGTCGTTTCGGAGTTAATTTATGCCAATTTGATCAAAATTCCGGTTGCCGTGTCCTGCCTGTTACGTGCATTGGTTGATTTGCTGAAAACGATTGTTGGTGTTTTGGCAACAATTGTGTTTTTTAGTCTGGAGAAAATTTTAGAATGGATGGACCGATTTGGATGTGGTTTTCTACGTTTGAAAGCCAGTTCTTATATGGACACATTAGCGGTTCTGCATGTTTGTTTCGTTGACCGTATGGTGTTCGGCAGAATAGAATAGCACCAACCCCTTACTCTCGTAGGTGTCGTACAGGCGAGTAATGTGACCGAGGCAAAAGATCTAGTGTCTCCGTAGGCTGGAAAATGGGCAGCTGCGTTTTCCATTGTTATATTAATAACACTGCGACTTCCAACCCAGGTGCCAAGTGTGGAGATTATGGCAATAACATCCCGTTTCGTGGGAGAGGCCCTAAGTCCAGCAGTGGACTGTTATGGGCTGTGATGATGTGTTTTTAATCCCCGTCGAAAAATGGGGTGTTATAGTTTGTTTATAAGTGTGTATCTGGGGCTCTGTCACTCAGTGCATCTGTGTGTTTGGCTGTAGCATCGTAGCTCCCGAATGGATGGACCGATATGTATGACGTATGTATGTATGTATGTATGTAATCTCTTTATCACGTTTTCCCTGTTTGGTACCCAGTTTAATCGAGATGGTATTTAGCTATTTGTGTTTATGTAAACGTGGTCGGGGGTTTCCGATATTTTGTGTCAGTTGGGTTATTTTCTATACCTACCACTCAGTGACACACGAGTGATAGAATGAATTGTCATCACTTACAATTGACAACACGGGGACAATTGAGATAACAGTTTCGCCGTCGTCCCCTTCAATGACGAAAGAAACTTCGTATCAAATCAAATCAAATCAAAATTTCTTTATTGAATAGGACATTATATATCTTTTTCAATCGTCAAAGAGGAGGGGATGGGAAAGTAGGAAGGAAACCCACAGTGACATGTTGGCTGCCCCAGGTATATTTCATCGTTGTTACATCCCGAAGTGGATTTGGACAGCTGGGAGCATTTCTCTTCCTGGTGACACCTATGAAAAAAAATCTCAGTTGTCACCACTGAGGACAGTGATAGAGGTGACAACTGAGAATCATTGGAGCAGACAGGCTGTCCCTGATGGAAATGTTACTGTCGTCGTAACATCTGCATTATTTGGTGCACTCAGATTTTATGTGACAAATATGCAGTTGTATGTGCGACGCACATTGTGCGTGTGCAGTGCGTCACAGATGATATGCCTTGTGTAATTGTGCTGGCTACCTTATCCTTTAAACCGGAACACAATAATGCAACCATGTTTCTTTGCGGCGGAAATAGATAAGGTGGTGGTACTCACCCAGGCAGACTTAGGCTTAACAGAGCCGTACCACCTGATGAAAATCTATGTAAATCGATGTTGATGATGACATTTTATGCCTATTTTGCATTACAATTTATTGATCCAGTAAAAGAATATCCAGTAAAGATCCAGATCCGGCCGTGTGGTGTCCGGCAGAGTAGAATAGCACCAACCCCTTACACTCGTGGGTGTCGTACAAGGCAACTAATGTTTTCGAGGCAAAAGATCTAAGTTATGGGCTGTGATGATGATGATCACCGTTGTATCTGGTTCTATTATTATTCTAATAACCTTATAATAAGCAACTCGTCTGCGCATGTCACAATTACGTTTTTATTCAACATACAATGTATAACACCATACATTCCTCTAACAATTTTTAAAATTTTACTGCTCGAGAAACCCCCAGCTGGCACCCGTCGTCGCTACCGTTTTATTTTACTTATAACCCGAATAGCACAACTATTCGCCCCCGGAAAAAGTTCTCAACACATTCTTCATCCGAGAATAGCACGAAAGAATATTATGACAAGGCAAAATATGGTGCAGTTTTGTTTCAAAACTTGCACGATATACACGTATGCTTTCTTAGAGCTCAAACTTCGCCCAGCCTTTTGTTAATTGTGACATGTCTAAAGATTAATAAATTGGAGTCAATCCTGAGCTAAACCAGCATTTTTCTTTCATACAACTCTCCAAGGAGTATTAAGCTGAAAATAGTGGAAACGTATTTCGTTCCGCGATTCCCCTCCGAAACTCAATATTGATTTCTGCCATATGGAACTGGTCATGTAGCAATGACTCTTTTCTGAAATAAGAGATAGTTTGTGGTGAGTCCGGCGCCGATAGTCAACTTCTGTCAAGTTACACACACGTCACCATAAGCCTATTTCCAAAACTGGAACTAAGTGTCGCAACTGAAATATCATTTGGCGGCAATGCTATATTCAACAATACGCCGTCATTGGTCCAGAAAAGTTTGCACACACGCCGTGTAACTAACGACTATTACAGGTGTTCAACGCGCATTGATCAGTAAATAAATAATAAATAATGAAATATGCTTGAACAATTCACACAGCGCTATCTAGACCCTAAGCAAAGCTTGTGTTATGGGTGCCAGAAAATTTATAAATTACTTATACGTATTATGATAAGTATGTATTAAAATACATACTTATCATACATAAACGCCCAGACTCGTAACAGAAATTAAAATTCACTATTTTAATTTCTGCCCTGCCGGGATCGAACCCAGGACCTCTGCGTGACTAACTGAACTACCCAGGTCCCAGGAGGTTATTCCCCAGTGCGGCGGCTCCAATTTGATATCTGGCTGGATATCATCCATCCCTACCTCTCGCCTTAACAATGCCCCTGTTTCCAGGTACCACAACAGCCGCATGATCAACTACGACCTGGAACACGGCGTGAACGTGACCACGGACCCTCTGCAGCGACTGTCCGACCTCCTCATTCCGGCGGCCGGCGCCTCGCACGCCGGCAACTACACCTGCGTACCGAACAACGCTGTGCCAGCCAGCATACTGGTGCATATATTTAACGGTGAGTACTATGGTGGGCGAATGCCCAACGGAGGTCAGATGGTAGTCGCTCTACTATAATTACCTGATCGCCAAATCCTAGATCATGGTCAAGGCGGACCTTGGGCACTCGTTATCGAGATCGCAAACGGGACATTACGCCAACGCATCAGCGACTGTGGTGGGCGAATGGTTGCGGTATCCGACTCGTAAGCGAGAGGTACGGGGTTTGAATCCCACTGCGGTTATGTACCAATGACTCTTATCTGTGACTGAATGTGTAATCATCGACCTCGACCACGATGTACGGAGCTTCGAAAAATTATATGTGGAATCTCGAAATTCTCATTACATCATTTCTCGAAGTTCCGTACATCGCGACGATGAACATTCTCAATATTAGTACAAAGCTATTTTGAAATTCGATATTCAGAATTGCACCCTCACATAAACCAGTTTCCACAAAAACACAAACGGAGACACACAGTACTACTACCGATGAAAGATAATGAGATAAGGATGATCAAAAAGTAAGCAGAAAAAATAAATTAAAAATTAAAACAAAAACGTATAATTTCAGACAATGTCTATCCTATACAATGGACTTAATTAGTGTCTTACAAGAGTATGAAAAGCCCCGCTCGCACCAAATTCTTAAACACGTTTAACGGTTTCTTTTTGTATGAAGTTTTTTGTTTAAATTCTAGCAAAAATAGCGTATTTTGAATTTCACCCCATAACCTCTAATTATGAAGAAAAAGCAGCACGTTGTCGGAGTTTCCTTGTACTAATTATCTACGAAACAACACAACGAATGAATAGGGCTGTTAAATAGACGTAAAATACCGTAATAACGTAGAATGTAAAATTACGTAGAATTATATAAACGAGTTCGCTCGAGAACGAGTAGAATCAGTTAGTTAATATTGGTTTTTCTGTTACGCAGAGGTCCCGGGTTCGATTCGCAGCCGGGCAGAAATTTTAATGATGAATTGTAATGAATGCGCTTATTACACATGCCTAAATTCAGTAGACTAAATGATTCAGTTACTGAATTCAGTCAAAGGTAATCGCATTTAGCAAGTTAGGATGCTAAATTTAGAAGAAAATATGGTTTCTGAATTTATAAGCCTAATTAGAAACGCATTTAGTAAGGTGTAATAGCATTTAGTAACTTACTTAATTTAGATGGATGTTCAGAAACTTATTTTTGGCTGGTAATTTAACTGTGTGAGTTTAATCTTTTAACATTAGGCCTTTTTAGAGAAGTTATATTTAAAATAAATATTACTAAACATTATTCGAGAGCGTCATTAACGCCAAGATGATCGCTTACTTATAAGAATCATGTTTTCTTTTCATAGAAATGTCAAGCAGAGCCATTTTTTGAATGCAACATCTAAATAAAAAGTAAAACAGAGTTGGCGGGAATTCATTTCATTTATTTCACAATTTTACAGCATTATTTTTAAAAAGGTTACATTATTATGTTGAAATGCCAATTTGAAATGAAATTCAATAGTACTGCAGCCATTCTCGTACACAACACGTCTGACTTTGTGACGCTTCGACCAGTAAATGAATTTAGTGACTGAATTTAGAACAGTGTAATCAGAAGCTTCTAAATTTAGAAACTAGTTGCTTCTGAATTTAGTCTACTGAATTTAGGTATGTGTAATAGGCGCATAACATAAAGGGTCCATTCCGGTTTCCTACTGTTTTCCTTTCCTCCACTTCACCTGGGTTTAGGCATCCTCGCATCGTAAGCCACTCGACGTCAATGGGCTTCCCGCGGGATCTCTTTCCTGATACCGGCAGTTTACCTATTTCATGTAACCAAACCAGGCACCGGACTTTCCTATTATTAATTAATTAATCTTTACATAGCATAAAACGAAGTCGCTTCCCGCGATCTGTCCCTATGTATCTATACACACTCAGATTAACTAAACTACGCAACGGATTTAAATGCCGTATCTAAAATTTGATACAGTGATTTAAGAGAAAGGTTTATAAACAAGAAGGGTAGGTAGGGTAGGGGTAAAGTAGGTGTACGCGAACGAATTCGCGTCACTAGTCCATATTATAATTCCGAAAATTTGTAAGCCAAAAACCCAATAAAATTTACGGGCGTATTCGATAGCGCGTTTCAAAATACCTACAACGCCATCTAGTTATAAATAAATGAAACAAATAGTGCCCACAGCCCATTACGCCGGATGTACCGCTCCTCCTTTACTACGAATAGCTGTTCAAATTCGCATTGAATCCTTCCCCAAGGCCTTAATAAAGGCATTCCCGAGGCGTCCCCATATTAAATTCCGGCCTGACGAACTCTTGTTTTGACATTAATAATCAGTTTATTATTGGAGCCACTATTACCATGGCCTGCTTTCCGAGAATGGATATTAGTTCTGAAATGACGTAAATTGGAGGGGTTCAAGACAAATGGTAAATTGTAACGGTTTATTAGTGGTGTTACACATCGTACGTTGGTGGACATCGTCATAAATAACATAAAAAATATTAATCTTTACAAGAGTCCGGGGTCCACATTGACCAAGATCAAGGATTTGGCAGATCAGGTAATTACAGCGGAGCGACTGCCATCTGACCTCCGTGACCCTTCTACCAAGGGAACCTGACTAGATTGGATCATGGTTACACATTCAGTCGCCTGAATTTTCACTTCCCATAAGAGCATCGGTTATTCTTCAATAAATCTACATAACTCAGAAAAGAGCTGCAGTGGGATTCGAACCCGGTACCTCTCGCATTGCGAATCGGTTACCGTTACCACTAAGACGCTCCTAAACATCATTCTTTCAGTTATGGTTTTTGACATTTTTTGAACTCGATTCTGCTACGGATATCAACGATTCTGCTCTTACTAGTACTTAGAACTCAGTAAAGTTAGAACACTTAATGACTTTGCTATTGATTTTGAGAGTTTACAATAAATTGCCTAAGGCTATAGCCTCCGTCTTTGCTAGGTGTATACACCTAGCAAAGACGGAGTACTGTTTTATATAACAATTAAAAGCGATGCTTATTCAAAAATCATATTATTCTGTTAGTGAGTTCCTTGACGAGTGAACTAAAATATATCGATTTATTTTAATTTAATAATAATAAAAAAAAATATTAGAAATTTTATTAATTTTGTAATGTGACATGTTAAGATGACTATTGATACTCAATTAATATCTGAAGGTGACAATTTCAATTCTATTATTAATTCTATTTACTGTAATACTATTTAATTATTGATGTAAATACATAATATATCTGCATTGTTAGTTAGGACATAATGTATACTACTGATACTGAATTTTGGACTAATAAAGAAATATGAATATGAATATTGAGGCCAATAGTAAGACAACATAGGACGATAAACCGCTTATAAGCGAAAGAACTGACAATAACTAAAAAGGGACCAAATCACGCATCGGGATCATAAAAATCAGAACACGGTGGCTCCATGAGGTTTTATTGGCAGTAAATCGTTACTCCGGTATTAAGCGGATTCCATCCAAACTTAACTGGATTTAACTGGATTGCAGCTTCTTGATGTTTCAAATCGTTTCTTTTTTTTAAGGAACAGGATTTCGTCTGTGGTTTTCATTAGGAATCTTTAATTAATCAACGTCAATGCATAAATATATTACCGACAACTGTAATTCAACAAAGTTTGCGTAAGTTTGCTGTTGACAGCTTTAGTAATTTTCGAATTTAGAGCATCGGTGGCCTAATGGTTGAGCAGTTCAACTCGCACCCCAAGGTATCGGATTCGAACCCCAGCCATGTACGACTCATTCTTTATTATATCATTCTTAGTTATTTTATTTATTTAAATTAGATGAACACCAACCGATGCTCACACGGTGAGGGAAAACAACGTGATGAAACCTGCACATCCCTTCCGGGGTACCTCAGGGCTCCCATCTGGGTCCTCTTCTTTTTAATATTTGTTTATTTGATTATGTGTCTTGTTTTCGATATGCGTATTTCCTCATGTATGCTGACGACACTAAGATCTATATGCCGATAAAGTGTACGACAGACTGCTGCAGATTGCAGGAAGATCTGGACAGGGTGACGGCATATTGTGAGCAGAACAGTCTGGATCTAAACGTAAAAAAATGCTTGACAATCACCTTTACGAGAAAAAGAAACGTTATACCCACTTCATATAGGCTCAACAATATCAAAATTGAACGCACTGAGCAGGTTAAAGATCTCGGCATAATTCTAGATTCAAAGTTAACTTTCTGTGCCCACTATGAATCGATTGTCGCGAAAGCGATAAGAATGTTGGGCTTCATTTTCAGGGCAGTTAAGTCTCTGAACTCAGCGCCTGCTTTTAAAATACTTTATTTTGCATACGTCAGGAGTGTACTGGAGTATGCATCCCCTGTATGGTCACCGATCTACGCTATCCACCGTGTTAGACTAGAGTCCATACAGAAATCGTTCGTTAACAAACTTAACATCATATCGCACACGATAACCACGGATTATACAGCTGGTCTAAGTTCGCACAAAATCTGTTCATTGAATGACAGGCGCCTGGTGGCGGACTTGAGACTCCTATATGACATCATTCATAGCGGAGTTGATAGTCCACAACTATTGTCACGGGTTTTGCTGTGCGCGGGTTCGCCGCGCGCGCGCCGCGGCGGCCGCTGGCCGCGGCTACTCGACCACCGTCGTGCGCGCAGCAGTTATGCCTTAGGTTCTCCTATCAATAGGGCCATAGATCTATATGAGAAGCACGTCTCCGGTACTCTCGATATTTTCCATCTCAGTCGTGTGCAATTTTCGAATGGTGTTCTTCAGTTTTTCCAGTCGCAGTGAAGGATCTTACACACAAACAAACGCACACTCACACACACATACACACACTCACACACACATATGCACGAACACACACACAGAGTCAGTGGGAGAAAGACAAATATTTGGGCGCATGTATCTACCTATGTATATGAAAGCTTTTTCTTTTGTATTTTGTCATTAGGTTATCATACTGCTAGATGGTTTGATATTCAAAATTTTAAACCGCAGTTTTGTTATTGGCATTGCAACTTTGAATTCTACAATTATAACTAAATTTTATTGCTGTAAAACTGTTTGGAAATAAATAAATAAATAAATAAATAAACATTCAGACGACTGTTCATTCAGGTTCCCCTGGTAGCAGGGTCAGGCAGATCAGATAGCAGTCGCTTTACTGTAATTTCGTAATCTACCAAATCCTAGATCATGAATGGTCAAGCCGGACGCCGTGCTCTTTCGCGCCATAGCACAACCGGGACATTAAATCCAAGATGACAAGTTACTTTCAAAGTAATGTTAATCTCTAAATCTAGCCTTTCATCATTATTGTTTATTGTTTACTTAACTTTTGTAGGTAGTAAATTTTGATATATTTTGACATTATTTGGAGTTGAATTTATTTGTACTGAATGACATTGTTAAATATGTATTTTTTGACATAATTAAGTAATTGTAATTTATGAACTTCACATAGAAAATTCGATATATGTAATTAGTTAATTTTACTAACATAGTCTTGAACCATTCTCCCTTACATAGGTAAATATGAATTATGTTCCGAAATAAATGATTATTTAATTTAATTATATCACACATGTAAACCGAGTATTTGCTCTGTACTTGAATGAGCAAAGCTTCCCGTGAATCTTAAATTCCACGATTGACTTCACCTTGAAACACCTGTAATCACCCCAACTCAATCAGTACGTCATTTGTATTCCGTCCTTGTCGCACTAACTGCTAGATAATCAGATTCTCTCGCTCCTGTGCTAACTCATTCGTTGCTAAATTGGACCTGTGTTATTGAATTCATTTGACATTGCTGCAAAAATATTCCTTCCTACTTTATACCCCTGTTTGACGATTCAAAGAGATATTTAATGTCCGAATCAATAAAGAAATTCTGAGTTTTGAGTTTTATAGACATTGTAGAGTGTAATGTTCTGAACAGACATCATTCATGTATATAATTTTGAATTTAAAATCTAAAAGTGCCGGCCGTGAATTATTTTCCGATAAAGTTAACAAATCCTAACATTTTTCACTGTGACGTCTGACAATGAAGACTATGGTTCTTAATACGAACCTCAGTTTTTTTGGAACAATCGGATGCGAGTTGTGATCATAGAAGCTGGGTCAAAAACGACTCCCAGGTCCTTAAGTGTATTAACAAGAGTAATTGTACTGGTGTCCAGGGTGTACTGAGCTACCAAAGGACTCTTTGATTTACTGAAGGCCATTTCAAGGACATGGCACTTATTTGGATTAAAGAGAAGTCCATTATCCACAGCAAACAGTTTCAGTAGTAAAGGTGAAAAACCAATGGCACCTAGCTTACCCAACAGAATGTCATTGTAGACTCGGTCAAAGGCCTTTTGATTGTCAAAATAGACCACATGCATAAGTGTTGGTAGTGGGCACAGCTTGGGTGCAGTAGTAAAAAAAATTAAGAATCTGAAAACTACAGTATTTTTTCAGACCAGCACTTTCAGATTTTTGTGCGAAATGAATGATACCGAATGTATGATTCTTTGCTTTATCAGAGCCAATAAAACAATAAGTATTCAAGTAATAGACAAAGTAATCACCAGCGTCCACTGCTGAAGATAGCCCTTCGCTGAGAGTTCCCTCTACTAAACAGATCTGTATCTTCCATCCATCGGGTCCCTACGACTATCCATCTCGTGGCTATCCTATGCTATGGTATGTTTGACTTTGGATTTGTATTCTATACATACACATAAATACACACTCACCATGAGGGAGATTTTCTTTCATAAGTTTCTCTGAAAACCGTTGAGCTCCCTGCAGAGTACAACATGGACCTTCAAGAAAAATGTGAAAAGGTGTTTAGTTGTAGGTGATAGTGATATCGTCCATAGGCTGCGGTGACTGCTTACCACCAGACAGGCCGTAAGCTTGTTTGCCATCTTAGTTATATTATAAAATAACCTAACCGACAGCAAAAGTCGGATAACTACCAAATCAAACGTATAACACCGTACCGCCGAGGATTAAAAACACAATTCTAAGAAAGGACTCAAACGAGGCCAACGCTGGTTAATGGAAATAATTCAGCGCGGAAGGCCTCATTAGCATCGTTATCAATATTCCACTAAGTTGGAGACGAGCCTCTAGTCTCTGGAGCCATTACTCTCCACGCTTGGTGCGTGGATTGTCAATAAGGGCTTGATGAGAGTAATAAGGAAAACATATTTATCATTTAACTATTTCAATTTCACAGTATTATGAAAACTATTATAAACATAATATTGTAATAAAAAATTTACGTATACGTATACGTATGTAATGTGTAATAATTGCAAGGACAAACGGAATGTATTCAAAAATATTAATATTATCTAATACCTAAATGATGTAATAATGTTTTGGCATATTACCGATGTAATGCAATTTATTGGTCAATCGGCCTAATATATGACTTTTATTTAATTTTTTATTAAAAATAAGCTCAAATGAAAGTCGACTGGGTGTATGTTATAATTTTACATTTTATTTAAAATAAAATTATTTTTTAATTGAGATAATTTAATAGAAAATAAAACGAAAAACTATTAAACCTTAAGCTAGCTAACCTAGGTATTAGTCCAAAGTCTAATATACAAGTTATGTTATAAATCTTATTTATTATGGTACCAAATCTTAAAACATTATGATTATTATTATTAAATTTATTTTTCGAAAGAGCAGGATGAAATTAAAATTTTGCATTACCATTCTTATTTGCGAGCAAAACATTACTTGAAACAACATGTTTCGCGACGGCCATTTTGTGTGAGTGTACAATATGTATGTTAGACGAAACGTTTAAGAACTAAGTCGTGAGCATCCAACAGAGTAAAATAGTACTCTGGAACTGTGCCAATTGCTTAGATGAAAGGGGTCTCACATTAACAGTCACGCATTTGTTGAAATTGATATTGCAACATACAGTATAAAAAAATTGGCACCATTATAATCATCATGATTAATTCTACTCCGGGTTTCTTCGTGGTTGCCTGGTTTTTCTTTTTGAAGTGAAAACACTCCACCCAGTCTTGGCATCCTAGCGTCGGTTGTATCATAAACGTCAGCTCTCGCACCCAACTCAGCGTTGTCAATTCATTACTTCTTAGTTTTATTGGGTATGCCCAAATCCCATGTATACCATCACGTGACCTGTATGCTAATTACGTAACTCTGTAACCAACAATTAACTAATTTCAACAATTGAAATTTTTACTTTTGCGATTACGTACGGTCGATTTCATTGTTTCTGTATATTACTTTATTAGCAACTGAATCTATGAAATCGATAATGTTGATATGGAATGGCAAAAGTAACAATTTCAATAATTGAAATTAGATAATTGTTGCCTATAGCGTCACGTAATTAGCCATTTGCTTGCTCTTTGCCCCTCTTTTAGAAAAAAAAACCAGCGCAGGCGAGCGAAGAGTTGGGGTCTTGATATAAATTGTATACTGAAACTAAAATCTGTCACGCCAGGCTCAACCTTCCATACTGTACTCATATCTATCTCTCAATACAGACACATATCTCACGACATCTTTCTTTCACAGGTGAAAATCCAGCTGCGATGCAATCCTCATCGCCTAGCTTCATCAGCCGACTGAGTCTCCACGGGTTCCTGTTACCGACTCTCACGTCCTTGAATTTGTTAGTAAGGTGACAGATGTTGGGTGCGTTACCCTAACTTTAGGTGGCCCTATATGTATTGCGGTAAGGTCTATTTTTGAGTGGAGGTAAGGTAGACTGTCTGGTAATGGGCAAGTTTTAAATTTCGTTTTTAATTTACTTCATAATGTATTTTTATTCAGTCGTCTTTCAAGAACGTTTTCAGATAAAAACCTCTATTAATTGGTTGAAGGTTTTCATATCAAATAACTTGAGTTTATTATTTTGAAATTGATGTTCGTGATGTTATGTATCAACAGAAACGGTATTGAATCCACGATATTCATTCGTCCACCCAAAAATAGATTTAAGATACTTTTAATAAATAAATATAAAATTACTATATATAAGATTAAAAAGTGTTTGAAGAATGAATGAATTATTTGAAATTGATGTTTAACCAAAGTAATGGCGAAAAGGAAATACAGAAATAGGTACCCCTGGTGTTGCGTATGTCCACGGGCGGCGGTGATTATTTACCAAAGGGTGACCTGCATGAAAGGTATACTTATCATACCTAGTTATCCGAGTTCAAATTTCCTGTTCATTTTTTAAATGCTTATAAATACTACATACCGGGTGGAGCGGGTAAGGAACGCATAACCATCGATTGATTTAACGTCATAACTTTTTTTATAAGGATTTGTTATTTACGATTGTGGACTTAAGTTCTTTTGAGCCATGATGTGTGATGATGCCACAATTAGGCAAAGATCGATTTTTTTGGACCCAAACGTTGACTTTTCGTAGCGATATTACTTAGGTATCTTCTAGTGTAAAGTCTAGAAGTAAAAAGAAACGGTCTGCCTCAGATCCTCTTGGCAGTTTTGTATTCAGCTAAATTATAGTCACCAAAAAGAAAAATGACTTTACAGTCTAATATATATCCATAAATCAACTCAAGCATCCCGTTTCCCATAGCGTTGTTCTACAGCTAACTATTACTATAGTTTTCGCAATGCCTATCCAAAAGTTTAAAGTATAGTCGACAGACAACATTGCAAAACTAACGTTATTATTTTGGTAAAACATTAATGCCCATTTACACCAACATTCTAAATCTGGTTTAGTTTTTCTGTGTATTATAACACAGTTTCAAAAGCAGTCGGGTAAATAGATTTATAATGATGGTGCAAGCGGGCCTAAGAATAAAAAAAAGTATATGTGTTTTTAAACATTAAATAGTTGTTAAAAATAATGAGAAAATATTGTGAATACTGAGCTTCAAATGTAACAGAGAAAATCTTTTTTACAAGTTAAAAAAAAGAAAGTAAAGACGTAAGCAGAGATTTCTTCAATTAATTTGTTTTCCTTAGGATTGAATGTTGTTTCGCCTTGATTTCTGTCTTGTTGATTTTATAGATATTTTAATGATTTTATCTTGATCTTCACCGGTACGATTATAATTTCTCAAAACCAAAAAATGTACTTGTACAGATACGCGGTACGACCGCGTCGTTACCAAATAATCTTCTATGAAACGATTAATTGCTGTGAAACTCTGAATATTACTATTGACACGATTTATTTTAATTTTAATTTTAAGATCGCTTCACAAATAGATACTATACCTAATGTATTTTGGTTTAACCTTTGGGTGCCACCCCCACAAGCGACGGAATCGCGACGACATTATCGTCTGGCCACTTAATTCTATTGCAGCGCTATGAGCTTGAGCGTGTTTCGACATGGTTGCGTTTCGGAGAGTGTGCGAAGCAGTTGCACGTTTTCATCCGCCATCGGGCGTGCGCTTCATCCTTATGTCGTGGATATTCCAGCTATCCGCACGAGCCGCTTTGGTTCAACCTTTATAATGCTCGGCGAAAAATTCACCTCTTGAGAAATTTTGAAATTGCGGTTATCTATGTAATCTATACCTAATAATGGCTTTTATTTCTTATTAATTGCCATATTGAGAATAAGAATAGAATAAGAATATTTATTTTTCCACACAATAATATCGTAATATATTTTATATTTGGACCTTATACCTAGGGTACATACAAATTAAGATAATAATAATAATCAAAAGCTTTGCATGGAAGGGCACAGGCTCAGTTTACGCTGAGGGCTAAAACCCTGCAGCACAAATTTTCACTTATCAGTGAAAGTGAAAAATTTCATATTTCGAAAAGCAGAATATTATTTGCAAGCTTTATTTGCAATTAAGGAATCTGTATAATCAGACGATGTCTATTCTGTGATGGAAGATGGGCCACAACTGAGTGTTCAGCGTGCGTGTAATTTTGTGTCAAAGTAAAACACCGGAAGGTCCACCCAGGGTTCATCGACCTTTGCGCACTTCTTGATACCCACTGATCTGGAAAACAATGTGTAAAATTTGGTACGAATATTGTGGCGTCGTAAATATAGCATGCATGTCGGGTGTGGCATTGTGCGACCGGCCTTACCGAACGATTGGAGAGCGGACTCCCTCGCTCATTGCAATTCCCTCGCTCGTAGAGGTGACCTTAATATCATGAAGCTAATAACCCTATAGCAATTGGTTCCTGTGCCGAATCGCAATGCTGAAGGTGTTGGGATTATTTCTCTGTGAAATGTATTTATAGGTATTAGTTTTAGAGAAATAATAAATGTTACAGCTGTTAGTGCAGTCAACGAAACGAGGTAAAATTATTTTAATATAAATTTGGGACTGTACAGTGCCACTTTTCTGACCCGATGACCGAAAGTGGAACTGGAAAGTGTCTCCAATCTGTTTTATGAATAAATAATATTTATTGTACAGTTGAAATGCCATCTCGGGTCAATTAAGTTTATGGCACTAAACACAAAAGTGTTATAAATTCCATGCAATGCAATGATAAATCACGCTTGAATTTTGTTTAACTGTCATGAAAGTTTTATTTAAAATGTAAAAGTACAGTTCTGGTTCTGTAGAGGGTCCTTACCTATTAAATTTTTCCACAAGTAACAGTATATGCAAAAAAATTTTTTTCTGTTTAAAATTATATCAACATTAACATTTGATTTCGAAAGTAGAGTATGTTTAGATTTTTTAAGTTTTGAAAGTCCTTAAAAGTTATTTAAAATATTTTCTTAATCTGTTTCTAAACCCTTCCCTTACCCCTTACTAAACTTAACTTAGCTTTTTAACCAGCTGTAATTTTGTGAAGAGTTTGCTTAATGTTGTCTGATTGTAATGTACGTACAAAGTTTTATTAAAATTGCAATTGCAATATTCAATATTTTTTTGTAATTTAGTTAACATCATTTTTACCATACAAAACGCCAATTCCACAGGAGCGTTTCGTTGATCGCACTATAGAGTATGTTCGTCGGTAGACACCCAATAATTTTACGCCAAGTTGTTAATTTGAATCACAATTATATTTTGTAAGAGTAACATCAATTTATTAAACATACTACTTATAGCATTTATATTGTTGAAAATATTCTTATATAAATTGTTGTTAATTTTATGGATACCTTATAATTAGGGATGCAACGATACGGCTATTACGATACCAATACGAATGACGAATACATCGTAATGGCCAAATACGATAACGAATTACGATACGAATGCATTACGATATTTGTTTAATACCTTTTTGATGAATTTATTGGAAGCTTTGTTGTATGTTATTATTGTAAGACTAAAGTAAAGTAAAAGTATAAAAAAAGTTATGCATTTTTAATCAATATATTTATTAATTTTATCAATTTTCATCTCTAACTTAAATTTTAATTTTTTAAATTGTTACTATTTGTTACATTTACTGACTATTATTTAATTTGCGAAGCGTTCAGAAATTGACGCATTATGCGTTTCGTTTCACCCGAAACAGTAAAAATTTAAAAATTAAAATTTTTGAAATAAATGTATCGTAAAAATAGCGTATCGTAATATTTACGATAACGAATGATCGTAAAGGTTTACGATAATCGCCGATATACGATTATCGTATCGGTATCGTTGCATCCCTACTTATAATCATTTTGGTATTATTGAAAAAAAAAAAGTATTTAACATTATATTATCGTTATAAAAGAAGTGAATTGTAACTGGATTTCAATGTAAATTCATAGAATTTTTTATTGTAAAATTACTTCAACGTGTTTCTCTAGGGAGAGCATTCTATACTTTGTGTCCAGTGTAGTACCTAATAACATATACCTATATGAATTATAAAGTATTTATTTTAAAACTACGATCTCATGTTATTGTAAATATATTTCAACACATAATTTCGCTAAGACTTAGATAATATCTAAACTTGGAATATGTTTTCTCGTCCAGTGAGTTTTCACTATAAATATATTTAATAAAATCAGTGTAAATAAACAAAGTAGCATAGTTATGTGATAACAAAGAAAGCTCATTAAAATCACTGTTCATATTTGTAAATACATTTTAGTGTAAGTTAATACAGTATGAATAAAATAACTGTTCAATATTTTTGTCGTTTAATTTATGAGAAATTCTTAAAAGCTTACTCCATTAACAAGAGGAGTGTCCCCCGAGCGCCCTCCATACAAACAAAGTTTGATCATATTATCAATATTACGCTATCAAAGCCAATTCATTGGCTACAAAATTTTACAAAATTTCAATTTTGTAGACGTGATCCAGGAACTAATATCTACGCTTGTAGTTTGTCAGATTTTCGTCAAAATATATGTATGTTTGTAAACTCCTTATTGCATCAAATACCTAATAAAAAAAGATACATGCACACAAATTTCAAAGATACATGGGATTTAAGATTTCCAAACAAATTTGAAATCGCGAGCAACTTTGAAACGATATAATTTTTAACGACAAATTACAAGCATAGTAATTACAAGCATAGGTTTCTGGATCACGTCTACAAAAGTTATAGCTTTCATAGCGTCATATTAAAAATATGATCAAACTCGAGGAACACTAGCCTTGTATTTAAGTTAACACAGTATGAATAAAAGAACTGTTCAATATTAAAAAGCCTTAGAAAGCTTTCACCTTTGCTTACGCACTACAGCCAAACCGAATTAGTGAGCTGACGTGGCAGTGGGCTGGATATATCTGCCTAAGAACCGACAACCGCTGGTGTTGGTGAACGAGTTCTTAAGTTTACATCCCCAGGTTGCAGGTGAATGCTGAATGCGGCTAGTCGAGGACAGGACCCCATGTTGCTAATTTACAAATAGCTCTATAAAAAGATAATCTTCTTCTTCTTCTCTATTCGTTAATGTCCCTTTTGTGCTCTCACGCACGAGGCCCCGAGGTCCGCCTTGACCCTGATCCAGAACATGGCAGATTTGATAATTACAGTGTAGAGACTACTATTTGACCTCCGTGACCCTACTACCAGGGGAACCTGACCAGATTGGATAATTCTTACACTATGGCGACTACACAGGCGACTGAATGCCTGAATGTGCAGGTTTCATTATGATATTTTCCCCCACCGTAAGAGCATCGGGTAGTGTTCAACTAACTCAAAGTGCGTACGTACCCAAACGCTCTTACAGAAGTAGTTGGCGTTGGCTTGTTCTTCGTACCGCAGAGATGCTGCCAATTTTCTGGACTACAAATGTTCTGGTTTACTCTAAAACAATGTCGCCAGCCGACACACGATTGGCACACGGCCAACTTTGTCTTAGTTTGATAAGTAATAACTAACTATACGCATTGGTAACCATGTGGTGTCCGGCAGAGTAGAATTTATAGCACCAGCTGACTAGTTTCTAATTACGATAGGCGTACATAGAATGGCACAAACTTATCTGACTCAGTGGCCAAAATTGTAACTTAGTGTCGCCATTTTGAAATGTTACTTTGCTGTCAACAACAGCGACGCCGTCACCGGTTCAGATAAGTTTGTGGCACTTACAGATAAAAAAATAATTTGTGGTAGCACTTCACACCCATATTGAGAAACTTACAGTGCGCGCGAATGTTGTAACTGGCAATTCTTGAGTGTTCTTACTTCCAATACTTGAGTAGCCATCTAATACTTGATGTCTTTTAACTAAGGTGGCGAGCAAAATTTACCATTCATAAATTCATATAGAACGCAATGCATAGTAACTCATTTAGTACCTAATGCTACTTTACCTTCTTTTATTTGTGGATACGGATATTACGCCCAGTTTCTGAAACGCTTGTCAATGGTAATCATCGATTAAAACTCTTTTCGTCTCTGTCTACAACTCACCATAGATAAGGATCATCATCAGCCGAAAGACACCCACTACTGGGCCTCCCCCAGAGATCTCCACAAAGGCCGGTCCTATACCTTCCGCACCTAGCTGGTACATGCGATCTTTACCAGGTCGTCGGTCCACCTTGGACGCCGGTCGCCACTCGATTATAGCCCTTTCCATCGCCCTTTGAGTGACAGTAAGTTTTTTATAAGGCCCACAGTGAGCCATAAAATAAAAAATCGAGATTTAGTTTTATAAGCCATTGGCAAAGATTAGGTTTCTCGTCTCGGGATACTATACTTAATCTTGGGACAAGTTCGGGCATAATCTCGTGTGCATTCTTTTTCCAAGGAACGTCATCAACTGACGTTTCGCGGAAGAAAATGCTCTCTGCCCCGCGCCCCACACCCCAACGCATCAACGAAAAATCACCCTCCCACCTACCTCACCTACCGCAGGCGATATACCAGTTACGTTGTCGACTTATAGTTTTAACCTAAAATTTTTAGGCTAAACTAGTCCTTGAACGAACGTGAGCGTATCAGTATCTAATAAACTACCTTAGCCGATATCTAAAACAACTCAAACCATCCCACTTAATAACAGCTCCATCACTGGCAATCATACTACAATTAGCAAAGTAACCAAAACAATCTTAAACACATCAAAATCACGTAAGCGATTCTAGTCCCTAAGCCATACGCAATAACTACATCATCCAGTACTAGCTTGGTTACATAAACAATACACTTAATATGTGCCCCTATTCTCGAGTTTCTGTCTTCGTCATGTCAACCAGAAGCACCCCTCAGGGGTTTACAGTTAATGAGGGTACCCCGGAAGGGGCTGGGGGGAGAGGGGGACGCGGATTATCTTGTCTCTAACTAAGTATAGTTAAATTTACGTTATTATTGTGCTTTTCGCTCTAAGAGTTTGTTGAAAATGTATTAAGTTAATGTCAGCTCTGTTGTTGTACAGTCGAACAAGCAACGCTACACACAGTCTCTAACAAAATGTATCGTTTTGCTTATACCCAAACTGTAGTCTTAGGAGCTGTCCTAATTAGCAACGGTCGTGCAATACATATATAAAAATAATAAAAATTATATATAAAAAACCTAAACCTAGAATACCGCCAGCATAGGGGCGAGGCCCAAGCTACCTAGCTAAGCAACTATGTGGTTAGTTCTGCAGAGACAGGAACTGGAAGGTCTCCAGGAGTACCGCCTTCTGTATCTGGCCCATGACCGAACTATCTAGCGAGAGACCCATCTCTTATGGTGTTAGATCGAGGCTCTTCGCTATAAGGCCGTTCACTGAAACGAATATCGGAATAATGATCGTCGTTATAATTATAACTAATAGCTTTTTGAAGTTTGAAAACGGATTAAATAGCGTTAGTAATCGCATTCAATAATAACATACATTTTTCAATACACAGTCGAATGCCCGAAGCGGTTTTAACGCTAGGCCCGAACCCTAACCACGTCATCCCGCCATTACTATCCGAGCACATCAGCAAACTTACATAATAATAACCCATTACAAGCCCCAGGGGCTTGAAAAGGATAAAGTTAGTAAGGAAGCAAGGAATTTCCAAATGGATAATTAGTTCAATTGGAGCGCAAACACTGTACCACTTTACCCGAACCCGGAACTGTATCCACACAACCTTCCTAATTATGTGGGTAGTTTGAAAGTCAAACAAAAGTAGGACGTAACGAGCGACTCCGAACGAATCGGGCGGAATGCCGACCGTTTCATATTTGACGGTACTTCCTTATTGACAGAAGAGGGTAGACTAGATATTACAAAACTTTGATCATTCCATTCGTTGACGTTTGGTTGCCTTGCATGAACAATTATTACATTAATTATTACAAAAGTAAAGTATATAATAAATGACTTTGACTTTGACTTTACTTTTATCAGGGGCTCTAAAAAGGCCACATTAGCGTTTCATAATATCATTCATATTAACTTGTCACAAACTTATCTGCAGCATCGCTGTTGTTGACGTTGACATAACAATTCATAACGGCATTTCTTAGTTCTCGTTTTGGCCACCGCATCAGATAAGTTTGTGGCACTATAATACGTATCCTAATAGGAAACGCTAAAGTGGCTTTTCGAGCCCCAGGTGGTTTCTGCCTTATCTATTTCTGCCGCCAAGCAACAGTGTTTTTCGTTATTGTGGTCCGGTTAATTACATCACGAGTGCTTGGTGTAGCCAGCGTAATTGCAGGCACGAGGCATTAATTTCTTCCAAACTCATTATAAACTGGAACTTTTCCCAATACCTTTACGAAAGCAAAAGGTTATTGACTCGTATCGACTGTTTGGCACGAGTGTAGTACAGTCAGCTTTAGGGCGAGCGGATCCTTCCAACTTCATTGATACTAGTATATAGGACTCTATGGTTGACTTCAAATTCGTGATACCAGGGGGTACCGTATGTGCTCATGATAACTTTTATTATGACATGAAGTCTGAATTCGCGATGAAAATAATGATTTTTGAGCTATGCAAAGGCATATGGTACCCATTGGTGTCACGAATTTGAAGTAACCCTGTATATTAATAGTTATTTTTTTATTTTTTTAGTGTTTCCTTTGGACTATGATATGGGATCGTTCAAGAGGTATATTAGAGGTCTCTTCAGAGCCGAGCAACGCATTGGTGACTCCCCTGGTGTTGCTGATGTCCATGGGCGGCGGTGACCACTTTCCATCAGGTGGCCAGCTTGCCTGTTTGTCTGCTGTGTATGGTACACAGCAGAAACACAGCCAAAAAAAAATTAAAAAAAATTTATTAATTTATTTCAGGCAACTGAGGCCGATATTTATAAATACATAATAACTAGCGGGCCCGCGCGACTTCGCGTACCGACCTACCCCTACCCTACACCTACTTTACCCCTAGCTCCCCTTTTTCTTGCCTATAAACTTGCCCGTTAATCACTCTATCTATTATTGAAATCCGCATTAAAATTCGTTGTGTAGTTTAAATTACCTAAAGGCGTGTCCAAACATAGAGCGGCACGTGCGCGGCAGCAACACGCGGCATGTCCAGGAAACAATTCTGCCGCGCTCTAGTTAGGACTATTGACGAATGTTTGCGCGGCAATATTGCGCGGCACTTGCGAGACACGCCGCGCATTTGAATTTAGTCTGAACCAAAACTACAATGAAGGCGGTCAGTGTTTTAGCTCTGCTTATTATTCGAATTTGCTTATCATTTCTGTTGAGGATCCCACAACTCATTATATGAGCCATATATTTCAATCAATCTAATTGATGTTTCATTGTCCATTTTTGAGAAGCGCAACCACGTCCAGACAGGATTACGGACGAACGATAACTGCCTGTACAAACACAGCGCGGCACGCCGCGCGCGGCAGCCGCGCAAAATCTTAATGTAGTAATGATTTTCAGACCAAACACGTCCAGGTAAAGGTCACAGGTACCGGCTGGATCCGGCCTTTGTGGAGATCTCTGGGTGAGGCTTATGCCCAGCAGTAACGTAATCATTCATTCATCTAATGATTAATTAATGTTATTCGAGCTACTCGTCAACCAAGTACGAAGTAAAAACCTATAAAATATTCTTTAATAATGCATCAAATTACTTAGAACAGATATTGTACAATACCACCTAATTATTATTAGGTGCCAAAAATGCTCGGAGCCACCCTGAAGGACCAAATTTGGAACCAAGTTACTGACATTCCGCAAAGAATGAGTACCCTGAAATGGCAGTGAAACCGACAACTGCTGGGGTTCTTGAGTGGCGACCACGACGCGCCAAGAGTGGTGTGGCGCGCCCTCCGGCTAAGTTCCAAAAACAGGGCCCCAGATCTTCCAAATTCTCGACCATGGTCAAGGTCAACCCGAGCCCTCGCGAGGGCACAACCGGAAAGTTCCTAGACTTCATGCCTGAACGCATAAAGTAAGTAACCGTCAGTCCAACCGCTACAGAAACTACGAGTATTAACCCGTCGGAACTAGCCAGACGCGTGGTAATTATAAGTTGTAATTGGCTGCGTAAATACGGGCTCCCTGATTGACATGTCGAAGGGGTTGGGCTTGCCAATCTTGGTTAAGGGTCGAGTATTGTGGGATGCCCGAAGTTGTAGTTTCCGTAGACAGTTTTTCAAAACTGGAGTGAGTTTATCTATCTGTTGATCAATGTCACTTACCTCACATGCAAAGGTATGGGGAACAATCGTTTGCCTGTTTGTGTATACAAAATATCTGAAGTCGCTTCCCGCCGTCTGTATCTATGTACGCTTATATATTTTAAGCTACGCAACAGATGTTAATGCGGTTTTCAATAATAGATAAAGTGATTCAAGATGAAGGTATAATAAGGCAAAAAATCATGGTAGACATTGGTAAAGTAGGTGTACGCGAACGAAGTCGCGCCGGGTCCACTAGTAGATCTGTAATATATAAAAACATGGTTTATGCAACGAGCTCGCCACTCGTTATACCCAGATCTTAGGCTTGGGAGCATGAGGATTTTTTTTTATGTAGTGCGGTAGGCAAACAGGCAAGCGGGCCACCTGATGGAAAGTGGTCACCACTGCCTATAGACATTAGCAACACCGAGAGTATCGCCAATGCGTTGCACACCCCTATAACACGTTACGCTGGCAGCAAAACGGCAAATGTCCCTCCACTGCCAAAGACGGTTCCCCAAATTCCCACCCCATGGAGCACTGGAAACCTTACTCACCGGCAGAAACACAATACTATTTAAAAGAGTATTGTTTAGCTGCGGTATTCTGTAAGGTGGAGGTACTTCCCCAGTCGGGCGGCTCCAATTCGAACGGGATACCCCGCTATGCCCTACCTCTCTTAAAACTTGTTGAACAGTCTCGAGATCCTATTGGCATGGCTCCCCATAAAAGTAATCTGTGCGTTAATGTCCTGGTTGTGCTCTCGCGCACGATGGCCCGTGGTCCATCTTGACCATGCTCCAAGATTTGGCAGATCAGGTAATTACAGTGGAGCGACTGCCATCTGATCTCCGTGACCCTGCTACCAGGGGAACCTAAGATTGGATCATGGTTAGACATTCAGTCGCCTGAATGTGCAGGTTTCATGATATTTTCCCTCACGGTTAGAGCATCGATTAACATTCAACTAATGTATATAATAACTCAGAAAACAGTCATTGATACGTTGTGGTGGTACATGACCTCAGTGGGATTAGAACCCGACACCTCTCGCTTACAAGTCGGATACGTTAACCACTGGGCCCCGGACGCCCACTTACTAAATATGGGGAACAACAACTTGCATACAGTTCTGTAATACATAAAAAAATGTGTATGAGTTTACAAGCTTAACACTCTTTCTCGAAACGAGGTTTTTTTGCCTGATGGTAAGCAGTCACCTCAGCCTATGGACGTTTGCAATACCAGGGGCATCACCCACGCGTTGCCGACCCCGTAAAAACCTTTTAACCCCTTTCTTGAAGAACTCCAGGTAGTTCATTCCACAACCTTAGTGTGCGTGGGAGAAAGTTCCTTTGGAACCGCACAGGTTGACCAAAATCTTTCCCTGGGAGCCTGAGACTAGTTGTACGTACATTTCCCATTGGCATGGCACATTATTATTACTAAAGAAGTCTTCTGCAGTCTATTAATGAAATTCTAAACTGTTATCCATGTAGGTCGAAACTCCCCCCATTATATTAAATTAAGAATGCGAAATTAGATCCCAATTACCTCCACATCCCTTTAGGATACCGGTTCGTTAGTTCCACAAAGGATACTAGAAAGTCGCTGGGTTGGTAACCTCTGCCTTCTGGAAAAACTTATTCCATTAAAAAAGTTAATACTCAAGTGAATTTCCTGCCATTAAATCTTATATTGTGAGAGATACGTAAAAATGGTTTATTTTCGGAGTTATCGTAGCGATAACGAAGCAAACCTTTGTGAAGTTCTGAATAAATAAAATAAGAAATGATGACAATTCGCAAAGTGGGATCGGGAAATCTTTGAACTGATCTTCACACAAAATACCTAAGTACAATTTGATTATCAAATCAATTCGTTCATCGAATCATTTTGACGACCTGAGTGGTTCAGTTGGTTAATATCTGGCCTGCCACGCAGAGGTCCCGGGTTCGATTCCCGGCCGAGCACGGGAATAAATAAGTGCGTGCGTGCGTGCTTGTGTGTGTGTTAGAAGCTTTTCCACGACATTTGGTTCATACACTATAGTCCTATTCTATTGCGGCCTATACAACGCTTATTGACGTCACTGAAAAAATTACTGGAAACAATTGCTCGCAGTTCTCCAGACGTCCCGTGCCCAGGCATGCAATTTCATCGAAATATCGGCTCACTCGTTACCAAAGAAAGAAAGAAAGAAAGAATATATTTATTACAAAGGACGCCACGACATAATCATCATCATCATCACAGCCCATAACAGTCCACTACAGGACTTTGGGCCTCTCCCGCAAAAGGGGAGGTTATTGCCATAATCTCCACGCTTGGCAGGCGGGTTGGAGATCGCAGTGTTGCAAACATAACAATGAAAAACGCTGCTGCCCATTTTCCAGTTTATGGAGACTAGATATTTTGCCTCTAAACGTTAGTCGCCTTGTACGACACCCACGAGTGTAAGGGGTTGGTGCTATTCTACTCTACCGGTCACCACACGGCTAATAATTTACATTTAACACAAAAAAAAATAGTACATAAAACACGGAGACAATTCTAGGGTTCCCAGTGGCATTTTTCGTGGGCATCCAGCGTAAATGGACCCTCCTCAGCATAATGTTGTGGCCGCTTGCCGCTACTTGGATTATTTTAGTTACTCTTTGACATAAGCGCTCTATTTTTCCGACATATAAATAAAAACATCATTATTATTAATCATTTATCATCATCATATCACTCCACTGCAGGACCTAGCGCCTTTCCCAAGAAAGGGGAGCTTATCGCCATAATATCCACGCTTGGCAGGCGGGTTGGAGATCGCAGTGTTACGAATATAACAATGGAAAACGCTGCTGCCCATTTTCCAGCCTACAGAAACTCTATTTATTTTGCCTCGAAAACATTAGTCGCCTCGTACAGCACCTACGAGTGTAAGGAGTTGGTGCTATTCTACCTACCGGACACTACACAGCCGTATTAATTGTTAATCATTATCGCCACATAACGTCTATTTGCTGGACCTTACCTGAAGTACCAGGACAATCCGTCTATCCGACGAGGGCGTCCTCCGCAACGATTTCCTGTACGTGGTCGCCAGTTTATGACCTTTCCGCCCCATCGGCAGTCGGTTATACGTGCTGTGGCTTGCTTACTGCCTGAATTTTGCCATGTAATGTATGTCGACTAGCCAGACATTTGACCGCCACCACACCTGGTGGTAATACGGCTGATGATCCTGATGTTGCTGATGATGACCTGCTGCCGATATCTTCATTTCTGATCGTAGCGTGTAGATAAACTTTCTGATCTTAGAGTAACTTTGGGCTACAAAATGATCTTCATGACTTCAAAATCCTGGTTATGTTTTCGCGCTCGAGTGCCCGGAATCCACATTGAGCGTGATCCAGGATTTGGCACAGATACTTACAGGGCACAACTGCCGCCTGACCTCTAGGACTCTGTTAACAGCAACCTGACAAGATTGGATAATGTTTTATTTATTTGTTGGAGTACCGATTCAATAGCTTATTAAACAAATTCACAACACACACAAGACACAGTCAAGTCAATTATACGTACTCGCTGATAACTCTGATACACTCGTATTACACATTCAGCCGCCTGAATGTACAGGTTTCCTCACGATGTTTTCCCTCACCGTGAGAGCAACGGTTGGTGTTTTAACTCAGAAAAAGTAATTAGTAGATACATGGCGGCACTGGGATTCGAACTCGGTACCTTTCGCTTACGAGACTTACCCGTTAGCCATAAGGCCGACGCTTGAACTAAAAAAAAAACTAGGTCAAAATAAGTGCAGATCCAGGTGATTTACGAGTATCCGTGCTACAAAAAGCTAAACCTCCATAAACAACAGGATTTTCCCTTTGGGTCATGTAAATAATAAATTCTAATAACCAGCCATGATGCAGAGGGACGAATATAGATTAATAGTGCTTCGTCATCGCAAAATGAGGTAGTCGGACGGACGTACCTACCTACCTCCTTTGGGCTTTGTTGTAGATATTGCTGACGGGAAGGGAGCGGGCGGGTCTCGATTCGCGGGAAGTCGTTTGCTCAATTACTTACACCTGCATTCAGAAACTTTACTATGAGGTCTCAAAATGCACGCGAAGGCACAGGGTCCCTGAAATACTCATGGCGATCGGCATTTTGCGTTCGCCAAAATGAACGAAATTAACTAATCATGGAGGCGTTTTTTTGTATATAATAGCCAGTCATTTGACCGCTCTCTCACCTGGGGGTAAGTGACGATGCGGCCGATGATGGAGCATGCCTGTCGAGGAACAGCCTATTCTCTCGCTTACAGAGCTAGGTCGGACTGCGTCTCCTGTTAGTGGAAAGGGGCCGGCCGAATGAGGTCATGTAACTACTTCGTACACCCATCGAAATGCAACTGAACGCGTTCTTGGTACTCTGGTACACTTATTAAATCTTCAGTATGTAGCTAATGCAACTACCAAAGCGAGAAAATACCACTACCGCTTACAATGCATTCCCTACGTGAAAGGAATCCACGCATACCCACGTACGTATCTACGTTTTATCGTGGATTTCCTGTTGGATTTATCCAAAGAGTGTATGATATAGGTCCGCATAATCGCATGCTGGTCATCCGGAAGATGTTAAACTTATATTACGCATTTAGGACGGTCCACTTTGAAATTCTTACTTATATTATAATTTAGGTCACTAACAAGGAGAGTTTTGTCACAGTTGTGCTCACGCGGATTTTGAGCTTGAAGGTTATTCTGTTAGGGGATCACACTAGCGGGCATGCTTGTCAAGAATCAGCCTATTCACTCGAATCTGGCCTTAACGTAGTTTAGATTGTACTGTCAAAAGCAGAACATTCTATTCAGCCTTCGCCTTAGAAAGGTGGAGCCAAAGCTGTTTGAGCATATAGCTGCTAAATCTTCGACATGAATTTTATCAAGTGGTAGGAGTCTGTCGAGCCTGAGTATTCCGACTGGGTGGGTACCACCGCCTTATATATTTCTGCCACCATGTAACAATGCTTGGCATTGTTGTGTTCTGGTTTTTTTTATGTCATACGGTAGGCAAACAGGCAAGTGGGCGACCTGATGGAAAGTGGTCACCACTGCCTATAGACATTAGTAACACCAATAGTATCGCCAATGCGGTGCCCACCTCTACTATTTAAAAGAGTAGTTTAGCTGCGGTATTCTGTCTGGTGGAGGTATTTCCCCAGTCGGGCGGCTCCAACTCGAACGGGATTCCCCGCTATGCCCTACCTCTCTTAAAAGGTTAACGGTTTGAAGGATAAGGTAGCCAGCCCAGTTACAACCATAAGGCACTGCTCTTAGTCTTGACGCACGCAACGGTTCTGCATTTTTGTTGCCTTCAACCTACATGCATGAATCGTAGATGTTATGGGCGACAGTTTACTGCACACCATCAGGTAGCCTGTCCGCGTCCTGTACTTAAAAAAAATTAAGGCGACTGCCCGCTTCTTGTGCCTGGAAGGCGGAAAGGCATAAATACATACATAAAGCTCACGCCTGTGTCCCACAGGTGGGGTAGGCAGAGGCTATGGACCGCCACTTTGCTCTGTCCTGACACAACTCCCAAGCCTCGCATATATCCACAACTCTTTTCATACATATCGTTTTATTCTCGCCACTTCGCACCCCAGCTTTTTTGAGAACATTACTGATCTGATCAGTAAATGTTTTTCTGGGTCGTTTCATTATGATTATGTTCTATAATCGCTCCACTGAACAATTTCTTATTATTACAACTGTGAAGTACCTATACGCCATAATTCACAACATTATTATAGCATAATGAAATATTAAAAGCGATGGTGTAATTCTGTAATTCCAAATTAATTAACTATAATGTAATCGTATTGGCTTTGTGAAACATTCGTTCTCTGCGTTTCTGTTTCGCTATAATATATTCGCCACCAGATTAGTCGGTAGTATTGTACCACGGATCATGAAAATGCAGCCGCTTTGAAATATCGACTCTAAAATAATCATAACCGTGGTGTCAATCCTATTTGTAAGACGCGGTCCGGCTCTGCCTGGCATTGTCGAACACGGTCCGGTCGTGGTTGGCGTAGGGTGGGTTTGCTGCGGCCGTAGGGTGGTCAGCGTGTCACTGTGTGTTTCCTTCCTACTTTCCTACCCCTCTTCTTTTTGACGATTGAAAGAGATATTCAATGTCCTAATCCATAAAGAAATTTTGAATTTTGAATTGAATTTTGAATTTTTGAGGAGACCATATACTAGAAGTATAAATAATTGTCTAATTAAAGTCGATTTTTAAGTGGTTTTCAACAATAGATAGAGTGATTCAAAAGAAAGATTCATAAGTAAAGACAAGGGTAGGGTAGTATCTTACATGTCAAAAGAACTTGTCTAAGATACACCCAAATTGGAGGAAAGCCTTATGAGAATAAATAAATAAAACGTAAGTTTCATTTGCACCTCTATTTAAATAAAAGAAACCACTTTGACTAAACGTAAACAAAAACGACACAATACTTAATCAAAAGTATCTTCTATCTTTAGCATGAGTATCCACAATAATAATTGTTTACTCTGAAATTAACGAAGCTCTCAGCGGAAAGGTTATTATTAGGTATAAATAAGGGAGCTGGTTTCCTAGAGCGGCTGGAAATTGTTTACCGAATAAACAAAGAGCCAGTAAGGAATAGCTTAAATTACAATGAGCGAAAATAGCGTGAGGTTACCTGCACATTCAGGCGACTGAATGAGTAACCGTGATTCAAGTCAGAAAGGATGGAAAGACAAGTAAAATCATGAGTCATGGTCTAGGCTACCGGGCCCTCGTTCGCGAGAGCACAACCGGAATATTGACAACAAGTCCCAAGATGAATATTTTTATGAAATTATTTAAATTAAATGCAATAATAATTGAGGAAGAGATTAGGTCAAAGCCTATTAATCTTCTTCAATAATGATAACTTACTCATTCCCAAGGCTGCAACATCAGAGCCAAAATGGAAAACCAGATTCTAGATACAAAAACCGTAAAAATGAAAATAAGTTGAATCAAACAGTTATTATTAAAACATAGTTATACCTGGTTTAACACTAATTATCTACTTCTTCATCTCCTTTTTTATCTCCTTACATAATAAAAAGAAATTGTTTAAAGTCCTTGCGAGCGATGCTCTCAATTACCTAAGAGCATATAATCTTACTATTTAATTTCTTTTTCAGTATGTATGCCATACAATAAATAAACAAGTCTAGGCATTAATGACCAATATTAACAAACAGAACCACTCAGGTCGTCAATCTAGATTTAGGTTTAATGTTTATTTAGTAAAGTAAAGTAGGTATATCTAGACATGTTGTTGTTGTTAAATATTTATATAAATCTGGAAAACACCATCATTTACCGTAAGAAGAAAGTGGTAAATGAAGTCCCAGATCCGAGTTCCAACCAAACAATATCGTCGTCCAACTCAGCCCTTGTTTACACAAAGATAATATTTATTGTCGAAACACCAAACCTAATCAAATCGGAGGAATTCAATTTTCATCGCTAATTGAAATGATAATAAACTTGACAGCATTTTGTTAGGGTTTGTTTTAGAACGTTTAATCACCGATGCCTCAATTACGGGGTCGGCTCAAATTGATGATAGTATTGGGTACCATGCATGTGGTCGTGGTAACAAACAAGTGTATTATTTATTTATTTATTAAATCTTTATGCACAAAAGTACAGTGGCGCACTTAAAGCTAAAATAGTCTTATCTACCAGTCTACCAGTCCAGTGAGTGTTTGTTCGACTTCCGTCGAGTATAGTCGCTGCGCAGACGCTTTTGCGCTAGTTTCGTGCTCGCGTAAAGCGCTGACGCTGCAGCCTACTCCGCGTCGTCTACTCGGCTACGGCCGCGATGACCCAGTTATTGTGCGTGAATCACAAACGTTCGGTGTAATGTTGTGTAATTCAAATCATTATAAAGGCGCAGTTATATCAATTTAGTGATCAATTATGGCTGGCAAAAGTCCAATAAAACTTAAAACAGAAAATGAATTTCTGTTATACAACCATTACTCCGAAGAAAAAAGTAATCGTGAGAAATTCGAAAGTTTGGTACGCGACCTTAGCAAGCAAGTAGAAACTCTGCAACTAGAATTAAAGAAGACTCAGGAGCAAAACATTCTACTCCAGGAACAGATATCCTTAACCACTGTAAGTACTGATACTGGCAAACACCAAAAGCAGTATGAGACAGATGAAGAGGAATTGGCCAAAGAAACTGAGTGGGTACGGAAAATTAGTCGTAAGAAAAGGAAACTGAACACAACACACTCCCCTCCACCACAAGAAGGATCCAATTCCGACGGAACCACTAAAGAAGAGAAAGTGAAAAAAGTTCCACTTCCTCCGCCCATAGTTGTCGAAAATATCATGAACTACCAGAAATTCTATGATCTCCTTTCGGCAAGTATAAACAAAGACACGTTTATCATAAAAATGTTGAATGGCGACACCGCAAAGATAAATGCAAATAATGAAAACTCGTACAGAGCAATTACCGAACTGTTGCTTGCGAACAAGTGCCTGTGGCACTCCTACGAGAATAAACAGGACCGACCGATAAGGGAAATGGCCAAAAACCTCCATTCGTCGTGTACTCCAGAAAGAATCGTGGAAGACCTTAATAACAAGGGATATAAAATTAACGAAGCGGTCAACAAACTCAGCTGGAGAAATAAGCAACCGCTTAACATGTTTATGCTTTCGTTCCAAAAAGATGAAGACATAAATAATATTTATAACATAAGGTCTATACTGGGCTGCAAAGTTGATATTCAACCACTAAAAACATCCAAGCTCATACCGCAATGTAAACGGTGTCAAGCCTATGGTCATACCCAAAAATACTGTTCAAAAGAACCAAGGTGTGTTAAGTGTACAGGAAAGCATTTAACTAAAGACTGTAATAAACCAGCAGATGACAAGCCAAAGTGCGTTCATTGTGGCGAACCTCACCCGGCAAGTTACAGAGGGTGTATTGTAGCTAAAGAACTACAGTTTTTAAAAAACAAAACTATAAAGAAAAATGTAACAACTACATCCGGTCCAGCATTCAATACCAATAAAAGCAAGAAGACAATGGACCAAAATCATATGGGCAAGCAGGTCACCAAAAGCCTGTCATTTGCACAAGTTACAAAGGGAGCCCAACCGTCTCAACAGTCTAGCTCCAATCCATCATCTGCTAGCTCCAATACAGATTCAAAGATTAATAGAATTTTAGATCTTTTAACCTCATTTGATAAAAGGTTAAAGAAACTTGAAAACAGCACTAAAACTGCTACATCCAAACAAGGGAAATGACTATGGGACTCAAAATTATGGCATGGAATGCGAATGGGCTCGCAAAACATCTAAATGAGTTACAAGTGGTTCTAAGCACAAACAATATTGATATTTGCCTAATATCAGAATCCCATTGCACCAGAGAGTCGTTTATAAAAATCAAAGACTATAAAGTCTATCATGCTTTACACCCTGATAACACTGCAAGGGGAGGAAGCACTGTCATAATAAAAGAAAATATTTACCATTACGAAGAGCATAAATGTGAGGAACAGGCTATACAAACAGTGGCTGTTTGTGTAAGAACTAAACGTTACCCTGTTACCATTTCCGCCATATACTGTCCACCAAAGTATTCCCTAAAACGCGAACAGTATAAAAACCTTCTATACAATCTAGGTAACAGATTCATACTTGGAGGTGATTTTAATGCTAAACACATCCACTGGGGATCAAGATTAACTACAACTAAAGGGAAAGAGCTTCTTTATGCTACTAGATATATGAATTGTGGCGTAATATCAACCGCAAAACCAACGTATTGGCCCACTGATCGTAATAAAGTCCCAGACCTCATTGACTTTTTTATATGTAAAAATATACCAACTAGTTTTCTTCACATTGAGGAAGGATATGAAATGAGCTCAGATCACTTGCCAATAATTTTGACTCTTAGTGAGAGCATAATACTAAAAGAGAGCAATGTTACCCTGTCAAACAAGAAAACCGACTGGGAAAGCTTTAAACATGATCTAGACTCTATTACTGAACTTAATGTTTCTTTAAAAAGTCCACAAGAGCTAGATACAGATCTAAGTAAATTCATTACAAATATACAGCAATGTGCCTTTAAAAATACACCAACAGTGAAGAAGAGATCAGAAGGTAACTGCTATCCAGCCGAAATTCTAAACCTCCTTAAAGAAAAGAGAAAGCAAAGACGCAAATGGCAACAAAGTAGATATCCCGTGGACAAAACGCGGCTAAACTACTTAACAAAAAAACTAAGGGAAGAAATTCAGAACTTTCGTGATGAATCTACGAATATCTACCTAAGAAAGTTAACAAGTGATCGCACAACTGATTACTCCTTGTGGAAAACTATAAAGCACATAAAGACGCCAACCTTACACATACCTCCCATTAAAGAAACTAATGGGGGGTGGGCCATAAATAATAAACAAAAAGCTATTAGATTTGCTAATCACCTGGAACAAATATTCCAACCTAACATGCATAACTCTGAGAACACAGAACTGGAGGAAGCATCTTGTAATGATAGATTAGAAATAAAACTCGTTACCCCTAAAGAGGTTCAGAATGAGATAAAACGCTTAAAGAAAAATAAAGCTCCTGGCTTTGATCTAATTACGGGCGAAATTCTCCAAAATCTTCCACGTAAAGCCACCGTAAAACTTACCACCCTTATCAATGCTTCGTTTAGACTAAAATACGTGCCTGATATGTGGAAAGTTGCAGAAATCATTATGATACCGAAACCTGGAAAACCACCTCAGGAAATAACATCCTATAGACCAATTTCTCTATTGCCAGTTATGTCAAAGTTCTTCGAAAAGCTCCTATTAAGACGACTGAGCCCCATAATAGAAGAAAGAAAGCTTATCCCTGATTATCAGTTTGGATTTAGGGAGAAGCATTCAACAATCGATCAAGTGCACAGAATAACTAGTTTAATAGAAAAAACATTAGAAGAAAATAAAGTCTGTTCTACTGTTTTCCTAGACGTGGCACAAGCATTTGATAAGGTTTGGCATGAAGGTCTTATGCACAAAATAAGACATAAACTTCCGAAGCAGTTTGCAGATATTCTGGAATCTTATCTTACGCAGAGAATGTTTCGAGTTAGACAGGATGAGGAATATTCAGAACTTAAGTACATAAAAGCATGAGTACCACAAGGAAGCGTCCTAGGTCCGATGTTGTATTTATTATACACTTGTGATATCCCAGAACTAAAAAATAACATCATTGCAACCTTTGCGGATGATACGGCTATCATGGCTACAGGGTCCACTCAAGAAGAAGCAGTAACGAAACTGCAAACAGCTATCAACACTATATTTGATTGGACAGTGAAGTGGCGAATCAAACTGAATGAGTCAAAATCGATTCATGTCGATTTTACTAACAAAAGACCGTCTTATCATCCGGTATTTATAAACAATCAAGCAATACCGCACAAAAACACAGCTAAATATTTAGGCATGACCTTAGACGCAAAGCTTCGCTGGAAAGCTCATGTCAAAAAGAAACGCGACGAATTAGAACTTCGCTATAAAAATATGTACTGGCTACTTGGAAAGCATTCTTCTTTATCAGTACACAACAAACTACTTTTGTACAAACAAGTCCTAATGCCAGTATGGACTTATGGTATTCAGCTATGGGACTGTACCAAACAAAGCAACACACAGATGATACAACGCTTTCAAAACAAAGTACTGAGGGACATTGTAAATGCGCCCTGGTACATTAGAAACAATGATCTTCACCGGGACCTCAATGTGGATCTTGTTGCAACTATAATTAAAAAACACGCCGAAGCCCATGAAAGAAGGCTTCATCATCATGTGAATGTCGAGGCTATCCAGCTCCTTGACAACACGAACATAGTGCGAAGACTAAAAAGGACAAAACCTTTTGAGTTAGTGTAGTGAATATTAGTGATAAGTAGTGCGATGAGTACTTACTGCAAAAAACACAATAACAATGTGTCTTCCCCTTAATAGAGACAATAAGAAAAGGTGTTAATGGACACATTCTTATATTATTCTAACCTAGCAAATTATGTTAAATTTAAATTACTTATTAGTCTTTAGGCTAGATTGTAATTGCAATGCTCTACCTACTTGTCAAATAGGTAGAACATCTTAATAAAAAAAAAAAAAAGAAAAAAAAAATCTACCAGTCAACCGGGATAATCTAAGCCTGAGAAAGGTAGGCGGTGCAGGAAAAGAAAGACAAAAAATACAAAACTACTTGAGTAAAAAGGAGGAGGGATATACATTTATGCAACTATAGTCCGGAAGCACATACTAAATATATATACAAAACCATAAAATAAACATATAAACTTAAAACTGGATACAATTTATAAGTAAAATCAAAGGTAAAATAATATTCAAATTGAACAAATTGAAGAATTATTTTATTATAGCACCCATTCTAAAATTCCGCCTGGGTGAATACTACTGCTTTATCTATTTCTGGTGCAAACTAATAATGCTTGCATCCGATCATGTAGTCGGATGCAAGCATTATCGTATGATCCAGTCGGAAGGTAGCCAACGCAATTACAGGCATATAATTTTACAAGATACAAGCAATTATGTCTATGAAGTAGATAGCGACAGGCGACAGCCTTATGCAATTGCATGCATATAATTTCACGCCAACAAGATACAAGCAAATTTGTCTATGAGGTAGATAGCGACATCCTTATACAGGATATCCTTCAAGAAGCAAAAAATAATGCATTTGTCCACCATACCGTTCATTCTTCTTACGGATGCATTCAAGCACCTATGTGACTCCACACACAAGATGCGGTTCTGCATTTTTGTTGCCTGTGTTAGAAAAATAGATAGAGTGTACCGATCTAATGTGTGAATTTAAGTATTTAGGGGATATGAGTTAGGTTGGCCTAGTAACTAAGGTTAGAAAGTTGAATGAAATGAAAAATAGGGCACATTAGTTAAATATAAATTTCTATTTATTCAAGAAAGGATGTTCACATTCAAACACTGAGATTAGATTAAATGAGATAAGTTATTTATATAGGATACCAGTCATAGCTAACAAATGAACATGGGAAATATGCTAATATATTGTAAAAATAATAAAACAGCAAAATGAAGTACAGCGGCTATATCGCCTGAAGATTACACAAATAAACAATTACAAATCAGCAATAGGCACCAAAGTAATATAATGCAAGTTTGTACTTAACTCTGTGGCTGGTCTGGAGCGAAAAGTCCTTTCGTCTGATTCAACTAGGTTTATATACCCAACGTTTAGCCGGAAATCGGAAGCCGGTACATATTTCAACCAATCATAAGACGTTATTACACTGCCAGTTAAATATGAAGTTATTGTGCCAAAATACTTGACCAAAGACATCGAAATAGTTCTTAAAACTATTGTTAATCATTATAGGATTTACTACACAATTACAAATATATCTTTCAGTGAACTAATGATACAACTTTATTTAATTGTTCAATAAAATATTTACAGTTATAATAAAAATACCTATACATTAATACCTAAGTTTAAAATAGCAAAAATATACACTAATACATATAAAATAATACTAAAAATTAAAAAAGTCGTCCACACCGCTGTCCCCCGGAATGGTGCCCAGAAAGCTGGCTGCGTTGCCTCGTTGAATAGCGATGCTAATCCGTTGCCCGAGGAACGAGCCAGCTCTCCGGTCACCAGTGGTGTCAATTAATTTTATGGAAAGTTCTGCAAAGAACTTTTTCGCACCAGGGCCCCACGGTCCCAACGTTTCCACCCCAAACGGCTGAAATACGAAGTCTTGCGCTAGACTTACGTATTTCCTCCGCTTGAGGTCTTCCGCAGCTGACGCCGCAGCCCCAGCGCAGCTGCCAGTGGAGGCCACATGCGAAGGCGCCAGTGTGTCCACACATGTAGCGTCCCACACCAGCGCCTTCCCACGCTGCCACCCAATGAGCGTCATGCCGTCGGGCCTCTTGCCATCGTCACGTACGGTACCTTTCGGCTCTAATACGGCCGGTACGTTGACGGTGACAAGTGCCCTACGAATGATGTCATTGATTGCCGCGTGCCTGGAGATTCGGCCTGCGCTGCGGGTACACGAAAGACCGTGGTGCCCTAGCGGATCCACAGACGCACCACAGGGACAGTAGTGTGGACGAACCAGATTGACCCCCAATCTTATACCCAAACATATAGACAACGATAAGTTGTCCAGGACGGTGCCGATATTCGAGGAGGGGACTGCTTGCAGCCAGAACCCTGACTCTCGCTCTGTCACGGCTAGGAGACGAGCCCGTTCCGAAAGGTTGGCCGAAGAAACTAATAAATCTTTTAGAATTTTTTTGCATAAAGGCTCGTCCCATAGCCGTTGATGCATCGGAGACTCTGGGAGAGACTCATTCGGACATATACTCATCCAGGCTTTTTTAGCATCTGTGCAGCAAGGACTGTCTATAAAACTTGTGTGTGGTCCTAGGATCTTGCTGACTAAATTTTCGGTGCTATGAACAGATGATAAAAAAGCCGGGAGAGAAACACTTGAAATTTTGCGCACTCCGATTCCGCCTAAACGAACTGGAAGCGAAGCTTGGGACCATGCCCTTGAATTAAGATCTAAATTTAGAATTTTGGAAATTACTGTTCGAATGTCATTATCTAATTAATTAGTATTCCCAGTTAATTAGTACTTAATCTGTTAAAGAGATTCGTTCTGAAATAAAGAACGAACATTTCGTTTGGAAACATTGAAAACTGCACAGAATATTAATTACTATACGTAAATACTTTAAAGGGAAATATTTATAAACTATATTCTATTAAATAAACCATCAAATTAACATAAAATAATTATAATATCTAACACCTGCAACCTAACTAAATGCATGAATCGTAGATGTTATCAGATGGGCTCTCTGCTTCGTCACTAATCATCATAGCGTTGATGTCCCGGTTACGCTCTCGCGCATAAGAACCGTTTCGCACGCCAATTCACCCATTATTCGAGCCTTGGGTATGCTCAACGCGCTCCTGGCATCGGCACCCGAGTGTAACTTATTTGATTGGCGATGGATGGATGTGTGCAAGGAATTGCTGAAGTACTTATCATCATCGTCATATCAGCCAGAAGACGCCCACTGCTGGGCATAGGCCTCCCCCAGAGATCTCCAGAAAGACCGGTCCTGTGCTTTCCGCTTGCTTTCCGCCTGAAGTACTGCAAGAGGATTAATGAATGATAATTTTTTGTAATATATGCTGATATATCTTTAGCTTTCAGTGAATGAGGAGTTTTCCAATAGGTATTTAAGGCATTCCTAACCACTCACTAGATGGCGCCCCGACAATTTTGGTAATTGATAATCGCTTGAAATAGGTTCTTAGCAAACAGGATATAAACACTGGGTACGTTGTATTGAATAATATTATATTTGTCATTAGTTTTCAACCATTTTAGAGGTTGAAATAATAATGGAACATAGTGCCAACTTCTATAAATATTTCTTTTTACACTTCGTTCAACCTTTAACAGTTATGTTTATATTAATAAACACTTTATATTCAGGTTTAGTAGTACTTGGCTGCATGAAATCACTGCCACCATCATACAGATTTAAAGAAGATTTCCAAAATTGTAGGAGCGCCATCTATTGATGCTTTTTGCAACAAACTATCAATACCTACTGGAAAACTCCTCATTGGTTAATACTGTAATACTGTAAAGCTGTTTTAAAAAAATAAATAAATAAGGGCCCGGGGTCTACCTTCACCATGATCCAGGATTTAGCTGATTAGGCAGTTACAGAAGCCACTGCCTCTGTCCTTCGTAACCCTGCTACCAGGGTAACCCAATCAGAATAAATCATGGTTACACATTCAGTCGCCTGAATGTGTAGGTTTCATCACGATGTTTTCCCTCATCGTAAGAGCATCGGTTAGTATTCAACTAATGTACATAACTCTGAAAAGAGTCATTGGTACACAGTAGCAGTAGGATTCGAACCCGGTACTATCGCTTACGAGTCGGATACCGTAACCACTCGGACACCGACGCACCACGCTTGAAGGCTCGTTTGTAAAGCTAAGCATAAAGTGAAGTATTTTTTTAAAGCATAAAGTATTTTATTTCTAACAATTTTACATACAACAGAATAGAGTACAAAACCGGAGCCTGCTTTAGGTTCATCCTGTATCGCAGGTCTAAAAGGTTGATCATGTATTGCAGGTCTAATAAAAAAGTCAGTCAACGATTTACCTAATAGCTCTGCCTAGATTAGTCTGCTTATCTAGATTATCTTGCTGCGTAGGCACTAGTAATCAACTACTTGGACTGTCCAAAACTAGTTTGACCTGAAAACGGGATCGTGATACACATACGATTAAGGAACAACTTTGGGGTTAGTTCAAGATTAGAGATAAACTCTACTACACAGAACATAGCATGTAGACGTAATAATACCAGTATGAAAGGAGCTAACTATGCTCGACTATAGAGATGCTAATTCATCTTATACTGGTTTAGGTAGGTCGGTTTGAAGATAAGCTCCAATGTACCTGTAAGATATGGATTACTATTTTATATTCTAATTATAAAAATGCATTAGACAAGTAGGTATAATTTTGTATGTAATTCTTATTTTTTATTTACATGTTATTTGTTTTAATAATTTTCGTTGTGTTGCGTTGTGACGTTCATAAACGTATATTTAAGACCTAAATTGAATAAGAAGAATTCTTATTTAAACACAGAATCTATACCATCTCAAATCATTACCATCTGAAAAAGTCACTCAGGTATTATGAGGTGAATGTTGATTATTTTAGTAGCCGTAGGACTTTGAATTTACAAAAAAAAAAGAAATCAATTTAAAAATGGGGGACATCGGGAATGAAAACTGTAAACTTGTACCTATTGTACCATGGTACTGCGTACTTAGCGCGAAAGTCAAATCAAAGTCAAAAATTTACTAGCACGAACAATTTAATAACTACCTCGACACTTCTAAAAGTACACGTTTTGTGTCCTCTAGACGGATTCTAGTTAGACTGTAGTGACAGTTCTCAGTATTAACTTTTTTTTTATACCACTAAGGTGTCAAACAAGCTTGCTATGGACGTTTGCAATACCAGGGGCATCACCCACGCGTTGACGAACCCGTAAAAACCTTTTAACCCCTTTTTTGAAGAACTCCATGTTGTACTCTCTAAGTAGTTCATTCCACAACCTTAGTGTGCGTGGGAGAAAGTTCCTTTGTAACAGCACAGTTCGCGACCAATTTGGCTCCAAGGTGTGAGAATGAACTCCCTGTCAATGGCGAGCGGTGCGATATGATAGAATGTATCTGTTGTAGGCATCATGTCAAACAGTTCTTTAGAACAAACACACATAGAGATAAACACACAGGTAGAACACACATACTACTTATAGGTTCCTACACTGTATCCGTATAGAAACTATCCTTCTGAATTGAAACTATAATCTAGGTATAAGCATTGTTTGGTTTGGCACTGTATGCTCTGTTTGTCCGGTAAACATAGTCAGGACGTGAGACTACCGTTATCGATCGTTTGAAAGCCTAGATAGGCTATATTAGGAACCCTGTCACCTGTCCTGCCTAATACCTATCTACCCGTAGACAATGTCTGTGTTTGGGCTTCTAGAGGCGATGTATAGGTGCTATTATAAAACAGTAAAGCTAGTATGGAAAGTCCTGCAAAAGCGCTTTCTTCTTTTTTTTTGTGAGGATATGAAAACTTATGATGATGACTTCAATTGTTGTTCTTTTCTGTTATGTATAACTTTTGTATATGCAATAAAGAGTTTTTACTTACTTATGTGGAGCAGCTACTATTAATACATGATTTATTATATACGAAACTATTAATACATTGGACATATTTGTCGTAATAGTACAATATTTTCTTATTTTCTATATTATTATTAGAATTAATAGCGTGTGACGTTGTAAAAACTCAAAGACTTCTATTAACCTTTATTCCACTTTGAGAAGAGATTTAGAAAATATTACCTAATCTTATATTTATGACACTCCGTATTAGAATAGAGTCTGTCTTGAAGTAATTTCAAAGTCATTTAAATGTCAAAATAATATTAAGTAAGTCGCGATTTCTGATCTCATGTTAAGCTTCGTGATTGGATGATTTTGCTATAGGTATAATGGTTACGAAGAGGTTACATTGAAGATACTTTTTGCTGAAATTAAGTCTGCTTTTACTCACAGTTTATATTCCGCATGGTGACATCATGGCCACCATAATTTTTGTTTTAATTATACTACCCAGGCACTTGACCGCCATCTCACCTGGTAGCACGTGCCACCTCACTAATGGGTTAAATTGCAACTTTTAGCGATATGATATTGACTCGATTAGATCCTTAACTAATACATATATGTTAAGAAGAATTTGAAAATGCCATATTCTGTGTATCAGGTTGCTTGAAAACGCCTTTATTCTGGGATAGCTGGCCTGTAAGTAGTTCAAACACTTAACCCTAGTACTCCATCACTGTCACAAAAACGCAGTTTTTCATAAGGCTTCCGAAGACACATTGTCCCTGTTTTTAAAGTGAGACCGAGTTCTACGGAAGTACACTTGCCTTTCAAAGAGGACCAAGTTTTAAGTAAAAATTCAATTTCAGCCACCTAGGGGTGTTTTCTTGACTAGGGGATGAAGAATTGCTAAGCACCCCCGGTTGTTGTGAGCAACAGAAGTTTTATACCGAATGAGGATTCGGTTTAAAACTTTTTTATGGGCAGACTCGTGAATAGGGTGTTTCATTTGAGTTTCAAATTTCAAAAGTTGAAGTAATAATTTCGGGTGTCAGGGAACGGTTTTCAAAATGAAGTGTCTTCGCTGTCGGTGCTGGTATCCGAAAATTTTGCCTTTTAGAATCGGTGGGACTGTACAGTGCTGCTTTACTATGCAAAGGAACTGGGCTTAGACGACACACCTAACGAGTGGCGGTGCTGAAGAACGACTAGTGTATTAGTTGCTAGTGAACGGCAGTGTATTAGTTGCATACCAGCACCATACTATGGCATTCCGTGGCAGCTTTAGGTACTCAGCAACCCGATGCTGGAACAATATTCCACCTCCCGTTCGTAATTTTAAGTCTAGATATTCTTTTTTAAAATATATTAAAATGTTCTTAATAAGTTACCAAAAAGATTTGGACCCTGGTACGCGAGTGCGTCCTTCTTACTTGGCCAGGATGTGAGTGCATTTATTGTTTATTTTTTGTGATTATTTCTTTGTTTGCCATTTTTTTAGTCCAACTGGAAACAGCGTTTAAGAATAAAAAAAGGTAATGTTTGGCCTTAATTTATTGGTTTTCATAAAAATAAGGTATATGTAATTATTTATCCCAAGTTTATTTATATATAAATAAATATTACAGGTTATACATCTAAAAATATATTTCTTTTCTTTATTTTGTATTATATGTATTGGTATTAATTATTAATAATTTCTGTGTTAGCACGTCGTTCGCGTAGTGCGCGCATCGAGCTCTATTATGGGTCAGTCTGAAAACCAGCGCTGTGTTTGGCTGCTGCCATTCATAGCATTAAGCTGAGGCTGGTCCAATTTGGTCCGAGGACGCATCGCCCTGCTTTCCTAATATGTATTTATTTTGTTAGTTTTAAGTATTTGAATGTGTTATTGGACCAAATAAAGTTACGTCTATGTCTATGTCTATATGACTAGCGTCAAAGTACGAAACGGTCACCCATCCAGTTCCCAGTCTCTGCGTGTGTTGCTTAGCTTTTTTTATCTAGACCAGTGCCGCACTAAAATCTATGTCTAATTCCAAAAAAATTTCACTCTTTGGAAGAGTGTCAGAACACTAGTATTGGGTCCTGGCTATTTTTTAATTGTATATAATTTATCAAAGTGAAATGTAGGAATTGTGGATGTTATGGGTGACAGTTACCACTTACCATTTACCATCAGGTGGGCTGTCTGCTCGTTTGTCACTGAGTAGCGTAAAAAATACAAAACGTCAATTTGCTATATACCTAAGACTTAATATACCGAACACATACTCTACGACAGTAACATACACGCCTCAACACCAGGCGGGCCCTTTGAAATATACGCTACCATTTTTCAACAGTTTAATTTGGCCGGTAGATACGGCGTACGCAAAATTAATACGTCCGAACGGAAGCCTGGAAAAATGACCGAAGGCTCTAGTGCTGGGCATCGGAGTTTAATGGAAAATTGGAACGTCAATATTTTTTTTGAGTGTACTATGTGTTATATGGTACGCACTTATTACATTTGGCTAAAATCAGTCGTCTCAATTCAGAAGCTTAATGCGTGAGTTGAGAGAGAGAAAAAATTGAATGTAGTGCTTACAAAATGAGGTCCATTTTCGTATCACGCCTTTTTTTTAATATGTTGTACGGCAGACAAACAGGCAAGCGAGCCACCTGATGGAAAGTGGTCACCGCCGCCTATAGACATCAGCAACACCAGGGGAGTCACCAATGCGTTGCCCGCCTCTGAAGAAACCTCTAATATACCTCTTGAACGATCCCATGTCATAGTCCAAAGGAAACACGCCTTGGTAAGAAGAGCGACGCGAAAGTTATTATAAGTGTAACAAAAGTATATCATATTCTATGAGCAACACATTTCACCTTGACTTGCTCTCACGCATTTTGCTTCTGAATGTAGCCAGGTCAATCCGTTCGTTGCCACAGACAGACATATACAGCTACAGAGCTAACACACAATAGATGAACACGCAAGCGTGCCACCTGATGGAAAGTGGTTACCGCTGCCTATAGTACCTACATAGCAATAAAAGGGGAATCGCCAACGCGTTGGCCCCCAAAATCACGTTGCTCTGACAGCAAAAAGGCAAACCCGACCAAGTCTACATATACCCAAATATATTCTGAACGTCTAAACCGATTTTAATGAAACAAAGCTATTAAGCATCTCAATTAAATTGGCTTTCAAATAGAGGAAACCGCATCCATATCGGTCTATCCGTTTGCGAACTATGATGCTACAGACAGACACACAGGACACACAGATACACACAAAACCACCAATACGTCAAACTTATAACCCCCCCCCTCCACCCCTCTTTTTTCGTCGGGAGTTAAAAGAATACCAGAAAACGTTGCTGTCCATTTTCCGTCCTTTGCTCTTTGATGGTTATTGCAATTCTACTGTAATATGGTGTTCACACAGCAAAATTAAGATTTATTTATAACCTAAAACAAAAACTAACTTAGCTGGACAATAGATCTGTAATGGTCGCAATGATACTAGGGCTAAAAAAGCCTCGGAAAGCCCACTTTTCAAATAAAAACATATATAAAATAGGCCGCAGAACACGGTCTGCTTGCTAACAAAAAAAACAGTCACGGCCTAGCAACAGGACAAACCTGTAAACAGCATTCACTAGCTCCTTCATGACTCCCTCGCCAAGGAAATCTCCTCAGGGACTCGAGATCGTACAAATTAGTGGAATACTATGTCATTACATAGCTTGGGCGGGTTCACTTAATAGCCAAACGACAGAGGTCGGAAAATTCCTACAAATTTCACATGCTTACTTACACTCAAATATTTCGTACAACATTCTTACACATACCTAAAATTCGTCCAGACTGACTTGTCTTTGGTTAACAAACAATAGGCTGCGGTGACTGCTTACAATCAGGCAGACCGTAAGTATTTTTTAATGTCGTACGGTAGGCAAACAGGCAAGCAGGCCACCTTTTTTTTTTTTTTTTTTATGTTGTACGGTAGGCAAACAGGCAAGCGGGCCACCTGATGGAAAGTGGTCACCACTGCCTATAGACATTAGCAACACCGAGAGTATCACCAATGCGTTGCACACCTCTATAACACGTTACTCTAGCAGCAAAAAGGCAAATGTCCCAGCAAGTTTGTTTGCCACATTTGCCGTATAAAAAAGAAATACACAAAATCATGACTTGCGATATCAATCACGATGCGATACGATACACTATCTTGTTATAAAAGAAACACATATAATGGGAATTCGAACTAATCATCATCATCATCATCTTGGCGTTAATGTCCCGATTGCGGTCTAGCGTACAAGGGCCCGGGGTCCGCCATGAACACGATCCAGGATTTGGCAGATCAGAGCGACTGCTATCTGATCTCCATGACCCTACTACCAGGGTAACCTGACCACATTGGATCATGGTTACACATGCAGTTATTTCCCTCACCGTAAGAGCATCGGTTAGTATTCAGCTAATGTAAATAACTCAGAAAAGAGTCATTGGGCCGCAGTGGGATTTTATGAATATGCTTGGACAATTCACACAGCGCTATCTAGCCCCAAAGTAAGCAAAGCTTGTGGTATGGGTGCCAGAAAACTAACAAAACTTAAATACATACTTACTTATTATACAAACAAAACCCAGACTCGTAACACAAATTAAAATTCATCATTTCAATTTCTCCCGGCCGGGAATCGAACCCGGGACGTCTACCTGGACCAACCAACTGGACATCCTTTTTTCATCGGCTGAAAAAAAAGAGCAAAAAAAACGACGCCAGCACACACTAGCCCATCCCTAGCACAGCGAAGGGTCAGCGGTGACTCAAATAAATTACTTGTAGCAAAAGCTTTTCCAAGTGCAAACGTTTTCTGAAAAGAAAATGAACTAACTTCTCCTAGTTGATTCGTCTGGAGGAATTTCTCGAACCGTTTAGTTAGTTGGTAGCAGTTTTGTTTGTGTACCAGAGAAGAGATGGGTTGTGTTATCGCGATGTTGCTTAGTCATTAGCTGAAAGGTTGGAAGGTTAATTAGAAATTATTTGCTTCATAAGCGTTCGGTGGTAGTGGTTATAGGAGAAGCAATTAACGTAATTACTAAGTTATAGATTTCAAAATCCTTGCTTTAATACATATTTAATCTATACGATGTTTTATCACAGCAGATTATAATTATATTGCTCGTTTCTTTTTCCTCCATTTCTTTGACGTTTATTAGTTACCCTCATTTTGGACGAAGCATGATTGTGAATTAGTTTATGTTGACAGTTGTATTTTTGACATTGTTTTAACGTTACATGTATTTAAATTGCTTTATGATTAATAAATATTAGTTAATTTTAATCTATGTATGTATACTGTTATAAAAGGGTAAAAAGAACCGTGTATGTACATTGAAGATATTTCAGATAAAATAGTCGGGGTATGATTCTAGGACGTAACTATGAACAAATTTTTGTTTTGAAATATTTAACTGCATGTTTGTCTGTTCGCGCATCATGTAAAAACTACTGAATGGATTTTGATTCGGTTTTAATAATTTTCTAGCTTGAAGTTCAGGGTACCATCTAAGCCATGTTTCATCTAATTCGGGTGGTTAGACCCGGAGTTACAGCTTTACCTCCCCGTAGTATTCATACAATAAGGGGGTAATTTAAAATGATACTGCCTTGACAATGATCCAGGGTTTGGCAGATGGGGTAATTACAGTGGTGCGACTACCATCTCACCTCCGTGACCCTGTTAACCCTGACCTTGACCTGGCCCGATTGGATCATGGTTACACATTCAGTCGCTTAAATGTGCAGGTTACATCAAGATGTTTTCCCTCACGACCGGTGTTCAAGTATGTTTTTTTTTATGACAGACGGTAGGCAAACAGGCAAGCGTTCCACCTAATGGGAAGTAGTCACCACGGCCTATAGACATTAGCAACACCAAGAGTATCGCCAATGCGTTGCCCACCTCTATAACACGTTGATCTGGCAGCAAAAAGGCAAATGCCCCTCCACTGCCAAAGCCACCCAAAAAGGTAAGATATTTTCTATAAAAACAAAATTATAGCCATTAATTAAACCTTTTAATTACTTCATAGTAACTTATTATAACAGCCCTAAACAAGCAGCATTGTTAAGTAAACTCATTCAAAATTAATGCTTGTGTATTTTGGTCTCCATAATGTAGGTCTCATAAAGCTGGATTTATCTCGGAAACTGTCACTTTTGTGAACTCAGCAAAACTGTTTTCATATAAAAGGTAAATAAATAGGAGATTTCCTTGTAGAGTACAATATGGAGTTCTTCAAGACAGGGGTGAAAATATTTTTACGGGGTCGGCAACGCGTGGGTGATGCCCCTGGTATTGCAAACGTCTATAGGCTGCGGTGACTGCTTGCCATCAGGCGAGCCATAAGCTTGTTTGCCACCTTAGTGGTATAAAAAAAACTAGTGCACCTATACCTACTCTACACCAATCCTACACCTACCCTACCTACACGTAGTCGTCGCCTACTCTACAGTAACTTTACCCCTACCTACCTTCCTTATAAACTAGAGATGAAACGTATAGTTGTTTGGCCGGATATCCGGCCACACCATAAACCGGATAGCCGGATATCCAGCGGCCGGATAATTGGCAGGACTTAGTCTCTGTAAACAAGTCTATGCAAACTATGAGCGTGGGTGGGAAATTAGACAACTGCATGTGTTTACGTGATTTCAAGTCTTCGTTAACTACAAATAATTTGAACTTTATTCTGAACAATTCCTCCGACCTCGGACGGTACCTTCCATTCAAAATACAGGTAATTAGCCCCAGCATCGTGGAACAAAGTGTAGTGAAATATTCTCTTAAGCTCGCATAAGAAGACACACGAAACCGCATGCTACCTCTCAATGTAGGAGCAATTCGTATTTTAACCCAATTTTTAATACTTTACCTTAAGATATTTTTTTGCTAACCTACCTACTAAATGAACAACGGGTAGGTACCTAATCAACGGTGCTTTGATAAAGGAATATTTATAATTTGTGGGATTACTTTTTGCTTTTGTGAATAAAATAATTTTTATGTTCTTTTAATATACTTTATACTATCCGGAATCCGGCCGGATAGTAAATTTGCGCCGGATAGGCCGGATACCGGATAGTAACCGGATATCCGTTTCATCTCTATTATAAACCTTATTTTTGAATGACTCTATACATTGTTGAAAACCGGATTATAATCCGTTGCGTAGTTTAAAATATGTAAGCATATATATATATATATATGACGGATCACGGTCAATAGTATGGACTCATGTGGTCAGTAGTACGGACTCATGACGATGAAAACGGAGGTGGGAGTGCGCCCTCTGGTGGGGCGTGCTGACAGAGTCTCGACGGCACGACTCGGGCCGAGTGGCGGCCATTCTTGGCGCGACCGCCGCCGAGGAGTGACGCGTCTTGAAACTGTCTCCACATTTCGTTAATAGACATAGACATAGACATAGACAGTATTTTATTCGGATCTTCATTACATCCTTAACCTAAGGTAAGTACAGTAAATTATAATTATTGAAAATTACATAAGACCAGCCAGTGATGTAATGGAAACCGAAATGGACCAGTCTCAGCATAATGCTGTGAGGGCTAATGCCTGTCACAGCGCTGGTTTTCAGAAAAAAGTGAAAGTGTTATTTACGTTTGGAAATAAAGTAATAATAAATCCTTTTTGAAATAAGAAAGTTATTCACCTCAACTGCCTACATTGTGATACTGCTCTGATTTCAAGTGAAATTATAAGTGATGTGCAAAAATTAATTGGAATAAATACAGTGGAGTAAATGTGAACCTATTCTTTAATTTATCTGGAATATCTAATACTGATATCACCACCCTGATGACAATGATCCTGATACTCCCCTTGCCTTCACGCGACGACATCAGAAGTGGGATGACGAACGCAACGCCCAAGAGATGGTATGATGAAAAGCAACAAAGAAAATGCAGATACGCTACGTGAAAGCGTAATAATAAAAGAAAGGTAATTACTCGATCCAGTTGAGTTGCCTACATTAAAATGTAAAATTATTTAACATGTTCAAAGCGCAGCCAAGAGTCCAAACACCCCGAGATATAAGACAAAGACTTCGTCAGAAAGATTCATAAAGTAAACAGCAGATCATCTGTACCAAAGGGTCATGGTCAAGGCAGACCCCGGGCCTTCGAGAGCACCACTGGGATATCGACAACATTATTAAAAATCGAGTGAAACTTACTATGGACGGCACTTTGGTATGGCTTCTTTGTTTTTGTTAAATTTAATTTAGATTACTCATGTAAAATATTTTCCTTTTTAAATATAAAATTGAGTTAGTTAAATAATTTGCGTAGTTCTAAATTAGCCAGCTAAAGTTTATTCAATGACTTTAAAGTAAACGCTTACATTTAGATTCATTTAGCAGTGTGGTTTGACACCACAAGTAAATTAATTGCTTAGATTTCTGCAGATTAAATAAAATCAAACAATAAAAAACGGTGTATATTAATTTTTTATTTTCGTTTTACTAATACAATTATTTTCTTCTATTGCATAACAATGGTGCACAACGGTTCGCTTCACCTACGAGAACAACATTGGAATGCAACGCTGGACTGGTAGCCTCAACGTGATTGTTTCAACATGGGACGACGATGGTAGACAATCTGCGAGTGTACATGACTGAGAAATGATGTGATATTAACAGTTCCTCTCTATCTGGTGAGTCCTATACATAATTATTATTTAGTAAAAACCTGTGCTGAAGAGGCTCCCTAGCGGATTTTAGGAGTTATTTACTTTGACAATTAAGAAAAGTATTCTGACAGAAACACTATTGATACCCTTAGTAGAGAGAATGGCAGGTTTATTTGTATCTTTAGTGAAACTACAAACAGAAAGAATGTAAACAAAACATAAACAACGTCAGTTACGTCAGTGTTACAATTTGTTGGTAAAAATGTCAAAAACTACTGCTAAGTTTAAAAATGTTAGCTTTTGCGGGTACCTATGTCAATTAATGTAGGCTGTCTGATAGAAAGTTACTAAGAAAAAAAATCACTCCACAAAAATAGTAAGAATTATGTTAAATCCGTCCCAATGTCAAACAGTGTTTATAGTAAAAAAAGTGTTATTTAATCTAAGATTATTTTACCATCTTGAAACATGGTGCGCTATGATTTTACGTATTACCAACATCACGTCAGTTATCAGAAAACAAGAATAAGAAATACTTGGAAAGCATAGTGCTATTATTTTTATAAATTGAGTACGTAAGCATACTTATGGTGGTGCTGCTGCTGACTGACTTCTTCTTCTTGATCGTTGCCTCACTGCTGAGGATCCTGATCCTGATCCTGATCCTGATCTTCGGTAAACTGCATGTCTTCATCGGTTTCGATGAATCGTTCGGATATTTGGTCCACCCATCTTTTCAGACTTCGGCCTCTGGGTCTCTTGCCTTCGACTTTTCCCGTCACCATAAGTCGTTCCAGATTGCTGATTAAGTAAATATTTGATAATAACAGTGTGGCAGGGATGCCGTAGCAGTGAGTTTGTGGAACAATTAGCTGGTGTACTTTAGGATGTTGTCTTAGAGATAGGATAGGCTTCACATAGGCTTCGAATGTGCAAATTCAATAACGACCCCGCGATCTCCGCGATTTCTATGCGAGCGGGAGGGTGCAAACATGTATCGAGAGAAAAAAAAAAGAAAAATTATTAGCGTGTTTGTTTACATTTAACAGGAGAAATTCGAACGAAATTTTCCATATTTCAGTATAATGTTTGTTATTGTGGTCGTAGTTTCCCAATGTTGTAGAATAGAGAGATAAGATATCCGCGGTAAAAATGGGATCACCGATATACGTTTCTTATAATACTACAAAAAAAAAGGTAGTTTGGTTAGTAACGTAATTTTATATTAGTATCAAGTTATTTAACGAAAAAAAAAAAGTAAACACGAGTAAGTGCACTGATTGACGGTAGATAATTTCGAATTATGTTTTGAGTAACTAAAAATAAACCTGTGACTTAGTTCGACCGAAAACCATGTGTACTAAGTCAATGTGACTTAGTTTGACCTGGATAAAGACTTTGTTAGACGGATCAATCTAAGACGCTAACCCAATACGTGACGACTATCGAGCCGAGGTTTTTATGAGATTTATGTGATCGTTTTGTTTTCTCAAAATTTGTTGCATCATCGGATGAAGGTGATCGTGTTTTATCAGTGATGGTGGGCTAATGGAGCCTATGGGAGAGTTTTATGGTTGCTTACCGGCCTGATGGAGGCTATGGGAGCGTGGCTAATAGCAGGTAGATGTTTTAAGCTTTGTGAGAAAGTGTTGAACGATAACGATGATGAGAAAGTCCAGATATTTTGGTGATAGTTCAATAGCCGGTTTTATAAATTATTTTTAGCTTCGAGTACTGAAATTTCCTTGATTACTGATATAAAGTAACTATTTTGAGTTCTGTTGTTGTGCCAGTAAGATGACAGTGTAAGCAATGGTGAGATTTCATATTAAGTACCTGAATTGTTGTTGAGGTCAAACATCCAGATTTATTTGGCTGACTTGGAGTGACCCGGGAGTCATGTGTGTGACTCATTGGGCTAAGAGCCCCGAAAGTCTCGGATGTTGTGGCTGTAGATAGCAAATTTTATTTTGTAATTTTTTTAGAAGGCGGCTTGATATGGGATGCCTTCGTTATTACAAACATTGTTAAATGGTTTCAAAATGGGAGCTTAAACGTAACGTAAAGTCTAGATAGAGTATACTCGTTCGAACAGTTAAAATCGATGACGATGATTATTGCTTGTTTAGTTTTGGTGTGGCAACAAATGGACTATTGTTACCTATAACTGGCGTATCAAATAGACGTGAGAGCTTCTTATTATTAAACTTCTGATTTAGTTTTGATATTGGGCAGTAGAAATAATGTTTATTTTTATTTTATTTTATTTTGTTGTTTTTGTAGAGATGACACCGTAAACAGTTGTTCGGATCTGTGACGATTACTTGTTGTGTAACTCGTAGACCGTTATTGACCGGGTTATGATAGCAGATAGACTGTTACCTGTCACTGACTTAGTACAGATTTGGTCGAAGGATTGACCACGAGCTGAGAATCTATAGACAGCTTCTATTTATTTGTCCCGCCTGTGTGGCTCCCGTCTGTGTGGCTCCCGCCTGTGTGGCTCCCGCCTGTGTGGCTCCCGCCTGTGTGGCTCCCGCCTGTGTTGCTCCCGCCTGTGTGGCTCCCGCCTGTGTGGCTCCCGCCTGTGTGGCTCCCGCCTGTGTGGCTCCCGCCTGTGTGGCATCCCGCCTGTTTGGCATTTCGCCTGTGTGGCATAGTCTGTGTGACATTAAGTCTGTGTGGTATTTAGCCTGTGAGGCATTCTACCTGTATGGCATTTCGCCGGTGTGGCATTTTTATGTGTGGCATTATGCCTCTGTGAAATTTACCCGTGTGTGACATCTTACCTGTATCGTGCTTTGGTAGACGTGACACAGGATATATGATGAATAAACTCATAGTTTGACGATTAGAGTGGCACTGACCAGAGTGACACCCAACCTGTGTGGCACCTAGTCTGTGTGGTATTTCGCTTGTGTGCAGGTCCAGTTGCGTGGCGGCCTGGTTGCGTGGCGGCCTGATTGCGTGGCGGCCCGACTGATGGCGTCCGTCGTGTGGTGGTTCGTCGCCTGTGTGTCATTTCTCCTGTATGGTAACATTACTTATTCTTTTTAAATTAGGATGGCGCTGACGGATGACCAAAAATCATATGGCATTTAATGAAGGAGTGTTTCAATCCCACTCGAAGTAACATTGGGTCTTTTGCTGAGTACTGAAAATTTGATGTAGGTATGTCACATATTTGTAGTGAATCTAAGTACCTACAGTAATGGACGTCGGGGACGATACGCGAGCTCTGTGATTGGGGCTTGTATCCCACTCAACAAGAGCATCAAGGGGAAAACACTGGTGACGATGATTAAACCTTCTTCATTGGTGGTAATTGTGATACGGTTTATGAACCGTCTGGTGTTATACCTTGTCACGCCTCTCTAATGAACTGAAGTCGTAGCTGAATTTATGTCGGCAACTTATAAAGAATAATTTATGTACAAGATGATGTTGTTATCTCTCAATCTACAGAAGTTTAGTATGATAAATGATAATGGACGTATGTTTTATGTGAAGAATTGGTGGGTTAATGCAGTCGTGATAGATCCAATCACATGATTCATAAGACTTATTTGGGTGATGTGTTGTGGTCAGAAGTGACCGAGCGAATATAGTACTGTGCTATGGTTTTCATGTTTCAGATTACACACGAGGACGTGTGTACAGCAGGACGGCCGTGACGGATCACGGTCAATAGTATGGACTCATGTGGTCAGTAGTACGGACTCATGACGATGAAAACGGAGGTGGGAGTGCGCCCTCTGGTGGGGCGTGCTGACAGAGTCTCGACGGCACGACTCGGGCCGAGTGGCGGCCATTCTTGGCGCGACCGCCGCCGAGGAGTGACGCGTCTTGAAACTGTCTCCACATTTCGTTAATAGACATAGACATAGACATAGACAGTATTTTATTCGGATCTTCATTACATCCTTAACCTAAGGTAAGTACAGTAAATTATAATTATTGAAAATTACATAAGACCAGCCAGTGATGTAATGGAAACCGAAATGGACCAGTCTCAGCATAATGCTGTGAGGGCTAATGCCTGTCACAGCGCTGGTTTTCAGAAAAAAGTGAAAGTGTTATTTACGTTTGGAAATAAAGTAATAATAAATCCTTTTTGAAATAAGAAAGTTATTCACCTCAACTGCCTACATTGTGATACTGCTCTGATTTCAAGTGAAATTATAAGTGATGTGCAAAAATTAATTGGAATAAATACAGTGGAGTAAATGTGAACCTATTCTTTAATTTATCTGGAATATCTAATACTGATATCACCACCCTGATGACAATGATCCTGATACTCCCCTTGCCTTCACGCGACGACATATATATATATATATATATGACGGATCGCGGTCAATAGTATGGAATAATGTGGTCAATAGTACGGACTCATGACGATGAAAACGGAAGTGGGAGTGCGCCCTCTGGTGGGGCGTGCTGACAGAGTCTCGACGGCACGACTCGGGCGGAGTGGCGGCCATTCTTGGCGCGACCGCCGCCGTGGAGTGACGCGTCTTGAAACTGTCTCCACATTTCGTTTATACAAAGTGTTATTTACGTTTGAAAATAAATGAAATTATAAGTGATGTGCAAAAATGAATTGGAATAAATACAGTGGAGTAAATGTGAACCTTTTCTTTAATTTATCTGGACGATCTAATACTGATATCACCACCCTGATGACAATGATCCTGATACACCCTTTCCTTCACGCGACGACATCAGAAGCGGTGATGACGAACGTAACGCCCAAGAGATGGTATGATGAAAAGCGACAAAGAAAATACAGACACGCTTCGTGAAAGCGTAATAATAAAAGGAAAGTGATTACTCGATCCAGTTGAGTTGCCTACATTAAAATTTAAAATGATTTAACATGTTCAAAGCGCAGCCAAGAGTCCAAACACCCCGAGATATAAGACAAAGACTTCGTCAGAGAGATTGGGGGATTTATAATGTAAACAACAAATCATCTGTACCAAATGGGTCATTGTCCAGGCAGACCCCGGGCCTTCGAGAGCACCACTGGGATATTGACACAATTATTAAAAATCGAGTGAAAATTACTATGGACGGCACTTTGTGTACAACGGTTCGCTTCACCTACGAGAAACACATTGCAATGCAACGCTGGACTGGTAGCCTCAACGTGATTGTTTCAACATGGGACGATGGTAGACAATCTGCGAGTGTTGCGGACATGACTGAGAAATGATGTGATATTAACAGTTCCTCTCTATCTGGTGAGTCCTATACATAATAATTATTTGGTAAAAACCTGTGCTGAAAAGAGGCTCCCTAGCGGATTTTAGGAGTTATTTACTTTGATAATTCAGAAAAGTATTCTAACAGAAACACTATTGATACCCTTAGTACAGAGAAGTGCAGGTTTATTTGTATCTTTAGTGAAACTACAAATAGAAAGAATGTAAACAAAACAAAAAGAACGTCATTTATGGTCAGTGTTATAATTTGTTGGTATAGATGTCAAAAACTACTGCCAAGTTTAATAAATGTTAGCTTTTGCGGGTACCTATGTCAATTAATGTGGGCTGCCTGATATAATATTACTGAGAAAAAAAAATCACTCCACAAAAATAGTAAAAATTATGTTAAATCCTTCCCGATGTTACAATACAGTGTTTAAAGTAAAAAAGTGACATTTAATCTAAGATTATTTTACCATCTTGAAACATGGTATGCTATGATTTTACGTATTACCAACATCACGTCAGTTATCGGAAAACAAGAATAAGAAATACTTGAAAGCATAGTCCTATTATTTTTATAAATTGAGTACGTAAGCATCATTATGGTGGTGCTGCTGCTGGTTGACTTCTTCTTCTTGATCGTTGCCTCACTGCTGAGGATCGTGACATCTTCGGAGTTTGTCAACTGCGTGTCACCATCGGTTTCGATCAGTCGCCTCATGTAATGCGACGTTGACGGATGTATCGTTAATCTCTTTGGACTTCGGCCTCTTGAGTCTCTTGCCTTCGACTTTTCCCGTCACTATAAGTCGTTCCAGATTGCTGATTAAGTAAATATTTGATAATAACAGTGTGGCAGGGATGCCGTTGCAGTGAATTTGTGGAACAATTAGCTATTGTACTTTAGGATGTTGTGTCTTAGATATAGGATAGGCTTCGAATGTGCAAAATTTCAACAATGACCCAGTACAGATCTCCGCGATTTCTATGAGAGCGGGACAAGATGCCAAGATGTATCGAAAAAAAAAGAGAAAAATTGTTAGCGTGTTTATTTACATTTAACCGGAGACATTGGAATGAAATTTTCCATATTTCAGTATAATGTTTGTTATTGTGGTCGTAGTTTGCCAATGTTATAGAAGATATCCGCGGCAACAATGGGATCACCCATAAACGTTTCAGAAAATTGAAAAAAAAGGGGTAGTTTGGTTAGTAATTTAATTTTAAGTTGGTATCAAGTTATTAATCGAAAAATAAGTAAATACGAGTAAGTGAACTGATTGACGGTAGATAATTTCGAATTATGTTTTGAGTAACTAAAGATAAACCTGTGACTTAGTTCGAGCGAACACCATTTGTACTATGCTAATGTGACAGTTTGACCTGGATAAAGACTTTGTTAGACGGATCTACCTAAGAAGCTAACTCAATATGTGACGACTATCGAGCCGAGGTTTTTATAAGATTTATGTGATAGTTTTGTTTTCTCAAAATTTGTTGCATCATCGGATGAAGGTTATCGTGTTTTATCAATGATGGTGGGCTGATGGAGGCTATGGGAGAGTTTTATGGTTGCTTACCGGCCTGGTGGAGGCTATGGGAGCGTGGCTTATAGAAGGTAGTTGTTTCAAGCTTTGTGAGAAAATGTTGAAAGTCCAGATATTTTGGTGATTGTTGAATAGTCGGCTTCGAGTACTGAAATTTCTTTTATTACCGATATAAAGTAACTTTTTCGAGTTCTGTTGTTGTACCAGTAAGATGAGGCAGTGTAAGCAATGGTGAGATTTTATATCCTTCTGCCAGTACAAGTTTAGTAGTACCTGAACTGTTGTTGAGGTCAAACATCCTGATTTATTTGGCTGACTTGGAGTGGCCTGGGAGTCATGTGTGACTCATTGGGCTGAGAGCTCCGAAAGTCTCGATGTTGTTGTTGATGTTGGCTGTAGATGGCAAATTGAATGTTATAATTTTTTTAGTAGGCGGCTGGATATGGGACACCTTCATTATTACAAACATTGTTAAATCGTTTCAAAATGGGAGATTAAACGAAACGTAGAGTCTAGATAGAGTATACTAGTTTGAACAGTTAAAATCGATTATGATGATAATTACTTGTTTAGTTTTGTCGTGGTAACAGATGTACTGCTGTAACCAATGACTCATAGCAGATAAACTGTGTTACCTATCACTGACTTAGTGCAGATTTGGTCGAAGGATTGACCACGAGTTGAGTCAATAGACAGCTATTAGTGAAGTAAAGCGTGTTTCTACTTCATGATTTTAGCCATTTCATATTGAAAAGTATAATGTAACAGTCGATATATAAGTTATATAAGTTAAGCACAGGTTATATAAGTACGGCTACTACAGTAGATAGATATTATAGATAGAGGTATTACTAGAGTCTAAAAGTACCTACCGGTTTAAAAAATGTGACGAATGAACAACACTGAGTTGATATGTTGGCAATGTTTATTGACTTCTATTTATTTGTCCCGCCTGTGTGGCTCCTGCCTGTGTGGCTCCCGCCTGTGTGGCTCCCGGCCCTGTGGCACCTACCTGTGTGGCATTCTGCCTGTGTGGCATCCCGCCTGTGTGGCATCCCGCCTGTGTGGCATCCCGCCTGTGTGGCATCCCGCCTGAGTGGCATCCCGCCTGTGTGGCATCCCGCCTGTGTGGCATCCCGCCTGTTTGGCATCCCGCCTGTTTGGCATTTCGCCTGTGTGGCAGAAAGTCTGTGTGACATTTCGCCTCTGTGAAATTTACCCTTGTGTGACATCTTACCTGTATCGTACTATGGCAGACGTGACACAAGCTATATGATTAATAGACTCATAGTTTGACGATTAGAGTGGCACTGACCAGAGTGACACCCAGCCTGTGTGACACCTAGTCTGTGTGGTATTTCGCTTGTGTGCAGGTCCAGTTGCGTGGCGGCCCGGTTGCGTGGCGGCCCGCCTGATGGCGTTCGTCAGTGTGGTGGTTTGCCTGTGTGTCATTACTCCTGTATGGTAACATTACTCTAATTTTTTTAAATTAGGATGGCGCTGACGGATGACCAAGAATCATATGGCATTTAATGAAGGAGTGTTTCGATCCCACTCGAAGTAACATTGGGTCTATTGCTGAGTACTGAAAATTTTAAGTAGGTATGTCACATATTTGTAGTGAATCTAAGTACCGACAGTAATGGACGTCGGAGACAATACGCGAGCTCTGTGATTGGGGCTTGTTTCCCACTCAACCAGAGCGTCAAGGGAAAACACTGGTGACGATGATTAAACCTACTTCATTGGTGGTAATTGTGATACGGTTCATAGTCTGGTGTTATATCTTGTCACGCCTCTCTAATAAACTGAAGCCGTAGCTGAATTTATGTCGGCAACTTATAAAGAATAATTTGTGTACAAGTTGATGTTGTTATCTCTCAATCTACAGAAGTTTAGTATGATAAATGATAATGTACGTATGTTTTATGTGAAGAATTGGTGGGTTAATGCAGTCGTGATAGATCCAATCACATGATTCATAAGACTTACTTGGGTGATGTGTTGTGGTCAGATGTGACCGAGCGAATATGGTACTGTGCTATGGTTTTCATGTTTCAGATAACACACGAGGACGTGTGTACAGCAGGACGGCCGTGACGGATCGCGGTCAATAGTATGGAATAATGTGGTCAATAGTACGGACTCATGACGATGAAAACGGAAGTGGGAGTGCGCCCTCTGGTGGGGCGTGCTGACAGAGTCTCGACGGCACGACTCGGGCGGAGTGGCGGCCATTCTTGGCGCGACCGCCGCCGAGGAGTGACGCGTCTTGAAACTGTCTCCACATTTCGTTTATACAAAGTGTTATTTACGTTTGAAAATAAATGAAATTATAAGTGATGTGCAAAAATGAATTGGAATAAATACAGTGGAGTAAATGTGAACCTTTTCTTTAATTTATCTGGACGATCTAATACTGATATCACCACCCTGATGACAATGATCCTGATACACCCTTTCCTTCACGCGACGACATATATATATATATATATATATATATATATATACATAGGGGCAGTTAAATATATTCTCTACTCAGTTAAATCTTTTCATAGTTCATGAATAGATTGTGAGGTGCCTCTGCCTATTTACGCTTATCATGGTTACACGTTCAGTCGTCTGAATGTTTCCCTCACCGTAAGAGTATCGGTTAGTCTTCAACTAACCATAACTCTAAAATGTACATAACTCAGAAAAAAGTCATTATCGGTACATGGCATGATCGGGGACCCCTTAACCATTAGGCCACCAACACTTGAGTAGTAAAAATCCGTGTCAAAAACTAAATCAACTGGCATCGTTATTCCCTGATAAGTATAACCTTGGGGTCTTCAAATCAAGAGTGAATAGGTATCTTCTAGGCATGCATGCTACATCTTCGACCTCATCGTCGCTTTCCATCAGGTGAGTTGAGGTCAAATGCAAGCCTGTTCACAATATAAAAGAAAAAAAAGTGTGCCGTGATGCTGGAGTCAATACAACACCAATTCAGCAATTCCGAATCGATATATTAATTTTGTAATTTGGTACATATATTTTTTATTTGTATGATTATTGTTTATTTTATATTATGTGATTGTTGTAATGTGGTGTCCTTGTTAATCTATAAATATCTTTCATTTCTTTCATTTCATTTCAACCCATTTTTTTTCGCACCGTAGTATAGGTTAGTGTTCAACTAATGTGCATAACTCAGAAAAAGATTATTATCTCTATATGGCGGAATCGAGCCCAATACCTCTAGCTTACGAGTCGGATACCTTGACCATTAAAGCACTGACGTTCTAGAGTGGATAGTAGGTATATAAACGTGTCAAAACTATAGCAACTACCGAACATCTGCCATGATGCTGGAGTCAAGATGGTCCCAGTAACTAGTTCCGCCGATCGATCCCTGCCGTAACGAGGCTTGCTCGAGGAATACCAATGAGTCATGCAACTTAGCTTGGTACCAACTGGAGTATACCTACCTGATTATGTTTGGGATATTATGGAATGTTTGATATATTAATTTAATTAATGTTACTTTTAGTCTGTTTTATGTTCTTTTTTTTTCTTTTTTTGTTGCACTGACTTGTAATTTTTGTTAATTGCTCTCTGGTTGACTGGTAGAAAAGCTACGTAGCTTTCAGTCCGCCATTGTACTGTAATATGCATGAAGTTTTAAATTAATTAATTAATATTATTGCATAGGAAGTGAGGAAATCAGAGTTCCATGCTTCGTTTATAACTACAACCTATTAGATGACGAAAACCATTTTCTAAATATTTTTTGATTATTTTAATATTTTCGTGGTCTGGGGTATTCCGATGTTTTTCTCTAAGTTAGATTACCTATATGTAAATGAAAATAAAAATATGATATCGAATAATTGTCAATTGCATATTTAGGTATAGGTTTGCTTAATGGGTAACCAAAAGCCCATTAGGGCAGGTCTATGGTTTAAGGTATCTACAAAAAAAGAGTTGCGCAGATTTTGAGGCGTGATGTGCAAATCATGATTGGGGGTGAAGCTGTAGAGAGTGTCACTGAGGCACGTCATCTTAGCTTACTTTACGACGAAGATTTACGTTTTGAAGCCATGTAATTAAAAGAGTAAAAATTTGATTTTACTTACTCAAAGTCTTCATAAAAAAGAACATTCGGGAGGCTTTTATTCCCTAGTATTATCAAAATTTAACTACATGGACGTGCTTTATGGACCAACTCGCACTTAACGTTGATACAGCGAGTTAAAAATGCTTGCACACGCTTTTGTTACCCACCCCGCACGCATGTCACTACATTCATTTATAACGCAAATAAACTAAAAATGCAATTGCGTTGGAGACTGCACCGGGCGTGTTTGTTGTTTAATATTGTGAATACGAATCAGTGCCATATCTAGCTAAAAAAATTGCGTGGAGTAGTGATGTGTAGAAACGTAGGTGCATTCAGTTATTTATTAATATTGCTGCCTGATATGTCCATAGTATTCCTGGTATTTATTTTTGAACCGCTCACCACGAGACGAACGATTTTTAAATTGTTATATTCTTTATGAGAGATTATTGTTTTGGTGCACGAGTAGAGTAAGATTTTCGTTAATTTTGAATCATTCGCTTTCGGTGTTGCCAACGTAATTGAGAAAATAATGAGTTTTTCATGCCGAACGTCCAAATTGAAAATAATTCGTCTTTTGTGTATGAACTTAAGGCTGAATAATTTGTGCCCAAACCTGCGATATAAGGGCTGCTTAACGTGCTATAGAGCTCATATAAGCCTACTTAGGCAGAGAAAATAAATATGTAACATTAGTCAACAGCTGTAGAACCCCCGATGCTACTTGAGCAGCTTCTGTAGAAGCATTTTTATTCCATAACAATTACAAACACAAAAATATTTTTCCAACTGAATACTCCTATCAAATTCAATGCACGAAAGCCAAAGCCTTTGATCACGTTAACTGACGTGACCTTCGCCTTTCATTCACAATGGGGAGCAAAAAAGAAAGAAAAAGAAAAAGAATAAAACCCGCCTGACCTAAGAACCATACCATAGCAAGGGTCCCTTAATAATTTCGGAAACAACTTACCGACCTAACAATATTAAAATTTATGCGAGATATTACGAAAGAAAGAGTCCATTTGGAGATCAAAGAGGTGAATGGTTAGCCCTATTTTGCTGGGGCAAACATTACAAAGGGTCCGAGCTAGGGTTTGCAAGATCCTGAAAAAACGGGATCCCGCTTTTTTAGTCCCACGACTAGAAGCGCAGAGTTCCGAGGTATTTGTGTCACTGTAAATTATAGTTTGGTTTTCATCCTAAAAATCAAAATTAACCGTTCGTCTAGAGGGGAGTGGTTCATAAATGGTGCCCCAGTACCTACTGGTACCTACCTACTTGTACAAAATGTTGGTGTATTCCAGTCGGCAGCATCATCTACTTTTAGCTTCATTTTTTCGTGCGACAGAGACGAACGTAGACGAACTATGAAGGCGAACTGACGATTACCGCTGATATCTGCACGCTGCGTTGCTTGGATACATCTCTACTCCATACCCTTTACGGATACCCTTTACCCTTGTGCCGTGACCACGCTATACTATTTTTAAACATGTTTCCCCTTGTTCCACCCAGAAAACCAACCTAGATACCTAATCAGTCATCAAGGGGTCGCATATCAAACTTAGTACAAAATAAAAACGCAATCTCACAACTTGAGTGCATTTCAATAAATTATGCGGGATCCCGTTACACATAGAATCCCACACCATATTATTTTTTGATCCCGCGACACCATAATCCCGCGATAGCACCCGGGATTGGAAGCACTAGTCCGAGCGTCCTGGGATTTGGTACAGGTAAGCGATGTAGTCCCAGGGGGGCCTCTAACCCACCAATCATTCCAAGACTCCAACTTTAAGCGATGAGACGTTGGCCTTTTGGTCTTGTAACTTGTAACCTATTCGATACGGTGTGGCGATGTCGGTGCAAGTTTCTTATAATGCGCTATCGGCCCCGTCTATGAAAGTTCCATATTAATTTTCCTTGATGTCATTTGAGCTTAAATTCGCTTCTTGTTAAGAAAATTATTTAATTGGAACTCGAACCCCACCAAATATAAAAATGAACGGGGAATTATATAGATGTGGTGAGCAATCACGGAACGGAGCTGGATATTCATTTTTACACAATCAATGTTTTTGCACTTAGTTTTGGTAGCTAGCTGCGACAGTTTCTTGGGCTTTCACACCTTCATTCAACACGTTTTAAATTTTTTATGTGAAGCACAAGCAATATTTTGAAAATTTAGTAAGGAAACAGTTTTCTTCATGTTTGCATTCTTAACCACCTATACATATTTCTGTGTGTATGGTCAATGTCTATAGGATACTTTTAAATAAAAAAACTGAATATTCGCATTCGCATTCGCGAATAATGGCAGAATATATTCGCATCCTTATTCGCGTTCGTGAATGTTAAAAAAAGACATTCGTTACATCACTAATTTGTGGTGCCGGTAGGAAATTAGTAGACGCCCGTCAAGTCCTTGATTAGTCATTTTCTACGCCAGCCAGAAGCTTAAATTCGCAATTATTCAAATTCTAGAATACTCATATTCTCCGCAAGCCAAGAGCTTAATTTGCCAATTGAACAATTCCATAAATCAGTTATGTATATTTAACTGATTAACCCGCGAACCCGCGACTTCGTTTGCGTAAAATTCGGTTTTTACGTTCCGGACCCGTTCCCGGACTACGTTGAATTTCAGGATAAATTGTTGCCTATGTGCTATTCTGGGCTATAATCTGTATTACTGCCAAATTGAATCAAAATCCGTTTAGTAGTTTTTGCGTGAAGGAGTAACAAACATCTATCAAACATCTCATCAATACAAGTCTTAAAGATCAATGGGTGCAGTAATTATTCAAGTTTTAACAAGTATAGTTGGATTATTAAAATTAATTATATTTTTTGTGGAAAGTTGGCAAGGAGCAGCCCACACCGTCATGGGGCTTAAGATCCACTCTCACATTTCATACTTAGCAACTAGGTACCTATATAAACTGAGTAAGCAGAGCAATTACTACGGAATAGATATCACTTTTGCGTGACCGCTAAATCTCTTCGCTCCTATCTTACCCCCGACCGGTACAGATGTTCCAAGTCAAGGTAAAATAATTTAAGGTCCCTTTTTGCCGAGCAAAGATTTCCCCGTGAAAGCCACGAAGTAGTCTGTGATAAGTTTGACGTTGAAGCCAACCGAAATTGCCTTTGCCCGACATGGATGGGCAGGTACTGGAGCAATCTTAAACCGATAAGGAATAACCCAACCGACAGAAAAAGTCGGATTACCGCCGACCAAGTTTACTTAAGCTCAAATATTTTCGAAACTACTGAACCTATTTTAATAATACAAAGCTAAGAAAGATATCGATTAAACTGGCTTTACAATAGAGAAAACTGCATCCAAATCGGGCCATCCCTTAGGGAGCTATGATGCCACAGATACACACGTCAAGCTTTTTCTCAAATGGGCAGCAGCGTTTCCCATTGTTATATTTATAACACTGCGATCTCCAACCCGCCTGCCAAGCATGGGGATTATGGCAATAACCTCCCCTGTCGTAGGAGAGGCCTTTAGTCCTGCAGTGGACTGTTATGGGCTGTAATGATGAAACAGTTATTTTTTTTCGATTTCAAAGTTTGTGCTATAAGTAGTAAAATATATTTATTATCACATATTTGCATACCCCTGGGCATAATTCATTGAATGTCATCCTGTTGATAAGTATGACGTGTGTATTTGTGTGTTTGCGGTAGCGAATGACTGTTTCTGTATTTAATGAATTGCTTCAACACTATAGCTTTTTCCGTAAAAGATTAATTAGAGGTGGGCGAATAATTGTGTCGGTCTGTGAAGCCTAATGCGCATATTACACGTGGCTAAATTCTGTCGACTATATTCAGAAGCAAAAAGCGGGAGAGCAAGTCGAAGTGGAATGTATTGCTCAGAGAGAAGATCCATTTTTGAACCACTTATATAATTGTTACGCGTCGCTGTTTCTCCAAAGTCGTGATACAAAAATCTTATTGTATGAGTAAAACAATTCCACTTTGACTTGCTTTCCCGCTTTTTGCTTCTAAAATAGTGACTGAATTTAGCCAAGTGTAGTAAGAGCTTGCCCGTGTGGTGTCCGACAGAGTAGAATAGCACCAACCCCTCACACTCGTGGGTGTCGTACTAGGCGACTAATTTTCGACGCAAAAGATATAGAGTCTTCGTGGGCTGGAAAATGTTATCTTTATATATATAATTCTTCTGTGAGTGTGTATGTCACTGAACTTCTCTCAAACGACTGGACCGATTTTGATGAAATTTTTTGTGTGTGTTCAAGGGGATCTGGGAATGGTTTAGATTCACACCTAAGGTGTAGGGTAGGTGTAGGGTAGGTGTAGGGTAGGTGTAGGGTAGGTGTAGGGTAGGTGTAGGGTAGGTGTAGGGTAGGTGTAGGGTAGGTGTAGGGTAGGTGTAGGGTAGGTGTAGGGTAGGTGTAGGGTAGGTGTAGGGTAGGTGTAGGGTAGGTGTAGGGTAGGTGTAGGGTAGGTGTAGGGTAGGTGTAGGGTAAGTGTAAGGTAGGTGTAGGGTAGGTGTAGGGTAGGTGTAGGGTAAGTGTAAGGTAGGTGTAGGGTAGGTGTAGGGTAGATGTAGGGTAGGTGTAAGGTAGGTGTAGGGTAGGTGTAGGGTAGGTGTAGGGTAGGTGTAGGGTAGGTGTACGGTAGGTGTAGGGCAGGTGTAGGGTTAGAACGCTACGCGAACGAAGTCGCGCCGGGTCCACTAGTATTTTATAAAACTGCGATCTCCAACCCGCTAGCCAAGCGTGGAGATTATGGCAATAGCCTCCCCTTTCGTGGGAAAGGCCCTAAGTCCAGCAGTGGACTGTTATAGGCTGTGACGATGAATAAGAGCTAGTCTGTAATGGGGGTATTTTGTTATATTGTAGGTTGGTACTTTCTTACCCATTAAAAACTATTTTTCGACACTGCGATCTTCAATTTGCCAGCCGGAAGTGTGTGTAGTTAGGTACCGATGGCAAATCCCTTTACTATAATCTTTACCATGATCTTTACTACCTGTCCGAATAATCCGAATGTCCGAGTAAGAAGCAAAAAGCGAGAGAGCAAATCAAAGTGAAATATACAGGGTGTTTCATAATACATGTATAAAGCCGAAAGGGTGTTAAAGTATAGCTTGCAAAGAGTACACTGGCGACTTCATATTATCCAGACATTGAATTTTAATTTTTATAAAAAATCTTCGTTTTTAAAGAAAAATAACCATATCGACTACGTTGATGCGCAGCTCTATTTCAAGTTGATGATCCTAGAAGGAGAAGTTCAATAACCGCGTGCGACCCCTATGAAAAAAGAGCAACCTCCTTAAGCCTAGTACCAGGAGCCTAATGCTACGTACACACGCACCGTTGGCGTGTGCCGGCCGGCGATCCGCAGCGCAGCGTGGCGGTAACATCAAACGGATAGAAGCAATCGACCAAACGCAGCTTGGGCGGATACCGAAGGCCAACGAACAAACGTGCGATTACGAGCCCGAATAGGTTCCCAAAACTCCCAAAGATCATTTGCTTGACCACGAAATACAATTACCTATTGGACCTTAGAAATCCAAATCGGCCGACAACGCTTCGTTGGCGTAAGTGGAGTGTGTACACACCATAAAGAAGAGTTTAATAATCTCGCGCCATTCATAACAAAACAAACGAACCTCCTACATCTTGCTACCAGGCGCCGAACTAAATGTTACCTACTTATCTCCATGAATAATCTCTACCAAATTAACTAGGAACTTACCTACACTAATTATTTTCAATAGGTAGGTATGCTTAAATAGTAGGAGCGTCGTCGGTGGCCTAAGGTTATGGTATCCGAGTCTTACGCGAGAGGTACCGGGTTCGACACCCGCTGCCGCCACGTACCAGTGACCTTTTCTGACGGAAAACATCGTGATGAAACCTGCATATTTAGGCGACTGAATGTCTAACCATGATTTTAATCTGGTCAGGTAATCAGGTTCCCCTGGTAGCAGGGTCAGGCAGGATTCAGGACTGTCAGACGTAATGACCAGAAATGCGAAATCCTGGATCATGGTCAAGGCGGACCCCAGGCCCTCGTGCGCGAGAGCAAAACCAGGTCATTAACACCGAGATGATTTCTACTAGGTAGGTACCTTACAGAACAAACCACCCCAGCACAACAAAAGTAAAATCATAATTAAAATCATAATACTTAGGTACTTATTAACTAAAGGCCTAAAAACAGTATCTAAGTAGGTTAGGTAGGTAGGAACCTACGTAAATAAAAAACAAAACATATTAATCAGTCTGGAAGACAGCCGGACCCGCGGTGTGGACTGCCGCAGGTACTTAAACTAAATAAAAATAAACATAGTCAGCTACGTACTAAAGTAGATATCTACTACACTAAAACGGGATTCGTTCAATTGACAAAATGGCTCTACACAGATAGGTAAGTACTAGGTACCTACTAACACGGTTCCCTCATCTAAGTACCTACGTACCTAGGGAACCACTTTTGAATCTAGTTTTGGTGAAACACATTACAGACAGGTTCCACTAAATACCTACATGTTTTTATGAAAAGATAAAAGCGTTGTCTTTTCTACCTATTTCCCGTCGGAAAAGAACCGAGCGCGGCGGTTGCGCTTCTAACGTCACTATTAGGTGGTAGGTAGCGTCTCCTAGTCTAGCTAGCACCTAGACCTTTAAAGCATGTAGGTACGTACCTTTTAAACGTTATTTTATGGAAACAAACAGTGTCAGGTGCCAGCGCAGTTAACCACACTTTCTTGCTTTCTTGTGGCTCGATGACCGATAGGTAAATACACTCATACACACAGATACACAACACTACAGCATGCACTGGTTGCTATGCAATACGTAAGTAGGTAGGTAACATGGTCTTTGGCCTACTGCTTGGTTGCACTCATGCACAGAATAATGATTATCACAATACTTAAACTGTTGAACATTGTACACAAACAAGACTACGTTAATATTGGTACCTGAAGCAATAAATCATTCATTCATTCATATCGTTTACAGTCTTATCACAGTTATTTTCACAGTACTTAGGTATCCTATACATACAACGCAACAAACAATCACACCGATCACGCGAAAAGCTAAAAACCGAATAAACGAACACGAAAATCGAAACTCAAAACACAAGAAGCCACGCTGTCGGCGTCAGCGGTTCAAACGACACACCCAAGTGCAGCATGCACACTGCCAAAACTCCGGCGTGTCGACACATGGGCCTCGTGGCGGAGTATTTCCCGCGACTTTCGGCGCGGGGCGCACGGGGCGGCGGGGGGCGGGAGGCGAGGCGGGAGGCGTGGCAGCAGGCAGCGCTTTAGGCAGCGTTGCCAGATCGTACCTTTTAGTACGATTTACGTACTATTTGGCCGACTGTCGTACCTTAAGCGTACTTTGCTCCACATCGTACTATTTAGTACGTTTTTACAAAATGCTGAATTTAGCTGAGGGGGGTAGTCACTTCACCTTTCCTGTGCGCAAAATACTGAAAAATAATGGGAAGGAAGGGTTGATTTTAGCCACCGGCAACAAAATAACGTCATTAATTGACTAAAAATCATCCCCCCCCCCCCAAGGCCGATAAAATATAGAAGATAATAAGAAGAAATCGTAACTTTTTAGCCATTTTCGTACTATTTTAAGAGCCCAGACGTACTTTTTTGGAAACTACTGCTGGTAACACTGGCTTTAGGGATCCGCGTGTTAGGGGTCGTACTTATTTCGCCTCTTATGTTCTCCTGGTAGATGCACCGTAATGTTGATTGTGTTTATTTAATAAAGTGAGGCTCAAACAAGTCCAACAGTGGACTAATAATAATCCTTATGATGTCGGTGATGGAATACATTTGCTTACCACTATTTTATCGGGTAATTTGTACAGACAGTAATTACTAAAATTGTGTTTGGGTCCGTGTTTCACCTAGGTGACCTAGGTTCAGTGGCGTTGCTTGCCTTCCAGGGGCCCCGTATCAATAGCTGTCTGGGGCCCCATAGTTAGTACCCCCCCAACTACAAGGGATCATCATCATCATCATCACAGCCCATAACAGTCCACTACAGGACTTTGGGCCTCTCCCGCAAAAGGGGAGGTTATTGCCATAATCTCCACGCTTGGCAGGCGGGTTGGAGATTGCAGTGTTGCAAACATAACAATGAAAAACGCTGCTGCCCATTTTCCAGTTTATGGAGACTAGATATGTTGCCTCTAAACGTTAGTCGCCTTGTACGACACCCACGAGTGTAAGGGGTTGGTGCTATTTTACTCTACCGGTCACCACACGGCTACAAGGGATGCTAATGAGTAACTTAAATCCCAGCCATTCGCGTGTTAAGGCGGTACGATTATCATACAATTTTTATGTAACGTTTTTGTGAAATTGGCTATTAGAAAATATGTTCAATTGTGCGCGAAATAGATTTCCACATGTTAATAATGTAAAACAAAGCAATGAAAAAGAAAAATAATTAAATCACAAAACAACGCCATCAAGCGGCGATTTGTGCTTTTTTCGATTTAACTGCTTTTGAAAAGAAAACCACTTTGCGCACCATTGAATACATTTACTAAGAGTAGAAATCATAATACAATCACTAAACACTCGAACAAATGAAAGAATATCGAGAGAAATTTAGTATGGGCGTTGAATCACCTTAATAGTAAGAATAACATATGTATGAAAGAAAGTTCCACACCGCGTCTGTCTGCCTGTTCGCGATAAACTCAAAAACTACTGAACGGATTTTCATGCGGTTTTCACCAATTGACAAAGTGGAATTACTTTGTCTATTGAGGAAGATTTAGGTGTATAATTTGTTAATGTTTTATGTTGTTAGTTTGTATGACAAGAATCTCCTTAAAGGCCGGGGTGGACATCGGAATTTTTGTAAATTGGCCCTTGACTTTGGTATATTAAAACCTTGCGTGATAAATATAAAAATGTCATAATTTGTTGAATAAGCGAGCGTAGCGAGCTCGATAGTTTCACAAACTAACCCTTCAGAATACTTGCGCGAATAACATAAAATCAGTAAATGGACTATACGATGTAGACATTTCTGACATCTGGTTTATAATAAAATTAACTTCGCAAACAATTAATTAATGAGCGTGCGAGCTCTATTTCTGACATTTTGGCTATAAAGTTTTCACGATTAACTTAAAAACAGTCAAATTCGAAAATCGTGTGGGCCAAAACGATTTTATTATGAGCCAGGTCCATCTGACCCGTTGAGCAATGAACAGTGTAAGGAGTTTTTTAAATCTTATGATCTCACCGATAGTGCTGAATATGTTGTACATGAGATAAAGATTTTTCTCATTTTTGCTATAGGTGCATTTTTACACAATTTCAATGAAGTAATGAGTGAGTGCGCGTGAGGGGCTCTAAGTTGTTGTTTTTTATTAAAAATGTTAATTATCTCTAAGCGAAAGGGGAACGAAAACGGATTGTATCACTTGATTTCATTTGCATCTTTGGCGGAGGGGGCCCCGACCCTGGTCTGAAAATCACTAAAGAATTTTTTTTTTCCGGGAAATAGCGTTTAACTGAAATTGAGGATAACAGTACGTATTTTTGCTTACAAACGATTTTGGACCCCGTATCATTGATACGGCTGATACGGCGGTTGTTGCGCCCCTGCCTAGGTTCTCCAACTGGGTGAAGCATGGGATATTTACAGGTATAGCTCCGTCAACTAAGATTCATTTAGTTAATTTTTGTTGATGAGAAATATTCGTGAAATCGTACAGATTTTAACATAACAGTCCTCTGAGAGTTTAAGCCTTCCCCACATTAGTGGAGGGTTCTGTCTTAAACTCCACTCTCTGCTGTCTTTGTTTTATTTATGTTTCATTCATTACACTAAGGTATTTTATTTGTTTTATTTAATACAAAAATATGTGTGTGTAGTTACTGAAAAATCTCATAGCAGATAGGACCTTTGCGACACTGAAACATGACTGACAGGCATGACATGAGAAAGCAAACTTATAAAGACAAATATGCTACATTAATTAGAGTTTGCTACATTAATATGCCACAGTAATTTGAATTAGACTACTTTGCTATTAGTTAGGTGGTGGTGCACTTTCGAAAAAACTATGAAGGAACCTATTAAATTAAAATTACAATATTTTTTTGTACAGAACCCTCAAACCAAAAAATACAAAACGGCTAATTTAGATCTCCTTAATATCATTGCGCCTAGTACTATGAACTTGAGTGACCTTTTACAACTGATTTCTAGAGATGCGGTCTTTCGTTTTCAAAATGTCGATTATCGACATTGAAAAGGTAAAAGTTCGATAGTCATTTTCTCGCTTACTATTCCACGTACGAAAAAAATAATTGTACCTATCGTTTTAATACGTTTAGCACTCCATCCAGTTCACGGCTTTATACATGTATTATGAAACACCCTGTATTGCTTATAAAATAAGGTAAAGATTTGTATCACAGGTTTTGAAAAGGGGAGCAGCGCGTAACATAATATAGGTACAAAAATGGACCTTATTCTATAAGCAATACATTGCATGCTGAATTTAGACGACTGAATTTAGGCAAATATAAACAGCGCATATAACCTTTCAAACTTTTGGTCAGTCTCAAAATCAAAAGAAAGTCTGTCTGAGCTGCCATTATATCTGTCATTAGAATTTACTCTTAGATTTTGAATTGGCAATATTATCGTCTTGCAACAATTGAACTTACAATTTGAAAAAAAGGAGAAATGTATCTGGTAAATATTTAATTAAATTAAAAGTAACATTTTAAATGGCACTTTCAAAACTAGGATATTATTATTTGTAACTAGTACATACATAATGGCAAATAAATTACTTTTAGAGTATTCTAAAGGGGGACTTCAAATTCATGATACCTGAGATAAACTGAAAAAACACATTTTTACAGTGCACCAACTCTGAAATTGTTTAATAAATATTTTCAAAAGTTTTGCCAAAATGTTCCTACTACTATAAGTAGGTAAATTGTTAATGAAGAAATGAAATTTTGAATTTAACTAGTGTTTAAAATCCCTTGCATATTACAGCTATGAACAAATGAATAAACAACAGATTTATCTTAAAATAAGATATTCAAGCGACTGAATGTGTAACCATGACCCAATCTGGTCAGGTTACCCTGGTAGCAAGGTCACGGAGGTCAGATGACATGCTCCACTGTAATTACCAGATCTGCCATCACGGATCATGGACGAGACAGACCCAAGGCCCTTGTGCATGTTTGCATAACTGGGACAAAAACGTCAAGATGATTTTTTAAACTTTAAATAAGACAACAATAATAAAGTAACAAAAATTTAATATTAAAATTACAACAATTTTGTATTCAAACAACTTTAGCTGTTTTCGTTTGTTTCTATAGCTACCATACTCTCTTTCAAATTGATCTTAATAATTCTTCCTTGTTGCTCCCGTGGTATGCCATGTTTTTCTACTAAATGCTTTCTCACAGTCGACGGCTTTGCATATGTAATATGACACTCGTGACACTGGTAAACCCTCATACGTTCATGTATAGAATTGTAATGAGCTAACATGTGCCCTTTCTCGTAAAACTTATGTGGACACTTTGGACATTGCACCGTTTTCTCCATATGGTACTTCGCATGTTTTTTCCAGACTAAACGTCTACGGAATGTCAAGCCGCATTTTTCACAAGCGTAAGGTCGTTCCCCGGTGTGAGTTCTCTCATGGACGACTAATTCATGCCGTCTAGGAGCTTTGTAGTCACATACCTTGCAAATGTAGAAGCGTCCAATGCCGTGTATTCCTGCTTGATGACTTTCCAATAAAGCTTTTCCTGAGAATCCCTTACCACACACCTCACAAACAAACTGGCAGCCGTTATGATACTGCATATGACATTTGTACGTATAAGTATTGGCCAGCACTTTGTTGCATATCTCACAAGGAATTTTTCTCTCCAATTTTGGCTTAGTTTTATTTTTCATAATTTTTTGTCTTATTAGGTCGCCAACTTTATTTAAGTTTTTGTGCAACTTTTTAAATTTGACTTTTTTGTCGAAGTCAGACTCCATTTTGCTTTGTTTCAACTTCACTAGGTATTCGGCTTTGTACTTGTTAATTTTTTTCATGTCCATTAGAACAGCTTTTTTCATGGAATCGAGGATATTATCCTGATCTTCGTCTGTTGCATTTGTATTTTTTTCCTCAGTCTCTTCTCTGTCCTCATATACAGTTTGTTCATCATGTAATAAACTATCATCACAAAAACTATCAAAGTTATTAGTGTCTAAAACTGAAGCATTTGGTTCAGATACGAATAACAAATCTGGTTTTGAAATAGTGTTTGGATTTTTTTCCTTTGAAACACTTTCATTTTTACTGGAGATCTTGTTATTCCTGTTATTGTCGGAAAATTCTGGGAAATTGCATTTGAAAGTTACAAATTCAGTCACTGTATCTCTGATTTTCTTTTCCGAATCACCGCAATGTTTTACCAACTTTTTCAATTGTAAATCGCTTTTTTCACACTGTCTCTTGAATGTTATGGCTTGCTGCAGTAGTAATAAACATTTGTGGCACATATAACTGGGCAACGAGTCCTTTTTTATAGAAATACTAGCAAAAATAACACTAGCTTTACCATAACAACTCAGTCCATCATTGCTCGAACTATCGAGCAAACTAACCATCCTTTTTGAACTGCCTAAGGATAAACAAACTCTGCATATTGTTGAATAAATATCCTTCGAACTTTTCATTGTAAAATCTAAATTTTTTGTGAAATATTGATGAAAACAACACATTCAGAGACATGACACTGTTGTGACAGGGAAGCAAAGTGACAGTACAGTTGCGTGAATGACAGCCATACAGTTGCGTTTAGTTTACCAGAAACAGACGAAATAAATGCATCGAAAAGAAACACTTTCTTTATAGCATTATCTAAAATGTTAAACAATTTTGTTTTGATGTTTTATGTAGCGTTTTCTTTTTTTTAACACTGTTTTCACCGACGAAACGGATGAATTCTTTCGTTCATGTGCGTTTCGTTCCTCGCTTATCACTTGTTTGGATTAGATGCTCCGTCCGATTTTTAGATTATTTATTGTATTTATTGGGGAAGATAATGGCGCTACAAACGTTGGTATTCTACCCAAAATCACTTGAATGGTTTGAAAAATCATAAAAAATCTGTTGATTGGTTTTAATCACGTCAAAACTTTAATCAACAGTTTTGTGTGATCTCAGATCCTGTGGCGTCATTACCTTTTAGTGGACCTCCCAATTATTATTAACCCACTACAAAAAAGGAGGATATTCTCAATTCGTCGGAATATTTTATTTCTAGAAGAACTCGTTGGTACCCCGCAATATTCGAATGCAAATTGTTGACGACTGATGATCTAAACAACGCATGGTAGAGTGACAGCTTTTTATGTTATGTAGAAAATTATGTATGTGCAGAGAAGTGTGCGCTTGGTCCTCACATCACTCCCAATACCTAGGTATTGTGTAGGTACCTATTTAGTTTTTACTAAAGTAGGTACCTAATTATCGTTACCAAGAGGTGCGTAGGTACCTATCTACCTCTTAATCATCATATCTGCCGGAGGACCCTCTGCTGGGCAAGGGCCTCCTACAAAGATCTCCACAAAGGCCGGTCTTGTGCCTTCCGCATCCAGCTGGTACCAGCGATCTTTACCAGATCGTCGGACTACCTAAACTAAGTAGGTAGGCCTATCTAGGCCTACCTACTTAGTTTCATTTTCAACGCTGCGCGACCGACGGTGCGAGTTTCGATGCACGTGGTATTCTAGACGGTCCTAGCTTTCAGGGGCTTCTAGATGTCATTCTCGCATGCTGATGATATTTTTGCCACTTAGGAGGCAAACAAGCTTACTTACTTATTAATAGCTAATGGTAAACTTAAAATCCCACTAAATTTTAATAAAAATGAATGATATATGAGCACAGCTTTACAATGCTGTATGTAACTGTATGTACCGTGTGTTACCGCATTACCGGCAAAGTTAGCCGACCTAACCCGTATCTAGATTTTTTTTTAACTAAGTAATTACTTAGGTCGCAAAGGCTCTGTGTTATGCAAAGGTAGGTAATTATTAAGTTGGTACGGGACAAACGGAAAAACAACAACTAGGTAGGTATTAATAGAATAATAACATCCTACTTTCCACTCCACTACCATTAAAAATCAGCTATTTGTAGCAATCTGGACGCAGTGTAACAGACGGATTTACGTAAATAAATGAATGCCTCTACCCCAAATACTCGCACAAGCAATAAAGTTCCTTACATGCACAAATCCGCGAAGCCTCAGTCTCCGGTGGCAGCCTTTGCTTTTATCGGATAAAAAAATAAGGAGATAATCTCCCTGAATGTTTCCCCATCCACGTATGACCGGATATAAATGAGATGATGTTTGTTTGCCCCGGATACATCTTCGTGTTGAGATATTACGTTATGAATATCCGTAATCCGCAACGTAATCGATTCACTGGAATACGGATGCGACATGGTTACTGAATTATCATTGTAGAGGCCAATAGGTTGTACATTTGAACAATTCGTAAGGCCGCTGTTGCACTAATGAGCAGTTTTCCAATAGGTATCTAAAGCATTCCTAACCACTCCCTAGATGGCGCCCCGACAATTTTAGTAATTGAGGATATAAACACTGGGTACGTTGTATTGTAAGGTTGTAATAAATTATTACAAACAAAACAAACATCAATTTGACTGAGTTAATTTGTTTCATGGACACTAGGATCAAGAATGGACGCACTACAGATATGAAAGGTTTGTATTAAAATACATTTCGTTGAACCTTTTGGTAAAAAATTAACAAAATTATCGGAGCGCCATCTATTGATGCTTTTTGAAACCAATCGACAACACGTACTGTAAAACTCCTAATTGGGAACAAACGGCGCAGGATAGGGGCCAATGGCGAATTCTTGTGTTGAGCGCCAAGACCCACTTCGGGTCGCTGAGCCAGCGAAGTTAGTTAGTTAGCCAGATATTTGACCGCCTGGTGGTAGTGACGATGCGGCTGTTGCCAATTGTCCCATAACCTCCACGCTTAGTAGATGAGCAGGAGACTGCAGTGTTGAAAATAAATTTTAGGGAAAATAATTAGGGCCAGGCTTAAGACAGGTGCCGCCATAATGCGGATTTTTTGTAACTCATTTCTTACAATGGCAACAATGTAAGTAACAGCAACAGCTGTATCGCTGATCTCCGATTGTACGCCGCCATTTTATACGGCCCGAGATATAGGCTCCCTCTTGACACTCTTGAAGCATTAATATTCGTGGACAGGGTTTTATATTAACTCAAATTGAACGTCGCCATATTTAAGCTATAGGATCACAAAGCAATACCTATCTACCAATCACAGCGGATTGCGTTGAAATGGGTGTTCTTAAAGATATTTTCAGGAGAGTGTTTTGGTACATCCAAAATCTTGGTATAGTGAGATATAAATTACAAATGGGCTTTTAAAACATTTCGCCCCGTAGTAGTCTGAACCAAAGAGATTGGAAAGTTAGTCTGAACCCCGGGCGAAGAGATCTTAACCCGGAGTTCCATCCGCTATCCGCAACCCATCTACAACTTCCCATCACTACGCGGCTCCCCCAATTACTTAAGGGCAATGTAACAAAATAAGGAGCTGGATTGATTCCGGGAACGTCGAAAAGAGAGCATGTTACATGAAAATGTTTTGAATAAGAACGCGTTGTTTGCGAATTTTGTCATGATATGACAGCTTTAATGCAGTTTTTGTATGAGCAGGGTATCACGCACGATCGAATTGGAGCCGCCTGATTGACCTCCACATTACAGAATACCGAATATTTACCAACCGATGCTCTTACGGTGAAGGAAAATATCGTGATGAGACTTGCACATTCAGGCTATTAAATGTGTAACCATGATCCTATCTGGTCAGGTTCCCTTGGTAGCAGTTTCACGAAGATCAGGTCACGGATCAAGATCGAAATCCGTATGTAGATGTGCGATCATCTCGCGTTGCTGAGATTATCTAAAAGCCTATTGCCAATAAAAAAAAGCACTTGCGAGCGGTATTCTGATTCATGATTAATTTTACGCAACCCCAATACAAATGTACCTACATAACTAAGTGCATAATTTATTAGTTAACTATCACCTATCTGTAAAAAATATTAGGGTATTTAGGAAGGTAAGTACTTTTTCTAAATTCAGAGTTCTGACATCACAGGTGCTCCTGCCAAAAACTGACAAGCAATGTCCTCTTTAAGGTAATCCGAGATTTTCGAATCAAACCTAATGGCGCAGGCGCTTGTCCATCCTAAACAAACAAACACGTGAGTGAATCAGGAAGCGATAGAAAATGTGAATTTGTCAAAGCCTCTGAAAGTGTACCATCTCACAAAATAGACATACTTAGACATAGACAAAGACTTTATTTTGCAATTTCTACACAATAAGTAAGTACTTAAGTAAGTAAAAACTCTTTATTGCACACACAAAAAATTATACATAACAAGAAAAAATAAAAACAATTTATATGCGTGCAAAGGCGGTCTTATCGCTTTAAGCGATCTCTTCCAGACAACCTTTGTACAACAATTATAGGTATAACATTTACATTCAATTAAAATTTCAGGAAAAAACATGCAATGCCGTTTGTCAAGCAAATAAATAACATAAAGTATTATCACATCAAGCGAGACGAGTAAAAACAATTTCAATTAAAATTTTTAGTATAGTTCGAAAAGTTATATTTTAAGTACAAGTTGAGTTAGCCTGTAAGTGAAATGTGAATGTTGTGTAACACGTATTTTGTTGGCTTGGTATTATTTTGTTGGCTTGTAAATAGTAAGTAGTAAGTAAAGAAACCGTTGACTGGCAAAAGGTGACCCTTAGCGAATTCATGCCTGATAATATTTTTCATGAGTAAAGCGTCGATGGCCTATTGGGTATTGGGTCTGACTCGTATGCGAGGGATAGGTACCGAGTTCGATTCCCAGTACCGTCATTACCAATGACTTTTTCTGAGTTATGTATCCGCATTAGTTGAACACTAGCTCTTTCGGCGAGGGAAAACATGGTGATAAAACCTGCACATTGAGGCGATTTAATGTGTAATCATGATCCAATCTGGTCAGGTTCGCTTGTTAACAGGGCCACGGAGGTTAGATGTCAGTCGCTCTACCTGTAATTACCTGATCTGCCAAATTCGGGATCATGGTCAAGGCGGAAACTCATGCGCGGGAGTACAACTGGGACAATAACGTCAAGAAGATTTTATTTTGATAATCAGTTTAACGACGTCGCGGCAGACCCAAAAGACGATAGAGAGACGAGTTGTTGGCGTTCAACAAGGACTGGAAAACCATGGCAAACGATCACTAAGTATGGAAGAATTGAGGGAAAGTCTTTGCCCAGCAGTGGGATGATTCAGGCTGATATAAATAAATCATAAATAGACGGCCGTAAAAAGAGAATTTCGGGTAAAATTGCGCGTAGGTGTTTGTTGACGTTGCTCGTCCATTATAATCAGATAAATTATACTGGACTTGCTGCAGTGTGAACAGCATGGACTTACCACCCAAAGGGACTGCGCACTGCTTTGACTAAAACCGGGCAGAGCGAGAGTCACCATCGATAGTCCTGTGTCTCTTTCTAGTGTTGCCACCATTGTTGATGCAAATTCCGAATTACTTTTATTACTTAGCGCGGAGACCGACCTACCGATCAGGGTCAGGTGGAGTCGGACCGGGTGCAATCTGAAGGTCATATTTTCACCAGGGTCCAGCCCAAGGTTTCCCTGCTACTCGGAAAATATTGGTCCTAGAACACTGGTTCCTAGAGTGAAATGATAGCACTCCTCGAGATTTACTATGACAGCTGTCAAAGTTAAAGATTTTATAACTCGGAACCCATTGGTCCTAAAACACCAGTTTCTAGATAGAAATTATAGTACTTGTTGATCTACATTTCTAATGACAGCTGTCAAACTTAAAACTGCAATAACTCCTAAACTATTGGTGCTAGAACACTAGTTCTTAAAGAAAAATGATAGCGCTCGTCGATATCTACATTTCGGGTGACAGCTGTCAAATTTAAATGTGTTATAATTCGGAACCTATTGGTTCTAGAACACTAGTTTCTAAAGATATATGATAGTACTCGTCGACATCTACATTTTGTATGACAGCTGTCAAAGTTACATATTTTATAACTCGGAACTCATTGCCGCCACTGTCATTCCTCGACCAATATAAATCTGACATAAGAGAACGTACGTATTCTTATGAGTAAATACATGTAACAAGGAAGGAGACTCCACTTTTCTCGAATAATAAAAACTCTGACACACAATACTTACTTAATAGTCGAAGAGTAAGCAACAAAAATGTCACGTAATTTTTTAGTCCAAAATCATAAAAGTGCTTAATAAATGCTTTGACAAATTCACACAGCGCCATCTAGCCCCAAAGTAAGCAAAGCTTGTGATATAGGTGATAGATAACTGATAAACTACTTAAAAACTTTTTACGTACGGGTGCAAAAGAAATTAAAATTCATCATTTCAATTTCTGCTCGGCCGGGAATCGAACCCTGGACCTCTGCGTGGCGACCGCCATGCTAACCAATTGAACCACTCAGGTCCTCAAACTGGGAAACCAAATCATGTCAGAACCCAACCTAGGTACCTAACCTTTTTCGTAACAAAATATCCTGAAAATTGTTATCCTACCTCTCAGTCTACAATACGCACACCTACGCCACAAGTAGCTAGATCAAATTGCTCTGAGGTTAAAATACAGGGGGCCCAATAAAACGAAGCTCGCTCGGGAGCTCTCGTATGCGAACACCCTCTAGGGGCACATGAGACGTGCCCGCACATATGCGGAGTCGGATTCTACCTTTCGCTGCGATTTCTGAACGGAGTTTTTATGACCAGCTGGAACAGGTTACGGGGGTTTAAGTGAACATTGTTTTTGAGAGAGTGTTTATTTTCGTGATGGTACCTACCGATATCTATATGGTGTCCGGGTACAGTGTAGTAGGCCACAGTGTTTCCTTTGGACTATGACATGGGATCGTTCAAGAGGTATATTAGAGGTCTCTTCAGAGGCGGGCAACGCATTGGTAACTCCCCTGGTGTTGCTGATGTCCATAGGTGGCGGTGACCACTTTCCATCAGGTGGCCCGCTTGCCTGTTTGTCTGCCGTATAACATAAAAAAAACGAATAGCACCAATCCGTTACATTAGGCGACTAATGTTTTCGAGGCAAAAGTCCTAGAGTCTCCGTGGGCTGGAAAATGGGCAGCAGCGTTTTCCACTACGATCTCTAACCTACCCGCCAATCGTGGAGATTATATGGCAATAACCTCCCCTTTCGTGGGAGAGGCCCTCAGTCGTGCAGTGGACTGTTATGGGCTGTAATGACGATGACCAACCTCTGTTTGCAGGAGCGTCGACGGGCGAGTGGTTAAGATATCCGACTCGTAAGCCAGAGGTACCGGGTTTCGAATCCCCCTGCCGCCATGTACCAATAACTATTTTTGAGTTACGTGCATTTGCTGAATGCTAACTAATGCTCTTGCGGTGAGGGAAAACATCGTGATGAACCCTGCACATTTTTTTATGTAATGTGTCAGACAAACAGGCCACCTGATGGTGCGTGGTCACCGCCGCCTATGGACATCAGCAACACCAGGGGCGCTACCAATGCGTTGCCCGCCTCTAAGGAGACCTCTAATATACCTCTTGAACGATCCCATGTCATAGTCCAAAGGAAATACTGTTGTAGAGCGGCTTCTGGAGACTGGGCCTCTACATTCACCTCTACACTGTGACTGGGAGCTCATTCCACATCCGAATCATACGAGCGAGAAACGTTCTTTCAAATCTTCGCGTGGACACAACTAGAGGGTTTACGTTATGTAACACGGTGGGTGGTGCGATGGCGAATTTGTGCTGTATGCACCAGATCAACTGCTTTCGCAGAACACTCACCATTATACAAAAGTTGTCTGGAAGAGATCACATTAGTGATAGGACCGCCCTTTGTACTACCTACCATATTTTTTTGTATCTGTACTTGTGTTCTCTGGTGTGCAATAAAGAGTTTTGTATTGTATTGTATTGTATACATCTGTGTGTACACACAGGCGACTCGGCGACTGAATGTGTAACGATAATTCAATCTGATCAGGCTCCCAGGTCACGGAGATCAGATGGCAGTCGCTCCACTGTCATTACCTGATCTCCCATATCCTGGATCATGGTCGAGGTGGACTCCAGACCACAAGGCCAACAACCAATTCCATGATCAAGAAATTCCTCAAAAAACGTGTTAAACCACACAACCTATCCAAGCTAATACAAAACGAAACTGTGCCATTAGAGACACCATCAAGAATATACACCAGTATGTTGTAGCAACTCTGTTACAACACTGCACTCGGTACAAAAGTGTCGTAAATTCGTGTAAATTGTACAAAGTGGCGACAGTCCCCGGGTTACCGGGGCGAGGTCCCAGGAGTCTTGTGACGTCACATATTCGGAGTGCGCTCTAACATGATTGGTGGAGCCGGGCTGGATTCGGCAAATGATAATGGTTTGAAGAAGGTGTGCTAAGGGGTATACTTTTGGGAGATCGGTGTGAAGAGTTGGAAAGTCAGATGTGAAAGCTAATTGGTTTGCTGGTTGTGTTTTTGTTTGATGAGTAGAACATTGTAATGAAGGTCACGTGGACTTCGATCGTGACTATATTTTTGGGAGTCCGTCCGTGGTATTGTCTATGGTTTTCATACGAAATACAGGAAAAGAAATATGTAACGATAGAGAGGCCTCTATACGTAAGATAAAAATATCACTGACAAAATACACGGACGAATAACTCCTAATATTGTTGTTTGACATTTTATGATTGTCTTCGACTGCGTTTGACGCTTATTAAAATTTTGCCATTGGTAATAACTGCCATGTTGAAATAAAAAGTAATCATCTTGGGGTTAATGTCCCGGTTGTGCACCCGCGTAGGAAGGCTCGGTGTCCGCCTTGACCATAATTCAGGATTTGGCAGATCAGCTAATTAAAGTGGAGCGACTGCCATCTGACCTCCGTGACCCTGTTAACAGAGGAAATTGACCAGATTGGGTCATGGTTACACATTCAGACGGCCTCTTGGCCTCTCTCAAAATTGCCTCCACCTAACTGCAAGGTTTGTCCCAAGTATGTGTTTCAATTACAAATACAATTTCTTTATTGATCGTTTATAATATTACAACTCAACTATTCCACTACTCAATTATTTCAGAACAATTTCAAGGTAAAGGCTATTTACGGTATAAATAAATAAAATAAATAATCGTGGACAAATTCACACAGCGCCATCTAGCTCCAAACTAAGCAAAGCTTGTCCTATGGGTGCTAGATAACTGATATACTACTTAAATACTTTAAATAAAATACATACTTATTATAAATAGAACACCCAGACCCGTAACAGAAATTAAAATTCATAATTTAAATTTCTGCCCGGCCGGGAATCGAACCCGGGACCTCTTGCGTGGCAGACCGGCATGTTGACCACTGATCCACTCAGGTCGTCAACAGACATGGACAGGTTGCTTATCGATTTGGTCATTGATCATGACTTTTGTTTTGTCTACATTCATACCGAGACGTATCCGCTACGATGCTGATGCTAGATCGGCCAGCATCCAGACACTACACCCCTATAACCATGTCATCTGCAAATCTCAAGTGCGTCAGGCATTCACCGTCCGCTTTAAACATACCTGCGCGCGCGAGTTCATGTCCATCGGGCACAACCGGTTAAATAATTCACATTATTTAGGGCTCGACCGATACACCGACATCTCGTTTGCGGTTTGAACGAGCGATAAGGCGATAATCCGTTCGAGTTAGATGGACGTCGATGGACATGAACTCGCGCGCACTCTGTACATTCCTAACTATTTTTCGTAAAAGACATATAAACGAAATGAAAAGAAAACGACATAGAGTTCACCTCACAGTCGCCTTACACTACCTAATAAGATTTTTCAACATATCGCGAACATCCGAAGCGAATGAATAATCATCCTAGCGATAAATCCCGGCTACGCGGATACCGGTAAAGCCGGATTAGCTAGGAAACCGCTTTCATATTTACTGAAAGCGGTTTTCTATGAATCCTTGAAAGTTTGTGATAATTTTGGCTTTATACGTGCGGCGCCTGCCGCCTGACACATACAACCCGTCGAGAATAAAAAAGTAGTACAAAAACTAAAAACTTCGACTGCATATAATAATATCATAATACATACATATAATGAACACTTTACCCTCCTTTGCGTCGCACAGTCGGGTAAAAAGTCATATCGCCAGAGCCTCGACCGTCTTTCAGCAGGCGGATCGCGTGCTGCTGAGGTTGTCCAAAAGTTTTTTTTTTTATGACATACGGTAGGCAAACAGGCAAGCGGGCCATCTGATGGGAAGTAGTCACCACTGCCTATAGACATTAGCAACACCAAGAGTATCGCCAATGCGTTGCCCACCTCTATAACACGTTGCTTTGGCAGCAAAAAGGCAAAAGCCACTCCACTGCCAAAGCCACGGTTCCCCAAATCCCCACCCCATGGAGCACTGGAAACCTTACACACCGGCGGAAACACAATACTATTTAAAAGAGTATTATTTAGCTGCGATATTCTGTAAGGTGGAGGTACTTCCCCAGTCGGGCGGCTCCAATTCGAACGAGATACCCCGCTATGCCCTACCACTCTTAAAAAAGATTGTTATAAGGCCTAATAATCTCCACTGAAACGAATGAACGATACATAAATACATACACAACTATACCATGACGCCTTTTACCCATGGGGGAAGACTGACATTGTTCAACTTGGGGCCACAGAACTTGAACACAGTACTGTAGCATAAGGAGAATGAAAGCTACAGATTTCGCATCTAACGTCTAATCCGTGTGAGGTACCCGCCATTCTGAAAATTTGTCACTTCTGCCCCTGCTTGTAAACGCAGGCGCTGTCCTCATTGGCAATGGTCGTGCGACCAACTACGGTCGAACGACGGACGTCGCCTGACCAATAGTAATAACTTATCGTAAAAAAAAAGTTATAGTGAACGTCTCCACAAAGAACTCTTTCGATTCCTTGGCAAGTTCGATGGACTCTGAAACTGAAAATGAAGAGGAATGCTTATCTGGATCCCGTATGACGAACCTGAGAAGAAGCTGCCCAGAGTTGAATAATGTGGCATTGAGTAATGAAATGGAAGATCTGAAAGATGAAGTCTCTTCTCTAAAAGTTTCCCTGGCTTCGGCAGAACAGGAAATAGTGAATATGTTGTCTGAAAATTGTAAGCTGAGAGATGAGCTAAAAATGTATTTAAGGAAGATTGACTATTTGTCTAAATTATGCACGAAATCTTCAACTAAAGTCAAGAAATATCGTAAAAAGAAGAATAAAACTATGCCTAATCCAACTTTTGAAACATCGTTCGACCAATCAATAAATATGGAGCAAGAGAGTGAGACGAAATCTCTTCAATTATCTGTGCCGGCACAACATAACACTCTGCCGTCTTCAATTGAAAATAATGAGGAACAACTAATCAAAAGAAACAAAATTTGTTTTTTAAGTGCAAGCAAGTCAAACAACATTTTATCAGCGGTGGAGAGAACTGAATTTTGGAACTATGAGTTGTGTCACTATAGATTACCAAACCGAGGCATACAACAACTTCTAGCAGACATAGACATGAAGCTGAAGAATTTCACTTCGGAAGACTATTGTGTGATTATGATGGGTGAAAAAGACTTCGAGACGACCTCAAACTACAACGCACTGATACAATTCATTAGGGAAACTCTGATGCCGATTAAATACACTAACATAATTTTTTGCATACCTACTTACAAATACGGGCCATTTGTAGAGCTATTTAACAAACGCATTGAACTATTTAACGATTTACTTTATCGGGATTCATTAGCGAATACCTATGCTTATTTCTTAGATTCAAACCTAAACTTACGTTATGATGTGTCAATGTTTAGAAGATACGATTGGTCTCTTAATCAATTGGGCATGAATGTTGTTATGCGGGATTTATCTACAATGATAGCGAAAAGAGAGAGATATACACGGGAAACATTTTTTCGTCACTAACGGTTCTGCCCAGAGTCTGCGGACAACCGCGAAAGCAGATGTCCCTAACGCACTGAAAAAAGGCGAAAGGGTAACTGTACTCTACCAGAACGTTCGAGGACTGAAATCTCAAACTAAATCTTTAAAAAATATTTTACTTGGGCTTCATAGTAACATATTAGGACTCACAGAAACCCGAGTGTACAAGATTCCGAATTATTTCCACCACAATTTTCCGTTCTACGACGGGACCGACCAGGTGGTAGAGGGGGAGGAGTATTGCTGGCGGTCCGACAGCCATATCAAGTACAGCGTTTAAGTTTATGCGATAGCGGACCGGACGATGAAATAGTCGCTGGTTTAATCCAAAAAGGTAGCGCTAGGTTCATTTGTTGTATTGTATACCTACCCCCGAAGGTTCCAGATTATAGATATCAATCGATTTTCAACTGCATCACTTCTCTTCTATCTACGCATAAAAGTTCACTTTTACTAATAGGTGACTTTAATCTATATTCCGCTACACAGACGATACGTGAAGACTACGAATTGTTTTTATCGATAAACGGACTTAGTCAACACAATACTGTCGTCAACGCTTTGAGCCGTATTTTGGATTTAGTGATCACTGAAACTTGCAAATTGTTGCCAACTGTGATTGAGTCAGAAGAAAGTCTCGTGAGATCAGAGCAGCATCACGTACCGCTTGGCATATCTTTTCCTATAAGAAATATTAAAAATATAAAGGTCCGCGCCTCGCGAGTAAATAAACCCTGTTCACAGACAACTTCGTATCGTAATTTTAGAAAAGCTGATTACAATGAGCTATATTCGAAACTGTTGAACGCGGACTGGTCATACAATATATAAAGTAACGAAAAACCAGTTACACTATGCATTTTTCTATTATTACAGGAAGCAATATAAATATTTGTCACAAAAACTTTACGAAGCCTACATGTCGAACATTGAAAATAAAATTAAGTGCGACCCTTATCATTTCTGGTCTTTCGTTAACAAAAACAGGCGATCCAATGATCCTGAAACTTTTGGGGCTAGTACAGCTAAAGAAGTAGTAGACAATTTTGCGCGGTTCTTTAAGACTGTATTTTTGGCTGAACCCCCAGAATTAAACGTAAAGTTAGCCATGGAATCGGCCTCAGCTCGCGCCCATCATTCGAATTCCAATGCCGCAAACGTATCTGTCAATAGCGTTGACATAAAAGACGTCCACTTAGCTCTCAAAAATTTAAAACCGAAATCCACTCAAGGTCCTGACGGAATACCACAATTTATAGCAAGAGACTGTAGGGATGTATTTGCAGGCCCTCTGGTGCACATTATTAACCTCGCCCTGAAACAATCTGTTTACCCAGAATTATGGAAGGTGTCAAAGGTTTTGCCAATCCATAAGTCTGGTCCTAAGTCCAACATAACCAACTACAGAGGAGTGGCAGTCATATCTGTATTTGCTAAGGCTACTGAGATTGTCTTACATAGATCCATTCAAAGCCAGTTAAGAACATGGTTCTGCGAGGAACAGCATGGTTTTTTGCCGAATCATTCGACCGCTTCGAATCTCCTTCATATTACCAGCCTGATTGCGGAAAAGTTGGACTCAAAAAAGCAGGTGGATGTGGTCTATTTTGATTTCCAGAAAGCTTTCGATCGAATAAGTGCTGATGTTATTTTGAGTAAACTAGCAATGGCTGGTTTTACCGAACAAATGCTGTTATTCTTCTCCGACTATCTGAATGATCGAAAGCAGTTCGTCCAGTTTCAGAATATGGTATCAGACCAATATATAGTCAATTCCGGGGTTGGTCAGGGAAGTTGTCTGGGCCCTCTACTTTTTCTGATAATAATCAATGACTTGCCTTCAGTCGTTCAACATAGTTTGTGCCTTATATACGCTGACGACGTTAAGTTGGCCCTGACTATAGAAACCCCTGCTGATTGTGACCGTCTACAGGAGGATATTGAGCGGGTCCATGAATGGGGAAACAGTAACAGTTTAAGGCTCAATAGTGAAAAATGTGCAGTAATGTCGTATACACGGGCACGCATCCCCATTGAGTCAAATTACAAAATAGGCGAAACAAATCTAACGCGAACGACATCAATGAAGGATCTGGGTACCTGGTTTGATACAAAGCTAACTTTTCATGACCATTACACGAAGCTATGTGACACAGCACGAAAGGCTCTTGGCTTTGTATTAAGACAAACAAGACTATTCAATGGTAGACACACATTGTGTTTACTATTTAATGCTTTTGTCAGGAGCAAACTAGAAACCAATGCGGTGGTGTGGAATCCTACGAGCGTAAGTCATAATTTAATGATTGAGAAAGTACAAAAAGCCTTTCTCAGATGTCTATATAGGAAAATTTATGGGTTTTACCCCTACATGTATCCTACTAATTTTATCCTAGGAATGGTAGAGTACCGCACACTCGAACTTAGACGAAATGTGTCACTGGTCATTTACGTGTTCCGATTAGTCCGTGGAATTATATGTGATGGACCCATGCTATCATCGGTTACTTTTGCGGTTCCCCGGTCTCATGTGGTGCGAGCCCACAGACAGAAGCTGTTTGTAGAGTCCGCAGCACGCTCTAACATGGGTAGGGACGCGCCGCTAGTTCGGGGCCTTCGCTACATGAATTGTATTCTTGCTTATGACTCTAGTTTAGACATGTTTACATGTACCGAAGGCAATTTCAACATAGTAGCGGGTCGTTATTTCGAAACTTTGACACCAAAATCTTCTATAAATTATTAATTTTTAAACTAACATTTATTTTAATTTGACATTATATTATTATATTGATGCCAATAAATGTTTGTATATGTATTTGCTATGAACTCCCCATAGAATGGGTGCCTATTGTATGTTGACATTTCTTTTTAAAATTTTGTTGACATGTTTTATTTTACACTAGTCTATTGATAACGTTTGAAATGTGTATTTATGATTAGGTACTGTGGAGATAATAGCGGGTCATTATTTTGAAACGTTGACCAAAACCTTCTACAAATTATTAAATTTAAATCTGACATTTATTTTAATTTGACATTATATTGGTATTGGTGCTAATAAATGTTTATGTAGGTATTTGTTATGAAATCCCGTTTAGAAATAGGTGCCTATTGTATTTTGACATTCCTTTTTTAAATTTTGTTGACATGTTTTATTTATTTTATTCTAGATCATGTATAGAGTATATTTATGATTAGGTATTGTAGAGATGGAGATAAACACTATTGCGATTGGAAACTCTGTTAGCAATAAGTATGTGTATGAAATAAATAGGAGATCAAAACCGCCCGTTGCATGATCATGGTCGCACGTTGCCAATTAGGACAGCGCTTGAAGCGCAATAGTGACACAGCCATCTCACCTCGCGCGCGATGCGACATATTTATCACCGCTGTACGAACTCTGTCGCTAACGAACACAAACAAAAAAAAAACAAAAAGTTGACAAAAAGATCGTACACGCCAAGCGAACTTGTGAAAAGCGCGCCAAAGTCAATACTGCTAACTTTTTAATTGAAAATTTTCGTCGCAGCCCGCTACGAAAAGAACCCTAATTAAAAAAGAAAACAGTACTGCCACTCGAGCAAAGACACAGGAGTGATTGAGCCGCGAAAACGACATCAGAAATGATTTAAGAAAGCCGCCACCCGAGTCGTAACTTTTGAAATTGAGACGACTGCTAGAGCCGTGTCGACGCCATCTTAGATTCGGTTTCGGCCATTTTTGTATCCAATTATTGAAGGTAGGTAGGTAAGTTGATTATAGGGTAGGTAATTAGAAGGCCTTCGCCACAACAGTGTGGCATCTCAGTCGCGGTTTATACAGAAAAAACGCGATGGAGACGCGTGGCAGAGGCGGATAGTAAAAAAACCTAAAATAAACCTTATAATTATATAGCATAGTGTCGTTTTTATTGGAATGAGAATTGCGCCGCCCAGCAGAGGTGCGTCGTCTGGTGACGGAGACGTGACCAGCCAGCGCGGCAAAATCAACACTATGCGTAGTAATTATAAATAAATAAATAATTTATTTCAATTACAGTACTTTATATCTATGGTTGCTGGAGACTCCTTTTAAGCATAGCCTGTATCAGGAGGCACCTTACTAGTATCTACTTGGAACTATAAAATAGGTACGTATATAATTATTATTCTAGCTGTTAAAAACAGAAAATACGAAAACAGTTTATTTAATGAAATATAAAATACGTTTCATATCCGCCACGTTTCGTAAATCGCGCACTATTTGTTTCTCGATTATTTATTTGTTTCATATTTCGGGATTTGATTCACTTCGAATGTATGTGAAAGTGTACTGTGATTGAAGAACACGTCTGAGCTTGCCAAGAAGATGCACGCCTGAACTACGATGACAAGAGACTGTGAGAACTGTTGCACGATGTTTAAACTTGTTAATTATAAGTTCAAGTAGGTTCTTAAAATAATATTATAACACACTAACAATTCACTCGACATTGACTAAGCCAACGCGAATATGACATATAATAATTAAGACGAAGAAAACGTTTAGGTACTGCTCGTTTATCCCCCACACATACATATACACACATACACTCACGCCCGTATCTCATAGAGGTAAGCAGAGACTATCGCCACAAGCTACGATCCTGACACACCTCTCTCGCCTCTTCCATTCACATATATTTTCATGCATACTCCTGCTCTGCCCTTTCCCCTGCCTTTATCCCTTTATGTTGTGAATAAAAGTTTCGGCCTCAATAGTCATAAAACCCGATTCGAGTCTCTAGCGACAATAATAAAATGCGAAATTGATTTGAGTTCAACTTCCCTCCAGAGGGGAAAAGGAAAAAATCTTTTGTTGAAATCTTGTGTCCTTGGGGAAAATATGCTTGGAACTTTTAATTTTTTTCGAATCAGTTTTTGAGTCTTCATTTCAAAAGAATTTGTGTGGACCCTTAATAATGCTGCCTTTGGTTGGGTTGAAGGTTTAATTAGGGTTAATTTTATGCTAGGTCTTTGTTTCTTATGCCTGACCTACGTTTTTGATCTTTCCTTGGAAATGCAAAGGTTTTTGATAAAAGAGTCTACAGGTTCAAAGTGAGCGGAAGCTACCAATTCCACAGCTATTATTTTTACCCTCGACAAGAAAATGTTACGCTACCACCAAACGTTACAATAAACAGTTGTTATCTGATCTTTTTTTCTTTTTTTTTTCAGATCTCGGTCGTTTTAGTAAATACCACAATGCACATTAAGTTGAGCACTACCCTATGCACTAATGGTGAGGGAAAACACCGTGATGAAACCTACACATTCAGGCAACTAAATATGTAACCATGATCCAATTTGGTCAGGTTACCCCGTTAACAGGGTCACGGAGGTCGCTCTAATGTAATTACCTGATTTGCCAAATCTGGGATCATGGTCCTCACGCACAAGAGCACAAGCGGGACCTTAACGCCAAGATGACCAACGGTGAGCATAATCATAAACAGCTTTCTAACAGTAAATTATACTCCCATCTATACTTTGTCAAATAGCTTGACTAATAAGTCATAGACAAAAAACCAAGAATCGCCAGCAACGAAATGAATAAAAATGGGTTCACTATAGTAAACTTAAAATGTTTTAAAAAAATCAGCCTCTTAAACCATGTAATATAGAAGTTATTGTATTGTATGAGAATCGTACTTACCAAACTCAAAGTAAAAAAGGGTATGTAGGGGCATTTTTTTTTTCTTTCGTACTAACCACCCCTGCATTATAACCAACAAAATAAAAGAAGAATTATTCAAATCGGGAGATTGTATCATTTATAAACCAAATATCTAGTATACCACATCGAATTTGCAGTAAATTATTAGAAATGTTTGATGTACATATAATGAATATAATAATGGCATATATAAAATTTCTGGCCACGCAGGGTTTTTTAGCCAAGACCTTTAAGATGGTAATTTTGACAGTTTACAGTAGGGATGAGATAGTGTAAAATCGTTAATGAATATATTCGATTATCGATTATCATTCTCATATAATTTAGAATCGATAGTTGCATGGTTATGTTGTATGTATTATACAAAACAAACGATTTTTTCTTCTTTTAAATCAATAATGTATTAAAACAAGATTAAAAACCCTTCCACAATGACGATTTTAACAAGTGTGTATTTTTATTTAGTCAGTCATCCTATTTCGTAGAATACACATGAGTCTAAGTCTTTTTTATGAAAGGTCTCTTAGGGTGAAATCCAAACAAGAAATAAGAAGTTACAAAAAATAATAAAATTACCAAAATGTTTATTTTAAATATTCGATTATTTTATTTGAATACCGATTTTCGATTTTCTGTTGTTATTCGTTATACGTGACACTTCACTAAAGGGGCGGTACCTCAACACGAAGTACATTTACCGTTGAACATTTTACCGAAAAAAAAACACGACACTTCATAGGCATGCGCCAAGAACCAAGAATTAGTGAGCTGTCAAAACTGTATCCTTTCTTAACCCTAACTGCGTTGAAGACCAAAAGGAGTGGCTTCATATTTTATTTGTAATCTTTAATTTACCCACTCGCGCTCTCACGTGAGAAAATACATTTAAGTTATTTTCACAGCAAACTGAATGAAATAAGAGCATTTAAACTGAGCTCGTTTAATTGGCTGGATTACGTAGTGTCCTCGCTTCTATGCTTTGATAGGGACGGGACACAGCCGTTCAATGCACTTCGTCCGCGTAAAAATGTATTAATTCAAGTCAAATCAAATACGTTTATTCATTTTAGGTTTTCACAATCTCCTTTGAACGTCATACAATATACATGTAATAAGAATGAATGCTAGTATGTAGGGCCATAAAAAGGAAAAAATAAATACACTCAACGGCCAAAGATTTTGTTCTTTGTCCGCGACGGACGCAAGCGCCGCCCGCCGGCCATCTGTCACTGTGACATTGTCAGTCAGACAAGTAATGTCATTCATTATGTCGCCTCGCTGCCGAGCGCATCGACGATGCCGCTCGCCTGTAATGTGAATAACTTTAAATAGCATCGACTTTCATAATTGCTTACGGCTAAGGAATGGAACGCGTTGTCTGCGAGTGTGTTCCCTGATCAATATAATCTAGACGCCTTCGAGGCTAGAGTAAATAGGCTGTTCCAAGACGCTTCCATGCTTCATCTTCGGCCGCATCGTCGCTTACCAACAGGTGAGATGGCGGTCAAATACCTATCTTGTATAATATAATAAAATAATAATAACATTGAATCGATCGCGGACAGCATTTTTCGTATGATGTATTGACAATTATGGCCCTCAGAGCCCGAACAGGAGTGATGTACTCACCTTTCTGACTCACACACACAAATGAGTGAACCAAATCCTTTATACATACATGGCTTTGACATGGCAAACTCGTCATCGAAACTTTACGATGATACGATTGAGTCGCCTTGCGAAAACAGCAAAATTATGAAAATAAGCCTTCCGTTCCCGCAGGAACATCATTGAATTTCAGAATAAGTTATACCTGCTATATAGGCTAAATTCCATGAAAATCCGATAAGTAGATTTTGCGTGAAGTTGTATTAAACATCGATCCATCCATTCATCTTTACAAACTTTCGCATTTGTAATAAATAGTTGGATTAGTAGGAGGATGTCCAAAGCGACCCTGATCCAGTGGAGCGTGCTTGCGAGTTCGATAACCAAAGTTAAGGCAACTGCATGGGTGACCGATTCTTACTTTAAGGCTAGTTGAACTTCTAACACTTCAACAAGCTCGCTTCTGTAAGATTCTAATACCGTTAGGTTGACCAAGTTCTTCCGCTGGGGACCCTGACACTGGTTGCACAGTCTTGGGAGCCAATTGGCTACTCATAAGTATTGTCTAGTATTGCGCATGGACACACAGTAAGCTCGCACACGGTATACTATCCCGGGGCTTGTTCAACCAGTTTCAGCGGCCCCCGGACAGACGTTGGTCAACCTTGCTTCACCAACGGCTTTACGAGGCACACCTAACAAGTGGCAAGGTCGTTGCGATGCTGAAAGTTTAGACTCAGAGTACGAATCAGTCACCCATTCACTTCCCGGAATCTGTAAACGTTGCATAACATAAGTTATCGGTCTCGCAAGCACGCTGCCACACCAATGCCGTTGCAATATATTTTTCACAGGGAAAAAACTGTCGTTCCCTTCCCCATCTCTAGTACTCAACAAGTAGCTAAATAACTCGCAATACCTGCGCCATAATTGTTTTATACTAATTCAAACGTCTGTGCCACACGCGCTCGCATACAAGTTTTAAATTTAAATACCGGCTTTTCTTAAGCTTGATGCAGAGTTTTAGCCTTTTAATCTGGGTTTAAGCGACTCTAGCGAAGTGCGAGGCTCGGGGGTGTTAGTCACAGTGCGAGGAATAGCAGAGGAATGACTCTGCAGTGTCATTCCCGAGTAAAATAACTGCCTGATTTCCTGCCTAACACACACACACATTTTTCGTATTATAATTTAGTTTTCATAGAAATGTTAACTATTTTACTATTTTTGTAACTCGTCTCGGTAGAAAGAGCGCAGTTTCCTAACACAGGAATATTTATTTTACTTAAATGGAGACAATAAAAATAATTACAAATGGGGAAATTAATATAAACATTTTTGATATTGATTTTTTATTTTTTTAATCTCGATGAATTCTATAAAATTAAATGCTGCAAGATTGCGATATACGTTACCGCGAAAGGCCTTCACTGCGGAGCCGTCACATTGTCGGTATAGTATTGCCTATTGCTATTTTTTGCTTCGCCTATGCCGTAAAGTCGCCCGTGGAAAGCTGCAGACGCGTGGCCAGTGGTCGATTTCATGCGACCTGAGAGTATATGTAACAATGAAGATGCGCCACTGTGTTGCTATTGCATCGTTACCAAAAGTGTGTGATTTTAAGCAAGTAAAAGTGTAGTTGAATGTGACTATGGTGCACTTTGGGCTTATGCCTATGATTGACTGTTATGTTTTATGCTACTCAGAGATTAACCAGCAGACATTCCAACTGATGGCAAACGGTAACTGTCGACCATGACGTCTACGATTCATACACTTAAGTTTCATACAACAATAAAACCTATGCCGTAGTTAGGACAAAGATGAATGCCTCTTGTTATGCCTGTTATAATTGTTGCAACAGCCTAATAAGTACTACAAAAAGGACACAGTAATGCAAGCATTGTTGCTAAGCGGCAGAAATAGGTATTTAGATAAGGCGGTGATACCTACTCACCCAGACGGACTTCTCCCTCAGGCTTGTCAAAGTCCTACCACCTAATAGCATTTTGTATGAAGAAGTCCTACTGCGCCTCCCTTGTACTGTGGCATAGTTGGGTACCCATTTTATGTAATGACGTATAATGCTCTAGTGACTGATGTTTTCGTAGGATTACGTCTATTACTGCCGTCTGCTGGCTGCTGGCGTCGAGAGACAATTATTGCGTTGTCGTATTCCGGTTTCGAGGATAAGGTTGCCTTAATTAGAGGCACGAGGGATGTCAGCTTAGTCTTCATAGTGACAATGGATCAAATGTTTTAGCTGTAAAGAGTAAGTTTATAAGGATATCCATCTCTTCCATCGTTCATCATCAGATGAACGTTTGTTACTCCTTCACGCTAAAACTGTTAAATGGATTTCCATTAACTTTGGCAGTATTGTAGCCTATAATCTAGCCACATAGGCTATCATTGATCGCGAAATTCCGGTTCCGGAATATACCAAAAACTGAATTTTAAGCGGACAAAGTAGCGGACATATCCTGGTTACATTGTACACCTAGCGCATCTGTCATTGTGTACTTACCTATATAGTGATATCCCGAAGAGTACAATCTAGGGCACTATTTTTAAATTGCTCGCCTCGATTCAAGCGGTTTTCAATTTTAATTTTAGGCATGAAAAATTCGATATTTTGATGCATGATGTTGATTTTCCCTATTTATGAACCGTTACTTTTTCGGAATTTCCAATGTTATTTAAAATACATTGAATTAATCATGCCAAAAATAAAAATTGAAAACCGTTAGAATCCAGGCGCGCGATTAAAAAATATAGACCCTGGTCTCCTTCGATGACAGAGTGAAAAGGTTGCTTCTAGAAAAGAATATTGTGTCCTCGGCATCATCCCCATCAGGCCTTCAGGTGAAATTGCGATAAATAGTTCAAAACAAAACACAGCTGTAAAGAAAAAAAAAACTACATAGACGAGTCCGTAAAAATTCTAGGTGTCAAAAAAGCGCGAGCATGTTATTTAAAAGCTTGTTTAATATTTATATTTCAGTGGAACTGGTATACAAAGGTGCTTCAATCTATAATTTAATGGAGTCTCATATCATGCACAACAAAAACTAGTAACGACGTAAATTAAATTCATTAAAATAATCACATATTTGCGATATTAAATCACCGACGTGATCAACAAAAGGTATATCGAGTAGAACGAAATACCAACATTGCGAATTTGCATCTGTTCAGCCACAGATATATTTTTGTAGTTTGTACATGGCTTTCTTAAACATAGATACATTAATTGAAATGCAGCCACAATCTCCTTCATCATATCAGCCGAAAGACGTCTATTGCTGGGCATGGGCCCCCCCCAGAGATCTCCACAAAGGCCGGTCTTGTGCCTCCCTCATCTAGCTGGTAGAGCTCGTCTAATCTAAAATGACGCGCCCCACTATCGCATTAACGCACACAAGCAAGTTTAAAATATGGACGCAATACATATACAAATGCCGTTGTAATTGGTCATTCAGTTGCCGGTGAGATTCAAATGTAGGAGCACGCGTCGTTCATTGGCTCCCACACATATGAAGTGTCGTTATCAATATTTGCACTCACACATCGAAATCAACTAACTAAGTAGTGGGGCGCGTCATTTTAGACTAGACGAGCTCTACCTACGTTCTTAACCAGGTCGTCGTTCCACCTTGTGGGAGGCCTACCCACGCCATCCCCTTCGGTGGTAGTGATTTGGGACACATTTGTAAATACAGATTTCAAGATTAGGATTTTAGGTCAGTTAGTTTTAGTTAGTAGTTTAGTTCCTATTTTGTTTGTTTTTGCGTGTGTGTAGTGTGTGAGTGTGTGTGTGTGTGTGCGTGCGTGCGTGCGTGTGTGTGTGTTGTTCAGAAATATTAAATGGACTGTAATTTAAGACATTCAACTACGAGGTGGCCTAATTATGTCATCGCGCACACATTCGAGACACGCATTAAGAGCGTCGGTGGCCGAGCGGTTAGAGTATCCGACTCGTAAGCCAGAGGTCCCGGGTTCGAATCCCGCTTAGGACATGTACCAATGACTGTTTTCTGAGTTATGTACATTAGTTGAATACTAACCGATGCTCTTACGGCGAGGGAAAACATCGTGATAAAACCTGCACATTCAGGCGACTGGATGTGTAACCATGATCCAATCTGGTCAGGTTCCCCTGATAGCAGGGTCATGTAGGTCAGATGGCAGTCGCTCCACTGTAATTACCTGACCCGTCAAATCCTGGATCATGGTCAAGGCGGACCCCGAGCCCTCGTAAGCGCCAAGATGATAATGATGATGATGATGCACACATTCGAGACACCTTTAGAACTTCACACCGAAAATGCAGGTATTCTAAACTACAGATATACAAGCTGACATCCCACCTGATTGAAAACGATAACGATCGAAAACGGTAACGGTGACATCTACGAAAGAAACATAACCATAATCTTTATCTATTTTAAGAGAGATAAGGCATATCAGACTCGGTAATAAAAAGACTGACCAGATTGGCTCATGGTTACATTCAATCGCCTGAATGTGCAGGTTTCATCACGACGTTTTCCCTCACCGTAAATGCATCGGTTAACATTCAACTGATGTACAGTCGAGTTCATTAATATGTGAGCATTGCCGAGGCTTCCAATATAAATGTACATGGAAGGGTACTTATATATCTGAGCAGACTAACATATATTTGATTGATGAATCTGCTCAGATATATAAGTACCCTTCCATGTACATTTATATTTGAAGCCTTGGTAATGCTCACATATTAATGAACTCGACTGTACAATATGGCCGCAGTGGGAGTCCAACCCAGTATCTCTTGCTAATGAGTCTGATACCTTAACCACTTGGCCACCGACGTTCCTGGACCAACAGCATAATAATAAAATACCAATAAGGTGAGGTAAACGGGAGCGTGGCCATGTGGTGTCCGGCAGAGTAGAATAGCACCAACCCCTTACACTCGTGGGTGTCGTACAAGGCGACTAATGGTTTCGTGGCAGTAGTTCTGGAGTCTCCATAGGCTAGAGAATGGGCAGCAGAGTTTTTTATTTCTATATTTGCAACACTGTGATCTTCAACCCGCCTGCCAAGCGTGGAAATCATGACAATAACCCATTCATGGGAGAGGCCCTAAGTCCTGCAGTCGATTTTTATGGGCTGTGATGATGAAACGGGAACGTCGATGGCGTAATAGCTAGTAGGTCGGCCTGGTAAGCCAGAGGAACCAATTGCGGTCCCAGTGCCGCCATCATGGCGCCATGTTCTAATTACTTTTTCTGAGTTATGTACATAAGTTGTACGTTAACGTGATGCTGTAACGGCGAGGGAAACATCGTGAGGAAACCTGCATATTAAGGCTACTGAATATGTTACTATGATCCATACACGTGAACGTTCGCCTTCTTATGCTTGTGTTTTCTACCTCCAGCAACTTACCACGAGTGTAAAAGAGATAGATATCGTACGCGAGCGCTCGCGTGATTGCAAACGCTTTCAAAAATAAGGCTCCAAGGCAGTTCGCTAATTTACTTGGCTTGATTGCACTGTAATCGGATGGCAATGGCAGCTCAATGGCAGTTTTATTTATTTATTTATTTGTTAAAGCTTTATGCACAAAAGTACAGTGGCGGACTTAAAGCTAAAATAGCCTTATCTACCAGTCAACCGGGATAATCTAAGACTGAGAAAGGTAGGCGGTGCAGGAAAAGAAAGACAAAAAAATACAAAACTACTTGAGTAAAAAGGAGGAGGGATATACATTTATGCAACTATAGTCCGGAAGCACATACTAAATACATATACAAAACCATAAAATAAACATATGATCTGGATACAATATATAAGTAAAACCAAAGGTAAAATAATATTTAAATTGAACAAAGTGAAGAGACGAGAGAAAAATGAAGTGGGTCGAACAGGGAGGGAGAACGAGTATTATGGAGCATTCAAGTAATGACCATGCACCGCTTTCTTAAAAGAACATTTGTTAGGTAATAGTTTTAAATGAATATCAAAAGCTGCTGCGATGGCGATCCAATTACAATTCAATCCAGCCATTAGTAAATTAACGAACTTGAGACCTGCTTTCAGGTTTTCCTGTTAACAGGGTCAAGGAGTTCAGACGGCAGTCGCTCTACTGTAATTACTTGATTTACCCTGGAGCATTGTCAAGATTATTATTATTAAACAAGCTTATTTAACTAGAAGTTTTGTATGGAGCTACATATGTTCGGGGCAAATCTTGCAAGCCTAATTTGACTCACTTCCCGGTGTTCAATTGAGATTTGGTATACCTATGTAACTTTTACGACAATTAATATGGTACCATGGAGTCGGAACCTGATCATAGGAACTACTGTACGCAACAAGATAAACCCATCGTGTTTGGGCTCTTTGGAACAGTCTTGATGAGTACTCATCATCATCGTCCTAGCGCTTATCCCGGCCTCTGCCAGGGTCTGCTTTCCTACCCATTCTTCTCCACTTCGCCCGGTCTTCGACATCCTCGAGTCGTAAGCCGTTGGTTCTCGCCTCCGATTCAGCGATGTCAATCCATCGCTTCTTGGGTCGCCCACGGGGCCTCTTTCCTGATACCGGTAGATGATTTTTAGGTACAGATTCGGGTCTTGATGAGTACCATACCGCGCAATAAAAACTTGATATGAAAATATCTTTTTTCATTCCAGAATTTATTTATGGCACAAAGAACATAACGCCGGATGGTTTAATACGGAGGCAGGAATACATTGAAATTTCATCGCTGTGCCGAGCTGCGTGTATCTCGCGCACAGAGGCGTCCATGTGAGAAATTCAGTGTCAATATAAAATGTTTTTGTTCCCATGCTTCCCCAGTTCGTCGGTTTGATTCGCGACTAGGTTGGGCGTGGGGACAGGTCGTTATTTATTATTTACCTCTTTTCGGTTGTAAACTTCGACGTGTTTTCTGTTTGTTTCGTTATATAATAAGCTTTGAGTTTCTGTGTTCTAAATCTATGGACTAGCTACCTAGCTACAAATACCTATTTGACCGCTCATCATCATCATCGTCCTAGCACTTATCCCGGCATCTGCCAGGGTCCGCTTTCCTACAAGTTCTTCTCCACTTCGCCCGGTCTTCGGCATACTCGCGTCGTAAGCCGTTGGCTCTCGCATCCGACTCAGCGATGTCAATCCATCGCTTCTTGGGTCGCCCACGGGGCCTCTTTCCCGATACCGGCAGGTTCAGGCACCAATTTCCCACGTATCCTTGAGGCTTACGCAACACGTGACCAAACCAGCGTAGGCGAGCCTCCTCGATCTTGTCCGCGATATCCCTCACGCCAAGACTGCCACGGATGTTTTCATTACGTACTCGATCGAGTCGTGTAACTCCGCACATCCAGCGCAGCATTTTCATTTCGTTGGCGTGAAGTTCGCGAACGTGTTTCGTCAGCGCTGGCCATGTCTCGCAGCCATAGAGCATCACAGGTCTAATTATACTCTTGTATGTAAGCCCTTTTAGCTTGACAGGGATTTTAGGGTCACAGATGACTGCCGTGAGTTCCCGCCATTTGGCCCAAGCTGCAGAGATTCGGGACTTGACATCGGGGCCGATATCACAAGACTCGTGCATCACGGATCCGAGGTATTTAGATTTATCTGTTTTATTAAGAGTTTCATTACCAATACGGATGGTGTTAGGATCCGCGCTGCAGCTGGCCATATACTCTGTCTTAGTGACGTTCAGTTTCAAACCACCGTTTTCTAGCACGTCCTTCCACGTGTTGTTAAATGTAACAGCGAGATATTAAGTTTGGAATAGTATTAATGTGCTGACGCGTACCTCAGACAACGTATTACTTTGGCCATTCAACGAGGTAACGCCGCTAGCGCTCTGGGAACGCTCCCGCTTGGCAGCGATCTCGAGTTTCAAACGATAACATTAGTAGATTCAAACTCAAATTGATTGAATATTTTTGAGTTTGGAATTAATATTTAGAATAATTATTATGTATTTCAAATTTAATTGCTCTGCCATGTTATAGTAGGTATAATAATGTATGTATACTTTCCACATTACACAACAATATAGACATTGACACAAGCAAAGTCGCGGAACTAAAAATACTTTCCCTAACGCGCTATACTTCCGACCAAGCTTCCCAAAGCCGTCCAATACCCCACACTAAGCCGCAGTCTCACACTAACAAGTAAAAGTTATTACAGGTCAAGGGTCAGGATTTGGCAGACCAGGTAATTACAGTGGAGCGAGTACCACCTGACCAGACCCTGTTAACAGGGGACCTGACCAGATTGTATCATGGTTACACATTCAGTAGCTTGAATAGGCAGGTTTCATCATTATGTTTTAAATTACCGTAAGAGCATCGATAAGTGTTCAACTAATGTACAAAACTCAGAAAAGAGTCATCGTACATGGCCACATTGGTAAATGCTCTGCTATGTTACAGTAGACATGTTAATTGATAATTTCCACAATACACAACAATAGAGTCATTGACAACAAGAGCAAAGCCGCGGACATAAAACTAGTTACATACCATGCTCTATACTTGCGACCAAGCTTCCCAAAGCCGCCCAATATCCACACTAAGCCGCAGTCTCGCACTAATAAGTAAAAGTTATTACAGGTCAAGAGCCCTGCCCTATATCTGGTGATATCGCAGCCTCGGATATTACATTTCACTCACGTAGCACAGAAACACAATCGGATTCCGTTTGGAAGCCTCGAATTATGTTGGAGACGAGCTCGCGGAGGTACCTAATCAGCTCGGAACGAAAGGAAATACTTAGTTCTCGTTAGGTACAGATTCGGGTGGTTTTTTGGTAATGTTTTATAGGTCAAACGGATTATTTGGTCATTTACTTGGGAGCTTTTTTGTACGCTACTTCGACCGCGTGTTAAAGTTACTACGTACCGGACCCAAGGACCTATTTTTGAAAACGCTTGCATCCATTCGAGCGCTCGAGCACGCTACCTATCTCTTTCACACTCGTAGTAAGTTGCTCGAGATAGAAAAAACAAGCATTATAAGGCGCTCGTGTTGATGCGAGCGGTTTCAAAACTAGGGCCCCCGTCAGCCTGGAAAACACATTGAATTTCGGGAAATAGTATAACTTACGTTACGCCCCGATGATGTAGTTTTCTGGTGGCGAAAGAATGTTTTAAGCCGGTTATGTAGTTTTTGAGTTTATCCATTACAATCACAAATGAATATTTTCTCTATATAATAACAACTATTTAATAACTATGAAAATTCTAGTGAAACGAAAAAAGTGGGGCGCATGCTAAAGATAATTATAATAACTGTACTGTACTTTTGTGCATAAAGCATTAATAAATAAATAAATAAATAAATAAATAAATAAATAAATATGCTTGGTCAATTTACACAGCGGCATCTAGCCCCAAAGTAAGCAAAACTTATCTTATTGGTGCTAGGTAACTGATAAACTACTTAAATACTTTTGAATACATACTTATTATACATATAACACCCAGACCCTTTTACAAAAATAAAAATTCATAATTTCAATTTCTGTTTGGCTGGGAATCGAACCCGGGACCTCTACGTGGCAGACCGACATATAAACCAACTGAACCACTAAGGTCGACAAACTACGTCTTATTGACTTCGTAAGTATAATCGGACATTAATCTTAGTTTAACGAAATTTATCTAGGTCTGTGCTCTATCTATACTATATACTCGTACCTATATCTAAATAAGTCAAAACACTCCGTATTTTCATCCGGATTTCCCGAACGCCGAAAGGCGATACACCCGCGCCGGATATATGAAGAAGTTGCGGCCTTACCCGGAATTGTTACCAAGTTGATTGCGCCCGCTGACTAACCCGGGTGTTATTGCTTTATTAATTTACTACCCCACTTGGCTCCTGGACTATTATATAGGAGAGGCGACGTGTGTTATATTATTTGGCCGTGTGGTGTCCGGCAGAGTAGAATAGCACCAACACCTTACACTCGTGGGTGTCGTACAAGGCGATTAATGTTTTCGATGCAAAAGATCTAGAGTCTCCGTAGGCTGGAAATTGGGCAGCAGCGTTTTCCTTTATTATTTTCATATTTGTATGAATTTCACATCACTATCACTTGTGAGTATTTTTTCTTGGGTCCCATAACTTGACGCCAAACAATTAAGATATTCACGATATTTTGCCTGTCGTTCAACTAATCAATAGCGTAAATTTATTACGTGCTTTTGAAGTAAAATATTTCTATGAATTAAATCACTTAATGTATACTAGTTCCACTTTATTATACAATTTTATTAAATTGCAACCGGCTTGTAAACAAAATATAAAATAATTGCCTGAAGATGAGTAATTCGAAACCGGTTGCAATTTAATAAAATTGTATAATAAAGTGGAACTAGTGTACCAAAAGTAATTTAATTCATAATAATGGAGTTCCATCATGAAGTGACAACACAAAGTGTTAAATATTTAAAAAATTTCTCTTATCGTCAAATAAATTGTTTAAGTTTATTACAAAACCAAGTTTTGGTTAAGTATTTGAGAGCATTTGTTAAAAGAAATCATGATAAGCAAACTATATTTTAACCACACACTGCTCTGTGTATGATATGCGTATTCATTTCTAAGTCTATTAACTATAAACATATGATATATTAATAAATTGTACGGTAACGAGCTCATGGTACATAGTGATCGTTACAGTATATGGCGAAACTCAGGTTCGAACCCGGTACCACCAAGTCGGACCCCAAATTTAGCCACCGGCGCACCCAAAAACATATGTAATACCTCTATAAATGACCTTGACATTCACATTTTACAAGGCACATTGACAGTAGGTACGGCACCCTAACGATCGCAAACAGACACAGCAACAAAGTGTTTATGGAAAAGATCCCCTCTGATGATTTATTACAATGAATCCAGTTACGACGATACACACGAGCAAGCAGTTTGTAAAACGAGAAGTCTGTAAAAAATCATTACATGGCAGGAAATATTACACATCGCGGCCTTAAAAACTAACCAAGAAAAAAATGGCGGATAACCCACGATCAAGCTTACATATACTTAATAAGTTATCATATACTTAAAAATGCAAATATTAGGACCAATGAGGAGGTTTCCAGTAGGTATTGTCAGTTGATTTCAAAAAGCATCAATAGATGGCGCTCCACAATTTTGGTAACCTTTCTTTAATCTGTATGATAGTGGCAGTGATTTAAAAATAAAATGTTAATTAATATAAACATAGTTTTAAAAAAATATATTTATTTTAGTAGGCACTATGTTCTATTTTAATGCACACCTTTTATATTTTAATTACGTTAATTCTTGATCCTAGCGTCCATGAAACGAAATGACTCAATCAAATTGATGTTTTTTTTTTCGTAATTTATTAAAACCACTAAAATTGATGAAATGTATTGATATGATCCAGTACAAGAAACCCAGTATTTATATCCTCTTTGAAAAATACCTATTTTAAGTGATCTTCAATTACCAAAATTGTTGGAGGGCCATCTAGCGAGTGATAAGGAATGCTTTAGATACCTATTGGAAAACTGCTCATTGACGTTTATGTGACGGTGTTGTTACATGAATTTACACAAAAACTAGTATTTCTTAATACTACTTTTTTGTCATTTTAATCGGCCGTTGGGACATGGTTGACGAGTAGAACATTGATCCGTGTAGTATAAATAAATTGTTATTTGTAAAGTTTCGACAGAGTTTGACAAATCGTCATTTCGAAAAGTTGCCATTTCCAGAAATCGTCATTTTGAGTAGTGGTCATTAACCGCCCAACGCATATAAATACTAAGACAAGTATTATTTGTGAATACGGATGTTCGTCATTCGCGCCCACCGTACGCATCCAAATCTTAATCACGGTATGCAAACAAGCCGTTTTACCAGGAAAAAAGTTTGAGTTTTCACGTATCAGCGCGAGACATTTGTCCCCGTGATGAATGGCTGAGATAAGCGCCAACTGCTAAGAGTACCATTTCTCTTTCTCTCTTTCTTTCTCTCTTTTTATTTAATTCCTCTGACACCGGACGGGATTCCCCCTCTTAATTCATTAGCTGCTTTTCTGATTGAGCCGCGTCTCGGATTGTTTTTTTCTCGTTTCTTTCTTTGAGAAATTCGCTTCGTTCCTTTCTCGGCCCGTTTTTAGTTCACAGTGGAGAGGCGGGGTAATGGTTATTTTGGGTTATTACCAATGAATATTAAGTCTACTTATATAAATATCTTTGTTCCATGTACCAATGAGTCTTATCTGAATTATGTACATTAGTTGAACACTAATGGTTGCTCTTACGGTCAGGTAAAACGTGTTGAAAGCTGCAATCTGGTCAGGCTACCCTGGTAGTAAAGTCATGGAACTCAAGGAGGTCAGTTGGCAATCCTCCACTCCACATCTGTTAAGTCCTGGATCATGGTCAATGCGAACCCTGGACCCTCGTGTGCGGAAGCATAACCGGGACAAGATGATGACCTAAATAACTTTGTTCATTACAACTTTTGTTTTAAGATAAAGATAACTTTCCTCGAGGCTGAAAATAGAACTAAATTTAACACACAGCTAACAAAAACAACTCCTTGATGGCAACTCCCAACAAAAACAATAACAGGGAGGCCATATTTTATTTGCAGAGTTATTTAGCGCAGTGTTCGTCAGTTTTAATTACTTTAATTTTATAAATAATGTTAAAGTCTTTAGGTATTAAAATTCGCGCAAAAATATCCTAAATGAATGGGTTTTAGGGACCCCCGGTTGAACTAAAGCGTAGAGAAGGTAATCAATGCATGTGACAATTTGATGAGGTTAGTCGCCTATGGGGCCTCCGACGCAGTCAAAGAAACCAAAAATATGAAATCTGATTTTGATTTCTGCGGATATTTAGCGTTAATATCCTTATTGCGCGCGCGAGCCCACAACGATACCAGAAAGGAAACATCTAGGTATATGTTACCAAAAAGTAGATTATATATATAAAATTATCATCATGGCGTTAATGTCTCGGTTATGTTCTCACGGACGATGGTTTGAGGTTTGCCTTGACCATGATCCAGGATTTGGCAGATCAGATAATTACAGTGGAGCGACTGCCGTCTCATATCCGTGACCCTGTTACCAGGCAGATTCAATCATAGTTACACAATCAGTCGCCTGAATGTGCAGGTTTCTTCACGATGTTTTTTCTCACCGTAAGCGCATCGGTTAGCATTCAACTAATGTACTTCACACAGAAAAAAATCATTGGTCATAAAGCAAATTCTAAATAACTGCTTGAAGTCCTCGTTAGAAAATAATAAGTTGAACGCGTACACAAAATCAGTGTTGCTCTGCCGTGATCGCGAAACTGAACCGGCTACAAAGACGTTGATAGGAAACGCAATTTCTGGTTGGAGCCTTAAATTGGGTACGGATTTCACCAAAAGCAAAGATATGCATAGCGCGACATAGAGGAGACAGCCATGATCTGCTAAAAACCGACAATAGGTAAGATAACGAGTTCTTGAGTAGAGACAACGATTCGGCAAGCATAGCCCTCCGGCCAGATCAAATGACCATTTGCGAAAGGCTACAGGTGAATGCTGGATGTGGTAAGCCGTGGATAGAATACACTGGCGGTCATTTGACGTGGCTGAACGGAGCAGTGGATTAAAATAGGCTAAAGATGATGATGAAGCGTTTAAGCGTGTGGTATTCGGCTCTATAGCACTAATCCCTTCTTTCACTGGTGTCATACAAGATGTCTGATGTTACCAGATCAGCTAGGTCCTCTCAGACCTAAAAAAGACCTCTCAGACCAAAAAAAGGGTAACAGCAGTTTCTGTTTTGAGGTATCCACGGCGCGAAATCCAACCCGCATCTCAAGAATTACAAAATCCTCCTCTAACAGTAACGTACTCAGTCATTTATGATCATGATACAAAGTTGAGTGGAGAAGATAGTAAGTCGTGGCATGAGAGATTCCCATCACATATTAGATTAAAGAGTTTCGTCTGGTTTGCTCATGTACTGTGTAATCCGTATCACGGATCGTAATATTGGATGTAGATACCTAAACCTGCCGGCACCAGGAAAAACGTCCCGCGAAAGCGATGGGTTACCATCGTTGAGTAGAATGTGAGAGCCACAGCTTACAACGTCAGGATGCTCAAAGCTGAACGGAGGGTTCAGTTCAAACGCTTCGTGAAACGAACGCAAAGTTGCAAAGAAAACTTTTGCTATTTCATTAAACGTAAAATGCATTTCAATGGAGAGAAAAAGTAGCGTAAAAAGGAAGTAACAAGCCGTTAACAGGAAAACTAAGTATAAAACAAAGCCGCTTTCCGACGTCTGTTCCAATGTATCTATCTATGTACCTATAGACGCTTATAAGAATTTTAATGAGGTTTTCAACAATAGATAGAGTGATTTAAGATAAAGGTTTATAAGCAAGAACAAAGTGTAGGTGGGGGTAAAGTAGGTGTACACGAACGAAGTCGCGCCGGGTACGCTAATACTGCATAAAAAACGACTGACGCCCCCTCGTAATCATTATCGAGGAGCGAAATAGGCAATTGACGAATTAGGAAATGAACGTATAGAAGAATTGACGAACTGGGAAATGGATGAACGGAGACCGACTAGACGAATGGGAAATTGGATGAAGGGCGCAGAGGTTTTTAACTTTGTCGTACTTAACTTGTTTTGTAATTTACGATTAAATGCTCTTGATTCCTCAACATCTATGACGTTACAGACGAGAACGTCGGATGCCTAGTGGTGAAGGAATCCGACTCGCAAGCGAGAGGTATCGCGTTCGAATCCACTGTGGCCATGTTCCAATGACTGTTTTCTGAGTTATGTACATTAGTTGAATGCTAACCAATGCTCTTACGGCGAAGGAAAACATCGTGATGAAACCTGCACATTCAGGCAACTGAATGTGTAACCATGATCCAATCTGCTCAGGTTCCCCTGGTAGCAGGGTCACGGAATACAAATGGCAGTCTCTCCATTGTAATTATCTGATCTACCAAATCCTGGATCATGGTCATGGCCAGCCTTTTGAGCATGAAGTTTTATTTTATTTTATAATTTAATAAATAAAAAAGTATTATTTATTAAGACTAGAGACCAGCTCAAGAACCTATTGATACACATGGTTGGATTTTATCCGATTCATCGACGCATAGGTCGACGCATCTTATCACATGGGCGTCAAGGCTTTATTTAAAAATAAATCAAACCACAATCATTACAGAGGCTGTACTTCTCCAGCCAGTCCTTTAATCTCCAGCGCCCAACTTTAAATACAGCTCCAGCATCCGAATGAATGCCAAATCCAACCAGCATCTGTCTTTAATTTAAAATTTCAATCCATCTCAGGATTCAGAAGCCACGTGGCGTCTGGATATTTCGTTCTAATTGGAATTTCTTGAGAGTCTACAATGGGGCTGCTCAATTGACGTAATCAACCTTCTAAAGGTCATAAAGCCGTTCGGAATCCTAGACAGCTTCAACGTTTCAGCGAAATTCGCGCCTCCAACAAGTTTGTTAAGAGATAGTACTCATCAAAAGCATTCGTTTCAAGAACGAGCATTTGTTGCTCAAACTTTTGCTTCCATTTTGAACTCGAGCGCAATATTGTATCGTCAATGATAAAAAATAATCATATTGGCGTTAATGTCCCGGTTGTGCTTCCGCACCCGAGGGCCCGGGGGTTCGCCCTGACCATGATCCAGGATTTGGCAGATCACGTTAATTACTTGAAAGCCACAGAACTGAATAGGACATTTAGTAAAACAAAAACATGTTGGCGTTAATGTCCCGATTGTGCTATCGCGAACAAGGGCCCGGGGTCCGCCATGACCATGATTCAGGATTTAGCAGATCAGGTAATTATAGTAGAGCGACTGACATCTGACCCCCGTGACCCTGCTACCAGGGGAACCTGACCAAGTTGGATCATGGTTACATATTCAGTTGCCTGAATTTAAATAAATAAATAAATAAATAGCGGTCAAATTCACACAGCGCCAACTAGCCCCAAACTAAGCAAAGCTTGTGCTATGGGTGCTAGATAACTGATAAACTACTTAAACACTTTTAAATACATACTTATTATACATAGAACACCCAGAACCGTAACAGAAATTAAAATTCATCATTTAAATTTCTGCCCGACCGGGAATCGAACCCGGGACCTCTTGCGCGGCATGTTGACCACTGAACCACTCAGGTTGTCAATTTATCGATTTCCTCACGATGTTTTCCTCGCCGTAATGTAGATAACTCAAAAAAGAGTTACGGCGGCAGTGGGATTCAAAACCGGCACCTCTCACTTGCGAGTTGGATACCTTTACCGCTAGGCCACCGATGCACTAAATCTGAAACACAGATACTTGATGAGTTTCATTTGCACTCGCTCAAGTCTTTGGATATATGTGTGGTAAAGAGGGTTCCAGATTAGCGAGGTATACTTCAGCCTGCTACTAACAAATGCACATTATAAAATCTTTAAGATCGTAGCCCGCGAGAAACAAACCTGCTATCTCAACACTGATGTTGTTTGGTACTTCTTGTTACTTATTTTTAGTATATTATGTCATGTCATGGTGAATTTGATGTAATAAATGTCCTCAGTTCTGTGTAGGGCGCCACACCTAAAAGTGTTTGAAACAAAATGAAATATTTATCAATAGGGAAATTAAAAAAGGGCCGGTTATTAAATTTCGTCCAGGGTCGGGAGGCTCAAGTGTCGACGCGAATTTTAATAGAACCTCGTACTTACCAACCAAAACGCCGTGGGGACCGCAAGAAGGAAATTTTCACCATTCCCGGTTGAATATTTGATAAATTTGTTTTAAATTGGTGGATAATTTTTTCGCACCGTCCATAGCGGAAATTGTTTTCGGAATTCTGTCTGATGGTGTTGTATTGTTTATTGAAAGACGTCCTGGGAAATGTTGCTTTTACCAGATGTTATGGGTTTCTTAATGAGGTACCTCGGCAGTAAATTATGCATATGTCAGCGTAAGATGACAAAAACCGTCAGTTTACAATCTAACGTATTCAGCAGAGCACGTTAGATTGCACACTGTCGGAAAACTGTGAACTGTTACAATCTAAGGCAATTAACTGATTCTCCAAATTTTTGCTACGTAAAGGTTATTTAGAGGGGATTGTAATATTAATTTTTTTTTAATATAAGTTAATATAACCCTTACTAAAAACTTAATAAGTCGCTATGTAAGCAAGTGTACAAGGCTTAAAAGGATGTAGTCATGACAGCATTGACATAATAGTAAATAACTGTCTACTTACAGTATGAAACTAGACAAGTATCAAGTAGCCGAACTGGCCACTATATGCATATTTACTGCCGACATCTTTGCCAGAAATTACACCATTATAGTGAAGTGTCGCTTGGCTGAGCATTTGGTATTGGAGGTCAGGGTCATGTTACGATGGTCATGTTAGGGTTTATTTCATGTATACCCAAGAGCCAACTCGATATGATTAGGTAGGAGTTATCATCATCATCCTGATGTTAAATCCGTATTTTACTTTAGCACGTCACGCAAGGGCCCGGAGTCCGTTTTCCTACTCCTCTTGGTCCATTTCGTTTGGTCTTCGGCATCGTTGGTGGTGACGCATAACAACCTCTCTTTCCCGTGCCTGGCGGCGTTGCATGACCAGATATTTGTTCCCTACGTGGCCATACCATCGAGGGCACTCTTGGTATAGTTAGGACAACTAGGTATAAAGAAATTAGGTATGTCTATGTCCTATGTCTACATATAGTCGCAGGATAATTGTGAGTCTTTAGTATTCTGAACAAGAATATTAAATGTGGAAGTGTGCCTGGAAATTAGTTTGTGAATCTCTATTTTCTCTGCCTGTTGAATAATGGATTACGGATTTAATAAGCAAAATCAAATATGCAAAGTCAGTTTTATACTTAGCTCGATAGCATGTATTTTATCGAAGGACACGGAAAGAAACAATGTTTGGATCCCAGATGACAGACTATAGAGAGATGGTTGTGCCAGTGTTGCCATTAGGAGATAGGTTTTTTGAAGGATTCTGTCTATATTCCAATCATCATCATCATCATATCAGACAAAAGACACCCACTGGTGGGCATAGGCCTCCCTCAGAGATCTCCACAAAGACCGTTCCTGTCCCTTCACACGCAGTCTAAAATCCTGTACCATGCTTCTCTCCACGAGCAGCCTTACACAATCACAAAAACATTTTCCCAGATACCTTACCTGCCTTTGAAACACAATTTGAGGAACTTGTTTCTTCCAAAGTTTTCGATCCAATGAATATTTTAGACGGCTATATTTAGTTTTGGGGACAAATCCATCCCGACTCCCGAAGTTTAGAGCGAAGTTTGAAATGCGTCATAATAGGAACGAGCTTTGTTGCAAACTGTCCTATAATTAGTTACACACTCCGCTACCTTTCATAAATTATAGAGATGAAAACGTCTCAAGGACTTTAGTATCATTTTTAATTTTTTTGTTCTGTTTACGTACCTTCCTACGTAATTGTCTATTATGTATTACTAGCTGACCCGGCAAACGTTGTTTTGCCATATAAATAATTTCCTAAATGACGATTGATCAGTTTTCGACCGGAGAGGAAAAATGATTAAATTACTAAAATGGCTATTAAAAAATAAGGGTTGATCGTAGAAGGGTGAAAATTGAGGATTGTATGTATTTTTGTATGTTGTATCATAAAAAAATAAAAATTAAAAATTTTGTCTAAAAAATAAAAAATAAAATTTAGGGGTGGACTACCCCTAACATTTAGGGGGATGAAAAATAGATGTTGGTCGATTCTCATAGATACCGGATAAGCACAAAAAATTTCATCAAAATCGGTCAAGCCGTTTCGGAGGAGTATGGCAACGAAAACTGTGACACGAGAATTTTATATATTAGATTATTGTCTGTGGTATTCGTCAGTGTGTGTATGAGTAAAGATGACTAATGTCATTAGTGTGTAAAATCGACTAATGTCACAGAGGCCGACGTTTGGCCATACCGCCGATCTCTGATAGTACGCCGCCATTTTGAACCAGTTGAGTAGACTTCTGGCTCTGCCTTGCTGCCATTGGCCCCTACTCAATTGGATCAAGATGGCGGCATACTATTGGAGATCAATGGTACGGCCGCAGGTTGTATCTTGGTTTACCAGAAAATTGTCACCAGAAGACGACAGAGAGCTTTATTGTACACTAGCCTAATCTACAGTTAATAGTGTCTTAATATAGATAAATAAAACCAACTTTTCATAGATATACATTTTGATGGAAAAGAAGACTCACATTGCCCAAAATATCTCATACACCCACTTACGTATGAGGATATTATTAAATACCCATAAAATGAAACTATAAAGCTTTACTTTCGGGTTGGCGAACCTAATTCCTTCTTGTAACGCTCCGATGCGGTGTCGAAATTTGTATCTTTTACCCTACACTTCGACCAGTTAATCAAGAGCTCTGCTGTCCACTCGGTACACCCCGCGGGGGTCCATTTTTGGCTGGTCGGAGGGGTGAAGGGGGAGGGTAAAGTACCTTGTGCGGTGTTTTATTACGGTGTCCGGGTTTTCTGTAAATTGGACGAGATGGGACGGCGGCGTTATAAATCATCTTGGTAGCGAGATAAGAGCGACGCGCGAGGTAGAAGCGGTGGCGATTTCAGTGGACGTAAGTAAAGTAAAGTATGTAAAACAAAACACAATTATTCCACTCGTGGGGCGTGATCGGATGTCCAACCAAGTTTGGCTCGCTCGCGCATCCGAGAAGCAACTTTATTTGATACTCTATAAATAGTAGAATCAACTGTCTATAAGTCGACAACTTAACTGGTGTATCGCCTGCAGTATGAGGGGGGCAGAATGGGAAACGTCATGTGACGTTTCGGGGCTGAGCGCGGGGGCGCGGGGCAGGGAACACAAGGGACGTTTCTCAGTGCGCCCGCGGTCTCCGCACAGCGCATATTAGTTATTTTGCTACTTACTCTCGGAATAACGCACACGAGGTTAATTTACCGATGATAAATCCCGAGGTGGAAGCTTGAAAATATTTGTTAAAAAAATGTATAGAAGCACAGGGGTTTCCAAAGTATGCGCCTTGGAGAAGAAGGAGGGGCGCTATGAGGCGCTCTCATCTTCTCGTCTCGAAACTAAACATAGATGTTAATTTGTACATATTGAATCATCATTATCATATCAGCCGTAAAATGCCCACTGTTGGGCATAGGCATCCCCCAGAGATCTCCACAAAGGGTATTGCGCCTTCCGCATTCAGCTACACCTGCGATATTTATCAGATCGTCGGCACACCTAGTGGGAGGCCTACTCACGCTGCGTCTTCCGGTACATGATCGCCACTCGAGAACTTTACTGCCCCATAGGCCATCTGTTCTGCGAGCTATGTGCACTGCCCGCTTGGCAATCTTTTGCAATAGTTCGCTTGCGGATCTCCTCATTCCTGATTCGATCGCGCAATGACACTCCAAGTATAGCCCTTTCCATCGCCCTTTGGGCGACAGTGAGTTTTCTTATAAGGCCCGCAGTGATACATAAAATAAATACGAAGAAAAATTTTTTTTTTTGCTCCGAATTAAAAATCGAGATTTAGTTTCTCGTCTCGGGATATTATACTTAATCTTGGGACAAGTTCGGGCATAATCTCGTGTGCATTTTTTTCCGAGGAACATCATCAACTGACGTTTCGTGGGAGAAAATACTGACTGCCCCGCGCCCCGCACCCCCGCGTTCATCCATGAAAAATCACCCTCCCACCTACCTCACCTACCGCAGGCGATATACCAGTTAAGTTGTCGACCTATAGCTGTCTCATACATCGGCCCTGCCGAAAAACAGTTAGCGTATCCGCTTCAGCGTCTACCTTAAGCATCATCAAGCGCCAGACCTTGGGGACTACGTTAGGCGATATGACGCCGACAGCCGCGTTTAGATTTCTCTGGATCCATCCGAGAGATAATTCCACAAAATTGTGCCGTTTTTTTCGGCCCTATCTCTATCGCCATGTTTCTCCAGTAACACTGTAAGCAATTAGGGCGCGACTCGCTGTACAGGGTGGTGTCGGATGGTCGGAAAATAATTGAAAAAAGAAAAAGAAAATTAAGAAGGATAGGATAAGCATTGCTATCCAAGGAGGCAACGTAGGTAGTTGGGCACCATTCCGGGGGACAGCAGTGTGGATGAATGTTCAAAGTGATATTTTAGTATTAGTGTTTATTTTTTATTTTACTTCCTTTTATAAGGGCTTCGTAAACATGTTTTCTGTAAGTAAATTAAGTTAACAGTGTAATGAAAAATTTGAAAAAATCGTACAATAAATAGGAAATCGAGGACATGGTCCAACGCTATGGCTGATTAGATGTTAGACGATATAGATGTCACAACCCTAGTTGATAATTGGTATTTGAAATAGCCTCGGATGGCTTAAGTTGTATCAATTTTAACCCCGTCGGAAAAAGAAGGTTATTTAGTTATTTTGACGTGCGTATATGTGGCTCTGTATATATGTGGAGGTGTATGGCATTGCAGCTCCCGAACAGATGAATAATGAGCAGTTTTCCAATAGGTATCTAAAGCATTCCTTATCACTCGCTAGATGGCGCCCCAACAATTTTGGGAATCGAAGATCGCTTGAAATAGGTATTTATCAAAGATGATAGAAACACTGGGTATCTTGTACTGGATCATATCAATACATTTCAACAATTTTAGTGGTTTTAGTAAATTATTACAAAAAAACAAACATCAATTTGATTGGGTCATCTCGTTTCATGGATGCTAGGGTCAAGAATTAACTAAATTCAAACATAAAGGTTTGTAATAAAATGGAACATAGTGCCTACTTACATAAATAATTTTTTACATTTCTTTCAACTTTCACAAGCTATGTTTATATTAATAAGGCGCGGATTATATCAAGCGTCGGCGACGCACGTTGCGTCGGCGACGCAACTTGCGTTATGCTGTCAACTCAAAATTGTATGAACTTCTAATGCGCGCGCCGACGCAACCTGCGTTTTACCTGCGTCGCCGACGCAACCTGCGTTATCGACGCTGCCTGCGTCGGCGACGCATCTTTCGTTAAGCTGTCAACTCAAAATTGTATGATTTTCAAATGCGCGCGCCGACGCAGGTAAAACGCAGGTTGCGTCGGCGACGCAGGTAAAACGCAGGTTGCGTCGGCGCGCGCATTAGAAGTTCATATAATTTTAAGTTGACAAGATGCGTCAAGAATTCTAAGGCCGGGCACAGACCTACCGGTCAGGGCCGGGCCGGGCCAGACCTGCCGATCAGGGCCGGGCCGGATTTAACGTGAAGGCCATATTATTTTCATCGAAAATGTACTAGCCGTCACACACTTATAGACGCCCGGAGAGCGCACCCGGTTAAAACTTTCAACCGTCCTGAAACGTCCGAACCGTCCTTGCATATAATCTTCTTATAATCGGCATATACAGACCGTAAGCTTTCCGGGCCGGGCCCATTCGTGGAATCGTCGTGGACATTGGGGCGGATCTGTAATTATCAAAGAGATTGGTATACCTGGGAAAGGTATATTCCTCTATGGTTGACCCTGAGTCCATTACTTTGGCAGGGCAAAAATTTCTATGTTGAAACATAAAAAACAAGGATTATCACAACCGTAATCTCAAAGACGTTGCGTGGCAAGAAGTAAATAGATATGTTGATGTGAAGTTTAATGTTAGATGAAGACGAGAAAAAAATACGTATCAGTCTACTGTCATCAGTCTTCGTGAATACATGAATTGGACCCGGGTCAAGTTGGCTCTGTTTAGCCTGAGGCTTGAACTGGGTCCAGCCCCAAGGTGACTCTTTCTATTCGGAAACTATTGGTCCTGGAACACTAGTCCCTAAAGATATATGATAGTACTCGTCGAATTCTACATTTCGAATGACAGTTTTAAATTTAACGTCTCTCTCACAAAACGTAGATTTCGACGAGTACCTAATATCATTTTTCTATAGAAACTATTCTTCTAGGACCTATGGTTCTCAAGTTATAACAGTTTTCAATTTGCAACAGTTACTTTAAATGTGTATCTCGACGAGTGATATAATTCTTTTTAGAGACTAGTGTTCTAGGACCAATAGAATCAGAGTTATAACGGCTTTAAGTTTAACAGCCGTCATTCGAAATGTAGATATGGACGAGTAGGTACAGTAGTTCAGTAGACTGATACTGCCTACCCGAATTTTTTTCCTCTCCTCATCCAACCTACCATCTTTCCCTTTTTTGTAGGTTTTCAGTGCCAAGCAGTAAGGCGATGCACATTAATTCGTCATCTATTTCTACCCGTTAACCTTTCCCGGCAAGCGCTTGATAACGACTAAGAAAATTTTAAGAATGTCCGGCCCGGTAGGTGTGCCAGTTGGGCCCGTCCCTGACCTTTTCCATAGGTCTGTGCCCGCACTAAAGCAGGGTTTTTATATCAACAAGACAAGGAGTTTATATACTGCAAAATGAGTTTGGATAGAGACTGGGAGACTGGATATCACAAGATATATCCATAGAGTTATATACCTCGTATAGTAACTCTATGGGCTATCCATAATAGACCCTGACCCCACACAGGCGTGGGCGATGCGGTCGCGTACTATTGGACTAAATGCGCCCGCGTACAGACGTTCATCATATCAGCCAAAAGACACCCATGTTGAGCATATGCCGCCTTCCGAGATCTCCACAACATCCTGTCCTGTGCTTCCGCATCCGGCTGGCAGCTATCGCCCTCAGATTTATAGTTAACAGTCGCCTCTAGATCAAGCCATTGACAAAAAAAAGAAAATAATTATACTTAATAATAATAAACTACACCCAAGTCACACCGGTCAGAGGTATGCCCAACCTCCGAAAGAAAGTCAATGCACTGGCCTATCATAATAATAATCACATGTATGACCTGTGCAGCGAAGGGGGATGTCACGGCCACCCGCTTGCAGAACGCGTCGTGGGTTTTCTGCTGTGTTCCCTTTAAGAACTACAGATCGCCCCTGTTTGGGGGAAGCTTTTAGTGACAAGTCATTGTCACTTAAATTTCGCCACAAACTTATCTGGCCCGGTGGCTAAAAGCTGAACTAAGTGTCGCCATTTAAAAATGTCATTTTGTTTGTCAACAACAGCGACGCCGTCACCGTGTCGGGTAAGTTTGTGGCACCTACCATTGAGTATTGCAAAGTAAAAAGTTTGCAAAAATATCCAACTTATTAATTACTAGCGGTTGCCCGCGACTTTGTTCGCGTTAAATACTCATCTTCAACTCATTCTATCATATGCAAAAATATTCCCCATGAAAATAATCACACTTAAATCTGTGATAAACTTAAAAGGATATCAGGTGAACTGGTTCTACACTGGTTCCACAGGTAATGACTTTCAAGGTTATATTTTACTGTTCAGATTTATTTTGCTGAATATGTTACATAGTTTCTATGGGGTCAAATTCCGCAAAAAGCATAAAAGGCACTCATTGTAACTGGTTATAAGACTGCGCTAGTAGGCCATGTTCACTTAAAAGTTTAGATCTTAAAGGAGTATACGCTGGCGCTGGCCTATGGTAGTCTTCTACATAACCTCATCCCCCTTGATCTGACTGACTTCTGTTTAAGTGGATTTGAAACGCCACAAAACATCAGCATCACTAAGTTAAATCCTGTTTCTGTCTGCCACCCAGAGATCCTGGGTTAGATTCAGAAATGATGAATTTTAATATATGTTATCTGGGTCTAGGTGTTATATGTACTTATCATGAGTATGTATTTAAAAAATATGTAAGTAAGTTTAGTTATCTAGCATCCATAACACAAGCTTTGCTTACTTTGAGGCAAGATGGCGCTGTGTGAATTGTTCAAGTATATTTATTTAATATTTTTGATTGATAATATAGAGCTGAGATCAACTTATATCGGAAAAGTCAAAATCTCTGAAACAGTCATTTTTTGTTTATATTTAAATTTTCAGTCAACATCTACTTAGATGACTAAAGTTTCAGCCAATTTAACAAAACAGCATTTTTATAGAACAAAATGAGTTTAAATTGATATATCTTTATTAATTTACTTTTTATCTAAATAAAACATTTCACAAACACTACATTTAAGTGAAGCTTACAACAATTATACATTATTGAAACTGCACTTAAATCATTTAAGCCGTTCCTGAGATAAGCGCGCACAAACGCATTGACAAACAGACAGCATTAGGTAACATGTTCAGATGGTTGGTTTTTCATCGATAATATTCTACAGTTTTTTGTGTTGAGAATTTTTTTTATTTGTAGATTTAGGTTATCTTGTATAATTGTGTACTTTCTGTAGCTTTTATAAAAGCGGATATACAATAGGTACTTTCTGAGTCTGTTAAAATGGGTATGAAATTGGCCATACAAATGTCTTTCTGTGTTAAATGGATGTACAGCATATCTTCTTAGGGTCGCGGCACAGCGCGGATTCAAAAGTGCTAATAAAGGTGAACACGCACTTACGCTGCGCGACGCGGCAGCGGCACGGCAACTGCACTGCAACGTCTATTCTGAACGCACTGCTGCGACGCGATATTGCGCGTTACTTCAGTCAAAGATGTGTAGTGTTAGGCAGGACAAGGTTTTAAATAGAGTTTGTATGTCATATTATTTTTTTAAGCCGACCCCATATGTTAGTCTAAGAAACAGTTCGTCACAGCTCGAAGATAAATGACTTTTTTTATTCATACACGTAACCATTTGCGATAAAGCGTTCTTCCTTGTACGAAATCAATTGCGTCAACAAACACATACCTAAGCGAGCGGCCACACAGAAAAGACTCAGACACGTCGCGGACAGGGCACAGACGGGACGCGGACGCGACTTAAAACATACAGAAAAGACAGGGCAAGGACGCGGCGCCGTCGCGGATAAGTCAAGAGCGTAGGCAAGACAAGGACAGCAAGCGCTGCGGGCGAGGCCCGGCTCCCGCGCCCCGCCCGCACCCCTGCTCTCGCCCGCGGCGCGCCCTTGCCTCGTCTTTTCTGTATGTTTCAAGTCGTGTCTGCGACGCGTCCTTGCCCTGTCCTAGCCCTGTGTCGCTAAGACAGTATTACTTTTTAAATCTCATACACCTATGTCTGAAAGCTGAAATATTCATATTATCAAAATCGAACCATGTTCAGCATGTAACACATGATTCACCGGAACATTATTATTATTTATTATGCATCGCACCGGTTCGGCTGAATGCGGTGCAGGTGGTGCTACCCACTCGTATGGACGGTGCACGCCATCATCAAACCTGTCTCTGCGTTTTGCAGCACAAGTGCATATAGACCTTTAGACTATTGACATCTGAATGTTTATACCTGTTTAAACCATGGACTTTTAGACTATTGACATCTGAACGTTTATACCTGTTTAAACCATGGACTTACTACCCACTGCGCACTGCTTTGACTAAAACCGGGCAGAGCGAGAGTCACCATCGATAGTCTTTTGTCCCTTTCTAACAGTGTAAACACAATGTTATTGGCATAATCACCGTCATTCTAAAATGACAAGTGTTGTGTTTGGTGTTGCCATTATTGGAGAAATATATTTACCGTAAATTTGGTATTATTATGAGGTAATCCGTACAATCCGAAAAGTAGTTGTCAAAATACCTTTTGATCTACTGAACCATAGCCTCCTTTATCTTACAAGCCATGCTGTAGCACGGAACGACAACGTCGCTGTGAACCGATTTACTCATTGTTTACATGTCAATGTGCGGGAAAATTATGAATTTTATGATGATAAATTAAAAATATATTGGTGAAACTGTAAATAAACGCGTTTGTATGGACCATATAAGAAGGTAAATAAAAGCAAAAATATTCATAATTGCGCCAAAATAGGATAAATACGATTTTTAAAAAACAACCCTTCACTATTTTTGTTGTTCGTTTTTTACTTATTTCATAAATCAAATTCTGTTTTATAATCGTAATCATTCTCTAATAGATGCAAAGGCGTTGTAGCATTTGAAAAATGCAAGTATAATTATGATTAATCCTTAAAAATGAGCAAGAAGCTGTGCCGAAGTTTTGCTTTCCAAAAGATGTAATTCTATTAAACAAATGGACTTCTGCTATTCCCCAAGCATGCTGGAGTCCCATCGAAGGATCCTTCGCGTGCAGCAAACATTTTCGCAGTGTGAAAGTTATTACAACTACTTTAAACCACGATCTTTCAATTTAAATTTCTTTATTTCGCATTCCATGTGTTACATTTGATTGTCGACGATGATGTGACCGTTGAAAAAGTAGATAGGTACAATAGGTAAGTAAGTAGTTAGTTTTCATATACTTAGATACTTAAATAAGAATGTTTAAAATGTATTATACCTAATAGTGAATAAATTGGGCAATATTTTGGCTGGCATAGATTATTTCATTTCATAATAGCTTTTGGCCGCGACTGCGTCCTCATAAAATTCTGTTATAACGTTCCGGACCCGTTTCCGGGAATCACATTAAATTTCGGGAAAAATTATAGCAAACGTGCTATTCTAAGCTATATGCTATTTAACTGCCAAATTGCATTTAAATCCGTTCAGTAGCTTTTGCGTGAAGGAGTAACAAACATCCATTACATACAAAACCAAACATGCATTATACATATTGTATTTCGCATTTATAATAGTAGCATAATACTATTGCAAGTAAATAGATAGGTAAATAGTTCAGTAATCTATCCAGTTTCATATTATCTAACTATTGCATATATTTAATCACTTAAATAACTAATAACATTAAACGACGACGACCGCGAAGAAAGTTTTACAGTAATTTTCAGGTTCACTAAAATTAAAAAATGCGACGTTGTCAAACTTCTGCGCATGGCTTGTAAAATGAAGGAGGCTATGACTGAACGTTTCTCCGACAAACGTCGAGTCGACATAATTATTAACCTACGACTTTTTGTTCCACATAACAGATAAAAGAGTTCGGTAACCATTTATCCTACGACACTAGTTTCTAAAGAGAAGTGATAGTACTCGTCGATATCTACATTTCGGGTGACAGCTGTCAAACTTAAATGTGTTATAACTCGGAACCCATTGGTTCTAGAACACTAGTTTCTAAAGAAATATGATAGTACTTGTCGAGATCTACATTTCGTATGACAGCTGTCAAACTTAGAACTGTCATCCAAAATGTAGATCTCGATGAGTACTATCGTATTGCTCAAGGAACTAGTGTTCTAAGACCAATCGTTTCCGAGTTACAACAGTTCTAAGTTTGACAGCTGTCATGCGAAATGTAGATCTCGGCGAACACTATCATTTTTCTTTAGGAACGAGTGTTATAGCACCAAAAGTTTAGGAGTTATTTCAGTTCAAACTTTGACAGCTGTCATTCGAAATGTAGATCTCAACAAGTACTATCATTTCTCTCTAGAAACTAGTGTTTTAGGACCAATGGGTACCGATTTATAAAAGATTTAACATTGACAGCTGTCATTCGAAATGTAGATCTCGGCGAACACTATCATTTTTCTTTAGGAACGAGTGTTATAGCACCAATAGTTTAGGAGTTATTTCAGTTCAAACTTTGACAACTGTCATTCGAAATGTAGATCTCAACAAGTACTATCATTTCTCTCTAGAAACTAGTGTTTTAGGACCAATGGGTACCGATTTATAAAAGATTTAACATTGACAGCTGTCATTCGAAATGTAGATCTCAACAAGTACTATCATTTCTCTCTAGAAGCTAGTGTTTTAGGACCAATGTGTACCGATTTATAAAATACTTAACATTAACAGCTGTCATACGAAATGATGATCTCGAGGAATGCTATCATTTCACTCTAGGAACTAGTGTTCTAGGGCTAATAGTTTCCGAGTAGCAGGGTAAGCTTGGGCTGGACCCTGGTGAAAATATAACCTTCAGATTGCACCCGGTCCGGCTCTGCCTGGCCCTGAGGTCGGCGTCCGCGCCAAATAATAAAAGTAATTCGGAATTTGCATCAACAATGGTGGCAACACTAGAAAGGGACACAGGACTATCGATGGTGACTCTCGCTCTGCCCGATTTTAGTCAAAGCAGTGCGTTTAAACTGTTGAAGTCTAGCGTTTGACAGCCCGACGCAACCTGCGTCGGCGACGCAGGTTGCGTCGGCGACGCATGGTGCGTCGGCGACGCAGGTTGCGTCGGCGACGCAAGGTGCGTCGCCGACGCTTGATATAATCCGGGCCTAAACATTTTATTTTTAAGTTTAGTGTTAAGTAGTTGGCTGCATGAAATCACTGCCACCATCATAACGATAAAAAAAAAATTACCAAAATTGTAGGAGCGCCATCTGTTGATGTTTTTTGAAACCAACTGACAACACCTACGGGAAATCTTCTCATTCAAATGTGGTTTTCTTTATTTAAAATCCGTTCAGTAGTTTAGAAAATATTTGATTATATAAAAAGTAGGAAAATCCTATAACAATTTTTAGCCAACTTAATAAATTCTGTAGGTAATTAATTATTGTGTTTGACCCAAAAAGAGGTAGCCATTGGTAAAGTGGGAAGTATTGTGTGGGTGAGTGTGGTACTCGTATGTGCTTGCTTTATAGAATACTAGTGGACCCGGCGCGACTTCGTTCACGTACACCTACCCACCCTCTACCCATTTTTCTTGCTTATAAACCTTCCTCTTGAATCACTCTATCTATTAAAAAAAACCGCATCAAAATCCATTGCGTAGTTTCAAAGATTTAAGCATACAAAGGGACATAGGGACAGAGAAAGCGACTTTGTTTTATACTATGTAGTGAAGAATCTGTTATTCGCTTTCTGTTTACGAATATCTGATGTAAAAGTTTTGGGAGCTGTTGATTCTATGTCAACAAATTATTATATAATTATGGTTTGAAGGTTAGATAGCCAGCGCAATTACAATCATGAGGCATTTAGTCCTCACAGTTAAAACGCAAATGTTATTCACTCGACAGTTGCCACTTTCCATCAGGAGGGATGTCTGCTCGTTTCTCAGATAAATTAAACATTATCATGAGGCATTGAGTCCTCACAGTGACAAAGCAAGTGCTACACACTAGACAGTTGCCTCATACCATCAGGTAGGCTATCTGCTCGTTCTTACTAAAATACCATCAAATGCTAGTACGCCAGTATTTAAGGAAACAAAAACAAACAATTATTTAATTTCACGTTAAACTGACTGACGTTCGCAGGAAAATCCTCACCTACTTTTCTAAAAGGATATTGCGGGTAGCCAAACTTTTTCACAGCTGCGAAAATGCTCATTAGTTAAAGGAAACAAAATTAATTACTGGCGTAAAATAAAACGTGGAAAAGCGGTGTACTTACGAGGTTGAGTAATAAACATATTGCTGTGTTACGGTTTGAAGGATAAGGTTGCCATCGAAATTACAGGCATGAGGCATTTCATCTTAGTTCTTACAGTGACAACGCACCTGCGGTTTTGCATTTTTGTTACCTGCAACCTAAATGTAAGAATCGTTCATGTTATGGGTGACAGTAACCACTTACCCTCAGGTGTGCTGTATGCTCGCTTGTCACTGAGCAGTATAAAAAAAACAGAATGAAGGTAAGGTTGCCCTAACAAGGCTATAGGTATTACTGTCATTATCATTCATGGATTTCTAAGTTGTTGACAATAATATTGGATATTTGCTAGAATAATTTAGTCTGATTCATGGCCAATTTATACAGAATTTATACCATACTACTTTTAATACAACTATATTTAATATAACTACATAATACAATTAACCAAAAATAAAATACATTATCAAAAAATAAAAATTTAAAATAATATTACACATAGAAGAAAGACTCTAGATCGCGATAGGTGAGAGCAGTCCATATGGGGGGGGGGAGGAACCTGATGGATAATGGTCAATGCGGACCCAAGCATAGTAAAAAAATATTCGCGCGCGAACGCAAAACCGAGATATTGATGTCAATGTGATGATGATTGTAAATGAAAATTATCGAGTTTGGGTATTGTCAATATTTATTTAACAAACGGTCAATATCAAGGCGAGGCAAGGGCAGCCCAAAACCACACGAGCGGCAATGCCTCTTCATACTGTTGGGCGAAACACTTTTTGCGCATAAACCGAGTGACGCGTGGCAAAAGTTTTAGTTGCTATTCAAATTAATGCCCAGGGCTGGGCTAAAAGGGAAACTACGAGCACAGTATAAAAACAGCTACAAGGGATGACAATTTTTATCCCAATCAGTGACAAACGCGGTTGCGGTGACGTAAAACTCATGGTAATTGTCGACCTTTATGCGTGGATTATATCAAGATGGGCATGCTTCATCTTCGGCCGCATCGTCACTTACCAACATGCGAGATGGCGGTCAAATGCCAGTCTTATTTAATAAAAAAAATAAAATCGTCGACGCAAGGTGCATCGGCGACGCAGGTTGTGGTATGCTGTTAACTGAAAATTGTATAAAGGTTTTGGCTAAAATAAACCCAGATTCGTTAGAAATTTTATATATGCCATTATTATATTCATAATATGTACATCAAACATATATTATTATAATTTACTGCAAAATCCATGTGGTATACTAGATATTTTGTTTATAAATGATACAATCTCCATACAAAAAATCAATTGCTCATCATTAATCTCGCTATAACTCGAAACCGGCTGGACCGATTTGAATAATTCTTCTTTTGTTTTGTTGGTTGTAATACAGGGGTGGTTAGTACGAAAGAAAAAAAGGTTAGATAGGGGTGAAGTAGCTTACTACTTTGCCCCTACATACACTTTTTTCTTTGAGTTTAACTGATCCCAATATTAAAGCGAACAAAACAAAAAAGACTAACGCACTGCAATTTATTTTTATACATAGATATATGTTATAGAATGAAAATGTTATTACGCATTATTAAAATATGTATTAAAGGGTATATTTTTTTAACATTTTAAATATAAGTATTATCATTTAATACCGTGATAGTGATAAAATAAAAGGCAAGAAAAATCAATGTAGCTACGATACTCATTCAGTATAATAACTTCTATATTACATGGGTTAAGAGGCTGATTTTTTAAAAGCATAATAAGTTTACTATAGTGAATCCATTTTAATTCATTTCCTTGCTGGCGATTATGGGTTTTTGTCTATGACTTTTTAGCCATGACTTTACGACGCAACATGCGTCTCGACGTTAGACATAATCCGCGCCTAAAATCTACGACACATCATATTACAGACGTACACGCAAGTGGCGTTTTGGCGGCACTATTGGCTTTGGAAAATAATGACCAGTAAGGACATCAACTAACTCGAATTTAAAGCACAAAATAAATACATTTAGTTCATTGTTTTGATCATTTTTTTTCTTGATTATTATTGTCCTTAGGCAGTTCTGATAAATACAAACATATTTACAAAACACGGTTTTGATTACCTGTGGTACCTGCCCTGTAACTACGCTTTGACGAAATGAGGAGTTTTCCAGTAGGTATTGTCAGTTGGTTTCAAAAAGCATCAATAGATGGCGCTCCTTCAATTTTGGTAATCTTTTTTTAATCTGTATGACGGTGGCAGTGATTTCATGCAGCCAACTAAAACTGAACTTAAAATTTAAATGTTTATTAATATAAACGTAACTGTTAAAAGTTGAACGAAATATACAAAAAAATATTTATATAAGTTGGCACCTCCAAAATGGTTGAAAACTATTGACAAATACAATATTATCCAAAACAACGTACCCAATGTTTATATCCTCTTTGCTAAGAACCTATTTCAAGCGGTTATCAATTACCAACATTGTTGGGGCGTCATCTGAGTGGTTAGTAATGCTTTAGATACCTATTGGAAAACTGCTCATTACAGAGCAAGCCTAATTTAACCCACTTCCCAATATTCAATTGAGCTGAAATTTGATATACCTTACTTGGATGATGATGCATTATTATGGTATCATGGACCTGATCCGATGATGGAGTCGGAATGTACGATAAGATGGTGGAGGCGAACTAATGAACGCAATTAGATAATCCCACCATATTTGGGCTCTTTGGAATGGTCCTGATGAGTACAATACCGCGCGATAAAAGCTTGTGTTTAAAAATGATTTTCATTTGAGAAATTAGATAATGGTATTTGCGTGACGCGGTCCGGCTCTGCCTGGCATTGTCGAGCACGGTCCGGTCATGGTTGGGTGGCTTTGCTGCGGCCATAGGGCGGTCAGCGTGTCACAGTGTGTTTCCTTCAAACTTTCCTACCCCCCTCCTTCTTGACGATTGAAAAAGATATTTAATGTCCAAATCAATAAAGAAATTTCGAATTTTGAATGTTTTAATTTTGTGTGAGCATAGCCGACTCTTTCGGACGCCAGCTCTTTTGTCGCCGTAGTTAGTTCTAAAAGAATTAAAAATGAAAGAGCAGCCTTTAAAAAGCGCTTTCGCATAATGTGTTGGTAGAAAACCCCATAAAGATACTTTCGCGTGGCTTATGTGGCTTAGGTAAGCTTATGGCTGAAAAGCTGGACAAAAAAAGAGGGACATTGTAGCGAAAAACATACGTATAATTCTCACCAGTGGAATATTTAAATCAGAGCTCTTGCGGTGCAGGCATATTTTGCGCATTTTTAAACGTTTGAGAATTATGTGGTTTGCTTTGAAGGCGGTACGGTAATGGAGACCACGTAGCGACCACATGCCGAGCTTAGTGGTACAGTTGGTTTACATGCCGATATGCCACACAGAAGTCCCGGTTTCGATTCCAGGCCGAGTAGAAATTGAAATGATGAATTGTAACGGGTTACGGGTGTGTGTGTACTATCTATAATGAGTATGTTTTTAAAAAAATGTTTATAAGTAGTTTAACAGTTATCTGTTACCCATAATGCAAGCTTTGCTTACTTTGTAAAAATATAGTTATTTATTTATAGAAGCAGGCAAATATTTCAAGTGGGTATCGCAGGATTTTTTTAATGTGGTCTGGTCTTTTAAACGGTTTGAAGGATACGGTAGCCAGCACAATTACTCTTATCTTACTCGTCACCGTGACAACGCACCTGCGGTTTTGAATTTCTGTTGCCTGCAACCTAAATGCATGAATCGTAGCTGTTTTGGGCGACAGTTTAGACAGATTAGGTGTAGGCTGTCTGCTCGTTTGTCGCTGCGTAGCTTAAAAAAGAACTAAGTAAGTAAAAACTCTTTATTGCACACATATTACAAGACAAAATACAAGAATCAGCATAATATACATGCGCGCAAAGGCGGTCTTATCGCTTTAAGCGATCTCTCCCAGACAACCTTTGGGAAGAGGTAACGTTTCACACGAACTAGTATGTAAGTGGTATGTTATGGACGTTGGTTCATGAACAGTAATTGATGTCGTAATTGCAACGGAATGGAATGGAAGATCGACAGCCTCCGTAGCGCGGAGCACGTTGTGGAATGTGCTCCCAGCCACAGTGTTTCCTTTGGACTATGACATGGGATCGTTCAAGAGGTATATTAGAGGTCTCTTAGAGGCGGGCAACGCATTGGTGACTCCCCTGGTGTTGCTGATGTCCATAGGCGGCGGTGACCACTTTCCATCAGGTGGCCCGCTTGCCTGTTTGTCTGCTGTGTAACATAAAAAAAAAGTTTGTTTTACATTCATAGCGTTTTGTTTCACTAACCACAAAATATCTATCCTACAATTTACTTTTACCCCGCATTTGTCATGAGAACTCCCACGGATGGATAAAGATCAAAGAACACGCCTCTGCATTTTCCGTTTCTGGACATTCTGGGAAGTCTTTCGACTGTGTCCCTCGTGCGGTGAGCGGTGGGCGTTGCGGTACATAAGGGATATGTTGACATTATCCGGAAGAGTGCGGGATATGTCATAGACTGCGAGGGTGATGTAGGTTATCCTTCATCATCGAGTACAAGAAAAAATCCATTTTATTGCGATAGTAGACGTTTGGGAGATCCAAAAAACGTGAACATTACCTATGTAACTTGGGTGAGAATGCATTGATATGGTACCATGGAGCTGGTCTGATAATGGAGTCGGACGATGGCCTTAGGAACTGAATGCAACAAGATAACGCCATCGTGTTTGGGCTCTATGAGTACCCCTACGTGACATTCAAGGGGCTTACTTTTGCTTATTTCCTTATCTTGCACTTCTGTCGACAGTTAACTACCCAAAAAGATTGCCTGGAAGAAATCGCGATAAGGCCGCCTGTTACTTCTCCTGCTGTTAATTTTAAGTATCCATCGTATTCTTTTTATTGTGCAATAAAGCGTTATTCATTCATTCATTCAAGGTCTGATCTGATGATAATGACGGAAAACGGCCTTATGAACTACTTAAGGCTACAAGATAAACCTATCGCGTTTGGGCTCTTTAGAATGGTCTTTGTAAGTATATATATGTCGCAACCAAATGGTTAAATTAGCCGGTTAAATAAACGGCTAGCTATTTAAGCAGTTATTTAATTGAAAATTGGCCAAATTCATGAACTTTAAAAGTAAAGTCAAATGAACGATATTGCCTCGAGTTTACGGAGCTCTTCCATTCATTGTCATAATGCTAACCTAAACTAACCGAATAGAAACCTAATGCAAACTATTATTATACTTCGAAGTTATTGTGGGTAGGTTAGCATTGGAACAATGTGTGAAAGAGCTGCGTAAACTCGAGGCAATATCGTTCTTTCAACATCACTTTAAAATCTTATGAAACTGGCAAATTTTCAACTAAATAATTGCTCAAATAGCTAGCCGTTTAGTTAACCGGCTAATTTAACCATCCGGCTGCGACATGTATACCTCACAATAGAAGCTTGTCATGAAAAAAGTATTTTTTATTTGAGAACTTATTCCCCATCACTAGCAAGCTCGCAAAATATACACACAGTAGTGAACGCGGGCGAAGCCGCGGGCAGTAAGCGTTATTCCAATAAACTAACAACCAATAATACTGAATTTCTTCCAAGTGCTAAGTTCAACGTGCTCCATCATTTATAATGCAGACGTCGGTTGTCTGGCATAGAGCGAAATCAATGAAGCAAAAACACAACACATCTTTCCACTTAGGCTCTTGAAGGCCCTCGAACTGTAAGGCGATTCCGTAGCGAGGTGACTGGAGTTCAAGGGGCTACGCTCTTAGGCTGTCTTCCGAAAATACGGATTTTTAATCTTTGATATGCAGAAAATAAAAAATAGAAATTATAATTTTAACAATGAGGTCTAAGATGTAGCATGCGGTCTTAGAAGATACCTCCCACGCACACTGAGGTTGTGGAATGAACTACCTGGAGTTCTTCAAGAAAGTGGTGAAATGGTTTTTACGGGGTCGGCAATGCGTGGGTGATGCCCCTGGTATTGCAAACGTCCATAACCTGTTGTGTCTGATTTCCTACTGGCAGGCCGTAAGCTTGTTTGCCACTTTAATGGTATAAAAAACCTATTTACTCTTGACTTAAAAATCCCAAGGTAATTAATAGTGATCGAGGAACAGTGACTGAGACGGAGAGTTCCAGTCTTTTGCAGAGCGCATAAGAAAAGTGGATGCAAATGCTAAGTACGATATGGTGCATTGGTAGTCAATCGAAGGATTAACCTTTAAGAAAAACAAAGTATAATAGGACCACGCTAAGTCCGAATCAACTGACAGTGGTAGAAAATATAAAGTGTGGATATGGCAATATCGATTGGATAATCTGTCCTTGTCAGTCATTGTCCATTATTATTTAGGCGATCCGCACTCTGGAACGCAGGACCGTACGGTTGTGCATGACGTGCGTTAGTGCGTGACATAAAGTTCTTTGAGCTGTCATCGGTTTCTATGGAAATCATTAATAGTCGAACACTCTGAAAACGCATCCACGCGCGTTAGTGCGGATCCGTCGTTTTATTTTTTTGACACATTTGACATAGGCCGCGGGTCAGATAAGTTTTTGGCGCTGTACTTTCTACATATAGCACTGTCCATGTTTGATATTGCTTGTTGAATTTTTTGTTATATTCCACTTAGTTAGCAAACAAGCTTACGGCCTGCCTGGTGGTAATCAGTCATCGCAGCCTATAAACGTTTACAATACCTGGAGCGCATCACCCATGCGTTACCGACCCCAAGATTATTTTAAAATGTACATGTGTGTTTTGATCTCACCGGTAAGATCTCCAAAGTCTCTTTGATAAATTGAAACTGCAGTGGCGAGCTCATTCCGCCGATCCCTCTCCGCCATCGGGATACGCGAATCGGGCCAGCGCTTCATGTCTTATGTCGTGGCTCTTCCAGCTATCCGCACGAGCCGCTTTGGTTCAATCTTAATAATGCGTACAGCTAAGGAATCACTGAAAACGCGTGTGTAACACACAAGGCTATCGCGGATATAATTTAATTTCTTTCTCGGTCCAGCGAATCAAGTTCAGAATGACTCTTCACATCCGCTAATTTTTAGATTTTTTATAATCTCCGGACTGCTCTGCTCCATCTTCGGCCGTTTCGTCTCTTACCATCAGGTGAGATGGCTGTTAAATGTCTGGCGAAAGAAATAAAAAAAAAAAATAAAGCTAGCGAGGTACCTAACTTCCCGAAATTAATGTGCACACAGTTACGCTGGCCAACTGTCCTGTATTTGGCAGGACGTCCCGTATTTATTTTCCGTATATTTTATTAGAAAAATACAACCATACATGTATATATATATTTGAATAAACCGATCGGCTGTCGTTGTACCATATTTTTCCTTTAATACTGTAATTTTATATCACATATCCAGTAAAATGAGTACACAGAGTTGGTCACCCTACCCCTAATTCAGATACAGGGCACATGGAACGCAGAACTCTGATCTGAACTACGGTCCGCTTGATATAGCACCGACGAGAAAAACATCGCTACGAATCGTAACTTCGCCTTTTCTGAACTCTTGATTTCATTTTGCGCCTGTGCACTGGTGAAAATGAAAATACATTTTCCATTCGTCTGTTTAACGAAGCGGGTAACTCAATTTTAGATGCGAATAGTCATACGCTGTACCGGATGTTTTGGGTTATCAACCCGTGAAGCGTGAGCTTGCTTTTATCCTGGAGCTCCATTTTTTTCAGAAACAAAGGTTTGAAAAGTTTCTTTCTAATCGGATATGCCTGTTCCAAGAAATTGACAATATTCCTTGGTTAATTACGGTTTCCAGCTTTTTCATGAATTCCTTGGTTAATAACGGTTTCAAATTTCGTAGACAACACTTTAAAGACCTCCCTATAGCTAAGTGTAGTACAAATCCAAAACGTACAGGATATAAAATCAAATCAAATCGAAACACGTTTATTCAGTTTAGGTTTTTTACAAACACTAATGAATGTCGGAATCTTAAACATTAAAATAATTTTACATAAATAAAAATAAAATGCTCTGGCGCAAGATAGAGTCTTCATCTGTAGGATGGAAACATTAATTTCAATTTATTTATATAGGTATACCTAACCTACCTACCTAGTCGTCGCGCGTCGCCGCGTAGCCACCGCGTCATGTGCGGGCCAATATGGTAGATATTCGGTTGCTACGCGATAATTATGCGGACTATAAAATTACGTTTGTACGCCATACAAACGTAGTTTGATAGTATTTTTAATATGATGCTGTCAAAGCCAATGAAATTTTGTAGACGTGATTCAGAAACCAATAGCTATGTCTGTGTTTTGTCAGATTTTCGTGAAAATATATCGTTTAGAAGTTGCACCGGGTTTTAAGATTTTCATACATACACACTCACGCCCGTGTCTCTGATCGTGATCGTGTCACGGATCTGTCAACTCTCAACAACTCCCAATAACATGGTTCAACCATGGACTTACTTCTTGGGTAGTAAATCCATCCACTGTGTGCTGGGGGTCCGTACCCTCTGCTTGTTAATATTGAAAATATTAACGCACACGGTAAACACTCCTGGGGGTTTAGCCATCTTTGACAGATCCGCTTGCGTGATGCGTGTATGGTAGAAAATTGACAGCTCGAAGTTCGACTAATTCTACCAACATCTACATTGACTCTTGATTGTGTAGGATCATCCGCCAATCCGCCTCCTTTGTACACTGAAAGTACGTGAATTGTCTATGGACCAAGAATTTCTACCACAAACAGCTTATGTCAGATAACGTTAGCTTATGTCAAATCCGATACATTTTTTCTACCACAAACGATTGTAGATTAACGCAACCTCTTGGCTAAGGCCACTGATAAGCATTCTTACCATACACCGTATAATAACAAAACAGAAGCGAACGCTTGCCCCCGCACTTCGATGTGTAAACGTGGAGTTAATTGAAAAAGTGAACAGCCACGAGTTTACGCCAGTAATTAGCCAACGTTACGGGTTAAGGGGCATGCGCCTCGTTGTGAAGTTTTAACCGTTTGTTATTGCTAGGGTTAACTCTTGAGGGTGTAGAAAATTATGCTTGGTAATTAATCATTTTGGCGTTAATGTCCCGGTTGTACTTTCACGCATGAGGGTTCGGGGTCCGCCTTGGCCATGGTCCAGGATTTGGCAGACCAGGTAATTATAGTGGAGCGTGATTGAATCATGGTTACACATTCAGTCGCCTGAATGTGCAGGTTTCATCACTATGATTTCCCTCATCGTAAGAGCATCGGTAACTATTCAACTAATGTAGACAACTCAGAAAAGAGTCATTGGTACATGGCCGCAGCGGGATTCGAACCCGGACCATCTCACTTACGAGTTGGATGCCCTTACCGCTCGGCCACCGAAGTCTTCTTATGCTTATAATTAAAATTAAAGAAAATTATGCTTGATACCTAATGAAATTACTCACTACGGTTCCAGTGGGTACGAGCGGGAATAAATGATATTTTCTACATAGAACGGTCCCCCCAGCATACAGTTCAAACAAATTATTGACAGTTATTGAATGTTGACATATTATTCTCCAGTACCATCTTAACGAAAATAATTATCGTGGTTTTGTTTTGGTTTTAATTAAAATTTAATTCAATCTTGAGGCGTTTGATGTGAACAACGGTAAAGTACTGAAGATCAAGATATTGATACATACCTACATATACATTCACTCAGAAAAGAGGCTCCGTGTGCGGCCCAAGAAGCGTACGATTGACATAGCTGACTCGGATGCGAGAATCCAGCTTCAATCTACGACGCAAGGATACCGTAAACTAGGTGAAAAGAAGTGAAGAATATGGGTAGGAAAGTAAAGGAGAATATGCAAGGACGATGATGATGATGACATACAAACACACTCATGACGTACCCAAACAATGGGCCCACAGAATACCAGCGCTGTGAGTCGTTTCTTGCGCCTCACAGCACATGCTGAGTGGGTACCATTTGCGCTAGCCGCTGCGGCACCGACAGTGCCATGGGAGACTACATATTGTCTTAATTAAGATATTTTAAATGTTAATGTGTCCTTTGTATGTAATTGTAACTGTTATTGTGTCGTGTAATAAATGTATTTTCTTTCTTTCTTTCTTTCTTTCTTTCATATCCCATAGGGGTAAGTTCAGACTATCGAGGGCCACAAGCTACGATTCTGACACACCTCTGTCGCCTCTTCCACGTTCATACATCATTTCACACATTCACGCCGATTGAGGATACTCCTGACCTGTCCTTTTAGAAGGAGGTCATTTATTTGATCGGAATCTTCTCGAGCGACCTCTGCCGATAATTCTATTAACATTCGCATGATAAATATACCTTTCGTAAGCCATCTTTCATCCATATTCTCCACATGTACATTTCCAAATTATTGATGCCGTAAATTTTACATGACCTTTTTGTGACATTAGACAGGTTAAGAATTTTATTTTATTTATTTATTTAAACTAATGCACAATGCAATATGTACAATGGCAGACTTAAATCTTCATAGCTTTATCTATCAGTCAACCGGAGAGCTAGTAGAATAGAGATTACATGGCGGTTTTTTCTTCATTTGCTTCAAGTACAAGATACTTGAAGCAAATGAAAAAAGTAGTTCAAAAACTAAAAACCCCAACTGCTATTAAAAACACGACGGCTTACGACGAGAGGATGCCGAAGACCGGGCGAAGTGGAGAAGAATGAGTAGGAAAGCGGACCTTGGCAGAGGCCGGGATAAGCGATAGGACGATGATGATGAAGAGGTGGACACGGATACTTAATTATTATAAAAATTTAAAATGGGCACAAATTTTAAAATTCATACAAAACATGAAAGCTTGTGCCGACGAAAAATCATTCCAACCATATGCCAAAGCCAATCCCGTTTCGACCAATGAATTCACCTGTAATTCGAGTCCACCTTGATTCCTGAGCATTCGGCGCCCACAAATCATGGTATCACAGTTCCTGCCTCAGATAACAGCGTAATGGCCACTGCGAACTAATTACAGCCTTTTTTATCACGTTGCCTATAAATTATGGCACTTACTCGTAATTTCTGTGTAATCCACAGACGCTTGTGGATTTAAGCACCTATCCGAGCTCTTTGTGGTAATGAGGAGTTTTCCAGTAGGCACTGTCAGTTGGTTTCAAAAAGTATTAATAGATGGCGCTGCCACAATTTATACACTTTTTTTTAAATTTGTGTGATTGTGGCAGTGACTGAGCTGCATACCAGCTAATTAATACTAAACTTAAAAATAAAAAGTTTATAATTATCAACATAACGTTTAAAGGTTGAAAGAAATGTAAAAAAATATTTATATAAAAGAATTACAAAAGGCGGGTACAAATAGCAAGAGAATATGGAAGGTTGTCAAAAATGTTACACACATGAATAAACAAAACTCTAGTGCTAAAGATTTATTACAATCTGGCTCAACAATTGACAATGTAAATTCGTATTTCACAAGTATTGGTAAAACTTTAGCGGAAAAGTGTAATACCAGTCCTACTCTATGTAACGAACCTTCCATTGTTAGTGACATTTACAGTAGAGCCTCTTTTGTTTTGATGAGGACTGATGAGTGCGAGGTCATGCGTATCATTGACTCTCTGCGCAGCGACTGTGCTGTGGGATGGGATGGTATTTCTTCCAATATGATTAAGTCTTTTAAGCAAATACTCGTCCCTCCGTTGACGCACATCTGCAACTTGTCCATAGACACAGGTGTATTTCCCTCTGTCTTTAAACGCGCCCTAGTTCATCCCATTTATAAGAGTGGCGATCGGACGTGTGTTGCTAACTACCGCCCCATCAGCATCCTTCCAGCTATGTCCAAAGTGCTAGAACGGATAATCAACACAAGGCTAATAAAATATCTAGAAACTAAAAACTTGCTCTCAACCAGTCAGTTTGGTTTTCGTTCTAGTAAATCCACGGAGGATGCTGTTCTAACTCTAACCAATCACGTATCCTCATCTTTGGACAGAGGTGAAAAGTGCTTGGCTATCTTTCTAGATTTAGCCAAGGCATTTGACACTATTTCAATGCAAACTTTGATAAATTAACTGGACTGTTTGGGTGTGAGGGGGACTCAGCTTACTCTATTGGAAAATTATCTAATGAATCGATCTCAATGTGTCACCATTGATCATATTGTCAGCAATGACTTACCTGTTCAATTCGGTGTTCCACAGGGCAGTATATTGGGCCCTACTCTCTTTTTGGCTTATATCAATGACCTGTGCAACCTTAATCTCCAACAAGGCAAAATACTATCGTTCGCTGATGACACTGTTCTCTAGTTCTCGTCTTATTCATGGAATGATACTTTTGAATACGCACAATTGGGATTTGATATGGTTAATGGATGGCTTCGTCAAAATGGTCTAACGCTTAACGCTGACAAAACTAAATACATGGTTTTTCAATTCGTAACGCAAAGCCTGCAAATAATGTAATTCGTTACTTTGCCTGAAATAAAGAAGATTTATTATTATTATTATTTATTATAATAACAATTACCCTACAACTGCGCACTCCTGCTTAAATACTGCTAGTATAAGTTGTGATTGCCCGAAGATCGATATAGTAAACTCAATCAAATATCTTGGAGTACACATTGACAACAATCTAAACTTCCTGCCACACATTTAACACCTGGCTGGTAAAGTTCGTAGGGTAATTTACGTTTTCAAAAAATTGCGCCATATTCCCGACTCAAAAATATTGAGAATGGTTTATTTTGCCTTATGCCAGTCACTGCTATCATATTGCATCACTGCTTGGGGTGGCGCGGCTAAAACCCACCTATTAATAGTAGAACGTTGTAACGGATCGGATTCAAGGGCTAAATAAAGAGGACTGTTGATGTTAACTAATTTTATATTTATCTCCACAAAGCAAATGCAACTTCTGCAATACCCCGCTACAAAAAACAACCGTGCCAAACTTATAAATAACTTAATCTAAAGCGCATCTATTAAGCACTTCACATACAAGCACTAATTAGGTATACGATAGTATAATACTAAGTCTAACTTGTACAGTCTATTACATCAGCCGGCAATTTACACTTTTCAGCTTTTGATCTAAGTTAACCAAGTTAACAAGTGAAATACTTAACTGCTATAACCGACTGTACTTACTTAACTCTAATAATTGCCCAAGTTTACAAACGCAATAAAGTATAGAGAACGAGTGACACACTTATAGAACACTGTATATAATATACTAAAATATTTGCACACTACTAATAAACAAATGTTAAGATAATTATCACTGACTAAACTTCTAAGGTCTTCTAAACGCGTAGTCGGGACGGCTTAGCTTGCCATGAATCAAGCAGGAGGTCTCAAATGCAGCCTATTGCAGCTAGCTATTCTTATGCATCCGTTTTGTAACACAGCTACTACATTCCACTTGAAATTTAGTTTAATTCTCCGTATTCTGCATCACGCAGGTTAACCAACACGGTAAGGGCGTTACGGTAGGCTGTAAAGAGATATTTTTATTGAAATTTTGCACCCGGCTTTAACTAAATCCGATTTAATTAACATACGATGCTACCCAATTAATAATGTACTAGTCTACAACTTACCCCGTGTCAATATACAGCATTCACTAAAATATATAGGAACGGATATTTAACTCGTCCATTTCTCGCCGTGAATAAAAGGCCGAAAATCAAGTATTTAAAATAAAACGATTACTTATAGCTTAATTAATCAGTAACATTCACGGACTTCGTTTCACTACACCGTCACTCTTTATTTTTTAATATATTTTACCGCTACCCTCTAGTCGCGCCTAAAACTGTACAGGTTTAGTGGCATGTAGCGCCATCTACCGCCGAATAGAAGAACACTAGCACTACAACGTGCACAGAGAGCTGTCTTAAAAGTTGCCCATTCAAAACCCTTTCTTTTTCCCACAGAATGTCTCTATAAACACTGTCAGGTCCTCACAGTCCGACAGCTGTTTATTCTAAATACTGTACTTAGACAGCACTCACTGACAACATTTAACACAAAGACGCAATCATCTTTTGATCCCACCTATTAGAGTGTGCGTGTGTGCACTGATAAGTATACACTGCCTGTCGTTTGTTCGTACTAAAATAAACGAAAAAGTGGTAAAATTTTGACCAGAAATAAGTTTAGTGGTGCAGAAACTGAAGAACTAACCTTAAAGGAAGGAGTGGAGTAAGAAACCATGTGTATATGTTGTTACTTATCACTATAAACTTGTTCAAAAATCTAGAAACAGTCACCAAAATCCGAAACTCACTCACACATGCGCAAAACAGTCAAAATTTAAAGTGCAACGACCCAAAATATTGTTCTTATCACCCTCAAAAAACAGGTGTTTTGCGGCCTTGACCGCGGACTGTTTACAAACACTTCTGTCAACTGTCACATTGTCATCTGTCGCACTGACACAAGAAGATTCACAGAGTTGTAACCAGTTATCGCAGTTTTGCGTTCCTGTGCACGCCGATAGTTTGATGAAATGTTTTGGCATTGTTTTTATTGTTTTGACATGGTTTTATTATTGTTTTGACCTTGTTTTTACATACCTGATTAATTATTTGACATTGAAGACATTGATTATTAATTTATTTATGAAATATTGACTACAAAAATGGATATCTCTCATAATAAGATTACAATCAGGAAAAAACTGGTCAAGTCCCTTGACGACATTAACAGTACAAATGCATGTAACATAACATTCACAAACAAAGAAGATAGCCTACCGGATACTACATCATTTTTCGGTATGGAACATTTGGAAAAGCAGAATGAAGAATTAAGGACATTTAAGAGCAAAAATATTGTGCAGGATAAATATATGGATAAATTGTTGATTGAAAATTCGGAATTACAAAAACAGGTATCAAGTCAGAAATTTGCTATAGACTGTTTGAAAAAATTATGTTCCGAGAAGCTAACACCAATAGGCACACCAAAATACTCACCAAATTCGCCACTAATATCACGCATGGAGAAACATATATCAAGTACGCCAAAAATGTATAGAAATATTATTTATAAACAACGACCAAAAGACCAAGCTGTACAAACGACTGAAAAATGCACACCTGGTATTGAAACATTTAAGATATATAAGTCTAAAACATTCTCTAAAAGATTAAAGAAGCAACGAAAAAAGATTAAAAAGTTAGTTCAAAAAATTTTAACGCTAAAAAATGACAATGAAAGGCTAACGCAACAAATAAAAAACTTACATTTTGAGGAAAAACGAAGCTTTCACTCAACATTTGCGGAACATGAAAGTTTTAAATCAATAACTGGTGACACAGTGGACACACACGATATAAAGGAAAGTGTTAAATTAGCAAAGAAGAGAGAAACAGAAGGAAACAAGCAAAGTCAAGCTAGTGTAGGGTAGAATAATAGTCTAAATATAAACAATAATATTGTACACAAAACCACACAAACAAAAAAGAAAAATAATATATATATACTGGCAGACCAACAGGGCAGGAATGTACAAAATTATTTACAGAAGTTAGTAGGAGCCAACTTTAAAGTGTACAGTTTTTGGAAATCCGGAGCAAAAATGGAGGATGTGTTAAAATCTTATAAGGACGAGCTACTACACTTAAATGAAGACGATTATGTAATAATAATGAACGGAGCGAATGATAGCGATCCGTTTGAATGTCTGTCTAGTTTGTTTTTATGGCTGACAAGTATTAAAAAAGCAAACATAATTATTTGCGAAATTGCTAGTAATAAATATCTCAAAGAAAACAAATTAAATTATAATTTGAAATTATTAAGTAGTAAATTTAATAAGTGTATATTTTTGGACATGAATTATAATAGGCAAATACCGAATCGCAGCTTTTTTGCAACTTATGTTTGTAGATGTCTCCTGAGAGAGATCTTACGTATCGACTATCGGATTAGATATAATCAATATGTATTGGCGCATGCGCAAAACTTGATAAAGGAAAAGGCACAATATGTTTGTAAATCTAACGATAAATATTCTCAAACAGAATGTCGGCCTCTTTTCACTGATAGTGGTGCACAAACGGTCCCTGTACCAAATAACATTGTTAACGATTTGGCCAGTCCCACAGGTGTTACTTTAAACAATTCGTCCGCACAAAATACTAAATTAGAACTATCTACCGAAAATAATTTTTTTCGTCCTTAATAGCATAAACGTATTACATCAAAACATTAACGGTCTTATTAATAAAAAAGATTTACTAATACAAAGCTTAAGCGAACTGGAAGATAGTGGTAAACGTGTAGATGTGCTATGTGTAACTGAACACAATATGCTCTATCTGTTTTTCACGAGGCTGTCGAAATGGTGGAGCATGCATATTGGTTAGAAACACTACAAAGTTTAAATCTATTGATGTAATCTCTAAATTCGCTGTGCCAAATGTAGTGGAATGCTGTGCAATCAAACTCATTGACCATAACATAATAGTGATATGCTTATACAGAGTACCAAAAAACAATGACATATCTAAACAATTTGACATATTTTTTAATAAACTACAAGACATTTTGACATTTTATGCTTATAATAATAAAATTTTATTATGTGGAGATTTTAATATTAATATTTTAGGAAAGTCTAACCGTTCATCCGAATTCCAACAAGTGATTTCTTCATACAACCTCAAGTTTTCTATAAATGAACCCACAAGATTAGAAAGTGGCACTTGTCTGGATAATATCATTTATAATATACCAAGAAGTAAAGGTGAGGTGTTGGAATTCGCTGTTTCAGATCACACTGCTCAATTTATAAGCTGTCCAGTAAAAAAATATTGCGTTACATCTGCTTGGTACACTGAAAGGCGAGACTACTGTGAAGAAAATTTAATGAAGTTTGCTAACTGCCTTGGAAATTTGTCTTTTAGTACAACTTATGAAAGTAAAAACGCAAACGAGTCATTTAATGAATTTTACGACATTTTTCAATTACTTTATAATTTATCTTTTCCTATCATTAGAGTAAAACATACCGTTAAAAAACGATTAAACTGGTTATCTAAAGGTATAAAGTTATGTACTAGGCGTAAACGAGAACTTCTTTGGAAATATAGATTAACAAAAAACAAAGCTGATAAAAAGACAGTTAAAAAATACTCTGTAAGATTAAATAGAATAATGAAATTAACTCAAAAATCCCAAAATAACAATTATATTGAGACGGCAAGGAACAAAGCAAAAGCTTCTTGGCAAATAATTAATAATAATAAACAACAGTTTCCAAAAGAAGCCATATCGCAAATAAAAGTAAATGGCTCCGTCATTCGTGACCCAAAATTCATAGCACAAGTTTTTAATGACTACTACACAAATATTATAACCACCTCATATTCAAAACCTAGCAGTAAAACTAATTATAAAAAAACCATAACTAACACTAAACCTAATTCTTTATTTATGACTCCTGTAACTCCTTATGACATTTTTTCAATAATCAAAGACTTAAATAATACTAACAGTACCGGATATGACAATATCAGCACTAAAGTTGTAAAATACGTGTCGCACATTATTTCGGCACCACTCAGCCATATCGTAAATCTCTGTATTGCTGAAGGAGCTTTCCCAGAAAAACTAAAAACAACAATAATAAAACCATTATTTAAAAAAGGAGACCGTGAAGACATTACGTGTTATAGGCCTATAGCCTTAATACCAAATTTTTCTAAAATAATTGAAAAAGTGATCTATAATTCCTTCCACAGCAAAAGGGATATCGTAAAAATAAAAATATAAACATGGCTTTATATGACACGTTATACAACATTTATTTAAGAATGGATAATCGTCTACCCGTTTTAGCATTATTTTTAGATTTAACTAAGGCCTTTGACCACGTTGACCATAATATATTAATTAACAAATTGGAAGCTATTGGGGTTAGGGGAAATATCAACAAATTATTAAAGTCATATCTCTCCGATAGAACGCAAATGACACAAATCAACGGCATGTGCCCCAAAACAAAAACTGAAACTGAATATCTGTCAAACACTAACAGTGTTCACTATGGTGTACCCCAAGGAAGTGTATTGGGTCCCTTATTGTTTCTTATTTACATTAATGATATTGTTAATTCCATGAATAATGAAATTACTCTGTTTGCTGATGACTGCACCGTGCTCTTTAATAATCTAACTGACATTAATAATATCTTATCTAATATAATTGACTGGTTACTTAATAATAACTTGCAAATAAATCTGAAAAAAACAAAAATTATTAATTTTAAACAGCGATCTAAAGGGACTACTCATAGTAGCATTACGCATGACGGACATATAATTGAAGAAACGAATATAACAAAATTCTTAGGATTATATTTAGATAATAAAATGAATTGGCATGCTCACATAGAGTATGTATGTAGCAGAATTTACCAATCTTCGTACGCACTTCACAAACTTAGCAAAGTAGCTAGTCGTAAGACTGTGCTTATGGCGTATCATGGTCTTGTGGTTTCGATATTAAGATACGGAATAATTTTCTGGGGAAATGCAACAGGGAAAGATGCAATATTCAAGGCACAAAAAAGGTGTATAAGGTCCATTTGCAACTTGCGACGTACCGATAGTTGTAAGCCTTTCTTCAAGGAATTAAATCTACTAACAATGCCATCTCTGTACGTTTACGAGGTCGCGATATTTGTGCATATAAACCGTCACCTTTTCCCAAGTGTTGAAAGTGCCCGGCGCCGCGACCAGCTGCATTTACACCCGTGTAAAACTGCTATGTTCCATTAAAGTGTTTTTGCTATGGCACCCAAAATTTATAACGCTATTCCAAAAATAATACGTGAGGCCGAAAATTTAAATCGATTCAGAAAACAACTGCACAATTATCTTGGGGAAAGAACGTTGTACACTGTTGAAGAATTTTTTGAGAAACCAGAAGGTAGAGGAACATAATTTATTGACTAGGTCAATGTATAAGCCGGGTGTTACCCCCACTGTTGTCATTCATTAGCTATTATGTAGTTTTGTTTTTGAATCGTAAATTTAAATTATTTAATTATTTTTTTAAATCTCATTTGAATTGGTTTAAATTGAAATTTGTATTCATATTCATGAATTGACATTTATGTATCTAATTCTGAATTTCGACATGCGTGAAATCATTTACTTAATTTTAATTTCTTGACATTACCTGTAGATATTCTGTGAAATTAGTTATATTTTGAGTTTATTGATACTTTTGTTAAGCATAGTTGACGAGAAATTTTATTGTTTTTTTTTTTTTAGAATAATCCCGCTTCTTCATTTTGTACGCCGAAAGGCAGGTCGCAGCGGAACCTTTATATTGTATTGTACTCCAACAATTTTTACCTGTGTACCACAAATAAATACATTCATTCATTCATTCATTCATTAAACTCAAAACTAAATTCTCAAATAGATTCTTTATATTCCTCGGACCATATCTCTACAACAACCTACATCGTTACATCTCATTCTACGATTCTAACAAGTTTACTGCAAAAAAAGTCATTACCGAATGGCTTCTAATGCTGAACTATGACTTTACAGAAAGTCTCTTAAAACCAAAGGATTAACTCACCCAGCAAGAACTTCATAGTACAAGGTACTGCAACATGCACATGCACACGCACACGCACGAGCATGCGCACACGCCCACGCACACGCACTCGCCCACACGCACGCACGCGCGCACGCACACGCACACATATACACACGCACACATACACACACCCACACCTTCACACTCACACACGCACACACTCACACACACGCACACATACACACACACACACACACACACACTCACACACACACACTCACACACACTCAATCACACATACATACACACACAAACACACAAACACACACTCACACACACACACACAAACACACACACACGCGCGCACACGCGCACACGCACACGCACACTCACACAAGCTGTAACGTTCTTAGTTTTTTGTAACAATTGAAATAACTATTTTAGTGTCTAAGAAAAACCTTGAGTACGTTTATATTGCTAAATCTGAATTGCTGTCTTGTAATAATGATGGTGACTATAGCACAGGAGTTTCTTCTCTATTTTAGTCACCAGATTTCTGATGTAACTACATACAAATACTGTTTTAAGCTTATAGCTTAAGCTTACTTCTTATCCATATATTAAAACCTAAAATACTATGCCACATTTATGTTTGAAATTACGAAATTACACGCTTAAAATTCAAATTGGGGTAAACATTTCACCCTTAACTGTTGATAAGTTTGCGCATGACGTCAGCCAAGATGATGGATTAATTACGCCATTATGGCATGTGTTTTATGTTTGCTAGCAGCGTCGGTGGCCGAGTGGTTAAATTATTCGATTCGTAAGCGGCATATACTAGAGGCTCTATTTTTTAATCGGTCGCTTCAATTCGAACTGTTTTCAATTTTGATTAGGAAAATGTGGTTTCAGTTAATTTTGATTACATTTTCATATGTTATAGAGAGTAGAGTTTCCGTGGAATCTATCGGGATTCTGAATAACAGTTTTCGAATCGATCGACACGGATTCGCAGCTCACGAATTTCGTGTCGAATCGTTCGGAAACGGTTTCGAATCATTGTGAATACGGCTACTGACCAGGTTCCCCTGGTAGCGTAGTCACACAGGTCAGATGGCAGTCGCTCGCTGCCAAATCCTGGATAATGATACTATCGGTACAAAGCGGAATTTGTTTTGTTTTCGATGACTTAGGACTATAGGTAACCTACGGCGCCTTCGCAGTTTATTATAACGCCCCTCTTCTTTCGTCGGGATTTAAAAACACCGTATTAAAATCCTATCCCAGTGTGATAAAGAACATCACACTGCGATAGGATTTTAAAAAACAATAATAAAAACATAGTGGCATTAATATCCCGGTTTTGCGTGCACGAGGTCCGGGATCCGCCATTACTTTTATTGCTGCTGTGGGATTTGAACCCGGTACCTCTCGCTTGTGAATCGGATACCGTAACCACCCCACCGATGCTCCTCAGGACGAAGTAATTAATAAGCCGACCGATCGAAAACCCCTGACGTCTCCACATCTTCATTAAGTTGGCCATTCCCATTTTGCAGACTTAACGTTTATTTAGGATAGCCATTGTTAGATCGAACGTAATATATCTCTGCATCTGGGTTGTTGACATTGTATCGGATATTAGGTGTCTTATTTGTATAAAGTTAAGGTTTGCTTTCGAAGCAATCGAGAGGAGGATTCTACTTCAGCGAGGTGCAAACATAATGTGACCGTAATAGTATTGTATAGGTGTTCAGTTAGATGGAACTGCGATTATAGTGCGGTAATATTATAGGTTAGTATATTATCATATTTATTATTCACTAGTGCCTAATTCCTCCGTGTGCAATTATAGGAATCGTTATTCTCGAGTTTTTGCCTAATACCACGCTACAAAGTATCTAGATCCTGTACTGTTTCAATAAAAAACGGCTGTGGATGCACAGAGTGGTTTTAATCCAGTGACATATTCACGTCACTCCCCCGGGTGAACTGATTTCTACCGAAGATATCCCCTCCATAAAAAAAGAAGGGTAATAAAAAATAATAAACATGCTTGGACAAATACACACAGCGTCATCTAGCCTCAAAGTAAGCAAAGCTTATGTTATGGGTGTTAGATAACTGATAAACTACTTATATTTTATTTTTTTAATAAATAGGTACATATTTATTATACAAAATATAGTAGAGACCCGGCAGACCTGTTCACCCTTAAAAATGACGCAATCATCTGGATACAGAATTTGAAGGAGAGAATTACATTGTGATGTTTCGATAATCTTATGATATACGACTTGAAATGTCATACGAATAAATAAATGATACATATACACCCAGACCCGCAGCAGAAATTTAAATTCATCATTTCAATTTCTGCTCGCCCGGGAATCGACCCCGAGACCGCTGTGTGGCGACCGGCATGTTAAAAAACTGAACCACTCAGGTCGTTAAAATAGATAGAGATATAGTACGAAAACTACGCTACAGCTACGCAGTATGGGATACCGTTTGTATCAGTACGAAGCAAGGATTTGTCCTCAATTAACTAATACCCACGTACGCAACGCTCCGACAATATAGCCTACATTTTCCCGCCTCGAGAACCCGTCGACTCGCTAATTTGTTTGAAAAAATTATACAATCACCGTCGTCAGCTTTTGTTCCACAAGCTCCCATCAATTTTAATAATTAAAACAAAGGTAGGTAATTAAAAACTCAACGTGTATAACGTTATTTTTGGAAGAACAGTGGATTTATTCCCGTACAGGGAGCGCCTTGGGCGATTCCTGTTACCACAATTGGTTTTGTCGTTTTTCTTTTGCGTAGACTGTTTCTTTTCCCTCAACGTTTTAAATGTAATAATACAACGCAATCGTAAATGAGGAGATTGTCCGCCTAAGGTGGTACTGAATCGCCTTTACAAAAGCCAGCATAAGGAAGAACAATATAAGTCTATCGGCTTAATTAAGCATGTTGTACTTCGCAACTTCAACAAGACTTTGTACAGCCAACTGCAAAGTGAGCAGACCCCGCCAGGATACATTAAATGTTTGGACATTAACTTTGCAGCCGACTGTACCTACTTATCGAGGGCTTTTGATACTCTTGTATTAACTATCAAAAATGACAGAAAATTACAATTGCACACAAGCAAAATATCAATTGATGCTTGTCGGCAGGAATAGATGAATAGAATAGAATAGAATAGAAAACATTTATTTACACACAATAACACCACAAACACATTACAAATTGCCTTAGATCGGCTTCGAAACACCGGCTCCCAAACAATACAGGTATTATTTGAGGTCAGTGGCTCGATTCCAGAGCCATAAAAAAAAAAAAAGTTACATAAAAATGCACCAACAAAACCAATAAAAACAAACAACATGAAATTATGAAACAACTAGACAATCATACACGAATAAAAGAAAAATGAAGAACGCCGTTGCATGTGGATGTGGTGTGGTGTGTAAAAGGGACCTCACTCAGCTTCATGCCCTGGCGGAGACCAGGGCGCTGGTTTTCGGTGAGACCTGCTGAGGCAGATGAGGCGATGGTACTCACCCAGGCGGATTCCTCAGGCTTAACAAAGTCCAACACTGAAACATATTAGTAGCCTTTTACGATTTCCATAAGTCGAATGGGTTAATGCAATTATCTACTTTGCCGGACACTCCCAACCGCAGTCTTGGGATTCTTCAAAAGGCATGTCCACTGCTTAAATATCAGCACCGCATCCGCTCCTCTGAGGTTCGGCTCCTTACCCGATGGTAAGCGTCCATCAGGTGTACCGTGTGATCGTGTGCCTCCCATGGAAAAAAGAACACCTCACGAATCGATCAACAATATAACTAATCAACAGAAATAGTAGGATAACCCACCACCAAGATGGGTCGTGTGGTGTCTGGCAAAGTAGGATACCACCAACTTCTTACATTCGTGGCTGTCGTACAAGGCGACTAATGTTTTGAGGCAAAATATCTAGTCTCCGTAGACTGGAATACGGGCTGCAGCTTTCCATTGTTATATTTATAACACTGCGATCTCCAACCCGGCTGCCAAGCGTGGAGATTATGGCAATAACCTCCCTTTTCGTGGGAGAGGCCCTGCTGTAAACTTTTATGGGCTGTGATGAAGTTTACTTAAACTTCCTTCCTTATTATATACTTACTCTGTAAGTTTTAAGTTTTTTGAATGTGTTATTGGACCAAATAAAGATACGTCAATGTCTATGTCTAAATATTTTCTAAACTTCTAATCCGATTTTACTGAAACAAAGCTAACAGCCATCTCGATTAAACTGGCTTTCAAAAAGAGTATACCGCATCCAAATCGATCCATCCGTTCGGGAGCTACGATGACACACAGAGATCCACATGTCCAACTTATGAAACCCTCTTCTTCGTTGGGTGTTAAAAATATCCGCCTCAATTCCACGTCCTAAACGGCTATCGAAGCCCAAACAAAACCACCTGAACGGAAGCACACGATCCATTATTATTCTATGATAATACATATGATAATTTCATTCCGGAAAAATCCGGTTCGCGGAAGGGAAATACAAAATCAACGCGAGCGCCGGTGGGGCGAGGCGTACATTACCTCCTCGTACTTTTTTTTTATCTACACACCCGGGCGACACGTTACAAATGAGACGGGGCATCTGAGCCCGCATATTTAAGTGTCTGCGTCGATAGGGATGGGGTGTGACGGTGTTCAATGTCGATAAGGACGTTTGTGCTTTATGCAAACTTGTTAGAGTTTGAGCGGCCGGGTTGGATCTAGGTGTTGCGAAGTATTGTGCCATAAAATCAAATGACCATACACTCAAACGACCATATTTGAAATATGCAATATACCCGTAGAAGACCAGATACACAAAAGGCCAGAATTTAATTCGCAATTGACCAGATACGTAAACGACCGACGGATTTGTTTGGAGTTGTACTGTTTGGAGAGGTTGACCAAGGTGTTCCACTGGGCACCTTGAGACTGGAACCCATTTTGATCTCGATATTTTGGACAGTATATAGCGCATAGAATTAGAACGCCGAAGTGGCAGTGGGCTGGCCATATCTACCGACGAACCGACAACCGCTAGGGTAAACGAGTTTTTGTGTGGAGACTGCGACTTGGTAAGCGTAGTGTGGGATGCTCTCCAGCAAGATGGAGTGACGATTTGCTAAAGGCTGTGGGTGAATGCTGGATGCAGCATGCCAAGAGCAAGGTGCATTGGAGCTTATTGGGGGAGGCCGATGTCCAGCAGTAGACTAGTTAAAGATGATTTTGAAGGGGGGGCGATTTGCGATTGAAAGAGGGAATACAGTTACATCTGACCTTTCCTTGGAAGTGGTAACACTCATCGTACCCTGTCTACTCGTAATCATGGAAAGTGCAAACGCTGCCGGGATTTACCACTAGGGTGAATAAGAAGGCGACGTTTACGAAACGTGCATTAACTTTTGTGACTAACGGCCAGTTTCTCGTATGTTAATATATTTAATATGTTAATATATTTTTAAGAGAGGTAGGGCATAGCGGGGTATCTCGTTCGAATTGGAGCCGCCCGACTGGGGAAGTACCTCCACCTTACAGAATATCGCAGCTAAATAATACTCTTTTAAATAGTATTGTGTTTCTGCCGGTGAGTAAGGTTTCCAGTGCTCCATGGGGTGGGGATTTGGGGAACCGTGGCTTTGGCAGTGGAGTGGCATTTGCTTTTTGCTGCCAGAGCAACGTGTTATAGAGGTGGGCAACGCATTAGCGATACTCTTGGTGTTGCTAATGTCTATAGGCAGTGGTGACCACTTTCCATCAGGTGGCCCGCTTGCCTGTTTGCCTACCGTATGACATAAAAAAAAAAAAAAAAAAAAATATTGTTAATAATCAATCAAATTTCGCTTTCCTTATCTATCGTAAGTTGTAGACAGGGATGGAAATAGTTTTAAAAGATGATTCACATTGACAAGCAGATCGATAAATCTGCTTATCGATATAACCAACATCGACTGTTGCCCATCACTACGTCGTCTCACCTGTCATGGAGCTACGACACCGTCTTTGTTTCTCACAAAAAAAGGGATTAATCTTCCAAGGCACCGATAATAACAGAAAGAGTTGTGTTTCACTCGCATTTTCCCTTTTTTCCTTTCCTTAGAGTTCCTCGGCAGCGAAAATGCGGGTTCTAGTTTATTTTTTCAATTCACTTCTTGACTGCAAGTGTCTACTACTTTTTTACAAGCTTCTATTTAACTTGCACTGTTCGACGTTCGTACCTATATAAATTTAAACGACCATTTATTGGTATCCAATTGAACTGAAACCGCATGAAAATCTGTTCTGTAGTTTTTGTGCTTATCGCGAACAGATAGACAGACGTGGCATGATCCTTTGTCTTATAATATGTAGATACATACCTACACTCTTTATTGAAAGAAAGAAAGAAAGAAAGAAAGAAAATATTTATTACAAAGGACGCCACGACATAATAATTTACATTTAACACAAAAAAAAAGAGTACATAAAACACGGAGACAATTATAGGGTTCCCAGTGGCATTTTTCGTGGGCATCCAGCGATTACCCTCCTCAGCATAATGTTATGGCCGCTTGCCGCGAACCACAACGCTGGTTTTCAGTGGGCCCCGTAATATCCCACCGACACTGCACCGTCAGGCAAGCAATACCCACTTCAAATAAATAAATACCTACCTAATGCTTTCGTAGTATTGCACACAAAACTACGAAAAATGAAAATTTTACAAGTAGTTTCAAACATATTGGGCAAAGGCGGCCTTAGGCTACAAACGATTTCTTCCGATCAACCGTAGTCTAGAAAGAGAAAAAGAGTAACATATACTGATTGTGATAGTGACGATACTATGCTAACATGACCTATTCAGGAATTACGTGAGTTTGTTTCCATTGTAACCATTCATTATTTTCGAAGTAGAATTTATTTCTGTATACGGAACTCTTTCCGAAAAAATGGCCTTTCATAACATCCCAGCGGATGACACTTGGCGTGACAGGGTATTCTGATAAGGACTTGATGAATTACGGAGATTTGTTTGAGCCGCTTTTTCTATTTAACATGTTTTACTTATCCATCATTGTTGAAATTACGGGCATGAGGCTTTTAATCTTAGTCCTCACGGTGACAACCTGCGGTTCTGCATTTTTGTTATAACTAGTGTCAAATAAGAAGAGACTTGGCGGGTCACGTGAATCGACTTGCGCTGTATACGATTACCTGCGCGATATCCTCTCCATTGCCATTTGACAAGTCTCTTCTTTCGTGACGCGGGTTATACCTGCAACCTAAATGTACGAATTGTAGATGTTATGGGCGACAGTTACCACTTACAATCAGGTAGAGTGTCTGCTAGTTTGTCACTGAGTAGCATAAAAAATAGTAGTTTATGCAACTGTCATATAAAAGGGGGTATTAAAACATGAGTGTCTGTTTATCATACGAGGCGTAACCGAGTCTGATAATAGTTTGACACTCATGTTTTAATACCTAATTATATGCAGTTGCATACACTACTTTATCTACATTCATATTTTTATGTTAAAATATCGTACCTATAATTTTCTCAACTTTGCTGAAAGTAAGCTGCGAGTCAGTTCTGTTGTATCTACGCGTCGAGGATATCAAGCGGCGGGAAATTCACTTTACTACTTTCACATTTATCTATTTATTTGCTTAAAATAAGAAAAAACATCACAAACACAAATTACAACAATTACAAAATAATTTTTTTTGTTTAGCGGTAAAATAATTACACAGAATATAAACAAGAAAATTAAATTTTGAATTTGAATTTTGAATTTGTTAAAGACATCTAGGTATTCAGCCTACATTTCGCCGTGTCCCGGCGCACGACAAAAAATTAAAAAATTAAAGTGTTTTACAAAGTTATTTTACGATACAGCTGTAATGAAAATAGTATGGGAAATGCTGTATCGAAAAGTAATTTTTTAAAATTGTATAGGCTGGCGTGAAAAAAGTGTATCCTTAAACAACTGTTTTCGAATATAAAATTGGAACATTACGTTATGAGTGTAGATAAAAGAACTTTTTATACCACACTATGGCCTGTTTCTTTTCACCGTTATTTAATTACAGATGTTAAAAGCGTAGGTGGCCTAGTAGTTAAGGAGTCCGACTTGCAAGCGTGGATGTACCTGGTGCGAACCCCAGTGCCGCCATGTATTCATATTCATATTCATTTATTCATAGTAAATATTTTACATCGTCATATCAATATACATTATGTTATAATTATTAATGTTAATAATTGTTAGATGAATTCTTCAAAACAAAATAACCATGTCAATATAAACTCAATAAAATTATACATAAATAGCATAAACTAGGTAAGTTATTTAAATAAATGTCAATTTGAATATCAAAATAATGTCAATATAAGAATTAATTAAGATATAAACATATCTTGTAAAGCAGTTAAAAAAATTTTGTGTAAATGTCAAGTGAACAAAATTAAAATTTAATCTACCAATGACTCTTTTCTGAGTAATGTACAATAATGGACGCCATGTACCATACTCTTTTCTATTGTTGTTCTACTAATATCGAACACGACGAGAGGAAAAACATTGGGATGAAAGCTGTACATTCAACTGACGGAATGTGTGACTACGATCCAGTCTGATCAGGTTTCCCTGCTAACAGGGTCACGGAGATCAGATGACAGTCGCTCCACTGTAATTACTGATATGCCAAATCCTGCATCATTCTGTCTGCCATAACCAGGACGTTAACGCCAAGATGACCACCCATACAGAGTGTTATCAAAATCCTCAGTCTGAGGCGTGATCATGAAAATTTATTCATCGAAAAACTTCGTCGCTGCTCCTGCTAGGCTAGTGACTGATTTATTCAGGCACCGTGTTACAGCATACTTTTACTGCTGTCAGGAAGCCGTGTTAGCGTAGTGCTCGAAGATTTTTAACAGTCGACGCAAAAAGAGAAGAGTTATAAATATAGTGTGACTTTGTACGTATACTCTGTGTATTAGGGGTTGAAATACCGGTAGAGCTCTTCTAATTTAAAATGACGCTACCCACTATCGCATTAACGCACACAAGCAAGTTTAAAATATGCACAAAATATATATAAATGCCGTTGTAATTGGTCATTCAGTAGCCGGTAAGATTCAAACGTAGGAACGCGCGTCGTTCATTGGCTCCCACACAGATGAAGTGTCGTTATCAATATTTGCACTCACACATCGAAAACAACTAACTAAGTAGTGGGGCGCGTCATTTTAGACTAGACGAGCTCTACCTACTGTGGAGAATTCTAGATTCCCGGTACCGGGAAAACTGTGAACCTGATCAGATTGAATCATGGTTCTAATTCATTGCCACGATGTTTTCCCTCACCGCAAGAGCATCGGTTAGTATTCAACTAATGTACATAACTCAGAAAAGACTCATTGGGATATGGCCGCAGCGGGACTCATGATCCATAGTGAAATCTATTAAATTTATTATTTATAGTGTGTCTATAACAAATTTTATTCTGTGTAATTTTGTAGGCCATGACAGAATAGCAGGCCCGTAGGCACCTTCGCGTATCTGCGGAACTGAGCTTTGGCCTCTTTAGCGTTTACTGTTTATATATATTTTTTTCTCTCATTTTTTTTCCTTATTTAATTTATTTTAATTTTATATATTTTTTTTATATGTCTGAGCTAAATGCTAAATAAATACCTTTTTATTTATTTATTTTATTTTTATTCGGACCCGGTATTCCTCCTTAGCCTCCCAGCCACCGATGCTCCCATATCTAACACAATTATTCAAAAGTACGTCCGACCAATTCATTCTCATCCAATTCAATTCACCAACTCCACTGCAAGCGCACCCCATCCGACGTTATTTAATTTACTCGTTCAAAATTTATGCCCCAAACAGCGCTCTCGCCCGTCATTTGTATCCAAAAAGTTGGCTAATATCTAAAGTTGGAGGATTAGTCCATCGCACGAAGGGAGAGGTAAATGAGGCAATTTTTGGAGCTTTACACAAGTCATCAGTCTGCGTTAACTTCCAAGGGCTTCCGCGGCGTAATTACAGATCGTTGTTTTCGAGGCTTAGGAGGTAGGTTTTTTATGCACCATACTTGGTTGCAAGGGTCGCGGTCAGTCGCAGTTGCTCCACGCATTACCTGATGTGCTATATCTTGACCATATAATGGTGTGTGCACAACCGGGATATTGAGGCCAAGATGAATATTATTTACTTCGTAGTGACAAAATAAACAGAGAATGACCAGTGCAATGTTTGGTTGCGCCTGCCTTCTGCCAAGGGCGGAGATAGCAAAACCGACTCGTGGCATTATCAACTTAAATCGATAATTTTTTATATAGATAATGCAGTTGAAAGATATGACTTCATTTCTATATTGCCTAGGAGGGAGGCTCACGGTCAGACGAATCCTTTGATGAAAAAAAACCACCGTCATCCAGAACATCAGCTGCCTAATATCCGGAAGATATGTACCGGGTGGTACTTGTCCAGAAGAGGATACTCTTCTGGATGAGTACCACCAAACATCTATGCTTCAATTGCGGTGTTCCGGTTTAAAGGATCATTTATCAAGCGCAATTAAGCATTTCATCTTAGTCCTCACAGTGACACCTGCGGTCCTCACAGTGACACCTGCAGTACTTTTTTTGTTGTTGCCTGCAACCTAGATAGAGCTCGTCTAGTCTAAAATAACGCGCCCCACTACTTAGTTAGTTGATTTCGATGTGTGAGTGCAAATATTGATAACGACACTTCATCTGTGTGGGAGCCAATGAAAGACGCGTGCTCCTACGTTTGAATCTTACCGGCAACTGAATGACCAATTACAACGGCATTTGTATATGAATTGCGTCCATATTTTAAACTTGCTTGTGTGCGTTAATGCGATAGTGGGGCGCGTCATTTTAGATTAGACGAGCTCTACCATGTGTGGTAAAAAAGCTCGCGGTGCCCTTACGTTAGTTAAATACTTCTCGAAAATCTAATTGTTTCCATGTAAAATTACAATATTTGCATATGAAAGAGGACTGGGCAAAGTGCATAGTACCTTGGACTAAAATGTGTACGGGCAACTAACGTTTTTATAGGGCAGAGACATATGCAAGCCGAAACTGCAAACTTATATATACCAACGCGCAAAAATATCCGACCCGGGGTTTGTGAGATAATCAACATTAAAGTTTCGGTGGTTATAAACATAAAAAAACTATGTTCGAAGATATGGGTGAGTCCTTTATAAACCGACGCTATACACCCATGAGGCCTTAGATACCAACGCGCAAAAGAATTCGAACTAGGGTTTTTGAGATATATAATGTCAAAGTTGGGACTAGTAGCTTCTAGAAAAATACCATGGTCGAAGATGTGCACAGGGATGAGACCTTTACTAACCGACGATGGACATCCATGAGGCTTTGCGTACAAACGCGCAAAAACGTCCACCTTACAGTTTTTAAGATATTGAATGTCAAAGTTTAGGTTGTTCATAAAAGTTTGAAACAGTGGGCAAACTAATTTTGACGTCACAAATGCCAATTTTTCAAATTTTAGGTGTCCCACATGCCAGAGGATACAGCTAAATGATAAAAAAAATTCAAGGAAATCACCGTAGGCACATACACATTCCCATTACTTCCCCACATTCGCATCCTCACCCTGCGTAATGGAGTCCGCAGCCAATATTGCAAACATATTGAAGGGGCCTGCCGTACCACAAACTTATCTAACCCAGCGAATAAAACTGGAACTAAGTCTCGCCAGTTTGAAATACCATGTCGTTATCAACAACAGCGACACCGTCGCCGTATCAAATAAGTTTGTGGAACTGTACGGTAAATTGGCGGAAAATTGTCGTTTTATAAAAAACACGAATGATTCAAATATTTGTTTCGTTGCCATGCAACAGTCAAAGGGCGTCGGTAAACGGCGGAAATTTGCTGTCCCGAGTTAAAATTGCAATAATAAATTGTTGGGAAAACGATTTTTATTCGGCTAAGCAATTATAGGTTGTAAGAATGGGGCCTCGATTTTTCGATTTTCTTATTGTTGCTCCTTTTTAAACCCCGTCGAAAAAATATTGATGTTATAAGTTATGTATTTGTGGCTTTATGTATCTGTCTGAGGCATCGTATCTCTCGAACGTATGTTATTTTAACGTACGTATGTTTATTGTTAGCTTAAATATAGAAAATATTTGAGTTTCCACCACCACCACAGCCCATAACAGTCCACTGCTGGACTTAGGGCCTCTCCCACGAAAAGGGAGGTTATTACCATAATCTCCACGCTTGGCAGGCGGGTTGGAGATCGCAGTGTTATAAATATAACAATGGAAAATGCTGCTGCGCATTTTCTAGCCTAAGGAGACTAGATCTTTTACTTCAAAAACATTAGTCGCCTTGTACGACACCCACGAGTGTAAGGGGTTGGTGCTATTCTACTCGGCCGGACACCGCTCGGCCACATCTGTTCTGACAAGTATACATAAACACAAGTATTTCCTGACCTACTGAACTGATTATAATAAAACAATGCTAAGGACCATCTCGATTAAATTGTCTTTCAAATACAAAAAAATGAATCGAAATCGATCTATTCCTTCGGGAGTTACGATGCTACAGACAGATACACACGACAAACTTTTTTATTTGTTTTTATCCTATTCAGTGATAAACGAGCAGACAGCCCACCTCATAGTAAGCGGTAACTGTCGCCCATAACATCTACGATGCATAGATTGCAGGCAACAAAAACGCAGAACCGCGGGTGCGTTGTCACTGTGAGGACTAAGATGAAATGCCTCATGCCCGTAATTTCGCTGGCTACCTTCTACTTCAAACTGGAACACGACAATGCAAGCATTGTTGCTCGGCGTTAAAAATAGATAACTCCTAACACACTTCTTTTTTGCCAAAATGGAAATGCTGTCAACGGCGTTGAGACAGATCGCATCGTCAAACATCGAAAGCCGTCGCTTTCAATTGAGTATCAATTGCAATTCATTTCGCATTTCCTGTGTCACAGAACGTCTGTGATATCTCACTCAACTGTCAATACTTGAGTGGCGATCGGGAATATGCCACTGCATACACATATGGAGCCCGAATTGAACATCGTAGTAACTTACTTTACGTATAGACAAATGTTGTTTGTGTATACGGACGGACGTAAGTACCGAGGGTCTATTTACGCTAGATGCCCACGAACAATGCCACTGAGAACACTAATAATTATTGCCTCTGTGTTCTTTAGTTAACTTCTTTTAAATCAAATCAAATCAAATTATTTATTTTCCACACACAACTTAATAAAAAAAAATACAAAGTGTTCCTTATAAATTACTTAAACTCTAGATACATTTAACATTAAGAAAACTACAAAAAACAATTGGCGTGTGGAGGGTACCAATCTCAGTATAAGCTGAGCAGACACTAAGGACTACTCACCACTGATTTTCAGATGGCCCCTTCATTTAGTTTGACCTTTCGCTCTGGCACTAGGCCACAAGTAAACAATAAATAAATAAAAATATACATCACAACCTCTTTATAATAAGTAAGTGGGTTAAACAAAATTAAAGATACAAATTGCTACCTAATTTCTTATAATAAATTCAATAACATGAAAAGTTGTATCTACATTATACTATATTATATTTGCCTCTTGTTAATAAGTGCTGCTTCTTATGATTTACTACTAACTTTTTTACATGTTGTATTGTAAAATTACTGTGGCTTGGCGTCCATGTGTAATAAATGTTTCATTTTTCTATTATAAATAATACTAGCTCCGCACGCGGCTTAGCCTGCAAAAGTAATCTAAGGCATACCGTGAGAACTACTTTGAATTTAGGTAATACAAGTTATGAACATGTGTTCCAAACATTCAAACCCTTTGTGCGTTTTTGGATAGTTGAATATCAAACAAATTTGTCATAGTAAGTGCCTATCTCATTCACAATCATGCATCTTCTCAAAATATAGACTCTGTAATATTATAGAGTTTTACAGTAACAGCGGCCTTAGCCAAGAGGTTTCGTTAATCTACAATCGTTTGTGGTAGAAATATGTATGGGATTTGACATAAGCTAACGTTATCTGACATAAGCGGTTTGCGGTAGAAATTCTTGGTCCATAGACAATTCACGTACTTTCGGTGAACAAGGGAGGCGGATTGGCGGATGATCCCACACAATCAGAGTCAATGTAGATGTTGGTAGAAATAGTCGAACTTCGACCTGTCAATTTTCTACCATAAACGCATCACGCAAGCGGAGCTGTCAAAGATGGCTAGACCGTCAGGTCCACTAGAACGCCTCACTGATTAAATTAAAGGTGCGTCCAAATCAAGCGAACGCGCCGCGAATGCGCAGTTGCAGCAAAGTCGCTAAGAGGTACAGCGCCATCAAGTAAATATTTTTGAACTAAAAATTTAAAAAGAAAAGAGGCTCTTTAATTTATTTTATTTTTATTTACTTAACATTTTATTACACACAGTAAAATACATAGAGAAACATCATACATATAGACGACACAACAGGCACTACTTATTTCTAAAAGAAATTTCTTCCAGCAGGCCTACAGAAGAGAGATGAGATAAGTAAAGCAGATCGACGTGCGCGATATAGAATACATACTAAAATACTTAAACATGCTTATCTTCTCAAATAAAATATAATAAATATAATATAAATTTATAATAAAAATACAATACTATACATACATATCTATGTACAACTAGACAGAGATAGATAATGGTCCTTGACACGTTTTTTAAAAGTCTGCAGTGACGGACTGTCCCACACCTTATGTGTACTTAATTGTAGACGAACACGCTCCGAAACACCTGAAGACGTGCTCCCTTGTAAAGCAGTAGGCTAAAAATGCGCCAGTGACAATGACCTGCCACTTAGGTGTAATAAGCTGATGAACTTATTGTGTAGAAGTCACGTGAATAAAAGTAAGTAACCCTTTTTCCTCCGGTGACAGTCAGTTGAAGGCGTTTCACTTGAAGTTATTGACGACTATAGGCCGGAGTGTTAACATACCTAGGACAAATTATCCAGCTAGGTAGGTTTCCAGGTATGTGTATAAGCTTCTAATAATTAAGCATAATTGTTTTGCTACTGTGCACGTCTGAACTGCATTTAATTATGACGATCTCTCTGCTGTAGGCCTGCTGGAAGAAATTTCTTTATATAAATAAGTTGTCCTGTTGTGTCTGATATATTCAGTTTCGTAACAATCTTGCGTACAATATATGGTTAAATAAATAAATAGGTATGTATGTCCATTATCGAGAAAGAGGTCAATGGAATCCAACTCGGTTGGGCAGCGTTCAGGAAGCGAAGCCATATTATTTTCGTCCCAATTACCGCAGTGTGTCTATGTTTTATGTTGTGTTAAATAAAATGTTAAATAAATAAATACATCAATTTCCAGCGGTTGCAGTATTACTATGATTTACCGATAACTTCATAAAATAATTACACTTTGATTGTCATCATCACCATCATTATCTTATCAGCCGAAAGACGCCCACTGCTGGGCATAGGCCTCCCCCAGAGATCTCCACGGCGGCCGGTCCTGTGCCTTCCGAATCCAGCTGGAACCTGCGATTACCAGGTCGTCGGACCACCTTGTGGTCACTTTCATTGTAAGACCTATATATATAAATATTATATTTAAGCGCCAGGTGAGAGTACTCCTGCCTGACTTGTCCTTTTCGACTTGAAATTTCAAAATGTAGTGAAAAAATATGTATGTATGTAATTTCTTTATTGCATCAATAACATTACAGGAAACAAAAATACAGTTAATAATGCAAAAACGAGATTATCCCACAACGGGATATCTTCCAGTTAACCTTTTAAATACCCCCCAAAGGATTTAAAAGTCGGTAGCGCTCCACCGGGTTAAAAAGGACAGCACCGCATTACCCCGCCCGGGACAATCTGTCCCATTAATTCAGTGGACAGACAGACAGACCGATTGATTTATGCTGTGACATCTCACTGCAACTCGGTTTTCCGGGACAGTTTGTTTGCGATACCGCAGCTCTTTGTTCTAAACGGGGTGCTATGTTTGAGGGAACTTGGTTGTGCTCGGGGTCCGCCTTGACCATGATCCAGGATTTGAGAGAATAGAGCTACTGCCATGTGACCTCCGCGACCATGTAAATAGGGGATTTGGACGAGATTGAATCATGGTTACACTGTCAATCACCTGTGCAGGTTTCATCACGATGTATTCTCTCAGCGTAAGAGCATAGGTTAGTTTTCAACTAATGCACATCAAGAAAAGAGTCATTGATACATGACCGCAGTGGGATTCGAACCCGGTACCTCTCACTTACGAGTCGGATACCTTTACCACTCGGCCATCGACGATATGTCGGTGTATCCACGAGGGATTGTGTCTTTTTGAAACTACCCATTAAAATTGTGTCCAGATGAAACTAAATCACAAGAGCGGACCCTGGCTGGCAGATTAACAGATGGCCGGGATTTACGGCTGTAGAATGATCTAACGAAGTGTTTCTTGTGCACTATTACTAGGGGTTCTTGAAAGGCTTGTCTACAGACCGCAAAGGCCGGTACCTCATCCATTCCTCTTAGGTAGCAGATGTCCTGGACCACGGTAGCCGCTTTCTATGAGGTGGACCATAAAATAAAATAAAATAAACATTTCTTTATTGAGTAGGGCATTCAATATATTTTTCAATCGTTAAAGAAGAGGGGGTAGGAAAGTAGGAAGGGATACACAGTGACATGTTGGCTACCCCAGGAGCGGGGCACATCCAACCCTCGCCGACAACGGCCGGACCGTGTCCGACAATACCAGACAGAGTCAGTCAGTGCATGACAATGCCAACGACAGCCGGACCGCACCCGACATAATATATAGGCATTTTATACTTAAGAAAGACCACCTAAAACTACAGCGAGAGTAACCCAGTCCACTAAAGCAGCATCCGATCACGTGTATAACACATCTGAGCTTCGATTCTGGTACGGAAATCGTCTCAGTTGCAGTAACATTACAATTGCATCGCATGTCAAACGTGTGATTGTTATTCAAATGACAGATGTTGAGTTGCAACTCTCATGAGTTAGTTGCATTATGGTTTTATATGGCTGTTGGCACTCTAATAAATAAAATAAATAAATTACTAAGTTGCATCTTTCTTAGTTGTCAAACTGCCTTCAATTCTGTCAACGAAAACCTGTCAAAGGTCGAACAATGATTTAACTGCAATTTAACTGGGGTGATGCTGGGACTGACTCGATACCTCGACGTAGTTATAGTAACATCACAGTTCCACACCAGAATCGGTACCATGGCCATGTGCCTCTCTAGGTAATAAAAAAGCCCTGCAAAACTAACCAATAGAGACTACTAATTGTTTTGAATAGTTATTTATGAATGTTTCCTTTGTCTGTAACTGTTATTGTATCGTGGTGCGCAATGCGTAATGTCTTTTCTATCTTTCAAAACAAGTCCAGTGGTGGACTGTTTAACATGACAGTGATGATGACGATTACAGCTGACCTAGCAAAATTTCCAACGTACTACACGAATCGTCTAACATTATGGAAACCATAACCCATGTTATGTTGTTTCAAAATTTTCCAATCACGAATGTCATTTGCACTTACCCACATTTACAGCTCACAACTATCGATGAAATTCGGCAACAATGTAGTTATAAAGGCATTCGAATAACCACGAACTAGTACGTGTTAACCCTTCGCTCGTAAATTTGAGGAATGTAACTGCTATCGTGAGGACAGTTATGACCCCAATACTAAATCTGATATATTTTACTGGTTAAACGTGATAACCGAGCATAAATGAAAAAACACATATATTTTTAAAGAAAATTAATAAACGTGTATTCTTTACTAGCGACTCGCCCCGGCTTCGCACTGATAGTAAACTCAACTAATTACACCAAAACAAACAGTCCTTATGAAACTCTGTCTATTGGTGAAATTTGCATGAAAACTCGTAATGCAGTTTTTGAGTTAACCGCGAACAGACAGGTAGGGCATAGCGGGGTATCTCGTTCGAATTGGAGCCGCCCGACTGGGGAAGTACCTCCACCTTACAGAATATCGCAGCTAAATAATACTCTTTTAAATAGTATTGTGTTTCTGCCGGTGAGTAAGGTTTCCAGTGCTCCATGAGGTGGGGATTTGGGGAACCGTGGCTTTAGCAGTGGTGTGGCATTTGTTTTTTGCTGCCAGAGCAACGTGTTATAGAGGTGGGCAACGCATTGGCAATACTCTTGGTGTTGCTAATATCAATAGGCAGTGGTGACCACTTTCCATCAGGTGGCCCGCTTGCCTGTTTGCCTACCGTATGACATAAAAAACAAAAAACAAAAAAAGACAGACAGACACGGCGTGGGAGTTTGTTTTATACGTAACATTTCCGCACTATTTAAAAGCTAAGAACCATATCGATTAATAGCTTTCAAAAAAAGAAAACCGCTTCAAAATCAGTCCATCCGTTCGATTGCTAGGATACAGACAGAGCCATAGAACAACAGATACACACGACAAAATATAACACTCCTCTTTTTGTAGGGAGTTAAAAATGAATCAAATGTTTTATACATATTTTTCATAATACATCACATACCAAAAATTACATATTTGAGGGATATCATATTTGACCCCAAGGCATAATATATGTATATCTTCGAATAATAAACGCTAGAGATAAAACTATAACTGAGAAACGGAAATATAAGCTTACCTGTATTAACCTAGTTTTATTAATATTAGCTAATGGGAAAAATAAGCACTCTCCGGGGTCAATTTTGACCCCGCGATGCCGGCTAAGGGTTAATAGTGGATTCTGTTACACAAACACAGCTATTGCCCCGAAACTCGGTTCCACTTCAGCCTGTATAATTAAGTGCCTTTGGGAATCTAGTTAATATAACAAGGTAGTCAAATATAGGCGTCTGTACCTGATACCTATAGTATTAACTCTACGTATGTTTGAATATCGCTGAATAGTTGTTTTGTAGCTGTGTATAATGTTCGACAAAAGTCTGGATTGAGTATTTTGAATTCGAGCTTGTATAATGTTTCACAAAAGTCTGGATTGAGTATTTTGAATTCGAGCTATTTTATGGCATACGGCAGACAAACAATCAAGCGGGCCACCTGATTTAAAGTGGTTCTTCAAGAAAGGGGTGAAAAGATTTTTACGAGGTCGGCAACGCGTGGGTGATGCCCCTGGTATTGCAAACGTCCATAGGCTCCGGTGACTGCTTACCATCATTCAGGCCCTAAGCTTGTTTGCCACCTTAGTGTTATAAAAAATTTGGTCACCGCCGTTAGTAGTATAAAAAAAAGTGGTCACATATAGACAAAAGCAATACCAGGGGCTTCACCAATACGTTACCCATCTTTAAAGAGCCCTTAAATTTAGGTACCCCTGGACCGATATTTTACATGTTTATAATATAACATTTCATAAGGTAGGTAGCAAAGTATCACCTATAGTCTCTGCTTACCCCACCTTTGGGACACAATGTATGTATTTCATGGTTTCATGTATGTATGTATGTGGTCATACACTTATGAACGCGTACTGTACATACAATACGGACGATGTCATAATCAAAAGCTCGTTCTAAACCAGCTGTTTCCACTGCTAAATTAATATACCAAGGTTCATTAACCCCACTGTATTTGGACATGTTATTTACTCCAGTCCCACTAGGATTATTGGGATGAAACTAATTTTGATCCAATCCGTATGATCTAATTACAAAATTAATATAATATTCAGAGCACGTGTGGGTAATCTGTAGGCCTAACACAAGTTGCTCTAGCGCGCGATTAGCGAGAAAAAGCGCGACATAGGTGTTGCTATCTCTTTCGTCTTAATATTGAGAGAAAGAGGCAAACGCTCTCTCGCGGCGCGAGCTTTGTCGCGAACAGACTAGTGCTAGTGCCACTGGTTTGTGAAAATGGACTGTGAGGGCGCCGTATGTTATACTACGGCATCGAGAAGAAGAAAAATTCCACTTTGCAGTGATAGTACATGCTTAGGAGACCCACTTTTCTTTTTCGCGACTATTATTTTGAGAGGTAGGGCATAGCGGGGTATCCCGTTCGAATTGGATTGGAGCCGCCCGACTGGGGTAGTACCTCCACCATAAAGAATACCGCAGCTAAACAATACTCTTTTAAATAGTTTTGTGTTTCTGCCGGTGAGTAAGGTTTCCAGAGCTCCATGGGGTGGGAGTTTGGGGAACTTTGTGTAGACCAGATGCGATATTCTGTAAGGTGGAGGGGAGGTACTTCCCCAGTCGGGCGGCTCCAATTCGAACGAGATACCCCGCTATGCCCTACCTCTCTTATTCTCGATGAAGTAAGATAACCTACGGCGCCCTTAAAGTCTATAATGGAGCCTAAATGTAGACAAAGGAGTCTGTTACCTTGGTTCTAACAACAAAAGATCGATTATTGGTATTTCGACGAATTGTTGCGTCGACGTATTAAGATATATTTAGGTACGGGCTCCTATATTGGTGCTTAGTAACAATGTCGCAGCTTGCCGTCTGTCCCTATGTATACAGGGTGTTACATAATATATGTATGAAGCCGTGAACTGGATGGAGTGCTAGGTACAATTATTTCTGTCGTACATGGAATTTTTGTACCTTTCGTTTTCATACATTTAGCACTCCATCCGGTTCACGGCTTCATACATATATTATGTAACATGCCTGTATATCTTTTAAACTACTGAATTTTAATGCGGTTTTCAGCTATAGATAGTATGTTTAAATAGAGTCTATTTAAAGAGAAGAAGAGTTTCTCCTTGCATTGTGTTTATTTTTTGTTTAATAAGCTCTCTAAGTCTTCTCATAGAACATGTCTCTTTTATATCTAATTTTCGTAATTTGTATTACAAGTCAGGTTCAGTTCTTTGTTTTAAAAAAAGAACTGAAACAACATATATTCTTTTAAATTTTTCTTCTATCATAAAAATACTAAAAGGTTTACGGTGATTTACACCTTTTTAAAATATACATTTAATGCGTTTTAAATTATCAAAAAAAATGTTTACGCGACATTTTCAACTTCATCCATTCACTTCTTCAATTATATATAGGTATTAAAATTCATCAATAGAGCATCGGTGGCCGAGTGGTTAGAGTATCCGACTCGTAAGCCAGAGGTCCCGGGTTCAAATCCCGCTCCGGCCATGTACCAATGACTGTTTTCTGAGTTATGTAAAGCTCGTCTAATCTAAAATGACGCGCCCCACTATCGCATTAACGCACACAAGCAAATTTAAAATATGGACGCAATACATATACAAATGCCGTTGTAATTGGTCATTCAGTTGCCGGTGAAATTCAAACGTAGGAGCACGCGTCGTTCATTGGCTCCCACAAAGATGAAGTGTCGTTATCAATATTTGCACTCACACATCGAAATCAACTAACTAAGTAGTGGGGCGCGTCATTTTAGACTAGACGAGCTCTACATTAGTTGAATACTAACCGATGCTCTTACGGTGAGGGAAAACATCTTGATGAAACCTGCACATTCAGGCGACTGGATGTCAAACCATGATCAAATCTGGTCAGGTTCCCCTGGTAGCAGGGTCATGGAGCATAGATGGCAGTCGCTCCACTGTAATTACCTGACCTGCCAAATCCTGGATCATGGTCACGGCGGACCCCGGGCCCTCGTCCGCGAGAGCACAACCGGGACATTAACCCCAAGATGAGAGTTTAAAATTCATCAACAAGGAGTCTCCATTATGGAATTTTCTAAGACTTTTCGAAAATATTTGGTTGCAACATATTTTTGCAAAACTGAGGGTTATTAGAGCCTAATTCTCGCACTTTCGACATAATAAGTGTCTCTAACCACAAGTCACCATCATTATATATTTAAGAGAATAACTGTTGTCGGGGCTTACTTACAAATATTTGTTAAACAGATACTGAATTTCTATTGCAAGCAAAAACCGTTTTCTAGATATTTTTCGCTAATCCTTTACTGCCTATCGTTTATCGTGAATATCGTTTTAAATTACATTTTTAATAAAGATATTTGGAAAGAAAAACGAAAAAAAAATTCGTAGTCGATAGTCTCCATGGAGTCCTGTGTTCCGCCAACTCATAATTATCGTTGCACAGTGGGATGTCTTTCCGTCGTATTAAAGAACGGGGGACTAGTTTTACAGTGAGTATAAACTATTACAGTGCACTCGTAGAACCATACAAATATTATTTTAGTGCAATAGTAAAATAAATATGACATCTATGCGTCGGTGGCGTAATGGCTGTTGGGTTCTCCTTACGAGAACCCCATATCGAGTTCGATCCCCAGTACCGCCGTGTATCAATAACCTTTTTCTGAGTTATGTACATTTGTTTAACACTAACCGATGCTCTAACGGTGAGATATTTGAATATACAGGACAATTGCCATGCGTCAAGGTACAAGTCGTTACTGGCAAAAATATGTGAACTAGCAAGGGGTGCAGGAGGGGAATAGATACGATGACTGAAAAAAAATGTTTAGACCGTCTGGTAGAATATCAAAAAATATTGGACGTTTATTTTTCTTTTGTTATTCAAACAAACAATAACGCTAATACAGTGCGTTGAAATGTTGCGTAACGTCACGCCTGAGGTGAAATATTCAGAAGTGACGTCACGAGCGGAGTGGGGACTCCGAAACTTTGATACGCATACTTTGTAAGATTTTAATGATTTGATAAATAAAAAATTCGGGTCTAATATTTTTTATGAATTTAATATCAACTGACAGACCAATTAGAGTTTTAATATGTTGACCGCGCCCTCGTATCGTTTAGCCAGGGCCAAGCCCTGTCAAGCCATTCATCAACGCTTTTCAGTAGTCCCACCAGTCCAGCGGGATCCCGCAAAATTTTCGATGGAGATTAGTCCCGCAAAATGTATGCGGTATTGCATTCCCTAGATATACCTCGGCTTATATACTTGATGGCTTGCAATAATGCAGCTCAATCTCTGTTAAGGAAACATTTCCGATTTCAATAAATTGTAGGGGAGACTACAACCACCTCTTTCATCTCCCTTTCGTTTTTTCACCACAGGAGTTTGTTCAAAATGTCATATACCTAACCATTAGATAGCCATATCTAGCTGGCTTATTAAACAGAATAATGAAAAAGGAAAGGCCCGGATACTGCCAGAATGAGGACATGGCGAGATTGTCCAACAAGGTCAATTTCCCCAGGCTATAGCAATGAATGTGATGTGTCAGGAGCATAGCTTAGCACTCGCTAGTCACTGACTATTCCTGAGGGATGCAGGTGTGCCAGGTACATGTTTCCTAGCTGGTTTAAAAGTTTCAAAAATAAACCAATGAGTTGGTTTATACTGGTCAAATAATTTCAATATAACTGTTTATGGATAGAAAACATAATATGTGGATTTCTTTTCTAAAAATTAATTTTAATATTCATGTTACAGGTGAAAAAATATAAATAAATAACCTGTTACATTATATTTACAAAAAAAACTTGCCCCAAGTCCCTCGTGGAGATGGAAATATGAAATGGAATTTATGAAAAAAATATCATCTAAAATGTTCTAACGTTTTGCACGTTACAATGATGCAACATTTAGAAATTATTGTACAAAGCTGAGGCTTTTATTCTGACACTTCAAATTGCAGTTCACTAATCTATTATCTTTGATATGTACGCTAATGTAGAGCCAAATAAAAATCATTCATCGTGTGATATCCGGCAGAGTAGAATAGCACCAACCCCTTTCACTTGTGGGTGTCGTACAAGGCGACTAATGTTTTCGAGGGAAAAGATCTAGAGTCTGCGTAGGCTGGAAAATGGGCAGCAGCGTTTTCTATTGTTATATTTTATAACACTGCGATCTCCAACCCGCCTGCCAAGCGTGGAGATTATGGCAATAACCTCCCTTTTCGTGGGAGAAGGCCTAAGTCCTGCAGTGGACTGTTACGGGCTGTGATGACATTTTGAACAGGAGATAGAGCACTTGTAGGGAAAGTTTGTGAGCTGCTGACGGCTGATCAATGGGTTGAATGTTAGTGTTACGCAAACATTTTATGGATTTTAATAGATAATTCACACTGCAGCTTATCCCTAGACTACCACTTGGCTATACCTAAGTTGTTTGCCATTCAAAATATTTTTACTTAGGTGGACATACACTTTTTTTGGATTTATTTATTCACAAAAGCATTACAATTGATTTTCGAGCACATTGGTAAACCTCTTTGAGGTCTGTTTCAATGATATAGTAGGACCACGCTAAGTCCGATTCGCTTTTTTTAAAAAAAAAACTCTGTATGGCAACTAATGCCTTGTCTTTTATCCGTCATAGAACGTCATTCATAAAAGTCATAACAAAGAATTTGACTGATTTGAAAAATATTGTTGAGGCGATTGGCACATTGGAGCGCAGCATTCATCCTGGCGAAATTTGGAAATATGTGTAATTTTTATATTGTTTTATATACAATAAAAAATTTAGGATTTCTCTAAATTGTTATAATCTTTTCATAAAATTATATTATTTAGGCGAAAAATAATTTGAGAACTGAGTAACGGAATACCTATTTGACAATCCTGGAGACCTCACTTCACAGCAGCGGCCTATTTGACGCCTTTTTATGTAGAAAGTACAGCGCCAAAAACTTATCTGACCCGCAGCCCGTTTCAAATGTGTCAAAGAAAAAAAACGACGGATCCGCACGAACACGCGTGGATGCGTTTTCAGTGCGTTCGACTATGAGTAATTTCCATAGAAACCGATGACAGCTCAAATAATTTTATGTCACGCGCTAACGCACGTCACGCACAACTGTACGTTGCTGCGTTCCAGTGTGCGGATCGCCTAAATAATAATGGACAATGACTGACAAGGACAGATTATCCAATAGATATTGCCATATCCACATTCTATATTTTCTACCACTATCAGTTGATTCGGACTAAGCGTGGTCCTATTATAGCTTCGCCTTGGCCGTCTCACATACAATATAAACTATAAATGAGAATATAAATATCACATAGTATAAAACAAAGTCGCTTCCGCCGTCGCTATCAATCCTGATGTATCTATGTTCGCTTAGATATTTTAAACTAATGCAGTTTTCAACAATAAATAGAGTGATTCAAGAGGAAGGTTTATAAGCAAGAAAAAAAAAGTTGGAGTAAAAAAGATTTACGCGAACGAAGTCGCGCTGAGTCCACTAGTTATACAAATAATGCAAAGTAATGACAAGAAAACGTAGAGTCATGCTACGTCAAAAAACCTCGACTCGTGCACGTGTAGTCAATTTATTGTAAAAGAAAAAAAAATCATCTCCACGCATTTCCCTGCTCTCGTTTGCAGCCGACGAAGTAGTTAGTGCTGCGATCATTTCGTGCACTACAAGCGTCTTTGTCTAGAGACTTTTTGTCTCTTTCTTTTTTGTTTACTACCGCTCTTTCCATCCCTCTCAGGCAAGCCAATGTGCCCCATGAATTTCGTCAACACAGCGTTTTTTTTTTGCGCCAGTAATTTTGCGATGTCGAAACGAATTGTACGAAATAAGAGTACGCCGTCTGTGTTGACACAAAATAGAAAATGTTTTCTATGAATTCAACTCAGCTCGTTTTAATACAAACCATAAATTTAAAGACAATAATTGTCTGTTATTTGTATCAGCGAGCTGTCCGTTGGCGTCTCGTCCAAGAAATGAACTGATTTTTCAATATGCTGGTCAGAGTAGCTTACATTTTTAAAATGGATTGGATGGATTTCTCGGCTTTTATTTACTATAATATGCAGGTACTATACATGTCGTAGATTAGGGCAGACTCTAGCTGGGGAGAGATCCATCAGAAGGTATTTTCTGGATAGTTTCGTGAAAATAAAGATCAACCGAACAGTTTAATAGTGTATTGAGATAATAAAGCGATATTACAATAAAAATAGCAAACAATGAGAGCATAGGATGACTGTAGGATAATTTTATGTAACAGATAATAATGTGGGACTACCGAACCCGTGGGTCACTGGAAGACCCGCCATCACCCATGGTCATCCCGTGATGCCGAAACGCAAGGTGCGCCAGGGAATCTATTCACATGCGCCCTTGTACAAATTATAATTTGGTAGTCCCTTCTGTACTCACACTCTCCTTTATGGAGGACGGCTATGTGATGTGAGGCAATAAATAAAGACTTCTTCTTTCTTCAATGGATGAGCAGCTAGTTACACGTCTTGACTCGTCGATGGTCGAATGGGAAGTGTTCGTTGCGACCGCGCGCCGAATATGACGTCTTCACAGTATTTCCAGCTATCCCCGCAAGGCGCTACGATTGACGTTGCGTTTCTTAGCCAAATGATGACTAAGCTCATGACCCTTTACGACATACATATCAATCTTTGGGAAAAAAATATCTAATTGATGGAAGAAACCGTATCAAAATCCGTTGTGTGGTTTAGGAGGAGCTAACCGAAATACATACAGACAGATAACGAGGAAATCCATTTCATTTCTACGGTAAAAATTATTTCACCACTTTTTTCAAGAACTCAGGAAAACCTCTCCATGGAGCTCCTACCACAACAAACTTGAGAAAGAAATTGGAATTCAAGTTCTTTAAGCAACAGAAAATCTTGGTTTTGGCGGACTCATAACATACATAGGACACGGAACGTTATTAACTACTGCACGGATTTCCATGTAGTTTTCAACAACAGATAGAGTAATTCAAGAGGAAGGTTTATAGGGCAGAACAACGCGGACAACGGCAGGCCAGCTAGTAAACCAAAAAGACTTAAACCCGCATCCCCCCACACAACTACATCACACTAACTACTCAGCCAGTACACCCTTCTCTACCCACAATATCAAAAGGCTCCACTTTATGGAATTTCATTACAGCTACCCCATTGGTTAGGAATTTACGGTTAACCCGCTTTGCTCCATTGGACTCTTATTGAATTCGTGTACACTCAATTTAGTCAGAGCACTGTCCATTATTTTATATTGTGGGAGCGTCGGTGGACTAATGGTTGAGGGGTCTGACCGTACTCCGAGGTTACGAGTTCAAACCCAGTGCCGAGATGTTTCTATGACTGCTTTCTGAGTTAGTTGAATACTAACCGATGATGAAGGTGAGGGAAAACATCGTGATGTAACCTGCACATTTAAGCCCCTGCGTTTCGTCATTTTTGTAGTCTGCAACATAAATGCATGAACAATCAAGCTGTCTATTCGTTTGTCATTGCGCAGGATACAAATTTACTCTTAAATGACTAGTTTTCCTGGTAAGGTTTTTGTAAAATTTGATTAAGGTCGAAGTTGCGCCAGTTGCCAGTCCAGCTTTTTGAGCACAATATTACTTAATCAAATTCACAGACCCGTCTGTGCAATTAGTCTCACTATAGCTGACGTCAGCGGTTTCTCCAAAACCACTTTCACGGGACAAAACAGGGAACCTTACCCGGACATTACTCACAAAATGTCTCCACGGATTCCGTGCAGCTAAATTATTTGGGAAGCTCCTAATTGCTCCAGAATTCTAGGCTTAAATGTCTTAAATTCTATTCTAGTTAATAAAATATGGAGCAACAACACATAAAATAATAAAATCAGCAGTCTATTTGTACATCATCATCTTCCATAGGCTGCGGTGACTGCTTAGCATCAGGCAAGCCGTAAGCTTGTTTTCCACGTTAGTAGCATAAAGAAATATCTTCGCGTCAATATCCCGGCTCGAGGACTACTATGACCATAATCCAGGTTTTGGTACTGCTGCCTGACTCTTGCTGTAGCTTTATGTGGCATACTAGACATATATATATAATATGTCAGGCACGGTCTGCCTTTCCCTGGCATTTTCAGGTTCTGCTCGACTCTGTCTGCTATCACACACAGTCTGATCTCAGTCTGTGTCTGTCTGGTGGTGTGGTTGGATGTGCTCCGACCCTGGAGCGGCCAACCTGTCACTGTTTCCTTCTTACTTTCCTACTCTCTTCTTTTTGATGATTGCAAGAGATATTTGTGTAGATGTGCTAATCAATAATGAAATAGGCCCACAGAATACCAGCGCTGTGAGTCGCTTCTTGCGCTTCACAGCACATGCTGAATGGGTACCATTTCTGGCCGCCGCGGCACCGACGGTGTCATGGGAGGCTATTGTTTTAAATGTTTTTATTATTAATATTTCCTTTTGCAATTATGTATTTATTATTGTGTCGTGATGTGCTATGTGTAATAATAAATTCTTTATTTCTTTAAGTATAAAACAAATTCGCTCCGCGACGTCTATCCCTATGTATTTAAGTATGTACCTCTCTATCTAAGGATTTCAACCACAGATAGAGTGATTCAAGAGGAATGTTTATAAGCATTAAAAGGGTAGGTAGTTGTAAAGCAAGTGTACGCGAACGAAGTCGCGCCGGGTCCACTTGTGACGGGTCCCTATAATAAAGGAGTGAAATATAGTACTACCCATAATATTTATATTAAAAATGGGAATACCTTACACCTTATAAAACACGTTTTCACATTGATTGCTCCATTATGAAAGTTCTATAACACATAAGCCGAGGTAGATTAAACTATAATGTGGCCTTTAACCTCACCTCGTAACTTACTTTATGAGCCTCGCCAAGACACACACCCCGGGAAAGATTAAGTCCAGTAAGCACCGGTTAAGAGTGGTTAATTGTTTTAGATGAACCATTAAATTATACGCTGTATATATTCCATACAAATGAGTTCGATCTTTGAGTGGTCATCTCGGCGTTAATGTCACAGCCACAGTGTTCTCTTTGGACTATGATATGGGATCGGTCAAGAGGTATATTAGAGGTATCTTCAATGGCGGGTAACGCATTGTAAGCCTCTTGTGTTGCTAATTCCATAGGTAGGTAACTACTTTCCATTAGGTGGTCTGGTAGCCCGTTTGTTCGCCGTATAACATAAAAATATTACCCGGTTGTGCTCTCGCGCGTGAGGGTCTACCTTGACCATGATCCAGAATTAGGCAGATCAGGTAATTACAGTGGAGAACTGTTAACAAGGGAACCTGACCAGATTAGATCTTAGTTACATATTCAGTTACCTGAATCCCAGTCAAGCTCAAGGCTGTGATGCTTTACGGCAGCGAAACCTGGACGGCGCTGACGAAGCACATCCGCGAACTCCACGAAAATGAAATGAAAGTGCTGCGGTGGATGTGTGGCATTACGCGACTTGATCCAGTGTGTAACGAGTATATACGTGGCAACATTGGCGTAAGAGATATCGCGGATAAGATCGAAGAGGCATGGCTGCGCTGGTATGGTCACGTGTTGCGTAAGCCCCAGGGATACGTGGGAAATAGGTGCCTGAATGTGCCGGTATCAGAAAGATATTCCGCGGAAGGCCCAAGAAGCGATGGATTGACATCACCGAGTCGGACGCGAAAGCCAACGGCTTACGACATGAGGATGCCGAAGATCGGGCAAAGTGGAGAAAACAAAGCAGGAAAGCGGACCCTGCAGTAGCCGGGATTGACCGCTCGGTTAATGATGATTCAGTTACAAACAGTTTGTTATGACTTTGTTTTATACTATGTATAGGTAGATATATTGTACTATTGTATCCGCGTTAAGTTCTCCTATCCTATCCTACAGTTGCAACGTCCGGCAGTGTAAAATACGTCAGTGCTCTGCGACTCGACACGACACTGATGTGATAAGTACGCATTTTCGCTGCGATGGGGCCCGCACCGCCCAGCTGCGACCCGACATATTCATATTCATTTATTCGCGATAATATTCATACATCGTCATAATACATAGTTTTTATTACTGTTTTATTAGGAAGTAAAATACTAATCAACCATCATGGTTCAAAATTGGCAAATGTCAAATTCAATAATTACAAAAAATGCATGCACCTTAAAGTATCGAGCAGCATACAGTTTAGAGGGGGTAGTGCGTCATCCAAACTTCAGAGACCTACTGAAAAAGATAAGCCTTTCGCGAGGCAGGTAATTTTCTTGAAAAGTCAATTTAGAGGAACGTAATTTTCTGGGAGCTTACTATTGACAGTTTCGTTCAAATGTAGACGTTTGATTATTTTTAATAATCAAACGGTGGTGGTCGGTGTTTTCAAATAGACAATTTGGAGACGAAAAAGTAAATAAATCGATGATGCCACCCATGATACTTTATTCCAATGAGGTACTTACAACATTTTGGTACATATGACCTTCAAAACAAGGTCTTATGTTAGGATTTGATTATAATGGATGGATTGTTACTGCGTGTCTGAGACTGTGCCTAATTTAATTTGATATTATGACCTTGTGCTGTGTCGTAGATATTTTTGTGTCAGACTCAACCTTCCGAACTCAATCAAACATAGAGCACAGTCGTTTTACGGATATACATGATTAGTATTACCATTACAGATATTACCTTAAAACAGTTCACTGCTGGACTTGAGCCACCACCACATTAGTGGAGGACATTGCCAATATCTACACCTGGCAGGCGGATTGTAGATCGCAGTGATGTAAATACTTAACACAAAATGCTGTTGCCCATTCTCTGATTTATTGTCATAATAATTGGTCTATACGCATGCTCTGATAAAGATCATAGTGCATATTTGTACAAAGAGTTATTTATTTTAATAATAATGCGCCCGGCGCAACTTCGTGTACATCTACTTTACTCCTACATACCCTTCGTCATGAATCACTCTATCTATTGTTGAAAATCGCATTAAAATCCGTTGCGTAGAGTTATCTTTAGCTTAAATTTCTCGGTAAAGATTGTTTCATGGTGCAGAAATCAGTATTCCTTCGCCAATTATTGTCTATTCATTCGAGTGTTTTCAGTAAAGTAACATAAGTAAACTGCATAAAAACATAAGTTACAATTGTATTCTTTTAAATGTGCAATAAAATTTTATTTATTTATTCATCATTTAAATAAACATGCAAGAAAAAGTCATCATCATCATCTTTGGTTTAAATATCGGTTGCGCTCCCGGGCAGCACGCGGTGGCCCAGGGTCCGCCTTACTACAGTAAAAACCGCAGTAAAACCCTAGAAAGTAAAATATTCCATACCAACTTATCAGTTTTGTGGCACCCATAACACAAGGTTTGCTTACATTGGGGCTAGATGGCGCTGTGTGAATTGTCCAAGCATAATTATATACTTATATGTATTTTACTTTAACTTTTGTGTAATACTTTACGAGTAAGAATCTAAATGTCGCATGCGCAGGTGTATTTGTTGATTGCGATTTGTGATTCGACACTCAATATACTCGTAAGACTGCAAATACTGCAACATCTGGTACCTACAGGATGGATGAAAGAAAAGCTGCTAATGATAATGGTTATTTTCTACTGGCAGTTGCCCTTTACACGACAACTAATCAGAATCGAGTAATTAAACATGCAATGCAACATGGCGTCGTAAAACGCGCGAAAGATTGTAGGTACCTGTCACAATACAAATTCTTCCCATATTATTTAATTAATACAAAGGTAGACGCGTCATAGTGTAGGTAATTTTCCACTTATAACCTAAAATATCTCAGTACTTATTATTGATAATACAACAAAAAGCCTAACTGCGTTTTATTCAAATTGTGCAGATAAAAACACATCAATAACCCAACCGACAGCAAAACTCAGATAACCCACGACCAAGTTTACATATACTGAAATATTTTCTAAACTAATAAACCGATTTTAATGAAACAAAGATAAAAACCATCTCGATTAACCTGGCTTTTCAACAGAGTAAACCGCATCCAATTCGGGCCATCAGTTCGGAGCTACGATGACACAGACAGACAGAGACACAGATACACACGTCAAATTTATAACACCCCTCGTTTCGTCGGGGGTTAAATTAAAAAGAGGATTTGCACACGAATTGCACTGGACTGTAGTAGAGTAACAGTAAAATAACACCATGTATCCGTATTATACAGTTCACAACAGTTTGTTATGTTTAATTTAATTTAATTTAATTTATTCTTTATTGTACACAAACACGACATAATTATACAGTACAGTATCAGAGATGTACAAAGGCGAGCTTAACTCATTAATTGAATTTTCCACCAGCAAACCAAGCAAGGGAGTCATAGGAACAGGTTTATTTACTGTTTTATAACTGAATCAAGTCTGAAACTGTGCAAGTTTTATCACGATGTTTTCTCTCACTGTAAGAGCATCAGTTAGTGTTTAAACTCACTACATAACTCAGAAAAGCGCAATTGCATACACCATCGTGCAGAAATCGTGTACGTCGGTACGTGCTCCTTATATGCATATGTATGAGTACTAGGAAATCGGAGCCGTGCCAACCGACCTGATTTGTATACTTGCGTAAATCCAACATTGACTTAGCTAACTTTAAGTCAACTCGATTCGAGGTTACTTTACCAATTAAGTAACATCAAGGGCCTCTAATGTAGTTTACTTAGCTTAAATGTGATTTCATAGATTGGTTATTTTATGGGCTTTACTTTGCGCTTTATCGTTTTAAGGCACTTTTCGGGGGCGTCTGTGGTCGGGTGGTTACGGTATCCGATTCGCAAGCGAGGGGTAACGGGTTCGAATCCCACTGCGGCCATGTATCAATGACTCTTTTCTGAGTTATGTGTAACCTTGATTCAATCTTGTCAGATTCCCTTGGTAGTAGGTTTACAGAAGTCAGATGGCAGTCGCTCCACTGTAATTGCCTGATCTGCCAAATCCTCGATCATAGTCAAGGCAGACCCTGGGCCCTCGTGCGCGAGAGCACAACCCGGAAATTAACGCCAAGATGATCATTATGATTATTTTATTTCACGGATTGGAATCGCAAGCAGTGTAAGTTTACAGTTTGAATATTAAGTAGGTGATAGACCGTCGTGTAAGTTCGCGTTGGTACTTATGACACGACGACCTTTATCGCCCATGTGTCACCTTAAGTTTTCGAACTTTAAAATATTCGAGCAAGTTCGTCGGAGATCCAGCCGGTTAGAAAATTTTGCTTGTAGCCCGCGCCGGCTCGCACGTCTCTCGCAGCTCCTTGGCTCACAACGGTGACTTCTTACTGCGTTATTTCAAACTGACTGATTTCATACATATTGCGGTACTGATTTCTTTTCACTAAGTTCAGAATTGATCTGTTATCAAACATTTAAAAAACAAAGGGTTCGTTTAACAAGCTCATCTAAGGTCTTGAGTGAACATAATAAAAGTATAATCGAATGAATGAGCGTAAGCAGCGAGCTTGGTATATATGGTATAACTAAGCCAAAACTGTTTCCTTTACCACCACCATACCCCACACAACAAAAACACACCAGACACACAAATACACAACATTCGGTAATCTCCTTGTGACAGAAAACTCATCTGGCAATAGGGCGAGATATCCCTACTCCCTACTATCCCTACTACTCGCCCATAGGCAAGAAGAAGTGATGCAGTGCAGTAGACCGACCAGCGAGCTTGAAATAAATGCGCCTGCGAGGAACCGAGCACTGATACGTACCATGTACGCAGAACAATCTAATAGTATTTAATTCATTATTAACATCATCATAGCCCATAACAGTTCACTGCTTGACTTAGACCTCTTCCACGAAAAGGGATGTTATCGCCATAATCTCCACGCTAGTCAGGCGGGTTGGTGATCGCAGTGTTGTAAATATAGAAACGGAAAACGCTGCTGCCCATTTCCCAGCGTATGGAGATTCCAGATATTTTGCCTCCAAAACATTAGTCGCCTTGTACGACACCCACGAGTGAAAGGGCTTACACCACACGGCCATCGGTATCTAATTCAATACTATATAATTCACGATTTCAAGCGACCTGATCCGGTAACCGGCCTAGATATGAAAATCTAACGTGCATGCCTTAGAGACTAGCCGAGATCTGTAGTCATTTATAAAATGAACTTCGAAAAATCTAAGAGAGATAGTAGAAAACCGCTATAAATCTAATAAAAAGACTTCAAGTTGACAGTGTAAGCGTCCCCACGCCTCTCCCTGAATGTCTATTGGCACGGGCCCAAGCCTTTTTAGAATCGTTTGCGGCTCCTAAAGGAATTTGAATGGACTTTTTTTTTCACTTTTTTCCGTTTGAATTATTGCTCGGGAGATTTTCTGACTCAAACAGTGACCGGGAGTTGGGATGGAGATTTTTATTAATACTGTTTAAGTTCTTGACGGTAGTTTGCTTTCGGAAAGTGTGCGAAGCAGTTGCTCGACCTAATTTTATTCCGAAAGTGTGATTCCACTATCTGGGAACGATATCCGGGCGGACGCTACATCGTTATGTCATGCATAATCTAGCTATGAGCTTAAAACATTGATCGTCACAAGAAGCTGATGAAAAGTGGCCGCGTGGTGACCGGCAGAGTAAAATAGCACCAACCCCTTACACTCGTAGGTGCCATAGGTAAAAGGCGACTAATGTTTTAGAGACAATAGTTTTGGAGTCTTCGTAGGCTGGAAAATGGGTAGCAGCGTTTTCCGTTTCTATATTTATAGCACTGCAATCTCCAGCCGCCTGCCAGATGTGAAGATGGGAGAGGTCCTAAGTCCTGTTATAAGCTAGTGTTGATGATGATGATGAAAAGCGGTAACTTTCGCTTGCCCTGCCTCCTTATTTACTGCGCGAATCATGCTTGTTACATTATGCTTCAAACTGGAGCACAACGACTGTCGACGATCCCATACTAACAAGCAAGTAAGAACTGCACACTGTCCGTTGGAAGGCGCTTTGGCTCCCTGTGTGTGTTCTACTGGCTGTACAATGGAAAACGTTGTTAGAAACTTTTTGATCGAGTGTTTACAGCACAATTCAGCTTCCGCGCCATTCTTCGCGGGCTGGATGCTAAGCCTGATTTGTTCGTAGTTACTACGTAGACCCTCTGTTTTGGAACTGTCCAAAAGAACGTTTCTTGCTAGTATTAGTATTCCTCGGCTTCGGTCGCGGCTGGTCCAGACACGCAACGATTTCCACCATATAATGTTTTATACAATCGAAACAAAGAAAGAATGACGTTTATTACACATAGCACACCACGAATCAGTAATAGTTATATAATTGCAAAAGGAAACATTATTAATAAGAACATTTAAAACTATGAGTAGCCTCCCATGCCACTGTCGGTGCCGCGGCGGCCAGCATAAATGGTACCCTCCACTCAGCATCTTTAAAATGTGTTATTATCACACATTTTAAAACTATTTCTGGGTTTTTACCGCGTACCTTTTTTTCCCGTGTGCGTACCTATATTATGTATGCAACTGCGTCGAAATATCGGGCTACTCGTAAACAAAGGTACGCGGTAGAGAACATACCTTTAAAATGAGGGATTTCTGCTATGTTCCAGAAGGAAGGCTGGAAAAGCGTTATTTATTATTAATTTTATAAATGCGGATAATTTTATTGTGTTAAATTATTAAGCCTACTTTTTAGAAACCTACATCCTCGACTGACAAGCCTCAATATAGTTATTTCAAGTGTATGTCACAATCAAAGCCCGGGTAACTTAATAGTCAAATATTTACCGACAGAGAAGTTCTTTGGTGTGTTTACTGGTCCTGTTATACCCTAGCAATGACCTTTAATCCGCTTTAAAAGCCCAGATTACAGCAACTTGGAGACCGTTGGAGTATTTAGGGACCTGAAATGTTGGGAATTCCCAGTCCCTTCTATAGCTGGAAGAATTGGGGTCTTGGTATTTCGAATCGCCGAATACCAAGATTGGGTCTTTACGGAATAAGCTGGAAAGATTTTTAGAAACAGTAGGTAAGACGATATTGTAAAAGAGACTCTTTAAGCCTGCTTTGTTACTTTTTCACGGCTACATTATCGAAAAAGCATCGAACCTCATTGGCATATCTAAAGTTGCAAGCACCTAAAAATGTCAGGGTGTCTAAAAAGGCCACATTAGCGTTTCACATTACCATTCATATTAGAATGCCACAAACAAAATGGTCACACTTAGTTTTAGTTCGGGTCAGATAAGTTTGTAGCACTGAATAGTGGGATAGTACCTACTCTGTGGCCTACACGAATCAAACAATAATAACAACTACTCCTTTGCAAAATGTAGATAGTAACTGATAAACTTTCTGAGATATTTTATACCCACATTTGCAAAAAAATCGGGCTTATCTCTATGAAATTGTTTTATTCTATTTTTCGTAATGCATCAGAAATATCTCAGGCAATTTTTATTTCATTTACTTTTTACCAAAGACAAAGGTTACATACACAAATGTGCGAACCCCAAGAAAACAAACTAGTCCATCGGGGCAGATGTTTGGACTAATAAATTCACATAGCGCTATCTAGCCCTAAACTAAGCAAAGCTCGTACAGTCAGTTGCAAAGTCAACGGGCGGGGAGACCGTTTGATCATAAGTAATTGCAAAAGTAACAATTTCAATCATTAAAATTAGATAATTATTCACAACATTGTAGGAGGTTGAAAATAGGAGCTATGATGATGGAAGCAGGTTGTGGAACTGTAATCCTCGGGTGAGGAAATTAAACGTCGAAAACGCTGTAATAGGTTATATTAGCACTGACGTTACACTATTTATTCAAAATAAAAACGCTTATCTATAGAATTTTACTGAAAAATTTATAATGCACAGGGCTTAGACAAAGCCCTAGGGCAGAGGCTTTGAAGTCTGAAAAGTGAGTAAGTAAAATAAAATGAAATCGAATATTAAACGTTTGAATTTCGGATTTTGAAATATGATTTAGAATTTTAACGTTGAGAGATGGTACATCAGAAGATGATATACCATCGTTACATTCTAACCTTACTGTAAATCTTGATCATAACCATGTCATGCACATCTTCAGTTTCCCCGTCAATCCATTGCCTCTTAGGACTCCCGCGGGACCTCTTTCCCGATACCGGCATTTTTAGGCAATTATTTCCACATATGCCACATAGCCCAACAGTCAACTATACCTACTATTCCATTACTAGTATACAAATAGATTTGTGGGTGTCAAGAAGTGCGCACGCCCAAATAGCCACCGGCAAGTAAGCGTGCGCATCATCCGTGATTAGGTCTGACGCGGTCCGTATGACCGAGAGGTCGATAGGACCCAAGGTGGAGGAGGGTTTTCACTATACCATTTCTAGCATTTTTTTCTCTATGCCATTATATTTAACCTTTAATTAAAATTTTACATAAGTATGTACACACGCCCGTATAACAAGATGTAGGCTAAGACTATTGTGCAACAAGCTACGATCCTGACAAACCTCTTTGGCACATATATTTTTTTACTATCCTACGAAGTTCGAGCAGACAGGCATCTGATGATAAGCAGTAACTATCGGCTATAACATATTTAGGTTACAGGGAAAAAAATGCAGAACCACAGGTTCGTTGTCACTGTGAGGTCTATGATAAAATGCCTTTTACGTTTTTTTAATTTTGTGCTGTAATTGTGCTGGCTACATTATCCTTCAAACCGGAACAGAACAATGCAAGCATTGTTGGATGTTTACCATAAATGAGTACTACTGGAGACTATTCCTCTTATACTGTAACTGTACGTTGCATTCTTCTTTATTTATTCATTTTTGTTGTAACATAGAAACCTACTTATACGGGCGAAGAGTATATAAATACGTATAGTCCACAAAGCGAGGCCATTCCTCGTGTAAGTTGGCGGAAGCGAAATTTATTTTGGCCGGAACCTTTGTCTTGTCCCTATTTTTCGAAATTTGACCTGACACCATGTCAAGTCGGTGTGAGTGGAATAATACGACGACATACTTGTCAGTCTTGGCGTCAGAAACATATAAGGCGGTGAAACTACCTCAGGTGGACTCCTCAGGCTTGACAGAGTGCTACCACCTGATAAATATACTTTATTTATTCTGTCTACAGTTTCGCCTAGCCCAGGAATTGATATTTCAGCCGTTTGGGGTCGAGACGTTGGTGCCGTGGGGCCCTAGAACTAAAAAGTTTTTTTTTTTCAGAAATATCTAAAAGACTAATCGACACCATAGGTGACCGGAGAGCTAGCTCATTCCTCGGCCAGAGAATAAGCATTGCTATTCAACGAGGTAACGTAGCCAGCTTTCTGGGCACAATTCCGGGGGCAGAGGTGTGGACGCCTTTTTAAATTTTTAATGCTTATGTATAGTGCATTTTTATGTTGTTTTATTCCTCTTCTTTCATTATAAATACTGGTATTGCGAAACTAAACTCGAGGCTAAGTTTTCTACAGCTTATCACATCTGAAAATTGATTTCATCGTGTCCCAGGTTCAATTGAAATGCCTTTCATGTCACCGCGGCAATAGAATTAACTGAATTTACTGAAGAGCCTCGTTTCACGATAAGCCCCTTCAAATTCTCGTGGAATTTGTTAAAATTTCGGATGACTGAAAAGACGTAATAATTAAGCAAACATTCTCATACAGCCCGCCGTGGGCTGGATACTCATCCCCATTACGTGGACCCTCTAATGGTGTCCACGCGAAGAGCGTTCCTCGCTCGTAGGATTCGGATGTGGAATGAGCTCCCAGCCACAGTGTTTCCTTTGGACTATGACATGGGATCGTTCAAGAGGTATATTAGAGGTCTCCTTGGAGGTGGGCAACGCATTGGTGGAGTCCCTGGTGTTGCTAATGTCCACAGGCGGCGGTGCCTGTTTGTCTGTCGTATTACATAAAACAAATTAATCATAAATATATTTGTTTTAACTTATTTGCCTGCCTACTTCAGATCACATGACACGTAATCAATAACTTATAAACTTTATCTAATTTTTATGCTTGTGCACAAGTAGTCCGATTTTTTAGCGCAGTTACATATATAATCGATACTAGATTACTGACATATCTAATGAATTAGGCTTCTCTTGCTTGAAAAATATTTTCGCCGCTTTAGGAGAGTGCACGTTTTTACGCACGGTTTCTATAGTCCCAGGTTTCAGCTAATGAACGTTTTAAACCCCGCAAGTATTTTTGTATGTGTAAAGGCAACCTTATCCGCTCTATTTCATCCAATAAACTCTACAAAAAGCAACCATTAACGTCCACTCTTCCCTTCCCCAATCAGGCGACACACGACGCCTCTCTATCACAAAAGTGCCGTCCTGCGTTTGAGAATAGAGATGGGGTAGTTGTCGATGAGAGAATTGTCGGTATATTTGAAAGAGGATAACTTTCTCCGAAAATTAGAATTCTGGAGATCCTCAACTGGCATAAATATGACAAAGATTTTAATAGTTCAAAAAAATAACCTTATAATAATAAACAAAACTATTTTTTTAAGTCGTACGTTAACAATCAATAAATGAAAATTCAATACAGACTTATTTTTTAAAATAATAGTCTTAACTTTAATGTAAATATCAAATAAGTAAGGCAAGTAATTTAATTCATTCAAAAATGTTTGCTAATTTCATTGATTTTTGACTTATTGTTTTTGACATTTGTGAAATATCATTTAATCTACAATTTTGACATACCAGAATTAATTTTCTTTGACATAATAATTGTATTTTAATTATTGTTTAGCTATTGTTTTTGACGCTCTTTTTTCATTTTGCATACCAATTGACTTGGCTTTACGTTCTCTGGCAGGCTAAATACTCAGTAATATCAAGCTGTACATACATACTTACCACATTTACTGCAATCAATAATATTGTTTGATTAATTGATTGACAGACGGTAGGGAAATAGGCAAGCGGCCACCTGATAAAAAGTGAATATCTATCGCAACAATTGTAATGTACATTCAATGTAGACAGCCAAAAACAAACCTGTTGTATTCACTACCTTACCAACAATAAGTAATAACATTATAAATATTACCAACAGCAACATAACTTCTAATACCTAACGGAAACATCGGCCGGCGAAACACAAAACATCCATTTAGCACAAAATCTACGAGAAACAACCGGCAAAGAGCAAAAACGTGCTAAACCTTCCGTGCCGCTAATATTCGGTAAATAATTTCGCTTTCCAAACACGCGATACATCAATAATAATATAATTATTACATTACTCTCTCAACGTTAGGGCACAGTACAAGTAAGAGCGGTAAAACATCTTTGCCATACTCAAAAACTCTTAATTTAATAAAATTCAAAATTTTACGTGTCATTTTTAAATTTAAATTAGAATTACTACATTCTATAAATACATTATTGTTCAACATAATATTTGTTTGTTAAAATATTCATTTAATGTTGAATCAAATTTTTACAAACTTTCAACAACATAATGATTGTTAAAATTTTTATTTAAATTGGTCTGAATGAAATGATTAATAATAAGAATAGGTCAAAATTAATAAATAAATATCCAATTTCGCTACACAAGCAGCTAGATATGTGTATTTGTGGCTCTGTGGCTCAGTCTATCTGTGTGTCTGTCAGTGGTATCGTAGCTCTCGAACGTATGGACAGACTTGTATGTAGCTTTCTCTAGGTGAAAACCAATTTAAATTAGATTTGGTAGTTTAAAAATTATTTGAGTTTAAGTAATCTTGGTCGGGAGTTATCCGTCTTTTTTTGCCGGTAGGGTATTGTTATCACAGTGACATGTTCCGGTTTGAGGTACTGCCTTTTAGTGACCATGAAGTGTAAGTGCATGAATCGCAAATGTCAAGGTCGTAGACGAGTAGACAGAACCTGTTGGAAAGCGGTAACTGCTATTTATCAGTTAACCTATCTGCGTTTGCCAATAATTAATTAGTATTAGAAGCGAAAACGTTACCTGGGAGTGTGTTCCTGATCATTATAATCTGGGCCTCTTCAAGACTTTTACTCTAGTCTAGGCTGTTCCTAGACCCATCTTCGTATTGTCACTCCTCGTTAAGTAATGGCGGTCAAATGCCAGGCTAGTTCTAAAAAAAAATAACGTAACTCTGTAGCACTCCCGACTGATACACACCGAAGTACCCTAAAAAGTCAACGCGCGTAGCTATTTCTGTGTCTAAGTACTGCAATTTCGCTACACTGTGAATTAAGGTGAGTACCATCCATCATCGCCTCCACTAGATTAAATAAGATTAAGGTGCGAGCGTGAGCTCATTTACTTAAACTCATGTCTCTGATAGGACATGGGAAAGCCAAATACGTTTTTCCCCTATCGAGGCTGTAAATTTAGGCTATATTTCACGTGATAAGAGACCTCGCGAAGTCCGAGACTTATTCACTCGATAAGAAACTCGGCTCACTTTCATTTTTACTGTAATGATCTTGAATTAAGATCTGCCCTTGATTTGTTTGGTCGCGATGCAGCAGCGCCGCACCAGCGGAGTCCTTTACATTACAGTAGCTGCAGCGCGGCTTAGTGGCTGGCGAATGTCAGAGAGGATATTTATTTATTTAAAATAACTTTACAGTACTAAAATATGAATAGTTTAATAGATAAATCTGTTTTTATTGTAAAATATTTTCATTCATTATTCCTCTCGCAGTACTTCAGGCATTCTTTGCATGCATCCAATCATCGCCAGGCAAATAAGTCACACTCGGGTGCCGATGCCAAGAGCGTGGGAGCATACTCGAGGCTCGAACGATGGGTGAAGTGGCGTGTATATTGCTGTAAGACTGTGAAATAAATAAATAAATAAAATAAATAAATAAAATAACGGTTCGGACTGCAAGATTGACAAGCAGACTAGGCTGGCATCATTCGAGCTGTACTGGAAGTACAAATAGCGGTACCGCTCAAGACACCAGATCAAGACAGCACTTGCCAGTATATAAACCTTCGCAGGCGGCTTTTATATGTATGGACACCAACAGCGCTGCTGCAACGCGACATGAAACTCCTATATATTAAAGAACTCTAAACATTTGCGACATTACTAGGGTTTTCCATTGGGCAAAGCCTAGTAATCCGTCAACCGCGAAAGTTTGGCGTGACCTTTAGATAAATAAGAATTCCAGAGACTTTGGACAGAATCTGTACGCTGTCTATTAGTTCGTAATTGGTTTGTATTTGACATTGAAAGCTTTAATTTTATTAAGATATTATATTATTTATAACTAGTCGTTCTAAGCGGCTTACCTGCGCGCAGTTAGAATATTTGTAAACAATCAACTTTCCCGCGGGAAAATATTATATTCTTGGGATAAAAAGTTATGTTACTCAGTGATAATGTAGAATTATATTAGTGAAGAAATTTTAAGATCACTCCAGAATTTTTTAAGTTTATTAATTACAAACAAAAATTCTAATTTTTATCTTTATAATATTAAGTATAGACTAGCTGTTGGTTGGAGACTTCATTCTTATTCCTCCATTTATTATCCCCTTTAGCTCAACAACATCGTCATCATAATTTCAACGGATGTCGGTGTGCCTCTCGCATCCATCGGCTTCCTACAATCATTATGAGGTCGTTTGTCTATTTCGTAGAAAGCCGTCCTACACTGCTATTGCAGCTACGGTTCTCGAGCTACGTAGCCTGTCCATTGTCACTTCGGTTTTGCGACTCTGAAACCTAAGTTGGTGACCTAAGTGCTGCTACGTAAGTATCTTCAATTTCAACAACATACCAGAAAATATTATGATAATCCATTATGCGTATCGTAGAACGCACGTTAATGAATTAAATTCATAAGCAAACCTTTCCCTCACTTTGATACCGTGGTAAAAGGGAAATTATCAATTGTCGGATGCCACATACATCAGCCATATCGTCTTACCATTAAGGTATCTGGGACAGCGATGGAGTCTGCCCTAAAGAGCGCAGTCTAAAGTTGTTAGTGGTGAGTTGGTGAAATTATTTCTAGAGGTGTAGGCCGTCGAATGAGGGAGAGAAGCGGCGCCGGCGGCTCAAAAGGTTACAGAGATTGAGCATCTTACCATAAAGTGTGGCAACGCTGCTAGTGATAATGGTGACGGTAAAGAATGGGTCGATTTAAGATAAGAATTTATTATTTGTTCCCTTTTTTATTGTTTTTTATTTCCATCGGAGGCATACGGTTAGACAGTTTATCAACAGGTAATTAAAAATGCCCACCGTTTATTACTTTTTATTTTGTTTTTAATGTTAAGGAAGGCAAACGGTCAGGCGGTTCACCTGATGGAAAGTGGCCACCGTCGATCAGGACATCTGCAACCTAATATATTTAGATTTAACTTTATACCCAACCCCGCTGCAAATTAAATCAATAAAAAGTGACGATAACTTCTATCGACAATCTTATGTAATCGAATTACCGTGCTGCATCACTAGCGACGGAATCCATGCATACAGTCCTTTGGGGCGTGTGATCGCTAGTGGTCTGTCTGCGGGTCGTTCTCAGTTGGTAATCGGAGCGCTATTAACCTTACAATTTTTGCCCGACTGTGTCCGAAGGATTGTGGAACTTCTTTTTCCTATGAAACGATACATTTTTACGAAAATCGAACAAGAAACAATAATAGATATTGGTTTCCGAATTTGGTCAACAAAATTTCATTGGTTTTGTTAGCGTAATATTGAAAATATGATCAAACTAGGTTTGTATAAAGCGCGTTCGGGAGACACTCTTCTAAAAAGGCCACATTGGCGTTTCATTTCAACTTCTCTGATCCGGTGGCAAAAACTGGAACTAAGTTACGCCATTTTGAATTGCTATGTCCATGTAAATTGACAAATTAATATGAATCATATTATGCAACGCTTGATATATAATCTTGCCTTTTTAGACCCCCAGTTCGGGCAAATGCATTGCTCGCGAGCCGCGCGTGTGACGAATGACGAAGAAACTCATTTCAAGAGGACAAAGTATAATAATGCCTGTACATTGCTACAAACTTTTCTAACCCGGTGGCAGAAGCTGGAACTAAGTGTCGCCATTTTGAAATGTCATGTGAATGCCAATAACAGTGACTAGTTGCACTATATAGCTTTTGATATACAAAAAAGAAGACGGATGTGCCCAAAAAACCAGCACGAGAACTTGATTTTTTAGCATCACATCATCTAGATTAAGAAATACAGTACCAAATAAAATTATTTTTATTTGGTACTGTATATTATTATAGTATTAATATACCTTTATGCTGTATATAATTATAGGAATTTAGAAAAGCCGGACAGAACTTTGATCTGTCATAAAAATAATAACTACCTACCGCACAGTATGAATGAATGGATGAATGAAAATTCTTTATTGCTTATACACAAATAATAACAAAAACAAAGGAACATTAGGGAATTGTGTCAGGACAGAGCAAAGTGGCGGACACAGTCGTGAGCTTTATGTATGTATATGTACAAAGGAACATTATCGGCGGCTTTATCACTTAATGTGATTCTAGATTCTAGGCAACTTTAGATAGCTAGTAAACAAAATATTCTCTAGGCTACTTATGTTTTGGAGTAGGTTGGTAAGTCTGTTCTACAGAACATTGCTCAGACCAACTTACATTGGCAAGAAACGGCATCAATACGCAGAAGTGTAATACCACTAATTTCATTTCGGGCCGTCCTAAATTCCTGACAAAATAATATATTCTCAAACGAAAAGCAAGCAATCGAAAGCGCCCCGACGCAGTCGACCATTGATTCTGGGGCGAGAAGGCGCCTTAAAAATCGCCACCTCCGCCGGTAGATAAATTGCGACCAACCGAGAGCAGACCTTTGAATTTATAATGACTTTATCAGATTCCGATCTGACACCGTGAGGGGTTGCTTGATCCTTACTCGTAGATAATTGTGGGGAGATTTCTTGGAGAGTCTTTGGAGGTTTTGTAAATATAATAATGTAGGTACCGTCATAAGGTATCTACATTATTGTACCTGATCAACCAGGTGTCAGGGTCCGCAGCGGAAGATCTTGGTCTATCTCGCCTCGCCAACGGTAAAGGAAGGGACACCTAGAGTGGCGAGCTCGTGGTGAAGTTCGACTAGTCTCAAAGTACAAATCGGTCACCTATCTTCTTTTCTAACGAGCATTGCTTAACCTTTTTTTTTATAGCCTAGTTTACCTAATGATGATGCAAAGTGGCCACCGTTGTCCAGGACATCTTCAAGGATCTTGGTTATCGGTTTCACAAGCACGCTACTACTATACCAGTTCCTTTCTTTAGAGGTTTTAGTTATTTTTATGCCGGACTGGGTACCCCCCCCCCCCTTCCTACGCCTATGTCTACGAGTCATGCATTTAGATCGCAGGCAACAAAAGCCGCAAAATCACAAATGCGTTGACACTGTAAGGACTAAGATGAAATGCCTCATGCCCGCAATTGCGCTGGCTGCCGTATCCTACAAAGCGGATACATCAATCCAAGCATTGTTGCTTGGCGGCGGAAATAATAAGACATAGTCCTACAACCTGCTGCAAATTATTGTAAAAGTTTCTTTTAACAGCTAATTTGTGCCGCTAAATAACTGTGTTTGAGCCTCAGGAACGAAGCATAGCAAAAGATAAGGTAGGTAGCCAGCGCAATTACGGGCATGAGACATTTCATCTTAGTCCTCACAGTGCCAACGCACCTGCTGTTCTGCATTTTTGTTGCCTCCAACCTAAATGCATGAATCGTTAATGTTAAATAAAACCTAATCAATTTTTTTATTGAGTAGGGCATTAAATATCTCTTTCAATCGTTAAAAAGGAGGGGGTAGGAAAGTAGAAAGGCAACACACAGTGACGTGTTGGCCACCCCAGGACCGGAACACATTCACCACCGGACCGTGTCCGACAATCCCAGACAGAGCCGGTCAATGCCCAAAAATTCCAAGCAGAGTCGGACCTAATATACTTAACATATATATTATACTTAACAAAAGCCGCCTAAAACTACAGCAAGAGTAAGCCAGTCCCAGAAAACACCTGTTCACGAGTACAACACCATCAGGTGCGGTGTCAGCTCATTTGTCATTACGTAGAATAAAAAACCTCAATACTGTACAAACAAACCCACGAAAAGCACAGCACAGCAGAGCGTGGCAACGTTGCAGCCAATTCCGGTGCTGTCAAGTAATGCTCAAAAGAGCTCAATGGCTGTGCAAATTCAGCCAGAATTGCATTTCCCGAGTCCTCTGTCAAATAGAAGCTTGATTGCACAAACGTATGCTCGCTAACCCGGCTAGGCTTGGGCACACCAAAGGTTGTACGTCGCTTTTCCACCACGGCACCTATGGTGGGATGGTTTCATCCACACTAATCAAATTCACACAGCGCCATGTAGCCCCAAAGTAAGCAAAGCTTGTGTTATGTATGTTAGATAACTGATAAATTACTTACATATTTTATTTAAATACATAACTTTTATTTGACATTTTTTACTTATTTATTGCGAAAAGACATCAATGACATGAATGTTGAGCTATTTCTGTGTGTTCAGTAACATTGCAAACTTACCACAATAAAAATAAAAAAGGAGACTGGGCAAAAGTGGTCTATGAACCAGCAGCATTATGGTGATGACCTATGGGTTGGGGTGCCTCAGCTGCATATTTGTACAAGATGGCATCATAATCGGTCCAGGCAGTTTCGAGAAAAAAACATTTATTTGTCACATTTGTATGACAAGTGCGGTATTCTTTGAACTAGCAGCGACATGGCTCAAATAATCTTCTTTGAGTTCAAATAATACGTCACTTGTCATACAAGACTAACAAAAGAATGCTTTTTTCTCGAAACTGCCGGGTCCGATTTTGATGACGTGCAGCATAAGAACATAACTGAAGGTCCTCACCTCAACCTATACTCCGGAACCATGTTGCTGCTGGTTCAAAGAATTCGGCACTTGTCATACAAATGTGACAAATGATGGCTTTTTCTTGAAATTGCCGGTTCGATTTTGATATCATGCAGTATAAGAATAGAGTTGAAGGTGTTCAAGCCATATACTGTAACGATAACTCCATCAGTTCATAGTAAAGGTCACTTCTCATACAAAATGTGCCAAGTAAATATTTTTTTTTTTAGAATTGCTTTTCAGATTTTGATGCCCTTCTCTACTAGGATGTATTTGAGGGTGCTAAATGTAAATACTATACCGATGTTGTTATTTGGCCATAGTCCACTTCCCCTACGTACTTACCCAGTCTTTGAATTTAAATATTATTGTAGTTTATCGCACCAGAAACGGTTTGAACCGGTTTGAACAAAAAATTTGACCGTCGGGCCTGGTAACCCTATCGTCTGTTTTGCTGTTTCTAAATACATAACATAATATAATCGTAAGTAATGATGTTACAACAGATAATCTTTTTTGTGACTTCGGTGTGCCTGGGTCTTTAACTCCTCACGATGCATTAGACTGCTCTACCCTTTCATTGTACAAGTTTGTTAAACATATAAAGATAATTTAAAAATCATCTTGGCGTTAATAGGGTCAGGGAATTCAGACGACAGTCGCACTGTAATTACCTGATCTGCGAAATCCTGGATCATGGTCAAGGCGGACCGCGGGCCCTCGCGCACGAGAACACAACCTGGACATTAACGCCAAGATGACCAACTTAGGATTCACGTGGAGGTGAGGGTAAGAACTAGCCAGGCATTTATAGCTATCTCAATTCATAGTAGTTTCGATGCTCGCCCGTTCTATTCTTACTTTTATCACAATATTTGGTGCCACGACACCCGTCGATGTAGGTATGCGGTTGTGCTAAATTCTGCCGGTCACCACACCACACCATTACTATTGCCTACAAGAATCCAATCTAGATCACAATACTACTCCAAGGCAAATCTAGTACGGAATTTCATAAGATGAATTTTTGTTGGGTAAATTACATTCCGGCCCCACTCGCGGCGTCCAATAAGCATGGCAATATTCATTTCTGGAGAGAGCTATCTTCTTTCTGTTGAAATCGTTCAAATTCCAAGGCCCCTGTATCGAATTGCATCGATATATTGACATTTCTCAAGTCACGTCTCCCGCTTCGGTATATTGGTTATTGACAAGGTACTGCGCCGGAAATATTTAGAGCGTGCAAATTTTGATAAGATGAGCCACTGTACAGATGAAAATGGAGTAACATGAAAATGAAATTTACGAATCAGGAACATATTATCGAGTCGAGAACAAAGAATTGAATAAGCGTTTTATTGGAAACGTGAAGTAAAAAAATCGTTCTCAATTTGCCAAAAACGATTAGCTATTTCGTAACGAGGTGAATATTTTGAAAATAAAAAAATACATTTTCAATTGTTACAATTTGTTTCTTTTTCTTATTACTTTACATTCATAAAGCTCACGCCTCTGTCCCACAGGTGGGGTAATATTACTTTATTATTTCTTATTCCTTAAATCGGTCAAATGGATACTTACTTTCTGGAGCTAACTCTTACCTTGAACGGACTGATTACTAGGTTGATACTTTTGGCTAGCTAATATTTTTTCTTAATATGGAGTAGCATTTTCTTATAACGAATTACTTCGAGGAAAAGTTTCGTTAAAAAATTAAGAATAAAAATTCAGGTAGCGTGGGTAGGCCTCCGACAAGATGGACTGCCGACCTGGTGGAGATCGCAGGTACTAGCTGGATGCAGAAGGCACCGGACTGACCCTTGGGGAGATCTCTGGGGGAGGCCTTTGCTCAGCAGTGGGCGTCTTTCGGCTGATATGACCTTTCACACACTGTCAATTTTTATAAGGATTTTGATGAAACTGCAAGTTGCATGCAAATATATTTCTAGAGCAACTAAAGTAATAAATATAATCGTTAATTTCCTGGTTGCGTTCTGGCGCATGAGGGCCTGGAGGGCCCCAGATCAGATAATTACAGTGGAGCGACTGCCAGCTGAGCTCTGTGACTCGTGACTTTGCTACCAGGGAAACCTGATCAGATTGAGTCATGGTTACACATGCAGTCGCCTGAAGGGGCAGATTTCATCACGATGTTTTCTCTCACCGTAAGAGCATCGGTTAGCATTTAACTAATGTACATAACTCAGAAAATAGTCATTGGTACGCCGCAGTAGAATTGGAACTCGGTACCTCTCGCTTACAAGTCGGATATCTTAAGCAACTAAAGTATTCGAGAATAAAAATTTAAGTTTATAATAGTTGTGACCACTAAAGTTCAGCAAAACAAACATTCCACCTAAACTAAATATACCTAGCAACAATAGAAGTGGAACGAAATACTCTTTTTCGCCTTCGCCCCTCATAATCAAAGTTACCCTCAAGAGCTGGGTTTTAAGTTAAAACTACCGTCTACTCAGCAAAATAAACTTGTGGGTAGTAAACAAAGAAAACGCGATTCCGAACTAACTTTCAAGTGGTAAGTTAACAATGGTAGAACTAAAATAACTAAGTGTATTCCGCGTGCGATTCTTAAGTCCAACCATGCTTAACATTGTCAGGTTTTTTGAGTTTCTTGAGGCTACTCTTTAGCTCGTAATTCGTAAACGCATCCGTCTGATGTCAATATATTTTTTTGTAATTAGAAGGGTAAAATAGGGGTGAATATAGTAGTTGGAACTACGGTTCTTAGTTGGTAGCTTCCGGTCGAATATGTTCATTTTTCTGATTAGGTTTCCGAAGAGGAAATTTTCAAATTCTATGCTAATTCTGGTTAGACGAGTTAAAAAATTGATACCAAAAATGTGACTAGAAAAACGAATATACACAGCTGGCTGCGTTAAATTAGCTTTACGTTTAGGTCAAGAGTTCCTATTTTCCACATTTAGACTCAATGTCGGTCCCTTATGCGTAATTGGGAGCCGTCACTGTGGAAGAGGCAAAAGAGGATTGTAGCTGTCACTCGATAGTCTGAGCCTATGGGATACGGGCGAATGCGTATGTATCATCATCATCATCACAGCCAATAACTATCCACTGCAGGAGGGCCTCGCCCACGAGAGGGGAGGTCGTTGCCAAAAATATTAAAACATGCTGCTGCCCATTTTCCAGCCTACGGAGACTCTAGATTGTTTACCTCGAAAACATTAGTCGCCTTGTGCGACATCCACTAGTGTAAGGGGTTGGTGCTATTTTACTCTGCCGGACACTACTCGGCCACACAAATGCGAATGTATGTATGTATAACCTAAACCTTATAAACCAATGAGGGTATTAAGTGAGCTACGTAGAAATTCCTTTGTGAATGAATTCTACTGCCTACGGAAACTTTAGAGATGTACCGTTGATACTAGGGTATTACATACTTAATACTAGTAGTATACTGATTTGTCAATAATTATTTATTTATTTATTGGAGTACTAACAGCTATATAAAACATAATAAGTAATATATTAGAACCAATAAGCCAATTACAGGCCCTCGCTAGTAGCAAGTATTATTTTAGATAACAGCACTAGCGAATACAGCTTTTCTCAGCGGCCGGCGCGAAATTCAAAAATGGTAACTATATATTCCGTGGACTATCTAATGGAGTTTGTAAATTGAACATGTTGGTAGAGCTCGTCTAGTCTAAGATGACGCGCCCCACTACTTAGTTAGTTGATTTCGATGTGTGAGTGCAAATATTGATAACGACACTTCATCTGTGTGGGAGCCAATGAACGACGCGTGCTCCTACGTTTGAATCTCACCGCCAACTGAATGACCAATTACAACGGCATTTGTATATGTATTGCGTCCATATTTTAAACTTGCTTGTGTGCGGTAATGCGATAGTGGGCGCGTCATTTTAGATTAGACGAGCTCTACTGCGAACTTAAGAGTGGATATTTGCTTTCTCTTTTTTCGTACACCATAACGTAAATACGTTTCAGTCCAAAGTATACGAACCAAGGATTTTGGGCGTATGGCGTCGAGATATACGGTTATTGCTGTCCCCCGAAAGGACAGTGGGTCGAGTAACTCGACACCCAATTTTGTCTCCGGCGACCCTTAAGGCCTTGCCACATACAAAGCTCGGCGCGAGCGCGGCGTGAGCGCGGTGCGATATTTGCTAGGCAACCATCGCGCGGCGCGTTATTTGCTAGGCAACCATCGCGCGGCGCGATGGTTGCCTAGCAACTATCGCGCCGCGCGATGGTTGCCTAGCAAATAACGCGCCGCGCTCGCGCCGAGCTTTGTATGTGGCAAGGCCTTTATTGACTCCGCTATGATTAATATTTCGGGTGGCACGTAAAAATAACAATTTGCTATAGCTACGTACCCACGGCATAGCAAACGACGAAAAAGCGTCGGAAAATCCCGACCAACTTTACATATAGGTACAAAAATAATGATCTATACTAATATTGAAATATATTGAAATATACTAATATGCCCACAATTGGGGTTAACACAGAGATACTCATAATCATGATTATATCCTAATGAACTGTATGCCTACCTGTGTCACAAATAAATGCCTTTGACTTTGACTTTGACTTATTATAAAGAGGAAAGACTTTAATTGGTTTATCTATTACAAACAAATAAAACTAGACAACAGTTTATTTAAATTTCTTCAGCTATCGAAAGCTGCATTATCGGCGAGTAATACAGACTATCTTTTATCTTCAAAAATGTGAAATCCTTAGGTTAATTGGATAATATAAACCAAGGTTTTTAAAATGTTGCAACGTTCGCGCATAATTTTGAAACGACTGCAGCTATATAACTAATTCCTTTTGTTGGGTTTCTAATAATCAGGGTAGGGTATAAACCAATAAAAAACCATAAACCATATAAATGCAAGAAAAGAAGAGGTTGGTAGATGTATGATAGTTGTAGTGTATGTGTGGGATCGGTGGCTTAATTGCAATGGAGTCCGACTCGTACCCCGAGATACAGCGGGTTACATGGCATACTAATAAACAAATAAATAATTGTGGACAAATTCACACAGCCCCATCTAGCCCCAAACTAAGCAAACTTGTTTAAAGTACTATGGGTGCTAGATAACTGATATACTACATATATACTTTTTTAAATACATACTTATTATACATAGAACACCCAGACCCGTAAACGAAATTAAAATTAATCATTTCAATTTCTGCGCGGCCGGGAATCGAACCCCGGACCTCTTGCGTGGCAGACCGGCATGTTGACCACTGAACCACACAGGTCGTCAAGGTAATGACTCTTTTAGGGGTTATATACAATAGTTGGTTGGAAAACATCGTCTACTAACATAAATACCTTAACCAACAGAAAAACATCTGTCACTCGACCCCGAGTACCCATACTTTATACTTCAATATTTTCTATAATACTAAACCGATTTTAATAGAACTCTCTCATTTAAACTAGCTTTAAAACAAAGAAAACCGCATTGAAATCAGTGCATCCGATCAGGAGTTACGACGCAACAGATATATACACATACACCGAGCCACAGATAAGTGAGCGTCGGTGGCTGAGCGGTTAGAGTATACGACTCGTAAGCCAGAGGTCCCAGGTTCGAATCCCGCTCCGGCCATGTACCAATGACTGTTTTCTGAGTTATATACATTAGTTGAATACTAACCGATGCTCTTACGGCGAGGAAACCACCGCACATTCAGGCGACTGGATGTGTAACCATGATCCAATCTGGTCAGGTTCCCCTGGTAGCAGGGTCATGGAGGTCAGATGGCGGTTGCTCCACTATAATTACCTGACCTGCCGAATCCTGGATCATGGTCAAGGCGGAGCCCGCGCTCTTGTGCGCGAGAACACAACCGGGACATTAACGCCAAGATGACAGACAGCCAGATACTCACGTCAAACTCATAACAACCCTCACTTTTGTCGGAGGTTAAAAATTACCATCCACCATTCATGTAATTAAATTTCCTATTCATTCAATAGGAATAATCCTTAAAATTAATTAAGAAAGGAAGGGAATTTTCATTTACTTAAAAGTCCATGATGTTCACACCTCAATGGAATACAAAATCGTAATCTGACGCCATTTCCAGTCGAATTTAATATTAAAGCAGAATTTAATATTAATGTTTGTACCCACTCGTATTAATTTCAATTAAATAAACATCTGTCTCTGGACTGTAATCTTAACACAAACTGAATTATGAAACCTTCCAGTGCTTTGATCTGTAAAACAGAGGCTTTACAATAATGCGGAGACTTGGGATCTGTTACTCGTAATATGAAATAAGTAAATTAATCATATTACGAAATACAACAAAATCATCTTGGCGTTAATGTCCCGGTTGTACTCTCGCGCACGAGGGCCCTCGGTTCATTTTGACGAGGATTTTGCGATCAGGTAATTACAGTGGAGCAACTGCCGTCTGACCTCTGTGACCCGGTAGCCTGTCCAGATTAGATCATGGTTACACATTTAGTCGCCTGAATCCGAATCTTTCCTCTCCGTAAGAGCATCGGTTAGTTCAACTAATGTACATAACTCTAAAAAGTGTCATTGATACATGGCCATTGGCCACTGTGGAATTCGAACCCGTACCGGTCTCGGTTACTAGTCGGATATGTTAACCACTCAGCCACCGACGCTCCTCCAAATCGAACAGGATATCTTTTATTTAATGTCATACGGTAAGCAAATAGGCAAGCGGGCCACCTGATAGAAAGTGGTCACCACTGCCTATAGACATTAGCAACACCATGTGTATCGCCAATGCGTTGCCCACCTCTGTAGCACGTTGCTCTGGCAGCAAAACGGGCAAATGCCCCTCTACTGCCAAAGCCACGGTTCCCGAAATCCCCACCCCATGGAGCACTGGAGACCTTACTCACTGGCAGAAACACAATACTATTTAAAAGAGTATTGTTTAGCTGCGGTATTCTGTAAAGTGGAGGTACCTCCCCAGGATACCCCGCTATGCCCTACCTCTCTTAAATGTGATGTAACCTACTGGCAATATATCCGCAAGTACACACCGAACCAAGACGGTATCAGTACTGGTTTGAATTTAATATCAGTTGCTACTAATCTGTTTGCAATCGGCTCAGCGCCGAGCGGAGCTTAGCCTGGGCAAGCTTGGGTCTAGGGCTTAACTAGGTAGCCTAGCATAAGCTAGCGACTATATTCGAGCCAATTCAGGCGTCTGGTATACTTGCGTAGCCTCGCAGTATTGGTATTGGTAATCTATGGCCAAGTAAAGAGAACAGAGACAAAACTGGACTAGCTAACATGCATTATTTATCACAGATATCTACTTTAGAAGCATCTGTAACGGTATTCGACTTCAAATCTCACCATGAACCAATTTTTTTTTTTTTATTTATGTACAGTAGTGTAATACTAACAGATGCTCTTACGGTGGGGGAAAACATCGTGATGAAACCTGCACATTCAGGCGACAAAATGTGTAGCCATAATCCAATCCGGTCAGGTTCCGCTGGTAGTTGGGTCACGGAAGTCAGCTGGCAGTTGCTCCACTGTAATTACCTGCTCTGCCAAATCTTGGAACATGGTCGGGTTTCGCCTTGACCATGTTCCAAGCTTGGAGGCCCCTTAGTCCATGTGCGCGAGAGCACAACCGGGACATTAACGCCAAAATGATTATTTTTGATAATTTTGAAATCCGGCGAGTTTGAAATCCGACAAATAAGGAACCATTCATTTTATTTACTCTACCGGTTACCATGTGGCCCACGTAGCATCCTGGTATAATTTCTACCCCGTTTTCGGATGAGGATTTATAACAAATTGCGTTAAGGTAGCTCACATACACCTCCAAAGATACACACTCATCTCCCCCTCCTTTTTCGTTGGGGACTAAAAGAATATTTACTGACTGCCACAAATATCGCCACTCAACAAACTACTGAGAAGATCCACAGTATCGAAGTAACAGTTCCGAAGTGACTGCAGTCTCAAACAAAATTAAAACTTACTCCTTTGCCAAGAGTTTTTGTTGTATTTTACTTTTCACCTACTTTTAGTTTCTTTTCGCACTAGGTAATGCTGTTAGTCGGTCGCAGGAGTTTGCAATGCAATTTGGTTAGAAAGTTTTGTATGTATTGTCTCTGTTCTGTAATGTTGTTGACAGTTGTTGTAGGTATTGTAGAAATACCGACCGAAATGTGTTAATTATTTTTGTGAGACGATGGGTATGTTATCACAAAACGTTTTTCATTAATCTTAAAATTAATGAAAAACGTTACTAACTTACTTAACACGTGACATTTAAGCGTACTGAACGATTTAGAGTAGAAAGTTAATCAGCTGTTTGCATTCAAGTGTGAATAACCTCTCTGCCAGCCGGCGTGTTATTGATACTGACGTATGTTTTGCCTACTTTTTCACATAAATTTAATCAGATCTCGTGCTTTTGAAATATTTTATTACATAAGACCGACCGGAGGTGTTTGTCAGAACCATAGCAAGTGGAACAATGTGGTCTTTGCCTAGATCTACAGGAAAAGAGCGTGATGTTCTCTATGTCATATATTGCCAACATTTTGAATTTACGGTGAGTAAGGTTTCTAGTGCTCTTCGGTGAGTAAGATTTCCAGTGCTCCATGGGGTGGGGATTTGGGGAACCGTGGCTTTGGCAGTGGAGTGGCATTTGCCTTTTGCTGCCAGAGCAACGTGTAGAGCAAGAGGTAGGCAACGCATTAGCGATACTCTTGGTGTTGCTAATGTCTATAGGCAGTGGTGACCACTTTCCATCAGGTGGCCCGCTTGAATGTTTGCCTACCGTACGACATTAAAAAAAAATACTTTTCTTTATTTTAACCGGCTTAATCAGATGGAAAGTGATCACCGCAGCCTATGGACATCAGCAACACCAGGGGCGCTACCAATGCCTTACCCGCCTCTAAAGAGACCTCTAATATACCTCTTAAACGATCCCATGTCATAGTCCAAAGGAAACACTGTAAGAGCACATATGATGAAACACGTGAGGAGCGAAGCTAGTAAACAAAATATTTCACCTAAAAGATAGAGATTCTAATATAACTATGAGGTGTGAGAATGCGCTACCACTTGAGAAGATCCGCTCGTCTCTTAACAGAGAAACGCTTCATTTTACCCTCAAAAGATACCTTACAAATCTACCTGCAATAAATCCTTGGAAAGGAGACAAAATCTTGCACATTACGTAAGCTCCGAGTCCACAAACTTGCTTTTACTTAAAACTTTACCGTCTGACTGTCTCACGATCTAGACTTTAACTCGACACCATTTTTGTTTAAGTAGCATTTATATTCAGTGCTGTGTACCTATAAAATTGCAGTTTTTACCTAGCTCACAGAGAGAGAGGCCTGTGACTGATGATTGATTGGAATTTAAAATAAATAAATAAATAATCGTGGACTAATGCACACAGCGCCATCCAGCCCCAAAACTAAACAAAGCTTGTACTATGGGTCCTAGATAACTGACAACTACCACCAACCACTAACTGATAACTTTATTCTAGTATACCTATATATACCTACATAGGTACGATTATTTCATGTTTTTGGCTGTTTGTTGGTGTTTAGATAAATGCACAGCGCATTCTCTTGTATCCTGTGGCTCAACACTACCTGCTGTAATATTCCTGTCTCAATCTCTGTAAAGGTTGCCTGGAAGAGATCGCTTGTAGTGATAAGGCCGCCTTTGCTTATATGTGTTCCTTTTTACTGTAACTGATTGATACTGTTATTATTTATGAGCAATAAAGTGTTTACCTACCTATCTATCTATCTATAACTGATATACTACTTAAATACTTTTTTTAATACACATTTTTATTATAAATATACATATTTATTATACATGGAACTTCCACCTGCAACAAAAATTAAAAATTCATCATTTAAATTTCAGCCCGGCCGGGAATCGAACCCGGGACCTCTTGCGCGGCAGACCGGCATGTTGACCATTGAACCACTCAGGTCGTCAATAATTGTTATATAATTCCAAAGGAAACATTATTAATAAGAACATTTAAAACAGTGAGTAGCCTCCCATGCCACTGTCGGTGCCGCGGCGACCAGCATTAACGGTACCCCCCACTCAGCATCTTTAAAATGTGTACTACTCGCTACTCGTAAACAGTGGTAGACCACTGTTGACAGATGTTGACCACTGAACCACTCAGGTCGTCAAAAGGCTTGTTTGAGACACAAAGAGAAAGTTAAAAGGACTAAATGAATACAGAATGCATGAAAGCCGAACAAAAAATAATTGAAAATCCAATTGAAAAAAGAGACGGCGGCAACGTGGTCGGATATATTCCTTTTTTGGCGTTTTGTCTTTGTGCATGCGAGAGATAGGATGTATTTTTTATTTTATATTATACATTCGGAAAACTTAAAGCTATGGCGACTACATTAGATATAAATTTACATATCAAGAATCCTTTTATAATTTTGTTACATATAAGTAGATTAAATCTGTCAACCGACATTGGACGCATTATTATCCCTGTTCCATGTTATTAGAATAAGAATAAGAATCATTTATTGCCTTAAACAAAATATCGTGCCTTACCACTACACCTACACAATAAAAATAACTAATGAAAATGGACCTGGCTCAGCTTATGCTGTTACGGGACGTGCCCATTGAGTAGGCGTTTGAGAAGATAACAAAACAGCTGTCGTTCTAACAGAAATTAATTATTACAAACAAAATATAACATGTAAGGTGCGTAGGTCCATCAATCGCGTCGACTTAAGAAGTTATCTATTCAAGAGTAACGTAGGTGTACGCGAACGAAGTCGCGCCGGGCCCATGTTACAAAGAATGACCTATTACCTACCTAGAATGGCGCCGCCAGCACCATGGCATAGCAAAGCCGCAGGAAAGGGTGGATTGCGCAACGGCCAGCAGATGTGCCGTGCTGTTTAAAATAATATTTATTTTATCTACCATACCATACATATTTTTTATTTATTTTTATGTATTTATTTATTTTTATTTATTTTATTTAGGTAGTATAACGCCCGTGACGTACCCAAACAATTGTCCGTTGTCCGTAATTGTAACTGTAATTGTGTCTTGGTGTGCTATGTGTAATAAATGTATTTTCTTTCTTTCTTTCTATATCTAGAAACAATAGTGCATCTATCAGTGTCTAAAAAGCACAGGTTAAAGGAAGTGCACGCCTCACCGAGTCCATATTACGTGCCGGCGTTCGAGCTATTTCTTATCAAGTTGGTTCAATACCGGTTTATTGAGAATCCTTTATCTTGAGCCATCTATCATAGTCTTTTGTTCGTAGTTTGCAGAAGCTTGAATGGTTTGAAGAATGGGTACGTGAATACCCGAGACAATAGTGAGATATTATTATATACTCTCATAGTATAGTTTAGTTGGTGAACTGGAGATGAGGAATAATGGGAGAGTAATTGAATAAGTACTTTTGCTCTCTGTGAGACTAAAGATGTTCTGGACAACAGCGGCCACTTTTCATCAGATGGACCGAGCATCCAAGTGCCTCACTAGGCAATAAATAAAAATCTGTATATGATGCTACGAGCACAAAGTCTTCAATATACTAGTGTATGGACAAGTTCATTGAACAAAGGAAATTACACCTTGGTACTAAACTGCAATGGAGCACCAACGTCGTCTCAGTGACATTTTGGTCACGTGTGCGAATGGACATTGCTTTACATATTAAAAATACCGAGTTGTGTAATAAACACATGCACTAATTTCGATAAATAGTAACCAAAAAATAATGGAGCATAATTTCCAGCAGTGGACGTCCTATCGCTGAGATGATGATGATGAATTCATGTTCGATAAATCTTTGCCAGTAAACCACTTTTTACTTCTCCGGTACAGGCGGAAAAGTGTAGCAGCGAGCGAATGAAAATATTGTAACACACGTACGAGCTACCTACTTAGTTGTGATTAATTCGAGAGCCATACTAATTGTCTTGAACCTCCTTCAAGGCCAGCTGTTTCTAAACGTGTATGTTCCATCTTTAGCCGCGTCAAAAGAAGAGTAGGCATAGAGAAAATATTTACTAAAGTAATAGAGGAGACACCGCAAATATTTTCTTTGAACCACGCTTTGCGGTCCATGGACAACAGTGGCCGCAGTCAGTTCTGAGACATTGCGCGACGCGGACCAATCTGACAGTAGCTTGGATATTCAAAAAAACGCCATCTTGTGCATTAAAAACTGTACGAACCATTCGAGGGCCAAAAATAAAGAAAATGATAACATTTCATCGGTCATTCTATGACTTAGCAGCCTCCCCGCACCTTTTTTTTTTTTTTTTTTTTTTATACCTCTACGGTGGCAAACAATCTTGCGGCCTGCCTGATGGTAAGCAGTCACCGCAGCCTATGGACGTTTGCAATACCAGGGGCATCACCCACGCGTTACCGACCCCGTAAAAACCTTTTAACCCCTTTCTTGAAGAACTCCATGTTGTACTCTCCAGGGAAAACCTCTCCAGGTAGTTCATTCCACAACCTTAGTGTGCGTGGGAGAAAGTTCCTTTGGAACCGCACAGTTCGCGACCAATTTGGCTCCAAGGTGTGAGGATGAACTCCCTGTCGATGGCGAGCGGTGCGATGAAAGAATGTAGCTGTAGGCATCATGTCAAACAGTTCTTCAGAACAAACACCGTTGTACAAGCGGTAGAACACACAAAGGGAGGCGAAATCCCTCCGCTGACTCAGCGGCTCAATACCACTTGTAAGCATAGTATCATCGACAATTCTCACAGCGCGCTTTTGGATCGAGACACAAGGACTAAGCTGATATGCCGGTGCTCCCGCCCATAGATGAGAGCAATACTCCAGATGGGGTCTGACTTGAGCCTTGTAAAGGAGAAGCCGTTGCCCCGGCGTGAAGTATTGCTTTGATCTATTAAGCACACCCAGCTTTTTAGATGCGAGCTTGACCTTTTCTTCCAAATGACTGCGAAACTGGACGTCGCTGGAGATGTCGACACCTAGGATATGTATGCTCTTAGAGTTGGTAAGCGGTGTATCCTGGAACTGAGGAGCTACAACAAAAGGAGTTTTCTTCGCGGTGAACGCGCATACTTGTGTCTTAGTAGGGTTGAATTGGACTAGATTTAGTCGACCCCAATCGGAGATTCTAGATAAAGTACTCTCGATTTTAGACACAAGTACTTCGCGACTTTCCTCCACTATGGCACGAGGGATATTTTCACGACCTGTATAAAAGGCGTCTCCAGTACTGTCATCCGCATAGCAATGAATGCCGTCAATGGACAGCATATCATTGACATGAAGGAGGAACAGAGTTGGAGACAGCACCTCCCGCACGTAACAGGTTGGTACAATATTTTTGTTTGTGATGGCTGCTCTATTACGTTAGTAAATATTTTCTCTATGAGAGTAGGTAAGTACCAATCAAAGAAACTTGAGAAGTCAAAATGTAAATAAAAGGTTGTTGTAAATGTGTTAAGTAAATACTGAAAGACTTTTACAACAACAAAAAGTGGCTTAATTTTAAAGAAGATATATAATAATAAATATTATTAGTTGTTTTATTTGCAATTAATGAATAGCAATTTTTACTGTTTAGAAATTTAAAAAGTTAGAAAAATGTTATACGCTTATACAATGTTATACCTGGCGACTTGACGAGAATGATAATTGACGTTTATTTCAGTGCCACAAACCGTTGGCCACAACAGTAACTAAGTGTTGCCATTTTGAAAAGTCACGTTAATGCCAACAACAGCGACGCTGTCACCGCGTTTTAGACAAGTTTGTGGCACAATAGACTGCCGCCATTTTATTTACTATGGAAATCTTGAGAGTTAATTGTTCGTGCAAATTAATCTAGATATATAAATCAATGAATGAGCACTTTCATCTAAATGTAAACACATACCTACGTTAATTAATCTTTGAGTACCCACAAATCGTTGTTATGGCGACAAAATGGCCGACAAAATAGGGCTACCCCCGAAATATTTATCTGCGACCTAATCGCATCTACCGCCATATATCTCGGAGGATTCTAGTGGGGGACAAACTGCGGTAACATTTCTGTCGTCCGGGGACAATCAGCTAAATTAATTTACGATATTCGTGTCCATGGGCGCTAGCGCCTTGACAATACGACGTACAATTCGTTGTAGATGTACAGTCGGCATCTGTAACTGTGAGGTATATTTTGTATTTGTGCGTAGTAACTTTTGTTTATAATGGTAAATGTACTGTCGAATAAATGTATATAATGCTATAAAGTACCTTTCAATAAAAATAAGTAGAGCATGAAAATTGTAAGTTTTATAAACAAATTCTTAAACATATTTAAGAATGACGTTTAACGTTTTTTTTGTATGATTTGTTTCATTGTTTAAATATCAGATTAAACGCATTTAAAAATTTGGTGATAGCCACTCTTAATGTATGATTTCTGTGGATAATGCTTATCGTTAGCTCTATAATCAATTTAAACTGACTTGCCTTATTTGGTGAACAAACAATGCCCAAAATCACGACTTGCCGTATCAATCACGCTACGTATATTGTGTATAGATGTCGAGAATTATACAAGAAACATACTATAGAAGTGAATTTAAACGAATACTGTTGCACATTATCCATTTAAATACATAATTTCCTTAAACAAATAAGACAAGTTAGTCTGGACAGATTAAGAATTGCGTTTGTGTTGTACATCGATCAATCCATTATAGGGATAGTGTAACGGTCCTTATGTGCCATAAGTACGTTCCAGTAGATTAGTTATTACCTACATCACTATAGGTGGTATAGGATTTCGAAAAGTATTTGTATGTCGAGTTTAAATGCGCAATGTTCGGGTGACTAAATAATAGCACACAACTTTAATGGCGGGTTTTGTATTGGGGTACATTGTGATCGCTTTAGCAATTTGGAAATACCAAAGAACAAATAAAACAAAGTATCGTTTTAGAAATGCCTTTTCGGGATTTTAACCGACGCCGCTGCGCACATGTGGGCTATTGTCAACAACGGAATTTATTAAGATGTTTTGGAAGCGGCAATTAACTAAGAAACGACGGTGACTTCGTTCCTTCACAGCAAGCATATTGTTCCCTAGTCTCTATTGTAATATTTTTTAGCAAAAATGGTACGCGCATTTGTCTTTAGGGCAGGCGAGACTGTTTCTTTATTTTTACTGCAATTGCTATTAACGTTGCGTCGTTATATTTTTTGTTGCACAAGCGATAGGTAGTCCCGGAAAAAACAAAGAGTGCCGAGAGGCGGACCTTGTCATTCATGGAGAAATTGTGTAACACGTGTTGGTCAAATGGTCAGTTTTCTCACGCTTTAGGATTCGGGGTTGAGGGGCGAAGGGAAGCAAGACGAGAACGACAGTTGGTCAAAGGTCCCGGGACTGGGTGGTTGTTCTTCGGCTAGGGGTCGTTCCTTGATACGAAGAGTGCGCGCGCGCAGGCATCGCGTGGGGTTGTCGAGAGGGTTGTCGAGGGCTGCAGACGGATCAGCGGGTTGTACGAACATTTGCAGTAAGTCTGTTATTTAATTATGTATTTTGGTAGGGCCATCACGTAGTTATACTAAAGAGTGGACGATGAAGATAGGCTTAGTTTTGTGTTAGATACTGAAAGTTGTTTAATCAAATTAAATCGATCACTAGTTATTCTTTTAAAGCCACTGTTTAGAATAATTAAATCCGAAACATCCGTAAAATAAATTCTCAACTTCTAAGTTTATAAAAACTAACTATCACCTAGAATACACATATGGATACAGTTCTGGTAACGTGCAGCGCACAAATTCCGAGACGAAGGTCACCTGTAGCCATAGCAAACATCACTACTCAGGGAACCAAGGCCGGATCGGACGTGGACCACACTCTGTTGAGTAATGTCAGGAAACTGATTTGTGCTCCATGTACTTTTAGACGGTTTAACACCGTGGGTTTGCCACCGGATCTTGGAATGGCTTTGCCTCGTGTCCGCTTAAAAACTTTGTGATTTTTAATGCTTTAATGACATTTAATTCGCGGACATGGAAAATCGAGTTAGTTCGATAGGTGGGCTCAGCCATTAGCGTCCCGACACCAATATTGAAACACACCTATACACCAACACAAACTAGGCTGGAACGGAAGTACGATGAGATGATCGGAATATGTGTGACGGTTTGAGCGAAGTAGACAATAGGTTACTGGTTCGTTTGATGTCAAGGTTTCGCTGGACGCATGAGCAGGACATGCGGTCCATATGCTCGTGTTTGGCCTGGGTGAAGGTTGGCAGGGAGCCCAGAGTTATCCTATCGATTAGGCTATTTCCGAGACCTAAAGTGTCCCTACTTCATAACTCATTAGGGTCAGGTCTGTGTTAGGTGATTTCACAACCATAGGGATTAGGAGTGGCCACGAAGAAAGAAGATGTTAACGCTCGGATGCCGCGACGTGCGTCGATCGCCCGCCATTCGTCGCCCGACGAACAGATACGATGAAGATCAGTTCTAGAGCTAAGTTGCATGTTTTAAATTTATATCTGCTTGTTTTATCTACTCGTACAAATTTAAATTGTCTTTTACTTCATGTGCGGAATTGATGTTTTATTTGACTCGCGATTTTACACGATGCATTCCTTTGACGAGCCTAAGTATGTTTTCAATTGTTTCACGGATAATTTAGACTTTACATCGTGCGCGGTTTTTAATATGTTTATCTTGTTTGCGGATTTGTTCTCCCGCTAGTTGTACGGTTTACTTTTCCATTTGGTGATTCTATATAACGCATTTCCTTTAAATGAGTTTTCCATTAATTTAGCGATATTTTATAAACTTAAAGGTGTTGTTTAAACACACGATTTTATCAAACACACACAACGTAAAGCTAGACGATCACGATGTACGGCCAATGTATTTTATGTGTAAGTTACACGTCTTATAGCTAGAGACATATCTGTCTTGTAAGTAAGTGGTTTAGTATTTAAGGTCAGGGGTAGGGGTGTTACAATAGGTCTTAGCTTTTTAACTCCCGACGAAAAGAGTAGCTCTGTGTATGTTTCTGGAAAAGTGTGTCTGTCTGTGGCATCGTAGCTTCGGATCGACTGATTTCGATGCGGTTTTTTGTTTGATAGCTAGTTTACTCAAATTCTAAAGAAGTAAACTTCGTTTTATTAAAATCGGTTCAGAAGTTAGGAAAATATTTTAGTGTATGTTGACTCGGACGGAGGTCATCCGACTTTTTCTGTCAGAAACGTACATAACATACCGCTATTTCACAGTAACTTAACTTAACTTTTTTTTTATGTTATACGGCAGACAAACAGGCAAGCGGGCCACCTGATGGAAAGTGGTCACCGCCGCCTATTGGACATCAGCAACACCAGGGGAGTCACCAATGCGTTGCCCGCCTCTGAAGAGACCTCTAATATACCTCTTGAACGATCCCATGTCATAGTCCAAAGGAAACACTGTGGCTGGGAGCTCATTCCACACCATCCGAATCGTACGAGCGAGAAACGTTCTTTCGAACCTTCGTGAGATTAAGTTGACATAGGTTCCCTTTCCGAGCCATTCATCTTTGTGCCCACAGCTTACATCGACCTTTGCAAGGTCACGCGTCCATTTCGGGGGCGGCTTACACTGCGCTTGTACGTGATCGCTACTCGTCTTTCCAACCCATCGGGCTTTGGTGCTGCGAGCTAGCCTGCGCATTGCTACTTTGAAATTCTAAAAGCTATGTCTGACTTCTAAGACAGTATAAAGAGCGTATCTTGGCCATTTATACTCGGAATTGAGACAAATGAACGTTTTTTATGTGACGTAAATCGATAGATAGCACAGCATTAACGCGCAAACTGAAAGCGTTTTTATAATAAATCGTTTATTACTGACTGTACAGCACAACACAGCATGTAAATCGTGCAAAAAAGTCTACAATACGCTTGTAAATAGCCTGCTTGAAAACAGCTTGTTAACATGAAAACACAAAGCTAATGTGGATATGATTTCATTTCTCTCTCGATCCAGGCGAATTAGGACACAAACAAAAAATTGTATCAAGTTCAGAATAACTTTTCACATCCACAAAGTTTCAGGTTTTTTGTAATCTCCGCGTTGACATTGTTTGCATGTGTTGAATACTTGTTATAGAACTTTATTATTATGTGTTTTTCTATACACGGACACTAGATGTTACTAATGTATTTTTACATCGCGGTAATAACGTGGTTGTTGTAAACTTAATTCATTAACCCAACAACTCTCAAAAGAGGCCACAGGGCAAGAAATAAAACTCAAATTATCTTCAGTTTGTTCTTCTTTGATTAGCCAAGTGATACTTGTTCAGCTTGTGAGATGTAACCGAATCCATGCCAAACATGTGAAGGGCGCATTTTGGCCAATTCTTTTAAGATAAGTATAACCTAAGGGTCTTCAAATCAAGAGGAAATAGGTATCTTATAGGCCCGCTACACCTTCGATCTTATCGTCGCTTACCATCAGATAAGTTGAACTCAAATGCAAGCCTATAAATAACAAAAAAAATTCTGCTACGGATCAATTCATTTGACTGACTGATAAGACTAATTTTGAACTTTCTAATGAACAGGGCCATAAATTGAATCATGCTTGTACGAAATAGCGATATGGCGTACACCCCGCACAGTAAGTATATTCGATACATTCTATACGCACAGTAGCAACGTTTAAGGACCCATATCACGCAGTCTGTACAGCACAGAGCGTATTGAATTTTGGTCACGTAAAATCTTTGTATTTTCTCTCTTGGGCCGGTTGCTCTCAAACTGTTAGGAAGAGAGGTATCGAAATGAAAATTGTGTGCACGGTAAATAGCTTACCAAGCCAAAAAGATATCAGTTTCCTCGTAATGGAAGAGTGTATCTTTACACTCTTGCATTACGAGGAAACTCCCTCCACTCTTCCACTCTTGTGAGTAGTGTGAGAGTGTAAGTATGTGGGTGAAATCCTCCTACCAAGTTAAATTACCTACTATCAAGGGGCGCTAATCGACTCTGTTCAATCAGTCTCATGGTCTCTTGGGGAACACTAAGGTGAGCTCCCTGGAGAGTATCTACAATTTGGAGTTCTTTAAGAAGCTGGTGAAAAGGTTTTTACGGGGTCGGTAGCACTTGTTACCTGTGTGAGTGATACACCTGGTAACATAAATGCAGAACCGCAGGTGTGTTGTCACTGTGAGCACTAATATGAAATGTCTGATGCCTGTAATTGCGCTGGCTACCTTATCCTTCAAACCGGAACGCAACAATGTTGCTTAGCGTGGAAAATAGATAAGGCGGAACCCATGCGGGTTCCACCAGAAAAACTTATAAAATAAATTGTATGAAAATAATGTATCCCAAGGAAAAAACTGCTTGAATATTCAATGTAATTATGAAACTGCATCGTGTCTCGAGTTTTATATAAAAACTTGTTGTCTCCAAGAAAAATAACGGAAAGCTTTTTATTCAGGGGTATAATGACCTCCAGTTTGACATCCGCCTACCTCAGTGTCTCTTATTTGAGGTGGCGCGGGAAGAAGTTAATTCCGAATACGTTGGAAACATTTTTTTCCACGCAAGCTGATTTGTAACTTTCATTGACAATTTGTCGAATAATAAGCCGGCAGATGTCGGAAAATTCCGACGAAAATGTCACTAACACAATCAAAGTAAAAACCCTCACGATTAAATTGACTTCTTAATAAAAATAACGCTGCATCCACATAGTAAAATACACGCCGCCGGCGGGCTGGCTAGGGCCGGGCGCGCTGTGTACATGATTCGCCTAGGCGGTTATGTGCGTGGCGTGTATCGGTGCCCGGTTTCTCGTCGGTGTGGGCGCTCGTGCGCGCTGATATGTCTGCATGCGTCGCCCCCTACCTGGATGAGGTCGCTTAACTTTCCCTTTGCTTTCCATTAGATTTTTTACGTTTGAATAGAGATTAATTAACGTAATTCTAATTCAATAAATACTTTTTCATTTTCATTTACACTGACGAGCAAACATAACTAGCTCACTTATGTCATAATCTTGACGATAGTGTCTCGGTTGCGCTCTCGCGCACGAGGGCTCAGGGTCAGCCTTGACCATGATCCAGGATTTGGCATATCAGATAGGTAATTACAGTGGAGCGACAACCATCTGACCTCCTTGACCCTGCTACCAGGGGAACCTGACCAAATTGAATCATGGTTACAGATTAATTCGCCTGAATGTGCAAGTTTCATCACGATGTTTTTCCTCACCTCATTAGCTCACTTACATAACCGACAATATTACCAAAACAACTCATGACAGCTCCATGAAGTCAAAGGAACATGGGAGTGTATTTCATCAAAGTAAAAAGGGTTTTATGTGGAGCGTTGGTAGCTGAGCGGTTAAGGTATCCGACTCGTAAGTGAGAGGTTCCGTGTTTAAATCCCGCTGCGACCATGACTCTTTTCTGAGTTATGTATATTAGTTTCTAACCGATGCTTTTACGGCGAGGGAAAACATCGTGATGAATATGTAACCATGATCCACTCTGGTATATTCCACTGGTAGCAGGGTCACCGAGGTCGGATGGCAGTCGCTTCACTGTAATTATCTGATCTTTCAAATTCTGGATCATGGTCAAGGTGGACCCCGAGCCTGGCGCGAGAGCACAACCGGGACATTAACGCCAATATGTTTTTTGTACACTTCTCATGTGGGATTCGAACCCGTCTCGCCCGTTGACAAGACTGACACACTCGCCAGTGAGCCACCACGGCTATCACCGCAAATCGTCGCTATCTACCGTGTACAGGCGGTTTCGGTCGATAGGACAGCTGATACCACAGAACTGTGTTGTGGTACAAGTATGGTTTAAGTGGAAATTGGTTTTAGCTGTATTTTCCCGTATTTTTTGTTGAGGGTGACTTGGGAGTTTACTAGGTATACATGTTTTCTACTGTTGAATTTTCGTCTGTCCAATATGTAATTTTTTTACATATCATGTTAGATAAGTATAATTTATGTTGGCGTCAGTAATTATTTTGCTAATTTTTTATTTGTGTATAATTTTTTTTATTTAATTCGTTTTTAATATCTTTAACTGCTAAAAATAAGTAGGTACGTATTAATTGATACCATATTAGATATCATTATTTCTTCTGAATTGTTACGATATACATATACTGATAAAAAAAAGTTGGCTGCTTTCATAAAAGTTATAATAGTTGCTGAAATTTTTTATTTTAAAATACACATAAATTATTTACAGTTACAGTACAAATATATCAATATACATATACCTATCACTACATATCATCATCACAGCCCGCAACAGTCCACTGCAGGACTTAGGGCCTCTCCCACGAAAGTGGAGGTTATTGCCATAATCTCCACGCTTGGCAGGCGGGTTGGAGATCGCAGAGTTTAAGTATAACAGTGGAAAATGCTTCTGCCCATTTTCCAGACTACGGAGACTCTTACATCTCTACATATACCTATTCTTTTAAATTTTTTAAATGCATGATTTTAAAATTTAAAGGTTAAGACACACAACTCCACAACACCGAAGACATTCTACCACACCAGCTACGCAATTCCATAAATCAGTTTTCACCTCTTCGCATCGTCATACCTCACTCATTGCCACACGAAAAGACAGGGACAGGTAGAACGAACGGTGTTGCAACTAACTGTCAGTAAAATCGTAACACGTTAGTGGCTTGTACAGCAGATTGCATGAGAGGTTTAGCCAAATTGTCAATTTGGTCGGAGAGAGTGCTCCTCCCTGTTCGATATGTACAGGGTGTGCTTTTCATCTGTAGTCACAAACGTTACTTGACTAAGAGCCGATTTTTCAATCCTCAGATAAAACATCAGTCTGATAAGTTATTGAGCGACTAAAATAAAATGGTATCATTTCTTCATATATAAGTAAAGGATTACAGATTGTTTTAATTTGGCAGCATATTACTTTATCGGGCAGATAAATTTTAACTGAGGATTGAAAAATCGGCCCTAAGTAAAGTAGCGTCATTATCTAGGCGCTAATGTCCGGTTTTACTCTTATGTAAGGGGGCTTGGGATCCGCCTTGACCATGATCCAGGATTTTGGAGTTCAGATAATTACAGTGGAGCGAATGCCATATGACTGATAAGAAAACTCTTTTTTAAATGATATCTTGAAACCTCTCTATGGCTAACTCAGTGGGCAACTGAATTTGGCTTTTGTTAATTCTACACTACGTCATCTACTTTGACCACTGGCCATAGCGAACACCAAATTAGAAATAGGGTACGATTAACAAATCAGACTACGGAAAATTGAGTAATAAAAACATATTGTATTTCCAATCGAAGAATGAAAATATCATTCATCAGTTAGAAGTACAATATGGACTGAAGTTTTCGTGCAGGTGTTTTATTTTATAAAGACAATAAGTCTGTATCTATTAAAAAATAAAAACCTCCATAGTCTCTGCCTACCCCACTTGTGGGACAGAGGCGTGAGCTTTATGTAACAGTAGTTGCAGTATAACTATTGTTTGGTATTCCATGATGATTTTTCTCTTTTAAATATATAGTTCGTTTGCATTTTTGAAATGCAGAAATGATGTACATTTATTAAATTCAGAGACGGAGAATAATTAAAAAGATATTAAATTGAAGTTGTGTACATTATCTTACATTCAAACAAAATATTTTACAATAATATATTACGTTGTAATATTTTTTTAAATAATAATGAATTTCTAAAAACCCATTCAAAGGGTACTTTCTGACCCACCCTGTACCGAAACCGAGCTACGACCAGTCTATTTACATAACGAGCGCCATGCAGCCGGCCGGAGGTATTCGCCGCTGTAAAATGTATGTGGCTACGCGGCGCGAATTACCAGACTATTTACAACTGTCACACAGTGTTATGGGACTTTATACCTGTAACGGTACCGCCTAACTCCAATCGCATGATACCATTAATCAGGAATTACGTCACAACATGCATTTTGGAAAGGCCCGTACCGTTCCTGAAACGCTCGCCACGAGAACAGTTTTCAATTTCGTTTTCAGGATGAAATATTCAATGTTTTAATGCACGACGCTGATGTTTTGTAGCACACCATCGGGAGAAATTGATAAATAACACCCACGACGTAAAGGGTTTAATACGTTTTAGGATTGAAGCTCTAGTATAATATTTGAGACGGCGAGCGAAGTCATGCAGGCGTGCGGACGTTTTTGACCACCCGTTTAGTTCCGTGCGATTGCAGCGCCACTGGAGATGCGTTTACATGGCCTGCTATAGTTCGCTATTTTTGAACCGTTCGCTTTCGGTGTTGTTAATGTTTTTTTTTTATAATAGACTAGCCAGGCATTTGGCCGCCATCTCATGGTAAGTGACGATGCCGCCGAAGATGGAACATACCTGTCTAGGTAAGGCTTTTCACTCTAGCCTTAAAGGGGTCCAATGTAGTGGGTGATTTTCAGACTGCCGATTAAACATATAGCGTTTATTTTTATTTATTTAAAAACTTTATTGCACAAATTACAGCAATTGGCGGACTTAAAGCCATTGAGGCTTTGTCTAACAGTCAACCAGCAGACCATGCAGAGAGTGATTAAGTAGGTGCTAACAGGACAACATTGACTTAAGTGAAAAAAAAAATATAAGATTAAATTAAATTGAATACTATAAATACAATTACTATTTAAAAAAAATACAATAAACATATACCTATTATATATACATTCACTAGATACAAAATGTGATAATGACTACGCCAAGCTCATCACTCATTGCCTACGACCTCTTACTCAGAATAAAATCTTTCAGTAGTTTTTTAAACATGAACCGATTTTGCGCCTTTCGTACGTCCTCAGGTATGTCATTCCAATAACGATGCGTTCCGGCTCTGCCTGGCATTGTCGAGCACAGTTCGGTCGTGGTTGGCGAGGGATACGTTATCTACGGCGATAGGGCGGTCAGCGTGTCACTGTGTCTTTCCTTCCTACTTTCCTACCCCCCTCCTTTTTGACGATTGAAAGCGATATTTAATGTCCTAATCAATAAATAAATTTTGAATTTTGAAACATGATATGGGATTGTTCAAAAGGCCATCAGGTGGCCCACTTGTCTGTTTGTCTGCCGTATATCATAAAAAAATTGTTCAAATAGTTATAATACATATATGGCGTTGATTACACACGATACTCAAAAATCCCTCCACCCTCCGTCCCCCCGTACCATGCGTAGTCACTAAGCACCGAACGTCGCCGACGATCAGGTCGGAGCAGGTCGGAGCTGGTATGGCACAAAGTATAGAGCCTGCCTGCGCCGACGACCTGCGCGGGCCGGTTTCAATAAGCGCTGGTAGATCGGCACTGGTAGCCAGCTTCCTACGTGAATACGCCCTAATGCATTTCCCGTGTTAAAAAAAAGGATACAAAGAGTGTGGGGTGGGTGCAATGTAATTCACCAGGCATCTTACCGAGATCTCGCCAGCTGCTGCATTTTGCGAAACATCACACAGATAAAACCAGACAGAATTGCACAAGGATAGTTAGTTTCTAATTTATTCCATTACAATGTAAATTCTTAATCTAGTTGTTTCTTGTACTACATTTGAATTTATTTAAATAGCTTGATTGTAAAAACCTCTCGGTGTCTCTCGGTCAAAAGCTCAGAACTAATTTGTAAGTGGTCACAGCGATCGTTGTAATGATTTCAGTAATCGTATTCGTTACATTTAAATGAACTAGAAAAGTTTATAACAGTTTTTATGTAATTTTCATTAGATAAAATTCCGATTCGGACTGAAAGGTCAAGGCACACCATTGTCACACTACCTAACGAACTAAAGACTGAGACTAGTTTAAACAAATTTAAAAGAAAACTGAAAGCGCTACTACTTGACAAAAACTGCTACTCGATTGACGAGTTTCTGAGATAATATGTAGTCGGAACAAATGTTGTACCACTTCTCATTAAGAATTAAGTATTATTGTTGATCTTGACTTGTGTTTGTTATCTTAACATTGACATGTAACATTTTTATTTTATTTTAATATTATTGTGTACCTATAGGACATTAATGAATATTCGCACACAGTGTAACTGTTACTGAATAAATGAATAATAATGTATAATGCACAATTCCGCCATCGCACCAACCCGCCGCGGGTTGGGTATGAGCTCCCAGGTACAGTGTTTCTTTTGTACTATGATATAGCCGCATCGTCACTTACCAACAGGTGAGATGGTGGTCAAATGCCTGTCTTGTATAATATAAAAAATAGGATAGTTCAAGAGGTATATAAGAGGTAGACACCTCAATATACCTCTTGAGACCTGAAGAGTTAGAGGCGGGCAACACATTGGTACATGGTGTTGCTGATGTCTATAGGCGGGTGACCACTTTCCAACAGGTGGCCCGCTTGCCTGTTTATAAAAAGTTTAAATCCTTTACGAAATCTCAGTGAAAAGCACATGAGAACAGCTAGGTACTGAAGGTAGCATATCTACCTACCCAAAACTAGTTAAAAGGGAGCTAACATTGTTATACGCGTCTATAGAGACGCTAGCCCATCTTATAATGGTTTTGGGTAGGTCGATAGGCTGTTGACTGTACCAGCAAGAAAACATAGGGGATTTAATGGTTACCACATAACACTGCTTGCTTTATTAGTGTGTTACTTTTCAGCCGATAAAGCGATAACTACTTTTAAGCGAATAGGATGGAGTTTTCAGCGGGCTTGTGCCTGAAAATAGGTCAAAATCGAAATTATTGCCAACTAACTTTGAACGGTTCAGGACCCGTTCCCGCGGGAACGACATAGAATTCCGGGATATATAGCTGTGCTATTCTGGTCTGGGCTACATTACTGGCTTTCATAGAATAAATAATATAGTCCCAAAGCTTGTGTTATGGGTGCTAGATATCTAATGAACTAACTATATACTTTTATTTTATTTATTAGTTCATTTTTGACATATACTTTAAATACATACTTATTATCCATATAACACCCAGACCCGTAACAGAAATTGAAACTTATCATTTCAATTTCTGCTTGGCTTGAATTAAACCCGGAATCTCTGCGCGGCAGACCGGCATTTAACCAACAAGCTAATCTCGCCCTGAGTGCATTAAAAATTCGTACATTTTGTATGTAATATAAATTCTTACATTTTGCGTGAATCCCTACCAATGCGCTTATTACTCGTACATTTGGCTAAATTCAAAAGCGGAAAGCGTGAGAGCAAATGAAAATGGAAGTAATGCTTATAAAATAAGGTCCACTTTTGTATCACGCCTTATGAAAAGCATATACGCCTTACAAAACAATATAAGTGATACAAAAATGGACCTTATTCTATGAGCAGTACATTTCACTTTGACTCACGCATTTTGCTTATTCTTGGCTCTAAGTCTAGGGAAATCGGGCAGGGATACAAGCTTGTGTACACCGAGTCGACAGAAGGGAGGAATAGGGTCGCTATTGTGGTGTGCGACGAATTCCGGAACGGCATCTTGGAGGTGAACAGAGTAAGCGATCGGCTAATGCTCATCAAGGCACTGATAGAAGGGTCAACTTATAACCTCATCAGCGCCTATGCTCCTCAGTCCTGTTGTGCCATACCGAAAATACTGCCTTCTGGAATACCTTCGAGGACACCTTGTATACCATCCTCCGAACAGATTGTGGTTGGTGCGGACCTCAACGGCCATGTGGGCCCGAGAAGCGAGGATTTCGGTCGGGTGCACGGGGGCTTTGGCTACGGCCAGCGAAATAGTGCGGGAGAAGAAATTCTTCGAACCTCAATGGCCGCCGACTTAGCCGTGGTTAATACCTTCTTCCAAAAGAGACACGAACACCTCATCACTTATAAGAGTGGCCCGCACCAATCACAGATTGACTATCTGCTGATCCGAAGACGTGACATTGGCCATGTATCACAGTGCAAGATCATTCAGGGCGAAAGCCTCACTGCACAGCACCGAGTCCTTGTTATGTCCGAGTAAGTAGTAGACGGCCTACTGCAGAACGTTGCAAGCCGTCTATTAAGTGGTAGACTCTAAAAAGCAAGGGCCAGGAGTTCATGTAGGCAGCCGAATCTCTGCAGTTTGGGCCAAATGGCGGGAACTCACGGCAGTCACCTGTGACCCTAAAATCCCTGTAAAGCTCAAAGGGTTTATATAGTAGAGTACAATTAGACCGGTGATGCTCTATGGATGTAAGACATGGCCAGCGTTGACGAAACACGTTCGCGAACTCCGCACCAACTAAATGAAAATGCTGCGGTGGATGTGCGGAGTTACGTAAGTAACGAGTACATCCGTGGCAGCCTTGGCGTGAAGGATATCGCAGATACGATCGAGGAAGCTCGTTTGCGCTGGTTTGGTCACGTGTTGCGTAAGCTTCAGGGATACGTGGGAAATAGGTGCCTGAATCTGGACGTATCAGGAAAGAGTCCTCGTGGGCGACCCAAGAAGCGATGGATTGACATCGCTGAGTCGAATGCGAGAGCCAACGGCTTACGACGAGAGGATGCCGAAGACCGGGCGAAGTGGAGAAGATTAAGAAGGAAAGTGGACCCTGGCAGAGGCCAGGATAAGCGCTAGGACGATGACGATGATGATTTCGCTTACCTTTCTGAATTAAGTCGACTGAATTTAGCCTGGTGTAATGAGCGCATAAGTTAGGTTACATTTGTGAACCATACCCACTCTCATGTCACATGAACCATAGATACTATAATGAGATCATTATACGGGATGTTCCAAGAACGCGTAGAGGTGCTATACTCACTAATGCAACGCAACTACAGGGTGCTCGAGTGGCTTCCAAGTGGCATTGTGCCAGTTGGGTCTTTAGGGTTCAGTAGGAGGAGAGTGGAAACTAAGAACGAACCCTGTCTCTAGGTACGGTCGCGCTCATAAGTGCATTATCACCTTGAAATTCATATTCCTGTGCAGCTGTTAAAAGGTTTTATAGCATGAGACATACTGTTCGTAAGGGAATTAAGTAGAAAATATTTTCAATTAAAAATAATATCAACGTCGCTTGTAGTTTTTTATTACAATTCTAAATCGCTTTTTTCCTTATACAGGTAACATTTTTTTTTTGGTTTTGTTTTGTGTCCCGATTGTGCTCTCACGTGCGAGGGCCAGGGTCCTCCTTGACCATGATCCAGGGTTTTTCAGATTAGTAAATTACAGTGGAGCGACTGCCATCTGACCTCCGTGATCCTGCTACGAAGAGAACCTGACCAGATTGAATCGTGGATGCACATTCAGTCGCCTGAATATACAGGTTTCATCACGATGTTTTCCCTCGCCCTCTGAGCATTAGTTAGTGGACCGTCCGTCCATGTGCCTCCCTAGGTAATAAAAAACATACCAAACATACTTTAGTCCACGAGAACAAAGACGCAGACACAGCTAGTACCTAATAAAAAAAGCGAATCGGACTAGTCCAAGGTATCGAATTTATTAATCATTCTACGCGTCATACAATCTAGCATCGAAATCTGGTTGTTTTCTTAAGAATTGTTGTTGGTAAAAACTGTTATAAATAATATACTGTTATAATATATTGCAAACGCAGCATGACGTTGTCCACCAACGTCATAGTCAGTTTTTGTTCGGACTTCGCGTACGGTCATTGTACCCAATCATTTTTTTTAATCAAAATTAAAAACAAGTTAATTATATTCAAACAGTTTTTCTTTAAACTCTTATAACGAACCCCGTAACAGAACCCTACATACAAATTCGAATCACGCTTGGCCGTACTTTTTTTATAAATGCGGGAAGTTTTGAGTTTGTTTCCAAAGTGGATTTGTTAGTTGCGTCCGGGTACGGTGCTGGGTATACCAAGTTTGTTAACTGTCTTCAACGATTTTTGCGAAGCGTCCTGTGGTGAGGGAGTGTACTTTGTGTTCTATAAAGCCATTTTGGCAGCTGCAGAATATATTATAAAGGTTAGGTATTGCCGTAACAAATCGATTTGCTAAGCCATATGAAAATAATAAATACCCAACAATCTTAAAAAGTGTACTAAAAATCTCTCGAAACTGCCTCTTTCGCTGAGTGTCGGGCATTGGGGTACCCACGGGTGGCCCATGGCCACCTCTTTTCAGTGCAGTGACTTGTATTTGCTTTTTTACTATGAACATTGTCCAAATTACATCTATTTTTATATGCATCGATTGTTGTAGACAAATTAAAAAAATACACGCAAGATCACGTGTATCACGTGTGAGTTGTGAGTGGCACTGAATAAAAATGCGCGGGAGCGCGCGATTCGTTCATTCACTACAGTGCCCTGCCCCAGCTACCTCACCTACCCTCGACGCAAATTCAAGGTAAAAACAGCGATATACGCTAAACAATGACACTAGACAAACCAATAGTTTTGCAGTTATTGTGATAAGACCATATAGACCTTTTCGTTACGGTCAGTTTTCTGACTGGCTGTGTCACTCAGCGTGACTTTAAAGACATTTTACGTCAAAAGGTACGATAGGTTTTTTACATTGGTTATGTGAAAATTTCAACATCATCATCAATATCCCATAAGTCTCGTACTTGACTTGAGCCTCCTCCATATTACTGGAGGCTTTTGCCATAATCTCCACGCTTGGTAGACGAGTTAAGTTGGGAAGCACTCAACATCAAAAGCTAGCCTATGTTCTAGTATATTGTGATCCTAGCTGATTTATCTCCAAGATATATAAATTAATTTATAAATAAATAACTTGTAATTATAAATAATAATTTATAACTGAATATTCGTGGACAAAATCACACAGCGCCATCTAGCCCCAAACTAAGCAAAGCTTGTACTATGGGTGCTAGATAACTGATATATTGCTTAAATACTTTTAAATACATACTTATTACACATAGAACACCCAGACCCGAAACAGAAAATGAAATTCATCATTTCATTTGCATGGCAGACCGGCACGGCATACATAAGCATAAGTCATATTCATCATTACGAATCATATTCTTGTGAACTTCTTTGATAGAATTTATAGGGATAAATATGTAATTTAATTTTTTTTTAAAAGATATTCTTTGGCCAAGGATTAGCTTTCGAAGCCTGAGGGGCTAATAATTGTAAATCCTTCAGCAAATAAATTCGGCTACATCATCATCACAGCCCATAACAGTCCACTGCAGGTCTTAGGACCTCTCCCACGAAAGGGGAGGCTATTGCCATAATCTATTGCCATAGTAAGAGAGGTAGGGCATAGCGGGGTATCTCGTTCGAATTGGAGCCGCCCGACTGGGGAAGTACCTCCACTTTACAGAATATCGCAGCTAAATAATACTCTTTTCAATAGTATTGTGTTTCTGCCGGTGAGTAAGGTTTCCAGTGCTCCATGGGGTGGGGATATGGTGAACCGTGGCTTTGGCAGTAGAGTGGCATTTGCCTTTTGCTGCCAGTGCTACGTGTTATAGAGGTAGGCAACGCATTAGCGATACTCTTGGTGTTGCTAATGTCTATAGGCAGTGGTGACCACTTTCCATCAGGTGGCCCGCTTGCCTGTTTGCCTAACGTATGACATAAAAAAAAAAAAAAAAAAAAAAATCTCCACGCTTGGCAGGCGGGTTGGAGATCGCAGTGTTATAAATATAACAACGGAAAACGCTGTTGCCTATTTTCCAGCCTACGGAGACTCTTAGATAGTTTGCCTCCAAAACGTCAGTCGCCTTCTACGACACCCACGAGTGTGAGTCATCATCCTCTTGGCGTTAATGTCCCGGTTGTGCTCTCGCGCAAAGGGGTCTGGAGTTAGTAATGACCATGATCCAGGATTTGGCAGATCAGATAATTACAGTGGCGCGACTACCATCTGACCTCCATGACCCTGCTACTATGGGAACTTGACCTGATTAGATCATGGTTACACATTCAGTAGCCTAAATATTCAGGTTTCATCACAATGTTTTCTCCCCTAAGAGCATCGGTTAGCATTCAATTAATGTGTATATCCCAGAAAAGAGTCCACAGCGGGATTCCAACCCGGTACCTCTCGCTTACGAGTCGGATACCTCAACCACTCGGCCACCGACGCTCCTTAAAGGACCTACCTATTTAAACACGATAAAACTCAAGCCCACCACACTTCTAAAGCTATTTTCTGACAATATCTCCACTTTCATTTATTTCAAACGAAACGCCCCGCTCTCTATGCAGTTATAACAAGACAGGTCCATCAGCCAGCGGAATGACAAGTCGGAAAATTCTGGAATATTCCGGATTTTTCCGGTCTCTGTTTTCGCTGCCCCATTCAACCGACGGACGGCAACTGCCACATTTACATATAGATAGCGAAACTATGGCTTGCGAATGGGTTAAAAAGTTACACTCCTTTTAAGTTGACCTTTTATGGAAAGGGGAAGCTTTTTTTTCAGTGTTGAATCTAGAATCGAGTGTTGAATAGAATTTGTTCTGCTGTAAGTTAATATTCCTGTTTCTTTGTACCCAAAACATAAACTTAGGTATACCACACTAAGTTTGTGGAATGAACTACCTGGAGAGCTTTTCCCTGGATAGTACAACATGGAGTTCTTCAAGAAAGGGGTGAAAAGATTTTGACGGGGTCGGTGACGCGTGGGTGATGCCCCTGGTATTGCAGAAGTCCATAGGCTACGGTGACTGCTTACCGTCAGGTAGGCCGTAAGCTTGTATGCCACCCTCGTATTTAAAAAAATACTATTATTTACGCGAAATCACAAAGGGACCCTGGAGAACTTAAATCAGTTACACACACACGCCCGCATTCTTGTTCTAAGCTCAGATTTTTCATCCATTTTTATTTACAATTATTTGATTTGATAATGATTTGTTACTCACCTCAGATTCGCTGACGACATCGTAGTCATGGCTGAAAACCTGGAAGATTTAGGCAAAATGATCGATGACCTCTTTAGTGCTTCTCAACAAGTAGATCTTAAAATGATCATGGACAAGACAACCTTTATGTCAAATGTCCATGTTGTGCCTACTCCGATAACAGTTGGAGGCACTCCACTTGAAGTTGTTGACGACTATACATACCTAGGACAAATAGTCCAGCTAGATAGGTCAAATTCCGAGAAAGAGTTCAATCGACGAATTCAAGTCGATTGGGCAGCGTTTGGGAAGGTACGCCATATATTTTAGTCCCAATTACCGCTTTGTCTCAAGACGGAGGTGTATGACCAATGTGTGTTGCCAGTGATGACCTACGAAACAGAAACGTAGCCGCTCACTGTGGGCCTTATAAGAAAGCTCACTGTTACCCAAAGGGCAATGGAAAGGGTCTCGTTGAGTTCTCGAATGGCGACCACGAACCGGAAGACGCAGTGTGGGTAGGCCTCCAACAAGGTGGACCGATGACCTGATAAAGATCATAAGTACCAGCTGGATGCGGAAGGCACAGTTCCGGCTTTTGTGAAGATCTCTGGGGAGGCCTATGCCCAGCAGTGGGCGTCTTTCGGCTGATATAATGATGATGATAACAGACAATGAAATTGTTATATTGCCACCCACTGTATAGTTTGCTAAATATAAATTAATCCTCAGATAAGAATAATAAATATTCATTCATTCTGTATTAATTTAGTCCTTTTAACCTTCGCTTTGTGTCTCAAACAAGCCTTTTAAATACCCATCAATTCTCAGTCACAGGCAGAGGCTGTTAGTGAAACAAAAAATACGAGTGTATGAGCATGGTAAAAACTGGAATTTCAGGACACTGAATGTAAATGGTACCTATGTACAATCTATACTAATACTATAAAGAGGAAATGTTTGATTTTTTGTTTGTTTGTTTGTTTGTTTGTTTGTATTAAATAGGCTTCGAAACTACTGGACCTATTTCAAAAAATCTTTTACCGTTGGGAAGCTACACTATCCCCGGGTGACATAGGCTATATTATATTTTCTAAAAAATTACGGATCATTAATAAAACTCCAATAATGTAACCATAGGTGTAAAAGAATACCCAAAAAATTCCTTACATCGCGTGTGCTGCGAAAAATTGATGATAGAACAAAATAATGTACTACGACTTTGCAGAACACATCATTATCTACAAAAAGTGTCGCGACAGTATATGTCTAACTATTATAGTTATGTCACATTAAGTGTTCTTTTATTTTCAAAATTTAATTGAAATAACGCCGCTAAAAACGCTATTTATTGGTACCTTGGTATTAATCCTTATCGAAATCAATTACTTCATATTCACGACTGCTTCAATACCTTTATATAACTTTATGAATGATTTAATTCAGACATTCCATTCGAATGATATCACGAGTTTAAAAATGTGAATATTCGAAAAAAGTCGCGTGTTCGCCGCTCAGTCCGCTCGGCTATCTAGGCAGCACGGGGTACGGGAGGGGAGTCAATGTCAAGAAATAAAGAGCCGCGCGGCTCACTCGCGCGGTCGGCTTCCTACGCAGCGGTCGTGTGCGGAATCGAATAATTTTCGCTTTAAAGTAACCCAACCCGCAGTGCTACCCGTGCGAAACCGGGGCGGCTGCTAGTAAATAATAAAAGAATATGCATTAAATCACTTTTTGTACACTAGTTCCACTTTATTATATAATTTTTATTAAATTGCAACCGGTTTCGAATTACTCATCTTCAGGCAATTACTTTATATTTTGATTACAAGCTATATGTAGGTACCGACAAATAATAATTTAAAGTTGATGTGGGTACCGACAGTATACAATAATGTTAGGATGTCACAGTGCAGAGAAATGTACAGTATGTCAACATAATACAAATTACAAGTAGTCAAAATTTTTTAAGGTATGTCAATTGTTATACATTTAAGTAAATGGCAAAAAATATAAATTATATCGAAGGTATGTCATTTAAAATAATTTAAAATAGGTGATGTCGATAAGGAAATTTGGTCATTAATTATATTATCTTTCTTCATTCTGTTCACTTCTATAGCTTCTAGTCCATCTAGTCTACGTCCTTTCCCAGCTATATGAAGGTATTTTATGCCATTATCTGGGTTAAAAATATGGTTTTCTTTATTAAGGTGTTCCGCAAAGGTCGAGGTTTGTGTATTTTTTCTCCAGCTAGCTATATGTTCTTTGATTCTTGTTTTAAACTTCCTTCCTGTTTGACCTATGTATATTTTAGCACACGTGTCACATGTCAGACTATAAATTCCACTTTGATTTTCAATGGGTATTTTATCCTTATTGTTGCAAATCAAGGACCCCAGCGATTTTATGCTATAAAATGCAGTGTTTTGCTGATCGCTATTGCAAATTTTCCTCAATTTGTGTGTGATAGGTCCAACATAGGGAATTGTTGCCCATCTTTTTGTAGGTTTGTTAATTTCTAAAGCCGCGGGTGCCAACATTTTCCTAGTTATTACTCTTTGCTTGCGTATGAGAATATTGTTTATTAGTTTTTTGGAGTAGCCATTGTTTATTGCTATCCGTTCTATAGTTTTCAACTCCTTAGTAAAGTTTTCTCGACTCATTGGTACACTTAATAATCTATGGATAAACGCGTGGAAAGCCGCATGTTTATGACTGTCTGGATGCCGGGATGTGGCGTGTATAATATTATCGCTATATGTCTCTTTACGATATATTTTATATTCATGTTGATCGTTCGTGATGTCTATTGTAATGTCAAGAAAATTATATACCATACTTGACAGAGATGAACCCCAGGCCTCCTCGTTTACATGGATATTATAAACTGCATAAAGAAAACCAACCAATTCGACCAGTAGTTTCATACACAGGCGCTCCAGCATATAAACTAGCAAAAACAGTAAATAAACTATACAAAAGCTTGACATCGTATAAACCTACACACACAATTAAAAATAGTGTAGATTTAATAGAAAAAATAAGCCATATTAAAGTTTCACAACAGGCGAAATTAGTGTCCTTCGATGTAAAGAATTTGTTCACAAGTGTACCAGTCAAAGAATGCCTTCAAATAATAAATGAAAACCTATGCCAATCCAAACTTGAAGCACAAAAAATAATAGACTTAGAGGCAGCCATCAAAATTTGTCTAGATCAAAATTATTTTATATGGAACAAACAAACATACAAGCAAATGGAAGGTTTAGCAATGGGTAGCCCTTTGTCTCCTCTATGCGCTGACATTTACATGGACAATTTTGAAAAAGAAATTTTAAATTCGAGATTCCGTGAACACATACAATATTGGTACAGATATGTCGATGATATATTGTGTCTGTGGACTGGAAATGATAACCTAAACAGTGTATTAGATTTTATGAATTCCTTGAACCCTAATATTCAACTGACGATGGAAATTGGTGGAAAAACCATTAATTTTCTTGACATTACAATAGACATCACGAACGATCAACATGAATATAAAATATATCGTAAAGAGACATATAGCGATAATATTATACACGCCACATCCCGGCATCCAGACAGTCATAAACATGCGGCTTTCCACGCGTTTATCCATAGATTATTAAGTGTACCAATGAGTCGAGAAAACTTTACTAAGGAGTTGAAAACTATAGAACGGATAGCAATAAACAATGGCTACTCCAAAAAACTAATAAACAATATTCTCATACGCAAGCAAAGAGTAATAACTAGGAAAATGTTGGCACCCGCGGCTTTAGAAATTAACAAACCTACAAAAAGATGGGCAACAATTCCCTATGTTGGACCTATCACACACAAATTGAGGAAAATTTGCAATAGCGATCAGCAAAACACTGCATTTTATAGCATAAAATCGCTGGGGTCCTTGATTTGCAACAATAAGGATAAAATACCCATTGAAAATCAAAGTGGAATTTATAGTCTGACATGTGACACGTGTGCTAAAATATACATAGGTCAAACAGGAAGGAAGTTTAAAACAAGAATCAAAGAACATATAGCTAGCTGGAGAAAAAATACACAAACCTCGACCTTTGCGGAACACCTTAATAAAGAAAACCATATTTTTAACCCAGATAATGGCATAAAATACCTTCATATAGCTGGGAAAGGACGTAGACTAGATGGACTAGAAGCTATAGAAGTGAACAGAATGAAGAAAGATAATATAATTAATGACCAAATTTCCTTATCGACATCACCTATTTTAAATTATTTTAAATGACATACCTTCGATATAATTTATATTTTTTGCCATTTACTTAAATGTATAACAATTGACATACCTTAAAAAATTTTGACTACTTGTAATTTGTATTATGTTGACATACTGTACATTTCTCTGCACTGTGACATCCTAACATTATTGTATACTGTCGGTACCCACATCAACTTTAAATTATTATTTGTCGGTACCTACATATAGCTTGTAATCAAAATATAAAGTAATTGCCTGAAGATGAGTAATTCGAAACCGGTTGCAATTTAATAAAAATTATATAATAAAGTGGAACTAGTGTACAAAAAGTGATTTAATTCATAATAATGGAGTTCCATCATGAAGTGACAACACAAAGTGTTAAATATTTAAAAGAATATGCTTTGGCAATTCATACAGCGCCATCTAGTAAGCTGTAGTAGCTCCCCATAGAAATAACACAATTATGTTAATTAATTTCTGTCCGACCGGAAATCGAACCCGTGACCTCTGCGTGGCAAACGGCATGTTAACCAACTGATCCCACTTAGGTCGCCAATCAGATGCAATCTAGCTTCTATAATACAGGCTCGACAGTAGAGACCACAGTACCACAGTTGACGACATGAGTGGTTTAATGGTCAACACAATAACACCCGGGGTTCGATTCCCGGCCGGGCAGAAATTGAAACGATAAATTTTAATCTCTGTTGCGGGTCTGGGTGTTCTATGTATAATAAGTATGTGTTTAAAAGTATTTAAGTAGTTTATCAGTTATATAGCACCCATAGCACAAGCTTTGCTTAGTTTGCGGCTAGATGGCGCTGTGAGAATTTGTCCACGAATATTTATTTATTTATATTTTAACCTGTAAGACTATAATATGACAAATAAAATGTTTGTAAATAGACTTTTTTTTTTTAACTATTTAAATTTTAGAGAAGAGGACTAGCGTCGGTGGCTTGGGTGTCTAACTCGTAAGCGAGAGGTACCGGGTATGAATCCTTCTGCGGCCATGTATTGATTAATTGTACATTAATAAATTTTTTGTAAAAGAAAATGTCAAATTTATAGGCGGACGAAGTCTCCAGTTGGCCGTGTAGTGTCCGGCAGAGTACAAAAGCACCAACCCATTTACACTCATGGGTGTCGTACAAGGCGACTAATGTTTTCGAGGCGAAAGATCAAGAGTCTCCGTAGTCAGGAAAATGGGCAGCAGCATTATCTATTGTTATATATAAACACTGCGATCTCCAACCCGCCCGCCAAGCGTGGAGATTATGGTAATAACCTCCCCTTTCGTGGAAGAGGCCCTAAGTCCTGCAGTGGACTGTTACGGGCTGTGATGATGATGAAGTCACGAGTTAAGCTAGTAACATAGAAAACATTACGTTTTTCATATTTTCTAGCTAGTAAACAGTAAATTAGTTCAAAACAGCTTTTAAAAGTGCAGTTCAAACACATAGTTTTCTCAGACCCATTGGTCTTCCACACCGCTAATCCCGAACACATTTTGTAAGACAAACTGCGTCCGCACATTATCAAGTCGACCTAAGCTTAAGAGCGAACTTCGGAATTTCTGCCTCTAGGAATGAGCGTCACATCTTATCACAAAAGTATTAGGAAGAAACTTTTAAAGCTGCGTCGGAGGAGGCGAGATTACTAATGAAAGTGCTGGGACGAGGCGGGCGCGTGTGAGGCCGGGACCGTTGGATTATTACATAACTCTGTTGCCAACAATTGTTATTGTTACGTTTGCGTTTCCGTATCATAATAAATAATAAATAAATAAACATTTTTTATTTTTTACTTTAGCCACTTCTGTCCCCCTGCAGGGCAAAGGCCACCCTATCCATCTTCCACGACTTACGGTCGGATGCTTTCCTCGGCCAACCCTTACAAAAGGCGTCCAACTCCAAATAAATATGCTTGGACAAATTCACACAGCGCCATCTAGCCCCAAAGTAAGCAAAGCTTGTGTTATAGGTATTAGATAACTGAAGAACTACTTATATACTTACTTTTTTTTATTATTATATCATACGGTAGGCAAACAGGCAAGCGGGCCACCTGATGGAAAGTGGTCACCACTGCCTATAGACATTAGCAACACCAAGAGTATCGCTAATGCGTTGCCTACCTCTATAACACGTTGCTCTGGCAGCAAAAAGCAAATGCCATTCCACTGCCAAAGCCACGGTTCCCCAAATCCCCACCCTATGGAGCACTGGAAACCTTACTCACCGGCAGAAACACAATACTATTTAAAAGAGTATTATTTAGCTGCGATATTCTGTAAGGTGGAGGTACTTCCCCAGTCGGGCAGCTCCAATTCGAACGAGATACCCCGCTATGCCCTACCTCTCTTAAAATAATAATAAAAAAATATAAAAAAATACGATGGCTGGTAGATTTTGGAGCCACAAATTTCCTCAATATTCCACCCTTCCGCACCCCATGGCCATAACTGCAGCACCATTCATAACTTGCTACAATTTCACCAAAGAACATTACAATAAAATACTCTCACCACAATGTACTATTAAACAATGCAGGCACAACCAAACACCGAACTCCATTCGTTATTTCTCAATGGGTCCCATTAATGGCCAGGGCTGTACTCGGGGCATCCCTATGGCCCCCTATCTTAGAAACTCGCGGTCAAGTATCCTTCTAATGGGTCTCGTCGATCGGAACTTCTGGTGCGTTATAGCGATTGTTTACGATGGTAGGTAGTTCACACGTGTGAGGTTTTAGTGGAGGAGTAGCTTGCTGGTCTGATGAAAACTATAGTAACCATTGGTAGTGGAGTTTATTAGTAGCATATTTCATTTGCTGTCAATAAAAATAAAATATAGCTCCAGTCCCATTTGTCTGTGGCAGTCAAATGCCTGGCTAGATCTTAAAAAAAATGTAGGTCTCGAACCAGAAAATGAAAAGAGCGTATTCGGCGCCTTGTTTGCGGACCGTTTCAGTGTTGTTCGTAAATTTATTTTAAGATTTTATTGAAAATTCGATGCATGAAAGTATATGTTAATATATTATGATAAATTAGAATGTTGTGCTCAGTCCACGACTCGCTGTAATGCTTGTGTACTTTCTGTAATAATAATTAAATAAATTTTAAATACTAAAATCACCAACCTGCCTGCCAAAAGTTCCACTGAAAGAAGGGACTGAAGGTACTAACAATATGACAAGCTTTCCGTTATCCCTTCTTCTATTTGACTATTCTTAGAAGCCTTAAATAGGACTTTTAGAAGGCATGTATCCATCTAAAATTACAGGTCTTAAAATATTAAACAGTTATTTATAGGTTAATGATGTGCCCAAACGAGTTTGAACGTATGTTGATAGTTGGTAAGATACACTTCAAAGAAGGTCTCAAGGGAGTCTTAAGACTCTCAAGACTGATAAAGTTTTCGACAATTTACTCCATGAAAAAGAGGAGTCAAAATATGTCTAATGAAAATATATTATCTTATCTTTGTAGGTTATAGATCTGCATTTAATTTTTACGCTGTTCCTAGCCAGGCATGCTCCATCTTTGGCCGCATCGTCCATATTCATATTCATATTCATTTATTCGTAGTAATAAGCATACATCGTCATTTAAAATAGTTTCATGAATAGAATTAAGTACTAATAGTTGATGTCAATGTTAAAAAACAATTAATTCAATAGTATCAAATTATCATGATTCGAAATTGTCAAGAATTAAATTAGTATTATAATATCAAATAATAATTGAGTCAAATGTTAAATTAAATAATTATAAGAAAAATACAAAAAACTTCAAACATGTCAAATATAAAATTAAATCATAATATGAAATGTCAAATACAATGTTCGAAAACTATATGTCAAATATTAATTAATCGAAATGTCAAATACAATTCAATGAAACAAATAGTCGCATACAATATTGCGTGTCACAGAAAGAGACAATTTTTTATAGTATAATATTATTCATTGTATTCAATTAAATGACTAGAAGTGGGTGATATCAATCTAATAACGGAGAGGGACTAAAGGCTTCGGTCATCTAAAAACTCATCTACAGAGTAGTATGCTTTTTTTATTAATGTCAATTTCAATAGCTTGCAGAACCTGTGGTAGGTTTTGCATTCACGAATATCCGTATGCAGTCTATTATAGATCCGCGGGCCCATGATATATAGCGAACGGGTAGTTTTGTCCAGTCTGTGAGTCGGTATTGGTAAGTCATGTTGTCTCCTAGAGGATACTCGTAGGCCAAGAGTTGCGTTATTAGTAAACTCGCCCATATTACGCCTCACGTATTTGGCTACTTCGAAGATGTAAAGTGAAGGAAGCGTCATGATGTTCAGGTCTATAAATAATTGCCTCGCTGGCGCATCAAGCGCCACGTGTGACAAAATCCGCACTGCCTTCTTCTGTAAAATGAATGGCCTGTTTCTATCCGCTGCCTGTCCCCATAAATCAATACCATAGGCCAAATGGGAATGAAAAAGTGCATAATATGCTGTTTTTAAATTTTTACGCGTCAGTGTCCGTGATAGTCGCATGATGGCGAACAGCGCTGAGTTCAGCTTTTGACACAGTTTATCAATGTGGTCCTGCCATTGGAGATACCGATCGAACTCAAAGCCAACAAAGCGGGCACAGTCGACATTGGGAATGGGAACATCGTCCACACGCACCGTGACTATCACTAGGTGAGAGGGCTAACCGAAGCTCTTACGGTGAGGGAACATCGTGATGAAACTTGCACATTCAGGTGACTAAATGTGTAATCATGATCCAATCTGGTCGGGTTTCCCTGGTAGCAGGGTCACGGAGGTCAGATGGCAGTCGCTCTACTGTAATTACCTGATCTGCCAAATTCTAGATCATGGTCAAGAGAAACCTAGGCTCTCGTGCGCGAGAGCACAACCGGGACATTAACGCCAAGATAATGATAATAATATATGATTATGATTATTTTAATATATGATTATAACCCATACCCACATCTGTAATAGACCCGTATAAAATTAAAATGTTGTGGTAAATTAAACAATTAGCTGTCACAGCCGCTCAAATCGCCTCGCAATCCAAGAGCTTAAACTAAAAGCTGTCAGTTGTAAGCTCGAAAGCCCGTCTAAAGCTCGATGACCTTTAAACGTATCATCGTAACAAAAGGCGTAATAAATAACTCAGTGTTCACAGAGACGTATTAAGGGTTAGTTAGGTGTACAATGTTAGTGATATGTGATGGTAGAATACAATAGGTACTGTGTAATTATTTTTACCTGAAATCTACATTTCAGGTAAAAATAATTACACAGTTAAGTAGGTCTGAAAATGTATTGCTTAGTTGGTGTTGGTTTAGACTTGTGAAGAGAATCAATGAAAGAAAATATATGGTTTTGTCTATGTATGTGCAATTAATTCCTGTTAAGTAAGAATAATTATTATCTACTAGCTTTTGCCAACGTTATCGTCCCCGTGGAAATCGTTTTCAAGGCAGTTTATCTTCTTCCCGAAGTACAATTTTGAATGACCTCCCTAATGTATGAAAGCTACTACTACGGAGAGGTCAAGCAGTATCTCTGGTTCTACCCAATCGAATTAAATGAAACATAGCCTACATTTTAAGTTGAACCCAAACTACTTACCTGTGGAAACCCCATCAAAATCCATTCTACGCCTTTTCCATATTTCTTTTAGTTTAGATGGTCTATTATGGTTCTACGGTGGTGGTCCTTAAGGTGATCCAGTTTCCATAAATTAATTGTACTCTATGTATTACTAGTTTCTAACCAAAAAAGTTTCATTTAAATCCATCCAGTAGTTACGGAGATTAGCGTGTACAAACAGAACGACAAAAAATTTAAAAATTCTTGTTCTATTACTATTTCATCATCGCTCTCAATAATTTTTTGATAATTATTCAATGTAAAGACACGCTTTTTTATTGTTTTATTATATGTAGGTATCTATAAGTATCTGGTTTTTGAGCAGCAATAAATTATTCTAATCAATCTTTTCTCTTGGCCCTTTGTCTTCGATAGCAGCAGTTGGCTTAGTTAGTTAAATGCAGCGTTCCTGTGGCATGCGAGCGTTGTTAATGGAACGAAAGCAACAGAAACAAAAATACTTTATAATAATGTTTCTGTTCATGTGTAGCTCATAGTGCACATTATGTTATATTTGCTACGACGAATCCTGCAGACAGGCTTAAACTTTTCCGCAAACTTCATAGTTAAAACTTATATTAATCACTTCCTGACCCCCTTCCTAGCTCCGTCCCTGTGCTGCACGCGTAACAACCGGAGGGTCCGCTAGTTTAATAAAATATCTCGCTCAAATAAACAATGGCCGTTCGCCACATTCAGATGTAAATGAACCAACACCGTTCGCAAAAGTGACCCCTTGTTACACTGTCGTGAATATTTTAGTCGTGAAGTGTTTAGGAATTTCTTGTGATATTATTTGTGTTATTAACCGGTGTCAAGGTCTCCAGCGGAGGACCTTGGTCATCTTCGCTTCACCAGCAGTGTTGGGAGGCACACCTATTAAATTTTAAGTAAAACACATTTATTACACTCAGACACACAGCACAAAATTCTTAAAATTAAATTTAGAATATATAATAAAACAGAGCGGTAAATTATTGCGGTTAAAATGCGGTGCTAAGACTGATTGGAGAGTTTCAGGAGCCGATTAGTATAAAATATGTTTTATTTAATTTAATTTAACTTTATTCAGAACACCAACAGCAAGTTACAAGTAATACTTACAAACACTTATATTTATTTTATTTTATTTTATTTAACAGTTTATTGTGCACAATAACATTTATAAGAGCGAGGCCATTAATAGGTGCTCGCAGATAGTTTTTTATATAGGTCAAGAATGGGTACTCAATCGACGTAAATGTAAGGAACATGTATGAATGTGGAACAGACGCGTCAGGGTCGTAGCTTGTATCCTCGAAAGTCCCTGCCAATCGTATTTTTTTAAATATTAGACTAGACGGGCATTTGACCGCCGTCTTACCTATTGCTAGAGGCGATGCGGTCAAAAATGGAGCATACATTACCCGTCTTGGAACAGCCTATTCACTTTAGCCTTGAAGGCAGTCTATTCTGTAGTAATAGTTTATTGAAAATAATTTCATCAAACTTTGTATCAATGTAAATTAACGATCCTTTGTTAATTATCGACAAATTATTCTGATAGCGTTAATTGCCTCAACTCTACTTTACTCTATTGTCACGTATTATCTTTACATATTTTAAAACAAAGTCTCTTCCCGCCGTCTGTCCCTATGTATGTACGCTTAGATCTTTTAAACTACGCAGCCGATTTTAATGCGGTTTTTAACAATAGATAGAATGATTCAAGAGGAAGGATATTATAAGCAAGAATAAAAGGGTAGGTAGGGGTAAAGTAGTACGTAAACAAAGTCGCGTCGGGTCCACTAGTTATAATTACGAAGTGAAGTTATTGTAATTAATTGTCGAAAACAGACAAATTGCGAAACAATATAACATTTACATCTAAATAAATCATTAAAATTCCAGTACAGTGTGACAGCGGGCCACTTAAACAACAGACACAAAAGGTGTTCCCCTGGACAAAACTGTCAGCTGTATTGAGAACCCACCGTGATAAGAGGCCCAGCTTTTAAGATTGTCCCTCCCTGAGTGCGGCCCTGTAAGAAGGGCCTTAGCCCACAATAGGGGATTGTAGTTTGAAAGTCAAGTGCCTTAATGTAAGTTAAAGTTAGTTAGATGACGAGGGCTGGGTAGATAAGATATCTATTTAGCATATGAATATGTTTTTGATGACGATACGTCTTTGGGTGAACCACTCTCGTGAAGTTTTGGTAAGGTTGATCTTAATTTAAGTTTGAACAGGTGTGGTATATATATTATGTAGATGGTATATATGCTGATAGTGGTATACCTTGTAGACTGAGGGCACCGTAGGTTATCCTACGTCATCGAGTACAAGAAAAAATCCACTTTTTAGCGATAGTAGATTATAGTGGTAAAGTCACTTTTATCTTTTGTGACTATAATGTAGCTGAAAAGCGAAACTGCCAAAAGGGATAGGCATCACGGTTTTTTTAAATTATAGAACCCACACAAGAGGATATGTAAGTATTATCCACAAAAAATAGAAGTTTGGGTCACCAAATAATAACATTTTTTGTGACATGTGCACATGTGTACCGTTTTGTTTTTTGATTTTGAAGATTATAATTCTGAATCTCGAAGTTTAAATTATCATGTCGTGGCGTCCTTTGTAATAAATATTTTATTTCTTTCTTTATTTCAAACGGAACTTCGCAAAATTATGAATGGAGCTTCGAAAATCTCAATACATAATTTTTCAAAGTTCCATACATCACGATTGTTACAGTTGCGGTGATTTCTCACCAATTATTAGGACACTTTTAAAGTGGCTAAGATTAATTAGCAGATCAAAACAGACAGTTAAGCACAATAAACGGTTTTAGACACAATTAATGTTACAAGGTAGTGCGTCTCACAGTAGATATGGTACCGGACTGCCGCACCAGGTGGAACTACCACCGTAAATGCAAAAAATGAAAATAATTTCGTCTACCATCATCTTAAAACTAATACGTAGGTACTTATAACGAGCGCGTCGGTAACAACGATGATGAACATTCTCAATATTAGTACATAGATAATAGAAATAAAAATTAATGGCATCAACATCCCGTTTGTTCTGTGAGTAATAAGTATATGCTCTCACGCATGACCGCGTAGGCAGGCACGGGCCCTCGTGCGCGAGAACACAACCGGGACCCACCGTCTGTCCCTATATACTCGTATCTATGTACGCTATGTATGTAACAATAGTAGTATACATTTGACATGCAATTAATACATTTTTTAAGAATAAATGAATTGAATTGAATTGTAATAACAATATGTTTGTGACATCTGAATTTGTAATTAACTCCCTTGGACAACATACGTTAATCTGTGTAACTAACCTCATGACATTCAGGGCGGTATTCACAGTCGATTCTTAAATGTAAGTCGGTCTTAAGGCGATCTTAAGATCGCTTTTCGATTCACAGACGCACCTTGAGACCGTCTTAAGGCAGAAGTCAAATCGCTACCTTACCCAAGGCAGAACTAATTCACAAACGATGGTTGAGCTCGGTCTCAAGACGATCTTACTGCGCATGATTCACAGTCGATTCTGAGAGATCTTAAATGCCAACATAACCTCACTATTTGAGCACAGCAGTCGAAATATTTCAAGTCGACGTTACACTCGACTTAAGATGATCTCAGAAACATTATATTTTTATAAATAATACGGTTTCAGTTCTATCAATGGTATTAATTATTTCATGATAGGAGTATTCGAAGTGACTCGTATACATTTCATTAAACGCTATTGTATTTACACGCGTTTGTAATGTATTGGTGAGTTTTTCGGAGTTTTTTGGAGAATATTTTCTCTATGTACAGAACTCTGAAATCTTTGGAGTCTCAGCGCAGACTCCGTACGTTTAATTTTCGCGCATCCAATCACGTCTCGTAGCTCTCCCCACCGAAGGGTCTGGCCTCTTGTGAGTAGGCCATTTCATGCTCGTGAGAGGGTTCGATCGCTGTTGTGCTCGACTCTAGTACGTTCGAATAAACAAAACTCTCGACATTTTTTCGATAAACATTACAAAACTACTAAAATTTTATGGAGGAACCCATAAAATTACAAGTACCGTCAGAATATGTTATTGTTTAATGCTGACGTCTTATAGGTAACCACATCCCCTATTACATTCCTCTCATAACTCGTTAATAATCTAATTTTATAATGAATGCCTATTCCTTTCTGATAAAATATTAAAATAATTATATCGAATGTATTGCTCTTTGCAATTTCGCGGTCTTTTTGCGAAAGTTACTAGCGCACTCTGTCGACGAATTTCACATTCGTCACACAACTATATGAGCTTATTGATTGGCTGCTCTAACGGAATAATTCCGGAAAGACCCGAACCTCATGTGAGATCGTCTTAAGCATTGACTTCGCTAAGGTGATCTTAAACGAAATAAGTAAATGGTTGTGACCAAATTCTTACGTAAGGTGATCTTACTTTCCGACTGTGAATACATAAGGTCTCAAGATCGTCTCAGTGTCTTAAGACGAACTTACGTGAGGCGATCCCAAGAACGGTCTTGAGACTCGACTGTGAATACGGCCCTCAGATTGTGATTTTTTTTCTGTTGTAACATTATTTTAAGAATAATGACTACTCAAGAGTTTAATAACATTTGACGTGTAAATTTATGATTATCAAAATAAATGAATTGATTTGAATTGAATAGATACAGTGATTCAAGAAGAAGGTTTATAAGCAAGGAAAAAAAGGATAGGTAGTGGTAAAGTAGGTAAATGTAGGGGTAGGACGCCACGCGAACGAAGTCGCGCCGAGTCCACTAGTTTGTCATAAGAAGAACATGTACCTAATTTTCTAAAGGCCCAATATAACAGACAAACAGATAAACTGTCAGCTGTCAGCTCTGGATTGAATACACAAAGCGGTCTTACAACGGCATTCGTGTTCAGTACAACAACGTATACAGACACGGGTCTAAAGCCTTGGTGCAGAGCTTCTGGAATGTTTGCTGAGGCAAGACTGAACACGTTTAATGCCATCCATAGGCATCGCATTGCGGGCTTCATGTCTAGAGTTGATGGTTGCAGCAATGGAATTATTATGGGGTTGGCCACTAGGTCGCCTATATCAAGAAAACATAAGCGCTGGCTGCAAGTAGCGGCTTAGTAGTTACTGCAATTTAATATTGTAGGTAAGGTTAGGTTAGTGTAAGTGAAGATGTGTTATTTTATTTGTACCTATATATTTAATTTTTGTGTTAATGTTAGTTAATGTGTGTACGTGGTGAGAAGTTATGTAACGTTAGATATTGTTGTTTTTATTTCTTTATTACTTAAATTAATATTATTACATAACATTTGGTTATTATTTCGACATTTTTTATTATTGTAGTACTATTTATTGTGACATTTGAATTTTGACATTTCCATCATTTTATTATGACATTCTTAAATTTACTTTTCAATCTATTAATTTATTACGTTGACATTTTGATTCTGTAGGTACAGATTAATTATACTATTTTTATGTTTCAAATAATTATATTGTATCCAATATTGTATCGCTAATTATTATTGAAGAACCCTATATTAATGCACATTTTTGTCTGTATTTACTGCTAGGTATATAATGTACCTGTATTCACTTTGGGCAATAAATGAATCTGAATCTGAATCTGAATATTTACTCTTTTTTACTCTTTTGTACCTTATGGATCTTGTGTCTGACAATAAAAGTTTTATTATTATTATTATAAACCCATTTGCAAAAACCAGGGCAAAAATATGGGCAATTTTCATACAATCGAGACTATTTATACAATAGACCTTGGATCTTCCCCTGGGAATTCTGGGTGCAATCTGATTATGCACATCTAGAGCATTGATGGAGGAGGTCTAGAGTTCCTAAGGTAGCTGATGCAATAGGCCGTTTACGCCACAGCGGGAAAGTTTGCGTCGGAATTAGGAGCCATACAAGCAGTGTTTGAAATCCAAATTTCGACGCATATTTGCGGCCTTTTGGATCAGTTGCTCATCCATCCATGCTCTAGATGTGCATAGAGATCCAAGGTCTCTAAATCGTCTCGATAGTGTGAAAATTACCCATGTTCCCTTTTTTTTTTTTCTAAGGAGTGTACATTAAATAAAAAAAGTAATAATCATCTTGGTGTTAATGTCCCGGTTGTAGTCTCATGCACGAGGGCCCGGGGTCCGCCTTACTCCAGAAATTGGCAGATCAGGTAATTACAATGTAGCGACTGCCGTCTGACCTTCGTGACCCTGCTACCAGGGAAACCAGACTAGATTGGATCATGGTTACACATTACACATTCAGTCGTCTGAATGTGCAGGCTTCATCACGATGTTTTCCCTCGCCGTAAGAACATCGGTTGGCATTGCACTAATGTACATAACTCTGAAATGAGTCGTTGGTATATGGCCGCAGTGGGATTCGAACCCGGTACCTCTAGCGTCGGATACCTAAACCACTCGGCTACCGGCGCTCCTAATACTTCACAATATATTGTATCCTAGTATACAGGTCCTAAATAGGCCCCAAACCACTATCAAGACAATACTACATATTCAGCACCCATGACGTATCCTTATGATAATTCGTACCCATCTTACGGTGCCCAGCCGCTCCGCCCTTACGCACAAATTAGTCGCACGTTAAGATCGGCTTAAGCTCGGCTTAGTTGGCACTCATTAATATGCCATTTGGCCGATCCCTTGGTAAAGGTGGCGCGAGTAACCTTGATCCTTGGTGCGTGGCGCCCGATACCATGAGACGCAAGGCGATAACGACTGTCGTTCCGGCGAAAAGATGGATTATTATCCCTTTATTCATTACTGACAAGAGCGTCGGCGGCCAAGCGGTTGAGTATGCGACTCGTAAGCGAGATGTACCGGATTCGAATCTCGAATACATTAGTTGAATTCTAACCGATGCTCTTATGGCGAGGGAAAACATCGTGATGAAACCTGCAAATTCAGGCAACTGAATATGTAACCCTGATCCAATCTGGTCAGATGGCAGTCGCTCCACTGTAATTATCTGATCTGCCAAATCCTGGATCATGGTGAAGGCAGACCCCGGGTCCTAGTGCTCGAGAGCACAACCGGGAAAATGATGATTTTTTTTTATTCATAACTGACTAGCCTAAAAAAAGAAATGGCCGTGTGGTGTCCGGCAGAGTTGCAACAACCCACACTCGTGGGTGTCGGAATAGGCGATTAATGTTTTCGAGGCAAAAGATCTAGAGTTTCCGTAGGCTGGAAAATGGGCAGCAGCATTTTCCATTGTTATATTTATAACACTGCGATCTCCAACCCACCTGCCAAGCGTAGAGATTATGGTAATAACCTCCTCTCACATGGGAGAGGCCCTAGGACTGTTGTGGGCTGTGATGTTGATGATGACCTGTCTGAAATGACATAATTTGCCTTGCAATAGTTATGGTCTTAAGTATTGGGATGTATGAATAATATTTCAATGTATTTTCCTTTTAAGATATTATTATATACAACTTACGAAAGTTATAATGACGTTCTCAAGTAAAGTGCAAATTGTATACAAATAAAAATGAAATCTACCGTTATACTAAAGCGTCCTTCAACATTAATTTAGGTCATCGCCACAATCGAACCCTCTGTAAAGATTTACGTTTGGGGTGTTATTGTGGTGCCTCTCAGCAGGAAGCTAATTAGGTACAGTCAACTGCAAAGTGAATGGACTGTCCTAGCGTACCTATCGTATATAATAAATAAAGTTATATATTCATATTATATATATTCTAAAAATAACGAAAAAAACTGGGTCATCTCCTCAGGTGTTCTACACCACAGACTTAAAGTACGCAGACTATCCGATCGGAAGCTACGACGTGACAGACACACAGACTAGTAAACTGCTAACGCAAATAAACGTCCATAGGCTGTGGTGACTGCTTACCATCACGCAGGCCGTAAGCTTGTTTGCCACCTAAGTGGTATAAAAACAAAAAACAAACACGCATTGCCATTTGCGTTAAAGAACAGCTTGAACAAAAAGTGTTTAATAAACACAAAAAACACAAAGATACACTTCATCAAGCGGAGAACATTTTATCTGTCTTAATACAAAGTGCAAGTAAAAGTTACCCGGAAATAATGTGCCAAGTTCCCCCTCTGTGGAAGGGTTGGGCCCTTTTTTATTGTTTATGGACTTTATGGGCCTCAACTTGTTTATTCGCAGGTCCACAGGGCCCCTTTATGAATTAGGGGGTTAATTTTGAAAAGTTTTAATTTGGATTTAGCTTGCTACTGCGCAATAATTAGTTGGTGAGAGATGGCCGTGCTTAGTTATCAATTTTGATAATGAAGTTTATTATTGCGTTAGCTAGAGCCGGTTGTTTGGCGTTGTTCCGGTGTTGGGTGTATTTGGAGTACCAATTTTGACCCGTGGGAGTTGAGGTTGAATTTTTTATATGGTTATTACGCTATTGCGTTGTTATTTTTTTGCCTAGGGAGGCACACAGACGGACGGATGTTTTTACCTTATCTATTTCTGCCGCTAAGCAACAAAGCTTGCATTGTTGTGTTCCGATTTGAAGAATAAGGTAGCCAGCACAATTACAATTTATAGGCGACAAATACCGCTTACCCCACCCAGTCTGCTCGTTAAAAACGTCGTATGTTTCGCCGAAGACGTCACTTCTTTGCTTCATTTGATGCAACTTTGAAATACATTTATTTATTTGAAACGTTCACAAGTAAACGGTTTCGCTTAAACAACTTGAATGCAGCCAATAACAAACTTATCTTTTTCCACAAAAAGAAAGATTCTTAAAAGCAGCACAGTTCGCCATTTTATCAAAGCCAATTTTGCGGTGGAGTGAGCCTCAGACGTAACATCATTACGGTGACAGTTTGGCTGGATGATTTCAAAACCTAGTAAAGCATAGCTGACCGGCTTACGAGCCGGTATCAAGGGACGTCCCTGTAACAGATTTACTCTAGAGATTTAAAAAATTCGTTTTTCATCATCGATATACGTAAATGTTTATGATGATATCTGCCAACAAGCCGGAATAAAATGGCTGCAGGTAGCCGGAAACAGACAGGCGTGGAAGCTTGGAGAGGAGGCCGACGTTTGAAGATGGACACACTATGGGCTGATATGTTGATGATGACGATGATGATGATAGGTATGTATATAATAATAATATTGGCATCAATATCCCAGTTGTGTTACTGCGCGCGAAAGCTCAGCGTCCGCCTTGACCATAATTAGAATTTGATTGATCAGATAATTTCAGTAGATCGACAACCGTCTGTTAAGGGAACCTAACTAGATTGTATAATGGGACATTTAGTCGTCTGAATGTGCAGGTTTCCTTGTTTTCTTTAATCAGAAGAGCACCTATAAAAAACCGTAAGTCTGACAAGCAAGGGTCGCTAGGTTTTAAAGTTGTTAAACAGGCTTACTCTGAAATATAACGTGAAAATTTTACATAATAATTATTACACTCAGTGCAAAGCCAAGGAGATATCGCAATTTTTGACTTAACACTTATCTTCGTAGCATTTACAGTCTCTTCGCGGCAAGCTCTACTTGTTTTTGGCCGCTGCAGAAAAAATATGTCGGGTGTCTTACCAGGTTTCGATATTGCACAGCCGAGTTTGTGCTCAAACCGAGGAATGTTCGCTTGAAAAATGGCTGTAATTTGCGCTTGGAACTAATTAACCCTCGACAAAAGAAGAGAGGTGTTATAAATTTGACGTGTGTATCTGTGGCTTTGTGTATATGTCTGTGGCATCGTAGCACCATAAGATCATGAAGGTAAAATGTTTGCATGACACATAGGCTGAATTCAGTGGAAAATGGGCAGAAGCATTTTCCCTTGTTATATTTAAGCACTACCATCTCCAACCCGCCTGCAAAGCGTGGAGATTATGGCAATAACCTCCCCTTTCGCGGGAGAGACCCTAAGTCCTGCAGTGGACTGTTACGGGCTGTGCTGATAACCTAGTAATTGCGATAAATGTCAGATGAACAATAATTTCTAAATTAATTTTATAAATTGTGTAGTTTACACATCGCGTCCGTGACCGAGTTTCCGCAGAGTTCGCTGATTCGTCTGTGGCGCTGCTATGAGGAACTGGGACAGCATAGTACTATAGTACTATTGTACCACATGGATTTTTTTGCTGAAATAAAGAACTTATTATTAATCTCTCCATTTATTATTATTATTATAGTCATCGGCTTACTTAGAGCGCGGCTACGGTACAAGGTTAGCTCTACATAGTAATAGTTCCAACAGCATGTCCATTTTGGACATGCATTAGGTAAATTACAACTAAAACAACAAAAAAGTAGTACTTATTAAATTCATCTAAATAAGTAAGTATTCTAAAATTAAGGCTGATCTCGTCGTGGCTAATATCAGTTTATTTTTGTATCTGATAGAGCTACGTTTGAATCTATGAAACAGCAAAGCTACACTTTTTGAGAGAAATATAGGTATTTGTGGAGTAAGGCTTTGTAGAGTTGGGTCTTCTGTACCTCAAGTGTAACTGATCGCACAAAAATTCGAATACACTTCAATCACGTTGATCGAGCTTACTATCTTCGATCCCTTTTTCCTATTTTGTTTGAAAACTTGAACAGCATCTCTAGCGAAAAGTATTTTAAACAAAATTTTACAATTGATTATAAGTTTCTGAACGCATGGACTGCGTTCTCTCTCATTCGAAGTCAAGTTTTGCGAGTGTAACTGACAAATGTCACAGATAAAATAGTTTCACAACCGAAACGCGTACGTAAAGTAACTCACTTGATGTTTGGCGAACAAGTGACGTTACGAAAACTGATAACTTTATCACTGTAAAACCGTTGTGGCTTGCCCAACTAATTTTACATGAAATGTTTATCATCATCATCATCATTATATCAGCCAGAAGACGCCCACTGCTGGGCATAGGCCTCCCCCAGAGATCTTCACAAAAGCCGGTCCTGTGCTTTCCGCATCCAGCTTGTACCTGCGATCCTTACCAGGTCGTCGGTCCCTTGTAGGAGGCCTACCCACTAAAATGTTGTTAGTGGGATTCAATTGTTTATCAAAAATTTTAACAACTTAGGTACATTGCAAACCAGTTTTTTTCGTGAACATTAAGTTTTTTCAAAAGCCAAAGCTTTATATAGACTTGTTAGGCTAGACAAGTAGATTATGTAGATGTTTTTTGGGTTTTTATTTATTTAATAATTAATGTAATGTTGTATTCGTTATCTTGTATAATGGAGTGTTATTGTCTTCGGACGAAGCTCCTTGAATAAAGATTAAAAAAGAACATTTTTTCTTTTGTGAGCAGCTAATAATTTTCCCTATCATTACATCCGTTGTTTACTTATTCATGGCGCAAAAGAATAACTTTATAATTACTCCTCCGCCAACAGCCAAGAGGGGAATAACCTTTTACATATTAATGCTGCTCGCTAATCTTGATACTTGGTCGTAGCTAACGAAGGCGGTGCTACCATCAATCGCGTTGTCTCGGATTAATAGTCTGTGGCGACGCCTTGACAAGCTGTTGACTCGCTACCGGATAAGATCGGTATTCACTGCTATTATACCCGTTTTTACGAAACTCGAAATAAGCATTACATAACCAGGATACAGCGTGGGTGGTCCCACAAAGTGGACCGACGACCTGGTAAAGATCGCAAGTACTAGCTGGATGCGGAAGGCGCAGGACCGGCCGTCATAGAGATATCTGCTGGATATAAGCCTCCCCCAGAGATCTGGGGGAGGCTTATATCCAGCAGTGGGCGTCTTCTAGGAAACTCTTAGAATAGGAACACTATAAGTCCGTATTGACTGACAGTGGTAAAAATTACAGAGTGTGGATATGGCAATATTTATTTATTTATTGCAAACTTAACATCTATTACATCTAGTTGTATATTAATATAAATACAAACTTATACAGCCAATTACCAAGTTTGACACATTACATTATAAATATCAATTGGATAATCTGTCCTTGTCAGTCTTTCTTGTAAACATTCAGTTATTTCGTCACTATAAGCTTGAAATTGTACTTTTAGTTCGTCAAAATTATTAAACATGCTGAAAATTATCTCCCGCACGTTAATTATGTTTAATTAACGTGTAATAACGTTATGAATAATATATTAGCCAATGTGTACGTAATTGCATCGGATAGATAAAATCATCATCATCATACTATCGACCAGAACAAACATGATCACACATCTCTGTTACTGTACTGTATTATTCTTGTGTACAATAAAGAATAAAGAAAGAAAGTAAAGAAATTAAGGATGATATTGTATTCACTAGTTCATTAAAACTGCAGCCAACGGAAACTATTGAACCAAATCCAGCGACTAGCGTAATTATATCACTGACCAACTATTGATTTGGTAAAGTTTTGATTGGCTAAAGTCGGAACTGCCAGCAAGTTTCGGTCTTTGATTCGGACCGACGCAGTTGTAATAAATTGCCATTTGGTTTGGTTTGGTTACGGTCAATTGCATTCAATGGGGTTGGTTTAAAAAGCTTTGTAACTAATCTTCCATTACAGCCAATGCCCTTACAGTTAGGGAAAACATCATAATTGTATATCATCATCGTGGATATTATGAAAGTAACCTCTCCCACGAAAGGGGAGGTTACTTTCATAATATCCACGCTTGGCAGATGGGTTGGAGATTGTAGTGTTATAAATATAACAACGGAAAAAGCTGCTGCTCATTTGCCAGCCTACGGAGACTAGATCTTTTGTCAAAAACATTTGTCGCCTTGTACGACATGCGTGTAAGGGGTTGGTGCTCATCTACTCTGCCGGACACCACACGGCAACTAACCTAAATAACAGAAAAACGTCGGAAAACCAAGTAGGTATAGATGGGCCCAAACTACTAACTACAGAGATCAGAGGTCTGAGTGTTAGTTTTGCTACGATTTTACTTTACTAAGTTTCCTTCATACCAATTTCCAAGTAAACTCATACGCGATACGTCAAGTAAAATCGCAGCAAAACTTACACTCAGCCCTGAGATGGCAGTCGCTTCACTGTAATTAACGCCAAGATAATAGTATTTAGATGCCAATAACACCGTCAGAATTCCATCAGAGCACCAAGTGCACAGTTTAGCCTATAAAAGAAAGTCTGAAAAGTAGTACTCTATATAAAAAAGTGTGACAAGTAGCACCTTGCCATTCAAAAGGCCGCCACCAGGAAGCAAACGGAGGCTCGGCCTGTAATCTCGGAGGCTGCGGCCGGTGACGGCGCGTCCGGTGATTAATGACCTGCAATTTCCTTTAAAGCATCGAGAAAATATTGACGGCTGGTGTGAATGAGGAGCGTGTGAGGGAAAGGAGTTTTTTTATGTTCTACGGCAGACAAACGGGCAAACGGGCCACCTGATGGAAAGTGGTCGCCGCCACCTGTGGACATCAGCAACACTAGGGGAGTGAACAGCAGTTTGTTCAGGAGACACCTCCCCCTGAACAAACAACTGTTCACGATAGGAGCTACAGACAGCCCTATGTGCAGGGGGCGCCTAGTAGACGAGGAAACAGCGGCCCATGTGGCCCTTTGTGTCAGGGACTAAAGGACCACAGGGTTAAAGTCGCATTAGAAACGGGGTCCCTCCGAGAGATCTGCGAGCGTCCAAAGAGATTGCTGTACTTCTGGGGGGCGCTGGTCTGGCTAAATTAGCAAACTACGTACAAGTGACCAAGTTTGAGTTCAAAGGAGCCCACTAACCTAAACTAAAACACCAAGGGAGTTAGCAAAGCGTTGCCCGCCTCTGAAGAGATCTCAAATATACCTCTTGAACAATCTCATATCATAGTCCAAAGGGAACACTGTGGCTGGGAGCTCATTCCACATCCGAATCGTACGAGAGAAAAACTTTCTTTTGAACCTTCGCGTGGTGACCAACAGAGGCTCTACGTAGTGGAGATGTGTTCTAGCCTACATTGGGTGGTGCAATACTGGTGTAATAATAGTATACCTAATCCAATAATACTATAGCGACTGCCATTTGACCTCCGAGACCCTGTTAACTGGAGAACCAGATCAGAAGCCGTATTCACAATGGCTTGGAAATCGGATTCGGATACGGAATCGACAAACGACCCCGCAAAAGTTCTTAGGAAAATGTGGTTTCAGTTAATATTGATGAAATTTTCATATGTTATAGAGAGTAGAGTTTCAGTGGAATCTATTGGGATTCTGAATAACAGTTTTCGAATCGATCGATACGGATTCGCCGCTCACGAATTCAGTGTCGAATCATTCGGAAACGGTTTGGAATCATTGTGAATACGGCCACAGATTGGATCATGGTTACACATTCATTCATCACGATGTTTCCCTCAACTTAAGATCATCGATTAGTGTTCAATTAATGTACATAACAAAGAAAAAGGCCATTGGAATATGTCGGCACTGGGGATCGATCTTGGTACCTCTCACTTACGAGTCAGTCCCGCTAGCCAGTAATCCACCGTAATAACCGAAATTTAAGCAGATGAACTCGCTCAACAAACCGTAATACATACGCAAACGCCATAGCGACCATACAAACACAAGTACATACACTCCTTTTGTCCTCATACAAACAATACAGCCAGCAACCATCCTCTCCCAAAGTGAAAACCTACAGCATAAACTTCGCTAATCCTTCCAAGCCATATGCTGTCGTAGACTTCGCTACGAATCTCTACGGGTTACGGCGTAGCGCGTAGCACTGGGATTAGGGCACAGATTAACCCAATGTGAGTTTACGGTTATTGTTTCAGTATAGATTTTGCCAATTGAAAAAGTACCTACTTGCAGTAGGCTTAAGGTCTAATGTGTGTTTGTTGTGCGACATTGGAACCACGATGCTTTATTGTGTCACAGATTCCTATGACAAATAACCAATTGAAAGTATAATATTATTGTGCCAGTTTGTACACGGGCAGACCAACGTGTTGCGGGTCTCCTAAGCCTTGTCTAAGGGGCGATTTTTAATCCTCAGATAAAGTTTATCGGCGCGATAAAGTAATATACTGCCAAATTAAAACAAACTATAATCTTCACAATTATGAAATCATTATACCATTTTATTTTAGTTGCTTATCAGACTGATATGTTTTATCAGAAGATTGAACAATCGGCCCTAAGTAAAATAACGTTACTATGCGTTCTCAGTGCTTGTATCCTACGAGAACGATCAATACGGCTCTATGATTGGTCAACCGTTCGCCGATCGCCACTTAAGTACTGGGTGATAATACATTTAATTTATAAATTAATTTATGATTTAATATATATGTAATTCGTCATATTTTGTTAGTAATTATTTTAATGTTACTTGTTAAATTAAGAGCAACTATTCTAGCTCAGTCAAAATGTTTACCTTTTAGGTGTTTTTGCAGATGTAAAATTGAAATGTATTTCACAAGATTTAAAAATATATTATCAGTTGGAACCCTGTGCATTCTCGCGTACTCTAAGACCTCAAGCATCATTTCTGGTAAAATAAAATAGCTGGAATCGCTTGACACACACTCAACAGCGCCGCCGTAACATGAGATGGTCCAACACCAATGATTAATAGGTGCCGTAGTGACGGCGGTTACTTAGATAGTTGTGAATCCAAGCCTTTATAAGAGGTACTCAATGGGGGATCGATTTTTATGATGTCGTTAGCTTTTGCGCGATTTTTTACACCCGAAAGGTGTATGAGATTGCACAGTGGGCGCAATTGCATAGGGTTCCAACTGGCAATAGTTGAGTGGCGATCAGCACTAAGCGTCCGTGAAAATGAACGAAACTGACCAGTCATAAAACCGTATTGGACGCAGTGCGTTCACTTAGGAGATGAGCTATGTGAAAAAGCGTAGTAGTACTGCTTTACTTACCGTCAATTTTTTTTTATTTTTTTATCTAATGTCATCATAAAGTCATAATCATGCTGACAAAGATATATTGTTTAAATTAGTATTCAGTTTTGACATTGTATTGATGACTTTGTATTATTGTATTTTTATGGAATTAAGATTTTAATAAATATGGTGATTTTATTTATTAAAACTTAGTTATTAACACTTTATGCACAAAAGTACAGTGGCGGACTTAAAGCTCAAATAGCCTTATCTACCAGTCAACCGGGATAATCTGAGCCTGAGAAAGATAGGCGATGCAGAAAAAGAAAGAAACAAAAATTACAAAACTACTTGAGTAAAAAGGTCAATTTCTCGTACGTTAATTTCTTGTTAATAATCGATTAAAATTCGCCATCCTATGGTGAGTTGTAGGCAGAGACGAAAAGAGTTCTAATTAATGATTAACATTAACAAGCGTTTCAGAAACCGGATGTTAGTCAAGTATTTTTAATTTTATTTAACATTTTATTGTGCACAGGAATACATTATATGACAAAGTAATAAATGGCACAACCGGCACTACTTATTTCTAAAAGATATCTCTTCCCGCAGGTCTTCTAAGTATGTTGTGTTAACGAGCCGCCGGTAGGACGTGCACAATGAATTATATTAATTTTTTTATATGACTACGGGTGTGAAATTTTTTTACAGAAAGTAAGGATTACTTTTTGCTCATTTATTCTTTTATAGGATTATTTTATAGAAATAAATCCTATTTTAATGATAAATTGCATGCGGCGATGTTGGAAATGTCAATAGTTTCCATGCAAGGCCAACCTAACTTCTCTATTGTCCACTTCGTTCGATCTTCGGCATATATTTTTCCTGTTTTCCTGTTTTATGTTTCCTGACTGATGCTAGGCTTCTATATGACATTATTCACTCCGGGGTGGACAGTCCACGGGTGTTGCTGAGCGCGGGTGACCCGCGCGCACGACGCGGTGGCCGCTGGCCACGTCTACTCGACCATCGTCGCGCGCGCAGTAATTATGCGTTAGGATCACCGCTCAATAGGGCTATAGATGGATATGAAAAACATTTGTCCAAAACTATCGATATTTTCCATCTTGACCGCACACCCTTTTTGAGCGGGGTTCTTAAGTTTCTACAGTCTCGGTAAAGGAGGATGATAGTGACGTGATATCACTATTATCAGTGATCACTAGGATAGGTATAGGCATACAAATGAACATTCACACACACACACACATACGCAAACGTTATTACTATGTTCATTTATCATTATTATTTTATCATTGTTATTATTATTTTATCCGTATCATCACTGAACAAATCTATGGGTACTTTGCTGTTTGGTATTCTTAGCTTCACTAATCCCATTTGTAAATTGCAGTTTTGTAATTGGCAGTACCACTTTTATCTGTATCTGATTGTAAACAAATGTACATTGCTGTAAGACTGTGAAATAAATATTTATTTATTTATTTATTTATTTATTTATTTCACAGTCTTACAGCAATGTACATTTGTTTACAATCAAATACAGATAAAAGTGGTACTGCCAATTACAAAACTGCAATTTACAAATGGGATTAGTGAAGCTAAGAATACCAAACAGCAAAGTACCCATAGATTTCATAGATCAAAAAAAATAAATAAATAAATAAATATATGGTGGTGAGTTTGTTGATACACATGTCATCCTTAGCAATGCTAAGTCATCGCTTTTTCGCATTTATTTGTAGACCTTTCTGCTATCTATTATTTTATTCCAACATCTATTCTCATCACTGACAATGTGACCTTTCACGATAATGCCTTTTTTAAGATCAAGTCGACAAATGCGCAAAACGACACCAACGCGCTGACAATACCATCCAAGGCGAGGTATCTTGTCTGTTCACTGTATACAAATCTGCCTTTCCCATGTTGGCTTCTTTATCCATCAGAGAAAGCGCCGTACCATTAGGAATGGTGCTGTTTAAATCATCTATAGATGAGAGCTGTCTAAGGCCAATAATAACGAACTGGGAACAAATGGCGCAGGATAGGGACCAATGGTGAGTACTTGTGTCGGAGGCCAAGATCCACTTCGGGTCGCTGAGCCAGCGAAGTAATTAAGTAAGGCCAATGATGATAATGATTCTCCTCTACACACATCCCACATTATGAAAATAAAAACCGACTTAAACCATTCTACCTCTCAAACTACCAACATTCTTTGCTTTTACGCTTTCAAAAAGCGACCTAACCCAGTCACCGCCAACTATATGAATGGCGTGAGTTAATCGAACGCGGACACAATACCGTCGGGAACGCTGGAACGCCCAGCTTTTTGCTTCCTACCCTCAGTTACATTTTTCATTGCGCACTCGGCGATTGTTCAACTACCCGCAATCTCTCATTGGTGTAGCGGGCCACCGGAAGTGGTACGAATTTATACTCCTAAACGCAAGCCGGAAACGCCCGTCCCATGTTATTTAGGACTATTATAGAGCTTGGAAGGGTTTAGAGGGAGTAATAAAATAATAATCATCTTAACGTTAATGTCCTGGTTCTGCTCTCGACAACGAGGGCCTGGGGTACGCCTTGACCATGATCCAGGGTTTGGTGATCAGGTAATTACAATGGAGCGACGACCATCTGACGTCCGTGACCCTACTACCAGGGGAACCTGACAAGTTCAACATGGTTACAAATTCAGTTGCCTGAATTTGCAGGTTACATCACGATGTTTTCTCTCACCGTAAGAGCATCGGTTAGTATTCAACTAATGTACATAACTCAGAAAGAGTCATTGGTACATGGCCGCAGCGGGATTCGAACCCGGTACCTCTGTTGAGTTGGATACTCAACCGTCCGGCTACCGAGAGCGGGTAACTGAACATACAATACGGCTGGGGGCTGAATTGGGAAGTGCAGGCGTGCTTGCGAGAGCGATAACCTAAGTTAAGTTCAGGAACTGGACGTGAGACCGATTCGTTCTTTGAGCTCGACTAACTAACTCTTGCGCCGTGTGTCTGGCTCGAATAAAATTGTTATACTGTACTTTAAACTTTGTAACTAACTTGAACAAACTCTTTTTAAGCCCGACTCAAAAAGAGGTGTGTTACCAGTTTGACGTGTATATCCATGGAAAAAAGAAGTATATCTGTGTGTGCTTCTGTGGCACCGTAGCAGCCGAACGGGTATTCCGATTTTAAAGCGGTTTTCTTTATTTGGAAACCAGTTTAAATGAGATAATTTGTCTTTGTTTTACTTAAATATAAATTACTAAAATGTAATGCTATAAAGATATATTCAGTATTACAAAACAATACACTTATGAGCAAAAATAACAAGCCACTTACACAGACGACCATATTTCCTAAAGAACTCACGATAGCTATTTGAAGTCAAAAGAAACTTATGTTTCAAAGTATAATGGTTATTATGTGTAAAAAGCGCTTTTTAATATACTTTTCTGTTGTAACTATTTTTTGTACATAAGATAGAAGAAAATATAAAAATACGTGTGGCACTCGGGGACTGCCGCGGTAATGCTATTGCATAGCATTTTTTATCAACTTATGCAGTTATATACAAACACGTTAAGGTTCAACTAGTCGAACTCACTCGTGGACGCGGCCAAAAAGCACGCTGTCTCACCTAGCATTGTGTCTAAAAGAGATAGAATCAGTAATGAGCAGTTAGCAGCTAGTCTACACGCATACGTCTAGTCGCACGCACACAAACACCGTGCCGAAGTCTGCCGAACTGAAACGACGTTAGTCGATGCACGCTGTGCCGGTCGGAGTAGGGGGTGTTAGGTTTATTTTCGTTACGAAATTTCTTGATTCGGTCGCCGCGCTCTAAGCCCGCGATAAAAGCTATGCAACAGCTTAAAAGCAACCAGTATAGAAGATACAACAGGCTATCTTTATCAATGTATGAAAAATCATAATTTTTTTTCTTTATTAAGAACAACAAACAGATTACAATATTACTTCCTATATAAGAGAATATGGTCGTTACTTTTTCCATGAGTGTATTAAATAATAATTTCGCCAGCTCTACACATTATGAGGTCTGCAAAGAAGAATCCAGACAACGGAAGCACATTTAGTGTATGTCCGTTCTAGTTGCTATTAATTAAAGACGAGAAACTGTTCCTTTCGTTCATTTTCAGATTCGTACGTTCTCTCTAATTAAATATTTAATCGGAGAATATTTTAATTTGAGAAATGGTTAGGTCGAAATTATGTAGGTAATCTTGGTGTTGATGTACCGGTTGTGCTCTCGCGTGCGAGGGCCCGGGGTCCGCCTTGACCTAATCTAGGATTTTGGCAGATGAAGTAAATGCAGCAGATCAGGGGGTCTAAAAAGGCCACATTAGCGTTCCATATTATGATTCATATTAATGTGTGACAAACTTATCTACAGCGTCGCTGTTGTTGACAATGACATGACAATTCAAAATGGCGTCACTTAGTTCCAGTACTGGCCACCTGATCAGATAAGTTTGTAGTAGTCTAATATGAATCATTATATGAAATGCGAATGTGGCCTTTTTAGACCCCCTGATTAACGATACGACTCTGTCAAGCTTGTACAATCCGCCCGGGTGAGTTTCACCTCCTTGTCTATTTCTGCCGCCAAGCAACAATGCTTGCATTGTCGTATTCCGGTTTGAAGGATAATGTAGCCAGCGCAATTACTGGCTTGAGGGATTTAATGTTAGCCCTCGCAGTAACAACGCACTTGCGGTTCTGCATTTTTGTTACCTACTCCAGGGAAATGGGATAAAAAACAAATGAAAGAAGAAAAAACTGTGCATTTCTCCTATAATCCCAAGGTAAGATAAAATTGTGTAAAAAATTGTAAAAGCAACTTAGCTTAGAAACAGGCAAACATAAAAATAAAGATTAAACGGTTATACGGTCTAACGAAAAATTTGTGACGAAAGTTGGTAACGAAATAAAAACAATTTTTATGGTTCCATACGAAAATGGTATAAAAAGGTTTAACACAATGACAAGGCAGCCTTAGAACGTGAAATTGACCTCCTATGAGGAAAGACAAATATTAGAATAGAAGGTCAAATATTTGAACAGTCCAAATTTTAGCGCTTTCGCTACACTATATAAAACTGAAGTGCATTATTTATCGATGAGGGTTTTATCGGTGATGGTGGCCACTGAGGCATCTGCCTTACTCTAAATGAAACCTGACACAACAATCCCAACATTGTTGGTTAGCGGCCGATATAGATAAGGCGGTAGTACTCACCCAGGCGGACTCCTAAGACCATGAGGTTTTACTACAAGATAACTTTTTATATATTTATACGAATGGTTCTGTTGGTTAACATGCCGTCTACGCGGGTTCGATTCCCGGCCGGACAGAAATTGAAATGATTGAATTTAAATTACTGTTACGGGTTTGGGTGTTATGTGTATCATAAGTATGTATCTAAAAATTGTTTATTAGTTCTCTGAAACCCATAATACAAGCTTTGCTTACATTGGAGCTAGATTGCACTGAGTGAATTTGTCCAAGAATATTTATTTTTATTACTTTATTTAAAATGAAACCTATTTGGAGCGTGGCTTCTTTAGCTAGTCTCAAATTGAAACGTCCTAGGTGTCTCTGCGATATTCCTAACAACTTTTGTTCAATATAAGTCAAACATCTAAATTAATTAAACATGAAAAGCATACTAAATTGAAATTCTACAATCTTAGAACATCCTTACCAACCCGGTATATTATTATCTAAGCTAAATACAGTTCATCACAAGCCTCTATCGGGTTGAAAGATTGGGTCGTTCCTCTCCCATACAATGTGGCAGTAAGACGGATGGGTAGCGCATTACAGCAACATGAATTCCGCTTACTCTAAGCACCTATTTGGGCATTACCGGCTATGTACGAGTGAATACATTACTGCAGCGCAAATAGGGTTGGTGAAACGGTTTTCTTATGGCTTTATCTGCTTCTACGGAAGTTCCAAAAGACTTTATTACTCACAGGCTTTACATCTGGTTCGTGACCTTATCATGGTGGAACTCTGCCAAGCCTGAGTCCGCCTTGGTGAGTACCACCGCTTGTCTATTTCCCACGCCAAGCAACAATAAATAAATTTAATAAATAACAAATAAAGATATTTCTCAAGTTTCTATAAGGAAATAAATAAAAATAAATACGTTTGAACAGTTCGAGCAAAATCATTTATATGGAATTTTCATTCATTTTTTACTATCCGGTATCCGGCCCTATATTAATGCGCTATCCGGTATCCGGCCGGATAGTACATTAAGGCCGGATACCGGATAGTAACCGGATATCCGTTTCATCTCTAATTGATAGCCTGTGACGGTCTATTACTATTATTATTATTTTATACGCTTGAACAAATTCACACAACGCCATCTAGCCCCAAAGTAAACAAAGCTTGTGTTATGGGTGGCAGATAAACTACTCATATACTGCATAGTTATGCTTGCATTGGCATTGTTGGGTTCCGGTTTAAAGGAACCGTAAAGTAACCAACGCAAATACCAGCATGAGGTATTTAATGTTACTCCTCACAGTGACATCCTGCGATCAGCATTTTTGAGGTCTGCAACCTAACTGAATCGTAGATGTTATGGGCGACAGTTACCATCTACCATCAGGCCAGATTCTGGTAAAGTGTGAGAAGCGAGTCATCATCATCATCACAGCCCATAACAGTCCACTACAGGACTTTGGGCCTCTCCCGCAAAAGGGGAGGTTATTGCCATAATCTCCACGCTTGGCAGGCGGGTTGGAGATCGCAGTGTTGCAAACATAACAATGAAAAACGCTGCTGCCCATTCTCCAGTTTATGGAGACTAGATATTTTGCCTCTAAACGTTAGTCGCCTTGTACGAAACCCACGAGTGTAAGGGGTTGGTGCTATTCTACTCTACCGGTCACCACACGGCTAATTTTTTATACCACATTTTGAAGCAATAAATAATTCATTCATTCATTCAGTTGGACTGTCATAAAAAAATGGCATAAAAAATCAAGACATCTCGTGACCTACGACCCACTTGATATTTGTGAAAAGAGGATCCATCTTCGGCCGCATCGTCACTTACCAACAGATGAGATGGCGGTCAAATACCTGTCTTGTCTAATATAAAAACAAAATAAGGTATATTTTAGCTGGTAGAAGGAGCTCAAATATTTACCAGCTGATTAGGGTCGCCTAATGGGAAACGACCGTCCTAGTTCCAAAGCGTAAAGACTTAGGCTGAATACTTAAGTATTTACCTTTCAGACAAACCGAGCCTGTAAAAGATGACCTGAATGTTTCAGGTGGTTATTGCCGGTCCGCTACGCAAAGGTCACAGGTCTATTCCCATCCGAGCAGAAATTGGCCGGATCTGGGTGTATGTATATACACCCTTATTTTTTATTTTATGCGCAAGGCAGCGATTTAGAGTCGGTTTTTTATTTGTGTACCATTTTGATCTAATCTTAAGTGTATATAATACTGTATATGACAATAAATAATAATACATATAAAAAATATATGTTTTATTTATTTAGTAGTTTATCAGTTATCTAACACTCACAACACAAGCTTTGCTTATTTTGGGGCTAGATGGCGTTGTGTGAATTTGTTCAAGCCTATAAAATAATAATAATAGTAATATACCGTCACAGGGTATCAATTAGAGATGAAACGGATATCCGGTTACTATCCGGTATCCTGCCTTAATTTACTATCCGGCCGGATACCGGATAGTAAGTATAAGTAAGTAGTATCCGGCCAAACCACTATCCGTTTCATCTCTAGTATCAATCCGCTGCCAAGACTCTTCAACCAGTTTTAGGGTCCAAGCGGAAGACCTTGGTCAACCCCGATCTGTCAACGGTATTAGAAGGCACACCTAATTCGCTTATTACACATGCCGTGGTTACGGTATCCGACTCGTAAGCGTGAGTTACCGTGTTCGAATCCCATTGCGGCCATGTACCAATGACTGTTTCTGAGTTATATACATTAGTTAAATACTAACCGATGCCCTTACCGTGAGGGAAAATATCGTGATGAAACCTGCACATTCAGGGGTCTAAATATGTAACCTTAATCCAATCTGGTCAGGTTCCCCTGGTAGCATGGTCACGGAGGACAGATGGCAGTCGACCCACTGTAATTATCTGATCTGCCAAATCCTGGATCATGGTCAAGGCGGACCTCGGGCCCTCGCGCGCGACACCACAACCGTAACATTAGCGCCAAGTTAATTAAGTATACCAGAAGGGCACGACCTGCAGGTACCTATGTTCTTAACTAGTTGACTCTTCGTGTTGTGCATTCATGATGGAACTCCATAATATTATAAATTTAAATACTTTTATACACTATTTCCACTAAATATATACCTAAGTTCATTCTCGAAGTTCGTTTAGTCTAAATACACCGTTAAGCTGTTTTATTATGCCGTGTTTCTCGGTTGGAGAACGTTAAACAGTTTACCTTCGGATAAACGTTTAAATTAAAGTAATTAATTCCAAACATTGTAGCTATTTACTAATTCTAGCGCTCCGTTTCGAGATTTGTAACTAAAAATGTAGATTACACAGAACAATTCTAAGAATTGTCAGAGGAAGAAGCGACGGAGATTATGGCCTAATGTTTATTAAGTAGGAAACTACGCCATTTCTGAGTATTGGCGGCCTCAATCTACACATATAATTGGTCGCGAACTGATCGGTTCCAAAGGAACTTGCTTCCACGCACACTAAGGTTGTGGAATGAACTACCTGGAGAGTACAACATGGAGTTCTTCAAGAAACGGGCTAAAAGGTTTTTACGGGGTCGGAAAAGCGTGGGTGATGCCCCTGGTATTACGTCCATAGGCTGCGGTGACTGCTTACCATCCGGCAGACCGCAAGCTTGTTTGCCACCGTAGTGGTATAGAAAATATATAATTAAAACAGCAAAAAAAATTATCTGTACATTGAATATATTCGCTAAACATTTTTGGCCGGTTGTCCAGATAACCTAGTGTGTCCAAACATATTTATTTTAAGTATTATTATTTTATTTTCGTACATACTAATCTCTTTCTAAATGAAACTATTTTGTTGTGTAGCTATTAAGCCTGTGTATAATTGATTTTGGAAACTGGAAAACCCGATGTAGAACCGTAATAGACCATCTAAACAATAGAAATATGGAAATGCCGCCGAATGGATTTTGATAGAATTTTCATAGTTTGGTAATTTGCTGTCCAACTTAAAATCTAGGCCATCTTTCATCAAATTCGTTTGGGTAGAACCAGAGATACGGCTTGACCTCTCCGTGGTACTAGTTTTCAGACATTAGGGAGGTCATTTTAAATGGTATATTGGGAAAATGATAAATTGCCCCAGAAACTATTTCCACGCGTATGAAGTCGCTGGCGAAAGCTCATTTATGAAATAAAAGTAAAAATCTACCTACTAAAACAATATTCATAAATATCTAAAGATACCCACAATAACAAACACACATAACTGCCTTATAACAGAATAAATTATCCAAGTCTACTTCCTACAGTCCCGTTTATTCCATACAGTTCCATATGTATTTTCATACATTTCCACACAGCAAACAATGCTGTGTCCACATCCATCATGTTCACACTTCAAACAAAAAACCGCCAAAATAAACACCCCAGAGACCCGGATCCCACCCCTATTACCGGGGTACCCGGGTACCGGATCCGTTTATTTACAAAAACGTATAAATTCCGGTTATCGGGCGGCTGGCCGATCGCCCGATTCCAAAGTTTATCCGTGACTCGTGCTAGTAAGGTTATCGCCGGTATAACTCTTCGGACCTTTCCAGTTTTGACTAGCGGTCGGAGAGAGGTGGAGATCTGGTATTGGATCAACTTAATATTTTTACTAGTAGAAGTTGATATTGGAGTAATAAAAAATAATAGTCATCTTAGCGTCAATATCTCGGTTATGTTATTGCGCGAGAGATTTGGATATTGATCATGATCCAGGATTAAGCAGATCAAGTGATTGTATGCGACTGCCGTCTGACCTCCGTGACCCTGTTAACAGAGTAACCACCAGATTTTATAATGGTTACACATTCAGTCGGATTCAAGAGCATATCAGTATACCATCAGATATGTGGCCGTCAATGTTTCACATCACATCAACAGTCATATCATTATCATATTCATAGTCATAATAAATTAATTTGCATGAACACAGTCCGTAACAATCCACTGTTGGACCTGAGCCTCCTCCACATCAGTGGAGGGTTTTGAAAAGTTCACGGTTGGCAGGCGGGTTGGAGATCGTAGTGTTGGTAATTCTCAATATGAAAAGCTACTGCCTATTTTTCTAGTTTACGGAGTTTAGTTACGGATATGAGCCACCTTTTACTACACCCGTCCATGGATGAGTTAGTTGTATATTACTGATGTTTACTCTAGTGTTAGTCTATTATCATATTCAGCATCCAAGCGGTCAATCCTGGCTTCTTCCAGAGTTCTCTGCTTCTCCACTTTGCTCGATCTTCAAAACATCGACGAATATACTACGAACATACTTCAATACTCAATGCTCAATACTCAAATGTTTATTGCTTCATAAAATAAATTTATAAAATTATGACCCTGACGGGCACTACAATATTAAAAACTTGAAAATACTAGGGTTATATTATTTTCTAATTTTAATAACAATGTCGTTATATTATCTACCTACTATGGCTATTAACAAGGAAATCTTTATTAAGCTTAATTTTAAACAATATAAGTAAAAGTTGAGTTCATTTCACTATAGAGTAGATACGCTACATACTACCAACCTATTAACAATATACCAATAAATAAATAAATACCTCTCCATTTACAGAAAAACACAAAAAAACAAGTCTCATATCTGACAGTTTCCGTGTCCGCTTTCAAAGGCGATTGGAAACTCTCCCGCTCTCGTTTGCATTCAAATTTTCGCCGGCATTTGACCGAATTTTCATTTTTATCGGGACCCCGGTGAATTTTAGAACCGCCAGTCGGTGTTGCCACTACATTCCGCTCTTGTTTGTAGACATTGTATAAGAGAAATAGGAAATTACACTGTTGTTAAATTAAAATAATAGTATTTGTCTAGACGTAAATACTACTTACTACTTCGCTGGCTCAGCGACCCGAAGTGGATCTTGGCCTCCGACACAAGAACTCGCCATTGGTCCCTATCCTGCGCCACTTGTTCCCAGTTCGTTATCTGGAGTTCGCGCAGGTCTTTCCGGACTTTGTCTATCCATCGTCGTCTAGACGTACCACCTTTAATGTTAGAGTGAACAGACTGTTCCTAGAAAAGCATGCACCATCATCGGCCGCATCGTCACTTACCACCACATGAGGTGGCGGTCAAATGCATTGCTAGTCTAAATATAAAAAAGAAACGTAAATATCCCGGTAGGGCTCTCGTGCGAGAGGGCCCGAGGTCCGCCTTGATCCAAGATTTGGTAAATCGGTAATTATAGTAGAGCGAGTGCCATCTGACCTCCGTGACCCAGTTACAGGGGAAGCTGACCAGATTACATTACACTCGCATGCATGTATGTATAGTTTGGTATGTTGTTCCTGATTAAAAGTTGTGTGGTTATGATAGGTACCTATTAACACTTAGTTATAAGAATAAGAATAAGAATCATTTATTGCCTTAAACAAAATATCGTGCCTTACCACTACATCTAAACAATAAAAATAACTAAGGCAAATGGACCTGGCTCAGCTTATGCTGTCACGGGACGGTATGGTTCCGTACAGCGCTGTTTTTCAGCCATGCCCATTGAGTAGGTGTTTAAGAATATATACTTTATAAAATAAACAAATAAAACATAACTAAATAGAATAAAACAAAGTAGTAGTTAATATTATTATTAGTAGTTAATATTATCTCTACTTGAAAATAAATTTCATAATTTATTTTACCATTATTTCCATACCATTTCTATGAATGCTATTATCATTGATTAAGTAGGTTTTTATCAATACCTAATACATAAAGCTCCTGTGTCCTATAGGCGGGGTAAGCAGAGACTATGGACCGCCACTTTAATCTGTCCTTATACAAAAACCTAGCCTCGCATATATCCACAACTCTTTTCATACATCTCCTTTTATTCTTGCCACTTCGGACCCAAGTTTTTTTGCCTAATAATAATAATAATTTTATTATTTTGCATATAGGCAGGAAAAAAATAATTAAAAATACAGTTGATAAAGTGAAAAATATACCTATAAAATCTGAATTTACCACCACTTCCTGCTGCTTCTTTATGTCCATTTCATTTTTTTTCCCACACACTAAGCCGAAACTCCAAAAATGTATACATAAACACGACAAGTACAATCTCGACGTCCCATTTAATAAAACTACAACAGATTTATGGCTGGTCTTAAAACAAAGTTAAATTTATCTAGGCCCTGTGGCAAGTGAAAATACAATTTATCAACCGCCTCGGGGATTTTGGTGAAATTCGCAAGTAGCTTGAGCTCCATCACAAGCTTCTAGCTGTAATTATCGTTATTCTAATACAGTATACAATCTAGTACAGTGGACATTCTGATACACTGGATATTCTGATATGGTGGGTGTTTTAATTATCATCTTCATCATATCAGCAGAAGGACGCCCACTACTGGGCATAGGCCTCCCCCAGAGATCTCCACAAAGGCGGGTCCTGTGCCTTCCGCATCCAGCTGGTACCTGCGATCTTTACCTAGTCGCCGTCCACCTTGTGAGAGGCCTACCCACGCTGCGTCATCCGGTACGTGGTCGCCACTCGAGAACTCTTTGCCATCACCAGTTCTGCATCAGTGCTTTGAGAATCGTATTCCTTAAATAGGTATTTTTATTCTTAAAATGTTAATGCATTATGCTTTTGAACTGTAAATAAACCTATTTATATAACCTATTACAGGCCCACCTAATATTGGGGAAATAGGCCGTAGGCTCGGAGATATCACGGATGACTCCCGCTCCAGGTCGTTCTTGATGCAGAGGTCGGCCATTGCGATTCAACGCGGTAATGCAGCGAGCGTGATGGGCACCTTTGCACTGGGACCGGTCAGGGGTGGGTTATTTGGCTGACAAAGATATATTGTTTAAATTAGTATTAAGATTTGACTTTGTATTATTTTATTTTATGGAATTAAAATACAAATTAAAAATAAAAATTACAGGCCCTATTATCATGAATTTCTAAACCAAATTTTTTCCTAAACCATATTCCAAAACCAATTTCCAATATAGCTTCCTTCTCCCACTGTGGCAACACCAGCCAAGGTGCGCAAAAGGTGTTGCCGGCTCCCGGGATTTTTCCTACGGGATCCCGCGCAGATAAGATCCGCGTTAACCGCACCAAATCTCTAACTACACGCCTTTGCATATTTATGCCGGTTGGTTTTATTTTCCTCTTTTATTTTGCCGTTTATCCCGACGCGGGAAGAGGACTTTTTTAATTTTATACGTGTTTTTACTACCGACGCTTAAGGAGATGTTGATGTTTTATGGTTGTAACAGTGGAATCGTGGACCCACCATGATGACCCACTGGACCCACTGACTTAACCGCTCACATCCCAAGTATCCGCTAATCTATTGTTATCGATTGTTCTCGCAACATACTGATGTGTCGCTGGGACGTGACAGGTTAAGCGTCCTAATTGGCAACGGTCGTGTGACATCGCCCACCAATAGGAGACCTCTAAACCGCCCGTCGCACGACCGTTGCCAATTGGGAGAGCGCCTTGGTCTTAACAAGAATGCGTATTATCTTGTTATAGGTACCTACTAATGAATTATTGTACCTGTTGGTTTCTTGCCATTTCTTTCTTCCACAGATGGCCATTTTCCTAACTGAAGCGGCATACTGACAGACAGACGACATTCCTTTTACTTTTTGTTCCGAGCTCAGGGGGAGACGCGGGTAGGCCGGCTGATGCGGGCGGGCTGGCTGGGGCCGGGCACGCGCCGCACATGATTCGCCTAGGCGGTTATATGCGTAGCGTGTATCGGTGCCCGGTGTCTCGCCGGAGTAAGCCCTCGTACGCGCTGATCGGTCTGCATGCGTCGCCCCCTACCTGGATGAGCTCGCTTAACTTTCCCTTTGGTTTCCGTTAGATTTTTGAAAAGAGATTAATTAACTTAATCCTAATTCAATAAATACTTTTTTCACTTTTTACTTCACTTATGTGGCAGCGTGGTTAAGGTATCCGACGCGTAAGCGAGAGGTACCGGGTTCGAATCCCACTGTGGCCATGTACCACTGACTGTTTTCTGACGTATGTACATTAGTTGAACACTAAACGATGCTTTTACGATGAGCCAAAATACCGTGATGAAACCTGCATTTTCAGCCGACTTATGTGTAACCATGATCAAATCTGGTCAGGTTCCCCGGGTAGGAAGGTCACGGAGGCCAGATGGCAGTCGCTTTACTGTAATTACATCATCAGCCAAATCCTGGATCATGGTCAAGGCGGACCCAGGGTCCTCATGCACGGGAGCACAACCGGGACATTAACACCAAGATGACCAATGGGTTACAATGGTAAGCTAGTACTTTCTATGAAGCGAAACTGACCTGGCTGAAAGCCATAATGGCTCCTCATTCGAATAAAAGTCTAAATTCTAAACAGGATCAAGATCTAAACCTAAACTTAACACCTGGCCTCGCGTCAAACGGTCGTGTGGAATCCCGAAATCCTTACACGCCGTCTTTGCAGTTTTATAACGAAAGAATTTATTTTTCTGTTTATTTCGCCCGGGTCGGGTGGACGGAGCGTTTCTTTTACAAAACGAAGACAATTTAAAGTTTCCACAAAATAAAATATTAGCTCATGTTCACCAAAGAAATGCTAAATGGAATAAGTTTCCGTTATTTCCCCATGCCCAAAAAATATATATTTTTTAGTTTTTTATCGCATAAGTTTAAGTCTATCTACAGAACCCTGGTTCAGGGTTCATTCGTTCAAATATTGGCGCTTGGTATAAGACACGAACTAATTATTATCAAGACATTATCAATAAATAAATAAATAAAATAAATAAATAAAAAGACATTTCACAAAAGTCCTCTCATAAAATTCCATGAAAATAATTAGTAGTTCGCTCTCTTGCCGAAGAAAAACAGACAATCACTGACCTCAAACCATGAAGCGATTTAGCCAAAATATAAAAAAAAAACTCCTCTGTTTACGTCGAAAAATACCATTACTTGTAAGGAATACTTTAAACTAGCTAAGTTTAATACCTCCTCGACCAAGATACGGCCCCGCAGTTGACCCCGATCCGGGAAAAATAAACGGGAAAAGAAAATCCTTTCGTATAAATATGCAGAGACGCGTAAGAGGTTTAACACGGCCATTTGAAACACACCGGTAGCAATCATGCTGTGATGGTGGCGGTGGATATTTTAAAGCTGAAGATATAAACAGTATCAAGTAATTGATATTTAAAAATTTACATTAGCTGGAGCTAAAAATTTACTTTGTGGCGGCCGAGAAGTCCTGACAGACCACAGGCAATTATGGTTTGACGACATCACCATTTGGTAATCAAAGTTCAAAACGTTGACGATACTAATGATTAAAAGTGTGATTTTGTCTGCATATCATATTTTAAGCTACCTAATCGTAAGGATAAGATTGGTCTGTCACTCTTCTACAGGTTGCATTTCGGAAAGTGTGTGAAGCCGCTGCATGGCCTCATTCTGCCGGCCCCGCGCCGCCATCGGGTGACGCGATCCAGGCGAACGCTTCATGCTTATGTTATGGATCTTCCAGCTATTCACACGACCCGCTTTGGTTCAACCTTTATAATGCGTATGGCTAAGGAATGAAACGTGTTTCCTAATCATTATAATCTGGACGCCTTCAACTGTTCCTAGACAGGCATGCTCCATCTTCGACCGCATCGTCCTTACCAAGTGAGATGGCGGTTATATGCCCGGTTCATCATCACAGCCCATAACAGTCCACTGCAGGACTTAGGGGCTCTCCCACGAAAGGGGAGGTTATTGCCATAATCTCCACGCTTAGCATGCGGGTTGGAGATCGCAGTGTTATAAATATAACAATGGAAAAGGCGGCCCATTTTTCAGCCTACGAAGACTAGACGTTTTGCCTCAAAAACATAAGTCGTCTTGTATGACACCCACGAGTGTAAGGGAATGGTGCTATTCTAGTCTGCCGGATATCGTACGGCCATTCGAACCGGTTAGTCTTATTTAAAAAATATTCGGCCATGAGGCATATACTCTTTGTCCTTACAGTGACAACGCACCTGCGGTTCTGCCTTTATGTTACCTGCAACATAAATGTATGTTACGGGTGACCATTAGGTGTTGTCAATGTGTTTCTCGTATATTGTATTTTTGCCTTACTAATAAATAAATCAGGTGGGCTGTCTTCTCGATTGTCACAGCATTAAAATAAAATAAATTCATTTTCCATTAAAGTTCACTTATCTTTCTGATACGCCATTTTAATTTACGTTGAAAAAAAACTACTGGTTTCCGAATCCCCATTGCAAAAAAATATATTTATGACAACATTCTGTTTGTTTGTAAGTAAGTCGCTACCGAGTCCAAGCTTAGTAGGTTCACGATTGCAATAAAACGGGATCCGATCCTGCGACGTATTTCCCTGCCGGGTGCGCTGAAAAATGCACGAACTACTGTCACTGTCGCCCACAACGTTTGACATGGGATTTGGTTTGGAAATGTACACAGAGCTTTGCAACAGCAATATACGTTTATTACAGCCAGTATATTGGCCTGCCTTGCTTTTAATCCACGACGAAAAAAGAGTGTGTATATATGGCTTTGTATTTGGGTGTATGGATTAGGTATGTCTATTAATTAGACGTGTGTATCTGTAGCTCTGTTTGTGTATTTCCTTTTTTTCGATTCGGCGGATCAACAATCGTCTGACCTCCTCGACCCTTCAGGCGAATCTGACTAGATTAGATCATGGTTACACATTCAGTTGCCTGAACGCGAAGATGCGCTTCTTATATTTAACTAAATTTAGCAGCCTAACTTCAGAACCAAAAACCGTGAAAGCAAATCAAACAGTACAGCTTATAAAATAAAGTCGACTTTTGTATCACGGCTTTTGAAAATGACTCGTAACATATGATTTCCGAATAGGATCGCTATCCTTCCAATTGTAGATTGTAAATTACATTTACTAATGATATTGACTCTCGAATAACTGACGATTTAATCTGAGATTGAAATTTACTCTCGTTTGTGTTACCCTTAGTGATTCAAAACAAACCAGGTGAAACGGCAAAATGTCTGCCAATTATTTAGCAAGAGAAAAAATCCCGCAATGACCTTGGTAATCCCCGGGAGGCGCGCAATAGGAGCGCGTAATAGAATAAACCGGCGTGGATGCGGCGCAATAAATCCGGGGGAGCGTTCTCACCGGCCGCTCGGTACACCGGAGCGAATACTGCATTCTTTTTTATATATGCTACGGGGGAACAGGGTCAGACGGGCAGAAAGCGATCTCCCTCTTCCTTCTAAGTGCTAAACCGTAATATTTGGATACGTGAAAAGTATTCATCCATCCATAACAGCAATTTTTTTTTATTTTTTACTATGTGTTTTACATGTATTAATGTATATTTTTACTGTGACTGTAAATATTTTATGTGATAAATATTCTTAATAAATACTACTAAAATCAGCAAGTTATGAAATGTAATTGGATTAGCAAAATTTTTAAACAAAAAAAAAATTTACTAGCCACATTAGAAACTTAGTAATGTGTTTATAGTATCAGAAAGTCCTTTTTTTACTGGACCTTACACTACATGTGGCACGACACGTCTTTTTTTCTATTCCGTGCCTCAGTGCCACCATGTACCAGTGATTTTTCTCTCAAGTCCGCTAATAGCGCGATCGTATTTTAATTGGATCGCAATCAAATTTAGATAGTAGTTTGACACGTTTTTGGGCTTCAGCTACTGTTATTGATAGTTCGAATGAATTTTAATCGGTTTACAAACGTTGAGCTGCAACGGAAGTTTTTCGCGTTTTTTGGTATTCTGACTTAAAACTAACGTTGAGCTGCTATTGCTATTCAATTACAATTCGATCGAGCCATAGTAAATTGGCGGACCCAAGGCTCAGTTCCACATACATCCGTTGGCTCCATAAGGTCGTTAGTACCTCTCGAGTGTAGGTACCGTAGATCACAGAGTTGATGACCTGAGTGGTTCAGTTGGTTAGCATGCCGGTCTGCCACGCAGAGGTTCCGGGTTCGATTCCCGGCCAAGCAGAAACTATTTAGATGAATTTTAGTTTCTGTTACGGATCTGAGTGTAGTATATGTAATAAGTATATAAGTTAGTATAGTTTATCAGTTATCTAACACCCATAATACCAACTTTGCTTACTTTGAGGTTTGCCCTGTGTGAACTTGTCCGAGCATATTTATTATTATTATTATTATCACTGAAATTACGCGTCGGTGTAACCACCGGCCAAGGCTTAACCAAACTACAGTTTAGCTCAGGTTAAGTTATTGCAGGTTTAACAGGTGACGTAATGGGGCTTATGGCTAGGTCGTCCCGTTTCTTCCAGCAAATAGGGAGAGATACAATGTCTAGCTCGGCGTGGCCTAGAATGCTAGGCGCCCTAATAATCTATACCCGGGTTACGCCCCGACTTTGTAAGGTAAAAGATGTAGAGGATCCTTCTTAGACGGCTTAACTGATACTTCTTTCAATTTCCAAAGGATTTTCGTATTATGGTCTTTACTATTATTTAGAGAATTTCTTTCGTGAGGTTACTTAGTATACTTAAACTGTAAAAGGTCAAATTCTGTACATTTAAGATATTTAGAGGTAGAGTACCCTCCAGTAAATAATTTAAAAATATGTAATAATATAAACGATACTAAAGCCAAAATAGTATGTTTTTTCCCTCTGACTGTCAGTCTGCATATTAGCAGTGCTACACTCTGAAACGTCTGAATAAATTTAAATGAAACCCTATACCATTTGAGTTCACATACGCCAAGGCAGGATACTGGATACTTTTAATACCGAAATTTATCACGGTTCCCTTGAGAGAGGGGATGGAGGTCAAAATGTGTACGTCATTGTAATTCATTAACGCGCGGTCCGATTTTATTCATTCTTTTTTGTTAGAAAGGAGGTACCTTAAAGCTTGTCCCGTTAATATTTCAAGGTCACCGATGTTGTAGTTTAGAAATATACCTCATTTGTATGTCCAAATAACTTGAAACTCGGAATGTATAGGAACCTTTGAGGTACAGCTCATCTTAGGCTGGCGTGAGACCATCATTGTGCATGAAAATACCGACCAGCACAATATAATAATAATAATAAATAATCGGACAAATTTACACAACGCCATCTAGCCCCAAAGTAAGCAAAGCTTGCCGGGAATCGAACCCGGGACCTCTTGCGTGAAAAACCGGCATGTTTACCACAGAAGTACTCAGTTATATTACCATCAGCTATAGAACCATTAGTTATATTGCATACTTATACAGGGTTATCAGGAAAGGGAATACAAGAAACTTTTACCATGAGACCGACCCTAAAATCGCGCAAAAGAAAATCAGATCATAATCCCTTTTCCCTCATCGTAAGAGCATCGGTTAGTGTTCAACTAACGTACACTACTCAGAAAAGATTCATTGGTACATGGCGACAGTGGGATTCGAACTCGGGACATCTCGCATGCGAGTCGGTAGGACCCTTTCACCACTAGGCCACCGACGGTCCCGCAAACTCATCATCCCATTCACAGCCCATAATAGTCCACTGAAGGACTACGGGCCTCTCCCACGAAAGGGGAGGTTATTGCCATAATCACACGCTTGGCAGGCGGTTTGGAGATCGCAGTGTTATAAATATAACAATGGAAAACGCTGCTGCCCATTTTCCAGCCTACGGAGACTATTAGATAGTTTGCCTCGAAAACATTAGTCGCCTTGTACGACACCCACGAGTGTAAGGTGCTATTCTACTCTGCCGGACTCCACACGGCCAAACTCTTACTGTATATTATTTATGGTTATTTACAGTCAACTGCAGATCAAGCTTTTGCTTGCTTTTGCAAGCAAGCAACTTTGACCTTTGGACCGTCTTTATGCCGACGTAATAGATTCTGTTTTTGGATGATAAAAAAAATAAACTATTTGATTCTTCGAGATTTATACCACAATAAAATTAGCTAAGATTCAAGTGAGTGGCAACGAGGCAAGAAGTTCAAAAGGGTAAAGCTTTCCTTGATAAAATAAAACTCTATATCTTAAATCTGGAACATTTTACATGAAAACCGCACCTGCCATTTTGCTTCAACGTTTATTGTGTGAACCGCGACGAAACTCTCTACCTTACTGACTTTCTATCTTTTGGATAAATACGACCTGGGGGTCTTCAAATCCAAAGTAAAAAGCTCATAAGCTCATAAAAAGCTCAAAGTACAAAAATAGAATAGAATAGTAAAAAAAATATTTGGTACTCCATACAAACAACTTATAAGTAACGCAAGAGAAGAAACTGATTTCTGACGATGGATTACTGACTAACTAATTACTATATAACTAAATCCGCATGTGCATGCTGCAGTAACGCAAAAAGGTCATAGCTCATCACAGTGTCGCTTGGCAGAGCAACACACTGACTAAAAAAGCCACTTTGTTTCATTCCTGTGTAAGGAAGGATAATAAAGTGATGATCATTTTAGTGTCAGAGTGTTTTAAATTGTTGTCTTTATAAGTACAGAACGTTCCCAGGGGGAGATCCAACGTCTCCAAATTGTCTCGATTGTATGAAAACTACCCTCATGCCTTTTTTTAACTCAACCATCAACTCAACCCATAGGTTACCAGCATATTATCAGAGAAACACCGAAAACACCCGTGGCTAAAATCACAAATAAGTCTCCAGTAAAACGCACACAAACGGTCAGACTTAAGCATCGTGAAAATCGATACTCCAAGCCCGTTTCTCCTATCGATACATGGATACATTGCGAAAACTCCTCTATGGCACTCGTAAACATCTTTTCCAAGAACTATTTGTTAGGAAATCCATTGTTACAAGGGTAGATACGAATAAATGTGTTGTAAGCACCGAGCACAGTTGTAAAGGAAAATTACACAATAGATTGTCATATATCTATTAGCTAGTGGGAACCATTTTGTCTTATCTCTTATCTAGATATTAGGGCGTAACAATATTTATTCCTACCCGAGCTGGGGTAGAGCATAAACACCTTTACAGCGAAGACAATAAGACACATTGTGACGCTAAATGCAAACTTTGTTAAACACTTCTGGTTCTAAAGAAATGCAGCGTTAATATTGCTGGTGGATTATATTTGCTGAAGTAAAATGGGCGTTATTACTATAACGTTAAAACTAATGGTAGTTTAAACATAAGTTTTCGTGGTATTTAGTAAGTTTGTTGGCATGACAAAGAAACTCTGGGTATAGTAATGAGAGTTTCAGTTCTGCGACACAGTGATACCTTCAAGACTAATGACTTTATAACTACACATAAATTGTTTTAAAATATGTGCCTCACTTGCTACCTACTCTGTCTGTGAATATATATTATAATTTATGAAAAATGCTTGCAGTTTCTTTACACGGTTGCAGAATTTCTCGGTCTCCCTGAATGACAAAATTTGCAACGAAGTAATCTGACAGAGTACGAAAGTACATAGCGCACAGAATTAGTACGCTGAAGTGGCAGTGGGCTGGCCATATCTTTTTTTTTATACCACAAAGGTGGCAAATAAGCTTACGGCCTCATCTACAAGTCGTCATCTCAGCCTACTATGGATGTTTGCACCACCAGGGGCATCCCCCACGCATTGCTCCGTAAAAACCTGCATCTGGCGACATACCGACAACCGCTGGGGTAAACGAGTTCTTGAGCGCTAGGCGTAGTATAGGACACCCTCCGGCCAGATGGAGTGACGATTTGCGAAAGGCTACGCTGCAAATCGGTGGATGCTGCATTCGGCAAACCGAGGACAAGGTGCATTGGCGCCCATTGGGGGAGGTATATGTACAGATTGTACAGCAGTGGACTAGTGTGCTAGTGTGGTTTCTTGTCGGAACTATTTAATGTTATTATTCTTGTGTGAGCAATAAAGAATTAATCTAGTACAGGCTGATGATTATGATTGCAGAAATTAAGTTTATCCATGGCAGGTCACACAATATCCTTGAATGACGACAACGTACGAGTAAACGCTGTGTAGGACGCCCCTACGAGATAAACGGATGACCTTGTCAAAAAAATATAGAAGAACAAACTTGAACAAACTTTCCTTCAAAATGGCTGTGCGAGAACATTTCCTAAATTCTTTATAATACCCTACTTTAATTTCGTTCCTTACTTTCTTTCCTTATTTTAGTTCGTGGGGATACTTGCCTGAAAGTGGAATTTTTATACGTTTGTCTACTTATTGTAGGCAATAACAATGAAGAACCGCGTGTGCGTTGTCACTGTGGTTACCTGTCACGCTGGTTACCCTATACTTCAGACCGCAACACAACAAATCCATTATTGCTTGGCGTGGGAAAGAGACTCACCCAAGGCGAGCTCCTCAGGCTTGACAGAATCCTAATGAAACTATCGGTCGTCCAGTGCGCCTACTAACATAGAAATAGGTAGACTGTGACTAACTCTGGCATCATTTTTCCAGATTAGCATTATTGCAGTATGCAAACGCTTCACAATATGCATCATAACACAATATCGCTTACCAAAACAGCCGACAAAGCGGACAAAAGTGGGACCAAAGCGCCGTTTAATGTACCGAAAAAGGTCAGTAGCCATTTTAAAATAACACTAGCAACACCGGTCGATAAATTGGCAGAGTCTGCATGCCGCGATATTGCGAAATGAATGTATGTATGCGGCGTGAATGTATGGCCGCTCGAAGCGAATAAACAATGGAATTTGTATGGGAATTAATGCAAATACAATAACGAAGGGTGCCCGAAAAGCATTTGTGAAGGCGATCTCATTTCACGGGCTCGATAAATGGGGGATAGCAGTTTTAATAATTGCCGGTGTGTTTGCGAAGTGGCTATTGTTAATAATTATTGTTATTGTTGTTATTGTCGGCCGAAATATTGTCATTTCGTTATACGTTATTCTGTTTCAATAGCGGGATATCCCGGGGTTGGATTTGCCGCTGACTAGGAAAGTACCCCCTTGAAATTGAACATACATACAAGGACACAAGGAGCCTACTCACAGCTGAAGTTACAATGTAATTTGTTTCTTTTGTTAATGGTGCATTTTACGTGTCCAAAAGGGACGTCTATATATAAGTTGATGGTGATGCCCCTGGTATTGCAAACGTCCATGGGCTGCGGTGACTGCTTACCATGAGGCAGGCCGCAAACTTGTTTGCCACTTTAGTGGTATAAAAAAAAAAGTTGTCAATTACCCACCTTCTATACTATTGGCTGTCCCATACTATACTATTGGGGCTATTGTCACATTTGGTGGCCTTGGTCACTTTATGTTGCCCTTTTGTATGACATTGAGTCATTTGTATAGAGCTGTGACAAAGTGACTACTCGGTAGGTCGAGCTTCCGTCTATGCTCTATGTCCAACATCTCTGAACCACACAGTCCACTTGTTACGGACCTACGTACACCAGAAACCCTCCAACCAAGCTTTAAGATCATTGTACCTACACTAAAGACATTATGCGCTTGTACGTTTGGCTAAATTCAGTCGTCTAAATTCAGAAGCACATATAATAAGTGATACAAAAATGGATCTAATCCTGTGAGAAACTCCACTCCACTCCACTACTTCCACTTTGACTTACTCTCACGCATTTTGCTTCTGAATTTAGTCGACTGAATTTAGCCAGGTGTAATTAGATTGATATGGTGTTGGCTCTGGTCCCGCAGCGAACTAGGTATTAGTTATTCCAGTCATTGGTTGCGTTACGACTGACAATCTCTGCTCCGAATGGGAATCTAAAATCGAATGACAACAATATCGTTTGATTCTACAGTTCGATTTCCGAAACTCAATACTGGTGGCTCAATTTCGTGCATGCAATCGTGTTGCAAATGTTTAGATGAGTCTATTTGAAATAATTAACAAAGTATTCGCCTATGTTGACCAGATTTTTAGCAAATATGTCCGTTATATTACTTGAATGCTGACAATATGGGTGAGTAAAGTCTTTTTGCATCTTTTCATTCCTGATTTCTCTCTGAGATCTGATAACTCATACGATGAATGATTAACTAAATGTAAATGTGTCGTGGGCTAATCATCAGATTTAGCCGGTTGTGATGTATTTTAAGAGAGGTAGGGCATAGCGGGGTATCTCGTACCTTACAGAATATCGCAGCTAAATAATACACTTTTAAATAGTATTGTGTTTCTGCCGGTGAGTAAGGTTTCCAGTGCTCCATGGGGTGGGGATTTGGGGAACCGTGGCTTTGGCAGTGGAGTAGCATTTGCTTTTTGCTGCCAGAGCAACGTGTTATAGAGGTGGGCAACGCATTAGCGATACTCTTGGTGTTGCTAATGTCTATAGGCAGTGGTGACCACTTTCCATCACGTGGCCCGCTTGCCTGTTTGCCTACCGTATGACATAAAAAAAAATAAAAAAATAAAAAAAAACCAGGCACGTTATTGTAAGTATTTACTTACTTTAAGACTGTTCAGCGGCCTTAGCCAAGAGGTTTCGTTAATCTACAATCGTTAACAACAATCGTTTGTGGTAGAAAAAATGTATGGGATTTGACATAAGCTAACGTTATCTGACATAAGCTGTTTGTGGTAGAAATTCTTGGTCCATAGACAATGCACGTACTTTCGGTGTACAAAGGAGGCGGATTGGCGGATGATCCTACACAATCAGAGTCAATGTAGATGTTGGTAGAAATAGTCGAATCTGTCAATTTTCTACCATACACAAAGATGGCTAGACCGGCAGCACAGTAACGATCTAGCGACCCAAATTGAATCTTGGCCTCCAATACCAGAGCTTCCTATCATACGCTATCTCCTGCCAATGGATGCCTAGTGCGTGCAGATCTTTTAGGACTTCACCCATCCAGCGATATCTAGGTTGGACGACGTCCGCTCGGCCGACCCATATGCTCTCCTTACGGCGAGATCCTCCCCCATCCGTTTGACGACCTGAGTGATTCAGTGGTCAACATGCCGGCATGCCACGCAAGAGGTCCCGGGTTCGATTCCCGGCCGGGCAGAAATTGAAATGATGAATTTTAATTTCTGTTACGGGTTTGGGTGTTCTATGTATAATAATTATGTATTTAAAAGTATATAAGTAGTTTATCAGTTATCTAGCACCCATAACACAAGCTTTGCTTACTTTGGGGCTAGATGGCGCTGTGTGAATTTGTCCACGATTATTTATTATTTATTATTATTATCCTCTCCAAGTGACCAAGCCATCATAGTCTTGCGGACGTGATCTCTCCCAAAATAAGGGTTGAAAAATAAGCAGATATGGAACTTTTAATATTGTTAGGTAAGGTTAGCGTTGTGTCAATGCGCAGAGAACATTCGATTAGATTAGGTTAATGTTGTGTCAATGCACAGACTTTATGCCCAAGCAGACATCGATTTAGTTAATGCGCTTATTACACTTGGCAAAATATAGTCCTCAGGAGTTAAACGGGAGATAAAATGAATGTGGAATGGATTGCTCATAAAATAAGGTCCATTTTTGTGTTACGTCTTTGGAAAAGCAGAGCGACGCGTACTATATTTATTATTATATTAGACGGTACTTGGACGTGACGTACCTTTAAGATTTGTTTTCCCAGTCGTCTCGTGACCACGGTGGGTGTAACCCTACCGAAACGTCGGGAAAACAAATCTAAAAGGTACGTCGCGTCCAAGTCCCGTCTAATATAATTATATTTCGTCGCTTCATTCTTCAGATATAAGATAATTCACAACGTAGTCCCTTTAGCCTACAAGGTAGCTTCGCACGTTTATTTAAAGTAAAATCGATTTGTTTTCAATCGATCATTTTTATTTTTTGTCGATCCTACGTATCGATACAGCCAGCCGCCATTTTTACGTCATTCCTTTTTCGTGCGAGGTAGCGAGCACATCGTGCACACGTGGTGCACAACAAATTGTTAAAATTTTATTTCAAAAGTAGAAACGCAGCGCCGAAAACAAGATTCGGTATTTTAAAAGAAAAAGCAAAGAACCTACGATGTCACAAAGTGGCGATATTCTCGGATTCCACTTCAGATTCCGATAAAAATTCATGTAAGTACCTACAATATTTTCGCCGAATGTAGTTACTTTTATAATTTATGCATTGAGTGTATTAATACAAAACCGGGGGGTTGGCCGTGAGTCAACACGACGGTGATTTAGCTTTAATGTATATACAATAAAAAATGAATATAATTAAAATTTCATCTGGAGGTTGGTCGAGAATCAACACGACGATATCAAATAACTACGCATACACCGCCTGGGGGTTGGTCGTGAATCATCACAAAGGCAATATGCAATAATCTAGTTTCTCAAGCTGGTGATGATCGAGGTTTTTAGATACTTTAGATTCCGATTAAAACTAAGTAAGTTTCTATTTTACGCGATTTTCGCTTAATGTGATACGTGTAATTTATGCATCGAGTGCTTCAATGTAAAACCTGGGGGTTGGCCGTGAGTCAACACGATGGTAAAAACCTGGACGTTGGTCGAGAATCAACGCGACGGTAAAATTATACACCTGGATGTTGGTCGAGAACCAACACGACGGTATCGACACAAAGCCTGGAGGTTGGTCGTGAACCATCACGAAGGCAATGTGCATATTCACCTGGATGTTGGTCGAGAACCAACACGACGGTATCGACACAGAGCCTGGAGGTTGGTCGTGAACCATCACGAAGGCAATGTGCATATTCACCTGGATGTTGGTCGAGAACCAACACGACGGTATCGACACAGAGCCTGGAGGTTGGTCGTGAACCATCACGAAGGCAATGTGCATATTCACCTGGATGTTGGTCGAGAACCAACACGACGGTATCGACACAGAGCCTGGAGGTTGGTCGTGAACCATCACGAAGGCAATGTGCTTATTCACCTGGATGTTGGTCGAGAACCAACACGACGGTATCGACACAGAGCCTGGAGGTTGGTCGTGAACCATCACGAAGGCAATGTGCAATAATCCCAAGTGTCTCAACCTCTACCTACCCGCCACCGTCGATCGAGAATCGGCAGTGCGGATTTATTTTGTGGATATTTCCACATTCTTCACATATCCGTGGTTTTATCTTCGGAATGGTTTTTCGTTGATCGGGGATCAATACAAACACCTTAATATATTATGAACACTCGATGAACGATGAGAATAATACTTTAAACAGTGGGGCATTAAGTACCTACTAGTTAAGTAGGGGGTGTAATCGACCACTCGTTCGTAAACTCGTTTGTTCTAAAACGGACATAATATGAATTTGTCTGCGGTTTTAGACATCGACACACCTCCGAATGCAATTACTGAGAGGTATTACTTGCTACTGAGGCGTCAACAGACCTGCCCCAGGTTGCCGTCGCCGCTAGAGTAGCGAAAGAGCCTTCGTCGGTGCCGTCCGATGCGCCCGCGCACAGTTAGACCCACAGCTGGTGCGGGTCCTCGAAGCCAATATCCATAACGAACCCGAGCACGGGAACAAAATACATAATACAAGTCTATTGTGACTCCCTTACAAGGAAAATATCCTTAAGAGTTATTTAGTGCCGGAAAACATAAAGTTACCCAGGCTCAAAAATAAAATTTCGTAAGCGGTCATCTGCGCCGCAACACGTACTCCAACGAGGAGAATACCATATTCATCGCCGTCAAATATCTGAGTGACGCTCGCCGCATACTCTTGCGATCTTTATTTTATGGACTCGAAATCGAGAATAAAACTGATACATAATAATAACGCCTAACGATAAGGCGTCCTTGAGTGTCGTCCGTAACACTCACCGAAACGAAACGCTATTCGAAAGTACTGTGTGGGAATTGGCTCCATCGACATACCCTTTGCTCGCCTACGCGAGCCCGGGAAAATGGCCGGCGCGCGGGCATCCGCAGCGAGCGCCGGCCAAGCAGCCTCCCCGCGCCGCGGAAGCCGCCGGCGCCGGCCCGCAGCCGCACCTACATAGTCACCTAAGTGACTCAGGTGCGCCACGTTGGTCGCGTACAATTCTTTTTTAATTAATTGTTGGCATTGATTCAGGACGGTTTAGAAGTCCCATTCTATAAGTCCGTGGCACAATATCTATGTTGCCCCTGGTATAGACAAGTATTCTGTCTCCTGACCAATACCAAACTTTTTGCTCCTGACAAAAAGAAGGAGTCCCCTAGTCCATTAAAATGTTAGTAGATTCGGGTACGATTTTAGTGTTCAGCCGAACACCTTGCATTGGGCAGGCGGCAGCCCCACATACCTAATCAATTTTTACCTAAAATATTCCCGCCACATGAACCGATTGGGAAAAAAGATTCACCATTAATCTAAAATCACAAATAAATTTATACCGACCGATACGATATACGATCGGACCACAGAATCATTTCAAAATAAATTCCAAGAAACACATTTTTAAATATGATAAATTTAAAATTGTGAACCATAAAAGCTTTAATTCGATGGCAGAATTTACAACTTTTCAGCCTTACCGTATTAGTATCTCGGTTGCCCCGCGAGGGTTTACTAAAGTGACGACTAAGGTCTTCACCTTCTTAAGGTCTCAAGGCTCAAAATCCGTGCTATAGCACGATATAGCTATAGTATACTTAGACGATATAATTTGCATTGGCAATGACTTCGAGGAATGTCTAAGCAATGTTAACGAGGCCCAGATTACTTCAATGTCTCGTATTCATAGTCAACGTTAACAAACGCAACTTGCAACCTAAAAATATGTGTAAAATTCTAGTGTTTATATGTTTTAATTTTGAGAATTTCACTTAATTTTTTTTTTAACTGGAGAAAAGTGACATTATAGCACAATCAGTGTATATATTTTCGTCTCTTCCCCGTTGCACAATATAAGTTCGCTCAACTTATTGCGCTGTCAGTAGCAGCTTATCTAGCGCTACAATACAGCTGATTGCACACAAAATTTTTGATCTATTGTTAAAATGTATTTAAAAATATAATAGCTACTTAAACTTTAGCATAAATATCCCCCCGTTCTACGTTCTTTGAAGATCTTAATTGATGGGCGCAAAACATTGGCCCTTTATTGTCCCGCAGGCCTTCATTATGTAAACGAGAACTTCACTTATGGCTATCGTACTGACTGGGGTACCGTCTATGGCGACGATTGGGTCAACGGGTGTTGGAAGCAATGTGAACTCAAGTATCCCATTAACTGGATTTACTAAACCTAAAAATGTTGCATCATACGATCATAATTGTGATATATTGGTACGAGTAGATAACACCACAGCTATCAGCTATGTAAATTGTCAAGGAAGTATTGAATACCTTCATGCAAAGAATCTAGCGCGGCATATTTCGTTATGTGATATTAAGGTTGACGAGGACTCAAGAGAGTAAAGGACATAGAGTGGAAACTCTCTGACTCGGCTTACCGATAGATAGTCCACACTTTTAGACAGACTATGACTGAGGTACCGGTAGATTACCGATTTCATGTCTCGCGTCAATGCCGACTGTGAGCGCTATTTATCCTGCAAACAGGACTCGGAGGCTATCGCAGTAGATGCGATTAATCTCATGCATTCTCACTTGCCGCACTTCTCTCGATTTGCAATTTTGATTGCAGAATAATACTGATCCATATGAAGATTCTAACGAATTTGTGATAACATTTTAAGTAATCGTTTTAATACGAATGCTTCGTATGACACTTTGAACAATCATCGTTCAGCTCCGTATCCCATTTTGGTCCCAGTTAGGATGTTCGAATTAAACGATCACTAAAAGGAGCTTTCAAATTCAATCCAAGCGTGCCTAAGTATACTGCCACTTGGAATTCACGAGAGTGTATATAACATTTCAAATTCGGTCCCGTCCGAATAAATAAAACATAATAAAAAGTTAACCAGAACATTAGGAATATTGGCCCTGTGTACCACACACACGGTACAAACGCTATCACTTTTAAGGATTATAATATTAATACCACCTCAAATAGCATTAAAATCATAATTAGTTACAACATTAGGGTCAGGTCGCTAGTATCCAGGGCTCTTTCGTACCTAATTTACGCATAACCCCTTCCATCACACTCGATGAGTATCTGATTAGAATCGAGCAACTCAGTACTGGCACATACTAAGTATCTCTTTCTGTCGTGCAAACCACACCATAAACAAGTCACGGACAAACCATTAGCCAATGGATTGGCAGGGTGATGACAGAGAGCAGTGTGTCATGGGTCCATGTGCTGTGGCTCGGTGTGCCCGGCGTCCGGTGTCCGGCGCTGGGGCCGGCGGCGTCTCCGCGGCGGGGCCCGCAATGCGGTGGCCGCAAGGACCAGCACATCGCGTTTTCGCCAGATATTATATCAGGCCGATCGCTGATGTCGGCCGATTTGTTAAACCAGTTTGCTTTCTTAATAATGAATTAACCACAGTGTCCATTATGTTATATGTTTAATTTACGGTTGATACCGTATAATTAATACATTGTTTAAAATGTATGAATAATAAATATTTTGTTTAAAATTTGCAAAACTTCCCTCTCCAAACATCTACGTTGTGAATTATCTTATATCTGAAGAATGAAGCGACGAAATATAATATATGATCAAACGAACTTCGCGAAGTTCGATCGATATTATATGAGTCGCTTCATTCGAAGATATAACACCCGCCCGCCCATATTCCCAGGCGTGGGGAAGTTTCGCATAGCATCTCTAAAAAGAATGACGTAAAAATGGCGGCTGGCTGTATCGATACGTAGGATCGACAAAAAATAAAAATGATCGATTGAAAACAAATCGATTTTACTTTAAATAAACGTGCGAAGCTACCTTGTAGGCTAAAGGGACTACTTCGAATGAAGCGACTCATATAATATCGATCGAACTTCGCGAAGTTCGTTTGATCATATATAATATGTGTAAAGAACGCGAGTTTAGTTTGAAACAAGCGTAACATATTATCAGCGATACAAAAATGAATTTGTTCTGTAAGCAATTCTTTCCATTTTGATTTGCTCTCACACTTTTTGTTGCTGCATTTAGACGACTGAATTCAGCTAAATGTAATAAGCGGTTGACTCGAGGATCCGTTTACAACACATACATACACATCATCTACAATAGTACAGCTCCAAACTAGAGGTCAAAAGCGATCCGCAAATACCTAACAGTAGTTTTATCTTACAGTTGTTCTCAGAAAAGTTTCCGCAGATTATTCGAGGCACAGACGACGTAAGCTCCTTCTGAGCGTCAAAAAATTCTCTTCAATATTAATTTACTGAAAGAAAATAAACCTTAACAAGCAATTTCACTAGCAATTGAACGTCGAGATGAATAAACAGAAAATGATGAATGATAGCTTTTTTTTCCTTGACATGCTAAGGTAATTGTGATCAAATAAACTTGACAGTTGTAATGGATGGATAAGAGCTAGATCGGTGTATAATTTTATTAAATATTCACTTTTCGGTGAATAAAGTGTAGCTAGAGGTGATACATTTTAATCTTTGGATACCAGCGAACTAGTATTAGTAGTTCGCTGATTAAACAATACTTATTATTATTATTATTGATGGATACACTAGCAGCTAATGCTGATACGTGTATATCACTGCACTTTAAATTGTTACTGATAAAACTTGTCCAGTCCATTTTTAAAAGAGTTCACTGATGGAGCGCTTATAACGTCTTCGGGTAATTTATTCCACTCCAAACATATGCGATTGGACATGAAGTGTTTTCTGGGATTACTTGTACACGCGGAGCTATCGAGTTTCTTGTCTATGTAAATTAGCGTTAATATGCGGTGTCACGGTGATCATCTGCTAAGTGAACGCACTGCGTTTAATATGGGTCTATGATTGGACAATTGGGTTCGTTTCGTTTGGTTCGACGCATTCTTCCGATCGCCACTCAAGTACTGTCAGTTGGAACCCTGCACGTCGTGCCCCCTGGTATCCCCACCGTGTGTTTTGCTGTTTCTAAATATATAATATTTTGATTGTGCAATAAAGCGTTATTCATTCATATAACGTAATTGTACATAATGTGTACTCAATTAGTACATACTAAAAAAATCACAAAAACACAAAAATAGTTAAAGAATACAATTATTTGAATTTAGAGTTTCTGTAGAGTATCCCTATAGCAACCTCATTTCTCTTTTTCCGGGAATTTTATGTAGATACTTTCTGTTTGGCCGTATTTGGCCGTGTGGTGTCCGTCAGAGTAGAGTAGCACCAACCGCTTACACTCATGGGTGTCGTACAAGGCGACTAATGTTTTCGAGGCAAAAGATCAAGAGTCTCCGTAGTCTGGAAAATGGGTAGCAGCATTTTCCATTGTTATATTTAAACACTGCGATCTCCAACCCGCCTGCCGATCGTGGAGATTATGGCAATAACCTCCCCTTTCGTGGGAGAGGCCCTAAGTCCTGCAGTGGACTGTTATGAGATGTGTGATGACTTTCTGTTTAAGCTAATCGCGCCATCGCGCGCACTGTGAGACCTCATAATACGGATGTCTGAAAAAACAAGGAAAAAATAATTGATATAGCCATCACCCTGTAACTAAAAATGACAAATGAGGGTAACCGTATAAAACGCTCAAACTTCTGACAAAATACAAATTGATCATAATCGAATAACTCAATAATTGCTTGTACGGTCGCGCTCATAAGTGAAGTACCACCTTAAAATTCATATTTCAGTGCAGCTGTTAAAAAGCATGTGGCATACTGTTCGAAAGGGAATAAAGTAGAAAATATTTGAGTAGTTATTTTTTTATTAAAAATGAAAATCAAGTTGTCACTTGTCTTCTTAAAAGTCACAGTGTTTTTATTGCAAATATTTTTAAATTCACGTATTATGACCGTACGTTAATTGTTGCTAAATTAAATAAAAATATTTGAATCTGTATTATGAAAAAAAATTTAATTTATAGGGAAACCGAATACATTCTGCAGTTTAAATATTCGTTATTGGTGCCTAAGGGGCAGCTAATAGGCCCTTCTTTTAGCCAATTCCATTTGTTTAACAATGCACCTAATTATCCTGCATATGGCAGTACCTACAAAATATTTTTTTTCTAGAAGTTGTAATGCAGGTATGAGCACGACTGTACGTAAATACGTATTCAAGGTAAATACCTTGAATATCTCGGCTACCTATATCGATTCCATATTTATAAGTATGTTTGTCATTGTGGCATTATACTCCGCTAAAGTTATTCCAAGTAACAGCAGTTAGAGCAGCCTACTGTCAGTTCTGGGTTACAAGTGGTGTGTAATCAAACTCCACGTCTCCAAGTCTATTTTTTGCTATTTCGTTACAACCGCCGAATATACTTGGATAAATTCAAAAGTAAGCAAAGCTTGTGTTCTGGGTATAAGATAACTGATAAACAACTTAGATTAATTATTTAATAAATTCTTATAATACACACTCAGTCCCGTAACAGGAATTTAAATTCATCATTTCAATTTCGACTCAGCCGGCTAACGAACCCGGGACCTCTGCGTGGCAGACCAGCATGTCAACTTACTGAACCACTCAGATAGTCAAATGCACGTTTTAAGTAAACAAACTGCATCAGACGTTCATAAGTCTATCACCACAAGCTTTGCTTACTTTGGGGCTAGATGGCGCTGTGTGAATTTGTTCAAGCACATTTATTTTTATTTTATTTTATATTATCACGTCTTAAGCATACAGACTGCATCAGACGTTCACACACATAAACCAGCTTAAGAGCTGACTTCTCACTAACTCTTCCAACGCAAGTACGTCCATAAATAACGGTCGACTAACCCCCAACTAAATCAGGTACCGATGTGTCTAATAACGATCCCAGTAAATAACTTTCGGTATTTTATTAAACCCTCCCAGCGGGGTTCATTCGCTGGGCCCATAACCTAACTGGAGGTAGTAGGTTAGTGGGCTGTGGCTCTTTAGGTAGGTATAGTTAAGTGAGCATTATTAGGTTGGAGCAACGCTGCTTGAAAATGTCATTTTGTAACGTGAAGTAAACTTTAGTTCGCTATTTAAAAAACATGACAAAAAGGACATAGACAAAAAGCCCAGAATCGCCAGCAACGAAATAAATAATAAAGGGTTCACTATACATAGTACACTCATTACGTTTTTAATATTAACTATGTAGTATAGAAATTATTATATCATACTTACATCTATTTTGCTTTTTTTTAATGACTATCACTTTATTAAATGATAATAAAGGAGCGTCGGTGGCCGAGTGGTTAAGGTATCCGACTCGTAAGCGAGAGGTACCGGATTCTTATTCGGTATTTTATTAAACCCTCCCAACGGGGTTCATTCGCTGGGCCCATAACCTAACTGGAGATAGTAGGCTAGTGGGCTGGTAGCGTGAAGTGAGCATTATTAGGTTGAAACATAGCTGCGTGGAAGTGACATTTTGTAAGGTGAAGGAAACTTGACTTTACTAATAATTTGGCAAGGATATATGGCGTAACTGAGGGAGAAGGATGTGTGGTCTACCTATTTATTTCCATAGTAGCTTTAGATGCTCTTTTGCTAGGCCCATAACCTAACTGGAGATAGTAGGTTAGTGGGCTGTGGCTCTTTAGGTAGGTATAGTTAAGTGAGCATTATTAGGTTGGAGCAACGCTGCTTGAAAATGTCATTTTGTAAGGTGAAGGAAACTTGAGTTTACTAGTTTTTGGAAACGCATAATAATAATAAGTACCTGAGTGGTTCAGTACTAAAATTAAGCCTGAGTGGTCAACATCTGTCACGGTCTGCCACGCAAGAGGTACCTGGCTCAAATCCCGACCCGGAAAAATTTAAATGATAAATTTTAATTTCTGTTATGGGTCTGGGTGTTCTATGTAACTAAAAAGTATTTAAGTAGTAGATAACTAATTATCCAGCACCTATAGCACAAGCTTTGCTTAGTTTGGGGCGAGATGGCGCTATGTGGATGTGTCCACGATTATTTACTTTATTTATAATACTTAAAAAATTGGGTATTTGACTCGTAAGCGAGAGGTACCGGGTACGATAACGACTACTGGAACTAAAACGGAGAGAAATTAAGACAGTAGTTGGTACAATTACAGGGCACCTCCCCCTGAACAAACTACTGCATACCATCGGAGCTACAGACAGCCCCCTGTGCAGGGGATGTTTAGTAGCTGAGGAAACGACAGCTCACGTGGTCCTGGAGTGTGAGGAGCTAAATGACTACAGAGCCAAAGCCTCAATAGGAACAGGGTCCATTCGAGAGGTCTGTGAACGTCCCAAGAGACTAATAGACTGCTGGAAGGAGCTGGGCTGGCTACAATAGCCGGCTCTTAGTCACGTATAAAGGACCGAATTTGAGTCCAAGTACGGCAAATGGGAGCCCCCTACCTATACCTATACCGGGTACGAATCCCACGGCGGCCATGTACCAATGACTCTTTTCTGATTTGTGTACTAGATGAATGCTAACTGTAGATAGTAGAGTAGTGAACGTATATAGTTTTCGTATCGTTAATGTAACAAAAAGATTTAAAAAGTAATTATCAAAATAGGTAACAATTATAGAAAGAGAGCCCCTCTTTCGTGGGAGAGGCCCTAAGTCCTGCAATGGACTGTTATGGGCTGTGATAATGAACAATCATAGCGATGTAAAGTCGAGCTAAACTGGACAAGTCTCAGCCCGCTATGGATGGAATCATAGAACACAAAAGAAAAACAACAGGAGAATTCAATTGTAAGTCCAACAATACAGCAAAACGGGAAACTATTCGCGAAAGCACTCATAAATTGTTTTAATTCAACTCGCATGGTAAAAGCGAAAATTGCAAAGAGAGCTGCGAATATTACACAATGGGCTATTTTGAATCGAAATATTTTCGTTCCGTTTCTGGCTCCATTAAGCTTGATGCAATTTCACGGTATAAACCCGCACGGTATATGTGGGGGAGGATGTGTGGTCTGGCTTTTTATTTACATACTAGGTTTTTACCGTGACTTCGACTGCGTATGAATGAATGAATGAATTATTTATTGCTTCAAAATGTGGTATAAAAAAGATTTTACAATAAGATACTCGCTTCTTACCATTTTCCAGAATCTGGCATGCAATATTTAAAGTAATTGGTTAATCTAGTTAATAGTAAAATGTCCGTAGGTAACAAATTTCATAAGTAATCATTAATCTACCTAATAAATATGTCATTCCAAATAATAAATTAAATAAATTAAGTCTTTTACAACAATAAATTAAGACAAAGATAAATAGATATGTTATTATAATTATCCTAATTTTAAACGTCAAAATAAGAAACATGGTTAAAAAAAAACAAAATTAAACGTAAAATTCGGTTACTATATTCCGGACCTGTTCCCGTCGGAACCACATTAAATTGTTAAGTGTTAGGTATAGATAGGTGTACTGTTGTATCCCACTATCGCATTGTGTCGTGTGGATGACCGACTGACTAGTTTGGCTATCAAATTGGCTTATGTGGATTGATAATCAGATTGTCGCTAATTCAATTGGACGATCAGATTGCGTAGTAGCCCATAAGGACGTAGTTACGCGATTACTGCGCGATGTTTATGCAATTTTGGTTTCTATGCTAATGGCAGAAAGCTTATTTTATTATTTGTAAACAATCGCGCAGTCGTCGCGTCGCACCCGCCTACTCACCGCGTCATCATCCGCGCCAATATGGTAGGCTAGAGATACGCGATTTAGGCGCAGTTTCTATTCGGGCGCTACGCGGATGCGACGCGTACGCGATTTGTAAGCGGCGACGTTACGGTTATTTAAATATATAATACACACATACGCACGCACACACATTTTACTACTTTAGTTCACTAGTATAAATTTTCCATGTATTATTTTTAGCTTTAGTCAAATCGCAAAATAACCAAATTATGTATGTTTTATTCATTATCACCTAGCAACATTTTTTGCTGTCCTACCAAACTATAAAAAAACGGTGTCTTCTGAGACAGGCTTTGCCTTAAAGGAGACTCCAGCAACGATAGATTACTAGACTCCAGCAACGATAGAGTACTCTTTGTATGTAATGTAATGAAATAAAGATTGGAAAAACAAAAAAAAATATTCAATAAACTTTAATATAAAATGACTCCACTTATGAACCCGTTTACCCCAGCGGAATGTCACTCACTTTGGTTCTCTGTCGGATTCCTCAGGGAAATTCTGTCCTTCAGGGAAACTCCAAGCATAGTTCGTTCCATAGCACGCTGAACGACCTTGAACTGGTGAATAAGCCGTACCGTAAGTACGTAAGCACTTACATATATTAATTCCGTTCCTAATTCTAGAAATCGAACGGAACCCCAAAAACACCCATCACAAAATTCATGCCTTTAATGTGAAGTGTAATTACCTAGTTATAAACAACAAATATTTGCCCCCGAAATTAAGTCTAGACCTAATTAGAGTGGCCACAACGCTTTAGGCGAAAAAGGTCCGTACCCAACTACGGTGAGGTAATATATTCATAATTTATGTTGACTATTCATCATTGCTTTATACCGGCCTGGTGGCAAGGAGTTGAGAAAAATACGGACCAACGTTATGGTGGAAGTTATGGTGAAATGAGGCCGGTTTCGTAAGCTTGTGGTGATGGCGTAGTTTGGTCGACGACGTGAATGGTTCAGTTGATAGCCGGTCTGCCACGCGAAGGTCCTGGGTTCGATTCCCGGCCGAATAGAAATTGAAATGATGAATTTAAATTTTTGTTACGGGTCTGGGTGTAGTTTGTATATCAAGTATGTTTTGATAAAAGTATATTATGTAGTTTATCAGTTAGTATTATAAGTATTAACACAAGCTATGCTTACTTTAGGGCTAGATGGCGCTGTGTGAATTTGTCTAAGCATATTTATCTGGTTGTCAATGTGTGCGTGTGATCCGTGTATCAACACAGAGCATGCGTAGATTTGCGTGCGTCTGCACGTCGTTCGCAGAATTCTGTCTTGATTTCTTATTTGGTCTGAGGACTGAAGCATAAAAATAGCTGCCTATTGTGCGTGCTTTGACAGTGGCAAAATTAAACAACATGGCGGTGGATTGTCAGACCTGCTCTGTAGCATGAAGGACTTTGTCACGCGTGAGAGAGCAAGATAACTCTAGCTATCTCTGTCGAATGCGTTGATGTAAGCGAAACAAAAAGTTACATGTCGCATGACAAAGTCAAACTACGCAGGCTGGTGTACATATCTGTGTCAGTGTACAATAAAATTGTTTACGATCAGTGTGCGAAATTGTCGTACCATGCATGCTTCACTTCTCTAGCGTAGAAAGGAATCCGTATTTTTTCCAGGTCCGTGCCTGTAGGCTGAAAATAGAGACTGATATCTACGCGAAACCTCTCTTGATGAATAGTAATTGTTGGGTCTATGTCTGCGGTGCCTGTAATGCTAAAAGGTTTCGAACGGAGCAGAAATTTCGGCCCACTCTAATTTATTTGAGAGTTTATGTCACTCTATGGTGGAATTTATAACTTATATACATACTCGTAGTATAATACAAAGTCGCTTCCCACCGTCTGTCCCTATCTTTTAAACTACGCAACGGATTTCAATGCGGTTTTTAACTATAGAATTAAGATAGAGTGATTCAAGAGGAAGGTTTATAAGCGAGGCAAAAGGGGTAGGTAGGGGTACAGTAGGTGTACGCGAACGAAGTCGCGCTGGGTCCACTAGGTAGAGCTCGTCTAATCTAAAATGCCGCACCCCACTATCGCATTAACGCACACAAGCAAGTTTAAAATATGGACGCAATACATATACAAATGCCGTTGTAATTGGTCATTCAGTTGCCGGTGAAATTCGAACGTAGGAGCACGCGTCGTTCATTGGCTCCCACACAGATGAAGTGTCGTTATCAATATTTGCACTCACACATCGAAATCAACTAACTTAGTAGTGGGGCGCGTCATCTTAGACTAGACGAGCTCTGCTTATGTACTAGTCGTTCCCCGCGGTTTTCAGCTGTGGAGTGCTATTGTTTATCCGGGTTCAAAATTACCCTGTAAAACTCGGGAATAATATTGAAACAATTGTCAAGAACTGTCAGTTGTCATATTTGTGTTCTTTCGTAGGATTAGCTGGATGTACTTATTATCTTGACATTACAGTTCCGGTTGTGCTCTCGCGCACGAGGGCCCGGGATCCGCCTGGACCATGGTCCAGGATTTGACAGATCATGTAATTACAGTGGAGCACTGCCATCTGATCTCCGTGGTCCTGTTACAGTCAGGGGAACCTGACCAGATTGGATCATGGAAACTCATTCAGTTGCCTGAATGCGCAGGTTTCATCACGATGTTTTCTCTCACCGTAAGAGCATCGGTTAGCATTCATTTATATGTATATAACTCAGAAAAGTGTCGTTGGTATCAACGGCCCCAGTGGGATTCGAACCCGGTACCTATCGCTTACGAGTCGGATACCTTAACCACTCGGCCACTGACGCTCTACTATTAGCTGTATATACTGCCAAAGCTTGCATTGTTGTGTTTCGGTTTGAAGGATAAGGTAGTCAGCCCAATGAGGAGTTTTCCAGTAGGTATTGGTAGTTTGTTTCAAAAAGCATCAATAGATGGCGCTCCAGTGGCAGTGATTTCATTCAGCCAACTAATACTAAACTTAAAAATAAAATGTTTATTTATATAAACATAACTGTTAAAGGTTTAACGAAATGTAAAAAGAAATATTTATAGAAGTTGGCACTATGTTCCATTATTATTACAACCTCTATAATGTTTGAAAACTGTTGACAAATACAATATTATAAAATACAACGTACCCAGTGTTTATATCCTGTTTGCTAAGAACCTATTTCAAGCGATTATCAATTACCAAAATTGTCAGGGCGCCATCTAGTGAGTGGTTAGGAATGCTTTAGATACCTATTGGAAAACTGCTCATTAAAGGTATGATGCATAACAGGTTATTCCTCAAATTGACAAAGGTAGTTGTGTTTCTAGAATATGTTTTCAAAAACCTTTCAATTTTTGTCTCCTCGACGGCTGAAAATAGTCCTTCTCGAGAGGTTTTTTATATCTTGACAGTATTTTTACTGCCATCGGTGCATAGGTATGCAGCTTATAATGGAGCGTACCTGCCCATTAATAAAGGGGTACGGCAGATGGACGAAACGCTGGAACGTAAATATTAATAAAAACACACTCACATTTATATTTGCAGAGCGGTTGTATAAAACACAGCGTATCATCGATCATAATTTTAATATTACATTATTATAATATTTTTTTTAAAGTCTACTATGGCAGTCAATGAAATTTTTAGTACCTGATCCAGAAACCAATGTCTATGCTTATGATATTCAGATTTTCGATAAAATATATCAAAGTTTACACAGGATTTAAGATTTCTATACAAACTTTAAATCGTGTATCACTTTGAAACAATATATTTTAACGAAAATCTGACAAACCACAAGCATTGATATTGATTGGTTTCTGATGTAGTCTACAAAATTTGATTGGCTTTGATAGCATAATATTGAAAATATGATCAAACTGCGTTTGCATAGAGCGCACTGAAGCGCGCGGGAAAACTAGCATTAACAGGGGTAGAGCTCGTCTAGTCTAAGATGACGCGCCCCACTACTTAGTTAGTTGATTTCGATGTGTGAGTGCAAATATTGATAACGACACTTCCTCTGTGTGGGAGCCAATGAACGACGCGTGCTTCTACGTCTGAATTTCACCGGCAACTGAATGACCAATTACAACGGCATTTGTATATGTATTGCGTCCATATTTTAAACTTGCTTGTGTGCGTTAATGCGATATTGGGTCGCGGCATTTTAGATTAGACGAGCTCTACCTACCTGTCCAGGGTACCGATTCTGGTGTGCAATGCAGTTGTTATTATGTTGCAATGCAACTGTGATGTAACTATAACTACGTCGAGGTATCGAGTCAGTCCCAGCATCATCCCAGTTAAATTGCAGTAAATCATTGTTTGACCTTTGACACGTTTTCGTTGACAGAATTGAAGGCAGTTTGACAACTAAGAAAGATGCAACTTAGTAATTTATTTATTTATTTATTTATTGGAGTACCAACAGCCATATCGTTTCTCGTTTCTCGCTCGTACGATTCGGATGTGGAATGAGCTCCCAGCTACAGTGTTTCCTTTGGACTATGACATGGGATCGTTCAAGAGGTATATTAGAGGTCTCTTTAGAGGCGGGCAACGCATTGGTGACTCCCCTGGTGTTGTAAATGTCCATAGGCGGCGGTGACCACTTTCCATCAGGTGGCCCGCTTGCCTGTTTGTCTGCTAAGTAACATAAAAAAAATATATATAAAACCATAATGCAACTAAAGTACCAGACAACCAATTGTGGAAAAGTTCGAACTTATAAAAGTTGCAACTCAACATCTGTCATTTGAAAGCAATCACATGAAAGTTGCAACTCAATATCTGTCATTTGAATGACAATTACACGTTTGAAATGAGATGCAACTGTAATGTTACTACAATTGAGACGACATCCGTACCAGAATCGAAGCCCAGCGGGGCTATTATCTATTGCAGTTGGAAACTGAATTTGTCATTAGAAAATTATATACTACGTCAACTACGTTGGCTATAGCGTCTACCAAATAAGAGAATGTGTAAGATTGTTTTATGTCAAATTCTGTTGTCCACTGAGGTAGCCAATAGCCCCGCTGATTGGGTCAAGGTAACACAATCTGTCGCCTGAATGTGCAAGTTTCATCATGTAGGTTGTAAGACTTTCGTGGTTATTCATCACGATGATTTCTAACATAATGTCTAACTAGTACATACTTTTAAATGGCGGCACTGAAGTCCGAACTTTTCGCTAACGAGTCGGACCGCTACATTTATTATAAAAATAATTATCTTGGCGTTAATATCCCGGTTGTGCTCTCGCGCACGAGGGCCCGGGATCCGCCTTGACCATGATCCAGGATTTGGCAGATCAGATAATTACAATGGAGCGACGGTAATCTGACCTGCATGACCCTGCTACCAGGGGAACCTGACCAGATTGGATCATGGTTACAAATTCAGTTGCCTGAATGTGCAGGTTTCATCACGATGTTTTTCCTAACCATAAATGCATCGACTAGAATTGAACTAATGCACATAATTCAGAAAAGAGTCATTGGTACATGGCCGCAGCGGGATTTGAATCGGGTACCTCTCGCTAACAAGTCGGATACTCAACCGCTCGGCCACCTCGCCCTACATTTATTAATGTACAGTAATGATGTCAGTCTGTCCATCCCACGTCGGGATGTCGGCAAACAACCGTGGTGGCGCGGTCACCGAAATTAATTACTCGATGAATATTAATCATCGAATCCCCGGTTTAAATTGCGGTCGTGGTACAAGAGTGGGGAGAGGGCGGCTCTGGTTTTAAACCGGATTTTTTTAAATGTAATTTTCCAATGAGTGGTTTCCAGTAGGTACTGTCAGATGGTATGAATAATGATTGATTGTAAGACAAAAAATTATAAAAATCCTTATTTCATTTTGAAATACAGCTACAACTACAGTAAAACGTCTTTAAAATAAAAGGCGTAACATTTCTGGAGTTTAATTAACTTACCTACTTGCTAAGAATTTCTCATCATTATTTATTTTTGTGATAAAAAAATAGGCAGCTTTTCCCAAAATTTAAAAAGCCCTAAACTTGAAAAATAATAGTCATGTTTATTATTAAGTTCGTAATCCTATTTTTGCATACAATTATTACCAAAACTGTCGACTGGGCCATTAAGCGAGAGTTTAGGAATGCTATAAATATCTCTTGGAAAACTGCTCATTATTATCATCATCTTGGCGTTAATGTCCCGGTTGTCCCGCACGAAAGCCCGCCTTGACCATCTAGGGGTTGGCAGATCAGGTGATTACAGTGGAACGACTGCCATCAGATTTCCATGACCCTGTTAAAGACCTGACCAGATTGAATCATGGCTACACATTCAGTCGCACATTCAATTTTCTCGTATAAAGAGCTCCGATTGAATATTAGTGTAATTTCCCTTATGTTGAAAAACATGAGAAAAATATTATGTAGCTTTATTGGAAGTGAGTTAGGATGGAGCAAAGTGATCAACCTGAAAGTTCTGCGACGGATATTGAGTAAAGAAACTGCGTAAAATGTCTTTTTCGATACGCGCGGAGTATCTTTGAGCTTCCTAAAGGTCCTTAGTCAGGCACCACGTCTTTGATCGGGCAACTGTCACTGGTCGAATTGCGATTTACAGGTATTTAGATTGATCTCTTTCTAGAGTTTAAGTTGAATTTTTTTATGCTATTCAGTGACAAACGAGCATACAGTCCACCTGATGGTAAGTGGTAACTGTCACCATTAAACATCTACAATCTATACATTTGGGTTGCAGGTAACCGTGAGGACTAAGATGAATTGCCTGATTGGTCTGCCTGGCATGCCTGATTCAAAATAAGATCAAATTTCGTTTATATGGAGCTCACACGGTAGACACTCCTGGTCATTTTGTCCCAGATACAAAGAACTTAATTCTCGCAATCCTGGCTCTCACTCCCTATACTCCTACCTCTCCCAACTCACACCAACCCCCAGCACAGCCCCAGAATATTGATGTGGCATCACTCGCGCGGGACATGTTTTTAAACGCGCGCTTTGTGGCTGTAACGACCGCGGCCCGACGTGCCGGCACCTGCGCCCTTTGCCCCCAAACGGTGATGGCCCATTGTGATGTGTGAAGAAACGGCGTGGCTATGGGTACTAATTACTTTTTATATTATGTAGGAAGTTACAGACAATACATCCTAATGCACAGGGTGACAGACATATCAAATTCTGTTACCCAAACACGAATGTGTAACTTGATTAGGATTTCGAATAGAGGGGTTAGATATATAGAGGAATCCTGTCAGTTTCCGCAGCCTGACGAACTCGCGCCTGTACTCCTAGATACACTATTGTTCCTGCCATCCTAAATCATACAGGAAACGTAGCAATCCCTCCAGTTTTACAAACGTCTTCGGAAGGGTTTGTGGTTGCGAGATGCTCAAGCCTGTATGATGCCACCCCCTCGCATGTTTGCAGGATGTGTGCTGCTGTCTCCTCTTCCTGCTGGGAGGCTTTAATATGGGGGTTACATTTAGGGGTTAAGTTAAACATAAATAAAGAAAGCTTTGTGGCTGTAACGACCGCGGCCCGACGTGACGCTCTTTGCAATGCTAATTACGTAATATGAGAGTTGCTATATTGGTTATGGTTCCTTATTTCCGAAAGTAGCCCTTCTTCTTATCGAGTCGATGGACTAAACTCTGACTTATTTATGACTCTGACTTAATTCGCCCAGTATTCGGCGACGCATACGGCGTTCGGACTGGCCTCGAACAAGTCCTCCATTTTGCAAGTCTTAGGACACGCCGAGTATGAACCCTTATTTAAGGTTCACTCGTCCGTCTATCCGTCTCAATCAATATTCTCCAAAACTACTGGACTAATTAAGTTCAAAAGTACACATTAAAATGTCTGTGGCTCAATCACGGATGAGTAACCTGTATAGGCAAATTTTGAATATGGAAGCTACTTTTGGGCTCAAGTGCAATATTTTTTAATAACAAGCTTTCATCGCACAGTATAGTAGACCATTACAAAGAGCCCAAACACGATGGGTTATCTTGTTGCGTTCAGTAGTTCCTATGGCCACCTCCCGACTCCATAATTAGACCAGCTCCATGGTACCATATTAATGCATTGTCATCCAAGTTACATAGGTACACCAAATTTCAGCTCAATTGAACACCAGCATCTGCATACCTGTATACTTACACAGTTTAACAATAAAGACTACTCTACTCTAATCTACTCTACCCTACCTTACCCTACCCTACTCTACTCTACTCTTCTCTATTCTATTCTATTCTATTCTATTCCGGGAAGTGGGTCCAATGAGATGTTTTCCAATAGGTATCTAAAGCATTCCTAACCGCTCACTAGATGGCGCCCCGACAATTTTGGTAATTGATAATCGCTTGAAATAGGTTCTTAGCAAACTGGATATAAACACTAGGTACGTTGTATTGGATAATATTGTATTTGTCAATAGTTTTCAACCATTTTAGAGGTTGTAAAAATAATGGAACATAATGCCAACTTCTATAAATATTTATTTTTACACTTCGTTCAACCTTTAACAGTTATGATTATATAAATAAACATTTTATTTTTAAGTTTAGTATTAGTTGGCTGCATGAAATCACTGCCACCATCATACAGATTATAAAAAGATTACCAAAATTCAAGATGGCAGATCACAGAGGAGCTATATTTATACTTGAATAATTGTATGTAAATAACCTGTACTGTGTAGCACATAAATAAATTGAAATAGAAATTGAAAAACGCCCGCTTTATGCCTATAACGACCGTACCTCAATACGTGACGGCACCTGAGTAATTTGCCCTGAAACAGTGAAAGCCCATCGTAATGTGTGAAGAAACAGCGTATACAGGGCACTAATGACCACCTGATTATTTTAAAGGAATAGCTAGGTCTCTGAGGAACTTCACTGCAAATAAGTTCTACATACTGGGTGGTATCACCCACCGAAAGCAGCAGCGTGGACGGGTCTCCCACGAGGTGGGCCAACGACCTGGTAAAGATCGCAGGTACCAGCTGGATGCGGAAGGCACAGAATCGGCCTTGTGACGTTATTTATAAAACTCTCTAGCACTTTATTCGAGTGCAGTTCTTAGAGGCAGCCCTATTAGCAAAATAATGAGGGTGTACATACTTGTGTTACGATGGATACTTTTTATCACCAACTCATCATTCCAGCCCATAAAAGTCAACTGCAGGAATTAGGGCCTCTCCCACGAAAGGGGAGGTTATTGCCATAATCTCCACGCTTGGCAGGCGGGTTGGAGATTGCAGTATTATAAATTTGTCAATGGAATACGCTGCTCTTTTTCCAGCCTACGGAGACTCTCTTTTGAAATATCTGTATTTTGTCTCGAAAACATAAGTCGCCTTGTACGACACCCACGAGTGTAAGGGGTTGGTTCTACTCTACTCTGCCGAACACCACACGGCCAATGTCTTTTATGTATGCAGCAAAAAAGGAGAAACAAATTAAAATGAAACCGGATAATTTTGTGCGTCGAAAGAATTTTGCGAGCGAGTTTAATTTTAAACCCACTCTGACAATAATGACATGAACAAATGACCTAAATAGCAGCCTAGGGAGGTCATTACTAGTATGAAATTGGCCTTGTTTTACAAGTTAATGACCTTCCTAGTGAAACCTGGTTATTAATGTTAAACATTACCTATATTACATTTCGTACAACTAGGCCGAACTTTGTATAATTAAACTTTCAAGTCCTAAATAAAACTAAGTATTGTGAACGAGAACGATTAAATATAAGAAGATATTTGACGGGACGCTTCGATATATACTAGTGACCCATCCCGGTTTCGCACGGGTTTTATTTACTATAATCATCACAGCCCATAACAATCCACTGCAGGACTTCGGGCCTCTCCCACGAAAGGGGAGGTCATTGCCATAATCTCCACGCTTGGCAGGCGGGTTGGAGATCGCAGTGCAGTTGATGTAAATCTACCCATTAGTTTTTCACCGGATTTGTCCCATAGTCGCCTCTTACGACACCCACGGGAGGAGATGGGGTGGTGCTATTCTTTGAGGTGGTGGCACCACACACCACGGAAAATCGGGAAATTTACTATAAGCATGTATTATAAATAGGTGTGGCCCCATTGACTCTCCACATGGCACAAGCAACTAAATTAGAGTATCTTTTTTTTTTCTTGTTTTGTTTATGTCTCTGTTTTATTATATTCTTTTAATTTCATTTTAAGAATTTTATGCTGTGTGTTTGAGTGTAATAAATGTGTTTTACTTTACTTTACTTTAAATATACTTGTGGACCCGGCTTGACTTCGTTCGCGTACACCTACTTTACCCCTACCTACCCTTTTTGTCTAACTTATAAACCTTTCTCTTGAATCACTGTATCTATTGTTGAAAACCGCATTAAACATAAAAGATCTAAAGATCTTTTTTCACAAAAACATTACAATCTTCAATACAACACATTGGTAAACCTCTTTGAGGTTTGCTCAACGATAATTCCGCCTTCGCCATCACACATACAATATTTATAAGTAGGTACTGATGCTGTTACTTCATTACATAGTTTCTACACACCTACAATATTACTATACACAGTTACATACATACTGTCACGTCTTTCCCCGTATTAAGGTACTTTGCCTGTACTTTGATCTAAGCGTATATAGAAACATAAGGACAGACGGCGGGAAGTGACTTTGTTTTATGCTATGTATATTTAATTTAATTTAATTTATTCTATTTATTCATACTTTTGTACAACATTACAGCTATGTATCTACTGGCGACCCCTACCTGTTTCACACGGATTTTCTCGGTTTTTATTTACTTTAAGCATATATTATAATTATAAAACCGCATCAAAATCCGTTGCATGGTTTAGGACGAGTTAGCAGAAATACATATAGACAGATAGACAGACAGAAAGCTGTACAGACAGTAGAGGCTGAGATGCCGCAAACGCCTTTATTAGAAGATAAAATTCGGAGTAAAATGTACGAGTAGTTTTCAGAGCAAAATGTTCGTATTTCCTATTTGCGTTGTTCAGTTCAACATTTGTTTGTGTATTTTGATAATATTTACCGCTGTTACCAGATATTTCAGTCAGTTTAAAAGCAAATTCATAGAATACAATACAATGGAATAGTGTTTATTTCCTAATAACATAATTTAATATTATTTAGGCCTAAACAATAGGCTATACATTATATTATTATTCAGTAGCTAAACATGTTCATCCGGTATAAAGAGGCATGTAAAAATGAATAATGTACCTAACATTGGGATCGTTCAAGAGGTATATTAGAGGTCTCCTTAGAGGCGGGCAACGCATTGGTAGCGCCCCTGGTGTTGCTAATGTCCATAGGCGGCGGTGACCACTCTCCATCAGGTGGCCCGCATGAATTTAAATTCGTACATTAGTGTGTCTTAAACTCTAGAAACTCTTTTACAGAGTAATAACAATTATGGATGAGCCACTTACGTAACTCGTTTTTAAAATTAATTGAAATCTCTTTTATAACCTGCGGTAGCTATCTTCCATACAATATAACTTTATTTACATTAAAAGACATATTTGCAACTTAAACATAAAATTACATAAACAATAAAAACCTTACTCTCAATTAATTAAATAGGTAAAATATCTGCCCCAAGTCCTCTGAATGTGGAAATGTGCACAGAAGGCTGGCCGCGTTGCCTAGCTGGATGGCGAGGGTTATACGCTGTCCCAAATAGAGGGCAGCCTTCTGGTCATTGCTAATATCGACCAGGCTTTTGGTTAGTTCCCTGCTATGAGCGCCTAGTCCCCACGGCCCAAGAGTTTCCATAAATAGTATAAAACAAAGTCGCTACCCGCCGTCTGTCCCTATGTATGTCCCTGATCTTTTAAACTACGCAACGGATTTTAATGCCTTTTTCAACAATAGATATAGAAAGGTTTATAAACAATAAAAAAGGGTACCAATTAGGGTAGATAGGGGTAAAGTAGCTGTACGCAAACGAAGTCGCGCCGGTTCCATTAGTGTTAAATATATAAATAGCCAAATATCCGCGGTACCTCCATCCTAGATTTCATCTAGCACCGTCTGAAATGTATCCTACCTGAAATAAACCTACAGCTCCTGAGTGTTGAGCTATAAACCAATCTCAACTTTAGACAGTATCTACATCGAATCAATAGCCAAGACTGCCAAAAAACTTGGAATCCTCTTGAAGGTCAAGCGTTCACTTCACGGCAGTTGCTTCAGTTATATCAAGCACAAGTCCGATCTTGCAATCAGCACTGCTGCCACCTCTGAGATGGATTACCCAAATAACAACTGGCTGCTTTGGATTCGGTGTAAAAGTTAATTTGTGATGCGCAGTTGTTTGAAGCTAAGCTGCAGAGCCTCAAGCATCGGCGTACGGTTGCGCGTTTGTCAGTCTTCTACATGTTGCATTTCGGAGAGTGTGCGAAGCAGTCGCACGACCTCACGACCGCATTACCCGCGAGTGCGTTACCTGATCATTATAATCTAGACACCTTCATGGCCAGAGTGAATAGGCTGTTGCTAGACAGGCTTGCTCCATCATCGGCCGCATCGTCGCTTACCACCAGATGAGGAGACTGAAATGCCTAGCTAGTCCAGTTATTTAAAAAAACCTACACTCTAAAGGCTGACGTCAGCGCTCAGCTCGGTCCGCTCTACGAAGCGCTTAGATTTAGCACTGCATGAGAAGAAATAGCCGCTCCATTAGCGCAGTAAATAGCACACCTACACATTGACTGTGAGACGTGCGCATCCCATTCCTATGGGGTGTCGCATTCAATAAAACCTAAAAAGCCTTCCCGGCTACAGGTACTCCCAAGGCAGAGTTTAGCTGGTAGGCGCCTAGTTCTCTACGAGTCCAGCATAACCGGCCGGCGGCTGCGCTGGAACACTGCCTTCCTCCCTTGATAGTCAGTCCGGAGAATACCGTGCACTCTTTGCGGTAGGCGCAAAAAATAGACTGTGTGAGCTACGTCATTGAGTTCAAGAAAAATCCACTTTGTAGCGACATAGGCGTTCAGAGGGCCTAGTGTGAGTTCCGCTTCGATTTTACTTAACTATCGCGTTTGCGTTTACGGCGAAATTAGTATGAAGAAGAAAACTTCATTTACGTACCACTAGGCGGCGCTATATATTTTTTCATACTAATTTTCACGTAAACGCAAACGCGATAGTAAAGTAAAATCGAAGCGGAACTCACACTAGGCCCTCAGGACACCCACAAAACGTTTCTTTTTCTTCTTCAAAAAGTCACTTTACTTTTTGGTGACTATAATATATTTGTTTCAAACTAAACTCGCGTTCTTTACACATATTATTATATTAGACGGGACTTGGACGCGACGTACCTTTATGATACTTTTATCCTTTGTAATGCGACTATAATATGGCTGAAAAGCGAAAGTGCCAAAAGGATGTGAGGCAGACCAGTTTTTTTTAATTATAGAGCCCACAAGAGGATATGGAAGTGTCGCTACGAAAAGTCGAAGTTATGGGCAGTAAAAAAATTATTGTGCCAACGTTTTGTGGGTGTGTGATAAGCTGTGTAAATTTGTCCAAGCATATATGGCGCCATCTAGCCCCACAGTAAGCAAAGCTTGTGTTATGGGTGGCAGAAAACTAAATATAAGACTAGGCAACATAACATACGTGCTCATATATTTCTCTGCTTGGACAAATTCCCATTGTCCGCTGATTGCTGCCGAAAGCTATTGTTATGGTGTAAAATAACTGATAAACCACTTATAAACCTTTTAAATACTTATACATATAACACCCAGACCCGTAATAGAAATTAAAATTCATCATTTCAATTCCTACTTGGCTGGGAATCGAACCCGGGACAGACCGGACAGACCCGACTACAACTGAACCACTCAGGTTGACAAACAAAGTGGAACTTTTGTTATACTCGACGACATAGAACAACCTCCAGCGCCTAGACAGCCAAGCACACAACACACAAGCACAGTCGCTGTCACATCCATCGCAAACACCCGCGTCTCGAACAATCGGAAGAAAATAAGGCCCCATCGTTAGTTCGCACAATCTCCTGGCTAATTGGAAGCGTCCTCTTTCCTCCCTTGTTCTGCGACAAGCTAGGGATGGGCCAGAGTTCATTTTGAATCGAATAATCGAAGCGGAATAGATCGCTTGATAGTGCTTTAACTAAATACACGAATGAGCACGTATATTACTTCTTACTTCTTAGTCGTGCAATCTTGACAGAGTGGTCGTGGTCGCGTATCGGTCGAGATCCGCGCCACCGCCGTCCTCGCGATGCAACGCCATGTGTCCCTGTGTCTGGCGGAGCGAGAGTTTTCGATCATGGTAGAGTGTGTAGCAGACTTGATGAGGTCCGTCCACCGTATTGGAGAGCGCCCACGACGTATATTACTAGTCTTGTTTATATTTGTCTAAGCAACAAGAACATTTTAAACAAACAATGGCCAATAGCCTCCTAATTTCAATAAATAAAATAGCAAACATTTTGTGATCTCCACCAATTTTTTTTCTTTGTTTATTTAGAGGCAACTGAGGTCCATATTCATAAATACATACATACAAATTATTATATATTATAAACGAATACGTACAACAAAACATTAAACTTAATATCTACACTTCAGTGCGTTTCTACTGCATTCAAAGTCGCTTCGGCGGCACCGGAAATCCTAGGTCGCCCACGGAATCGCCGGAACACCACACCCTTCGGTCAACAGTCTTCCCTCATGAAGAACTCCAGATATGCAGTGGGAATCAACGCCACGAACGAGTTGAATGTACGTTCATGACGTGACTCCAAGAGCTGAACCCTCACGAGGTATTGTTTGACTAATCGGATGAGCTCCACCACGTCCCTCGCCATCACCGTGTAATAAAGGCGGGACAGGTAGCGCGCCGTCGTCAGCCTGAGGTTGGGCCCAGGTACTGCAGTGCCGCGACAGTTCTGATCAGCACGTCTGCTCTTTTTCTGGACCGTGACAAAATCTTCATCATCACTGTCCACGTCAGGGGCGCGTGATGGCTTCAATACCGCTGATTACTCAATGTTTCTAATTCACATTAACTGCAGTGAATGTAATTTCATATAAGATGTTTATTATTTTACAATGAAATGTGTGAGCAACGAACAACTTAGAGTAAACATGCAATCGTACTGTAAAATTTATTGGACAGTCGACGGATATAATTCAGTAATTTAGTTTAATTATGTAATAGTGCTCGGGTGTTTCCTGTGTCGAGGAAAGCCCGAGAACTATATAACTTGGTTAGGGTGGGTTTGAAGCGTAGGTAACTTCACTCAAATTCAGTTTTATGGTCGCTTTAATATGGTTACGAGCCTTAAATAAAATTTTAGAAAAAAGTCACATTTTCTACATTAATATTATAAACAGAAAAATTTGTATATTTTTGTAAGTTATGTAAACACCTAAATTTCTAATCCGATTTCAAAAACTCTTTCACCAACGTGAAGCTACACAATACTGTTTATATCACTTGGAAATATCCAAGTGATATAAACCACAGCAGGACTTTTGCCTCTCTCACGGAGGGGGAGGATATTGCCATCATCTCCACGCTTGGTAGGCGGGTTGGAGATCGCTTGTAAACAATGGAAAACGCTGTTGTCCATTTTACAGACTACGGAGATTCTAAATCTTTTGCCTCGACAACATTAGTCGCTTTGTACGATACGATACCCGCAAGTGTAAGGGGCTGGTGCTATTCTACTCTGCCGGACACCACACGGTCACACGGCTTGAGGGATAGTTATATCTAAATGTTGAATAAACGTTTTCATTGTGATGATGATGATGATGAGCTATTCTGTTTTTTCATCACAGTTTCACTCTTCGTCAAATGCTCTTTACATCCGTTATCACAAACAATACTTGTCTCAGTAAAGTAGCGTTACTATGAGATCTCACAAATGAACGCACTGCGTTCACGGCTCTGTGAATAGTCAATTTCGTTCTTTTTGACGGACACATAGTGCCGACCGCCACGTAAATATTGTCATTTGCAACCTTGTGCATTCGCGCGCACTGAGAGACGTTTCTTCGTTTTTATTTAATCGATTCAAAAATCTTCGATCATATCGGAATTGGTCGGCGCAGCCCTATGGCATACGCAGAAATATTTCCTGAGCCGACATTGTGGGAGGTGAGGGAAACACCTTTTGTGTCAGTCGACTGTTGTCTATAACTATCGGTTTACGTTAGTTATATGCTATTCATATGTAGGTATTAATAGGTATTCATCAAGTGAGAAGTCCGCCTGGGTGAGTATCGCTACCATGTCTATTTCTGCCGCTAAATAATGTTTGCATTGTTGTGTTCCGGTTTGAAGGATAAGGCAGGGCAATTTTAAGTTAACCTCAACATAAATACGAAGTTCAACGTATGTACTTATATACTGATATACATAATCATTACCCTACCCACCCACCCACGACGACCCCAAAAAACATTCGCTGATTAGATCCGTAATGTTTTAAAGAAAGCTGAGGTCCGAAGTAGAATAATTAAAGAAGTTTTTGCTGGTTTGTTTATGTTATTTTTTGTACATAGTCCTGTAACCATTTATCAGGTGGTAAGACTCTGTCAAGCCCAGGCTTCTAGGAGACAGGAGTCTATTTCTGCTACCAAGCAACAATGCGAATATCCCTCGTGCAATAGTAGAGAAAAGTCGCGAAGTACTTGTGTCTAAAATCGAGAGTACTTTATCTAGGATCTCCGATTGTGGACGACTAAATCTAGTCCAATTTAACCCTACTAAGACACAAGTATGCGCGTTCACCGCCAAGAAATCTTCAATCGTTATAGCTCCACAGTTCCAGGATACATCTCTAGTGACTTCCAGTTCCGCAGTTATTTGGAAGAAAAGGTCAAGCTCGCATCTAAAAAGCTGGGTGTGTTTAACAGATCAAAGCAATTCTTCACGCCGGGGCAATAGACATAGACATAGACATAATATTTATTTGGCAATTTCTACAATATAAATTAACTAGAATATTTCTTACTAACATAGATTAGGTTAAATATTGTAGTGTCATGCCAAACTAGAGCTCAGCTCAGCATATGCTGTAGGTAGTAAGACCACAGCGCTGATTTTCAGCTGACCCCTACATTTAGTGCGTGAATTACTCGCCAAGTGGTCAGACAGGTAACGTAGTGCTGTACATTTGCCCATATTTTATGTGGCGGTGTGTTTATAAGTAATAATATAAATATATGTATAAAACCATAGGTGTGTGATATGCTTAAATACCTATTTGGAGCTATTATTGTGTAATTCTAATATAACTGACTTATCCTTTACAAGGCTTAAGTCAAACCCCATTTGGAGTATTGCTCCCATCTATGAGCGGGAGCACCGGCATATCAGCTTGGTCCTTGTGACTCGATCCAAAAGCGCGCTGTGAGAATTGTCGATGATACCATGCTCACAAGTTGTATTGAGCCGCTGAGCCAGCGGAGGGATTTCACCTCACTTTGTGTGTTCTACCACTTGTACAACGGTGTTGTTCTGAAGAACTGTTTGACATGATGCCTACAGCTACATTCTATCATCGCACCGCTCGCCATCGACAGTTCATCCGCACACCTTGGAGCCAAATTGGTCGCGAACTGTGCGGTTCCAAAGGAACTTTCTCCCACGCATACTAAGGTTGTGGAGTTCTTCAAGAAAGGGGTTAAAAGGTTTTTGCGGGGTCGGCAACACGGGGGTGATGCCCCTGGTATAGCAAACGTCCTTAGGCTGCAGTGACCGCTTACCATCAGGCAGGCCGCAAGCTTGTTTGCCACCTTAGGGGTATAAAAAAATTGCATTGTAATGTTCCGGTTTGAAGGATAATATAGCCAGTGAAATTACAAGTCCTCACAGTGACAATGCATCTGTGGTTTAGCATTTTAGTTGCCTGTAACCTAAATGTATGAATCTCACTATAGAGAAAAGATTTGTATTTTTAATTGTAATGTATTCATAAAATATTTGAGTGTAAGATAACTTGGGCGGGGTTTACCCTACTTTTTCTATCGGTTAGGTTTTTCCGTCAGAGCCGGTGTTTAAAATTCAAAACAGAATAAGCCATACATCCCTCATGCAACTCATAACTGGGCCTATTCTAGAACGGGAACGAGTTATGCCATTGGAATTGCCGTCGCCGCAATATCCTGTCAGCAACCTGTGTTCTGGAAATGAAACGTTGTCTCTGTTGACTGCCGACAGGTAGCGCCGAGGTTTTGAAAAAAATACAAACGCCACTTGGAAAATCAGCGCTGCAGCACTTGCTGTTGCTTATGCTGAGCTGGGGTCTTATTTGGCATCACATTAGTCCATGGTTTATTCTTAAAATACCTTAATACCTATATGTGTAAACGCTTATGGATTTTTGTGATGTCAAAATAAATTATGTCTAATAAAGAGAAGTTTAGTGAAGCATGCAAGGTACAACAATTTGTTTTGTTGTACATACATGACATGTACACTCACACAGATTCACTAGCGACAATCAGCCGCCCGTTTGTTTGATTTTGAACCTGTGTTTCCTGTTAGGTCCGTGGTACCGCCGCCGTCTGGTTTCATGACATAGACATAGCAATATAGGCATAGATTTTATTTGGCAATTACTACAATTATATCAAATAAGTATGTCACTGGAGATGCTTGGAAGTACTTAAAACATTTAATAATCCAGAAATTCTTTGATGGCAACCAGTTTATTTATTCGTATGGCATAATATAAAAATAAAGACTATAAGACTACCTAAGTACAATTAAATCTACAGATCCATTTTACAAGACTTGAGTTGCCAATTAGGACAGTACCTTATCGTCGTCGTCGTTATATTTAGAAAAAAAACCCGAAACTTTGTATCGCTTTCACAAAACAATTTCACTACTAATAATCTTTACTGCTACCAGAAAAATAATAGGATCCCACATGTTACCCATGTCCTATACGGGTGACCGGTGAATAGCGCTAGTACTCAGGTAATATAATAATTATCCGTACGAGGGCCCGGGGCCGCCTTGACCATGATCCAGGCAGTGGCAGATTGGATAATTATCGTGACCCTGTTACCAGGGAAACCTGACCAGATAGGATCATGGTTACACATTCAGCTGTCACGTTCAGACGTGTAGGTATATTTATTTATTTATTTAAAACCTCATGCACTGTTACGTACAAAGGCGGACTTAAAGCTTCATAGCTTTCTCACTCATTAGCTTTTAGAGGTTTCATCGCGATGTTTTCCCTCACCGTAAGAACATCGGTTAGCATTCGACTAATGTACATACTCATTAAAAAGTTATTGGTTCATAGCCGTAGGATTTAAACCCGCTTATGAGTCGGATACTCAACCGCTCGGCCACCGACGCTCCTATTCATATCATCATCACTACATAGTATAAAACAAAGTCGCTTTCTCTGTCCCTATGTCCCTTTGTATGCTTAAATCTTTGAAACTACGCAACGGATTTTGATGCGGGTTTCAACAGCAGATAGAGTGATTGAAGAGAGGGGTTTATAAGCAAGTAGAAAGAGGGTAGGTAGGAGTAAAGTGGGTGTACGCGAACGAAGTCGCGCCGGGTCCACTAGTTAATAGATAAAACTTACATATTAATTTGTCAATACAATTAATTGATCACGAAATGCAAATACCAGGTAATCCTATTGTGTGGCGTACTAAACAATTGCGCAAACAAAACAATTGGGCGGTAATTGCTGCCCACATAGCGATGTGGGCGCGAAATGCCGCCGATTAATTTGTATTACGTCGATTCGGTCGAGCGTTTCACATTTGTTGTTTGTGGAATTTTCGGGCAGCGCCATTTATCATGCGGCAGTGGCCATGTCTGGTGGTCTTTTTGGGATATATCTATAATTTAAGGTGTATAAGACTAGCTTTTCGCTTTACCTGTGAAAATGTAACAAACACCTACTGTGGCTTTATAATATTATTAGTAGGGAACGAAATTTATCCCCACTACACGTAGGACCTCTGTTCGAATAAACTTCGTTGGTAAGATCCGAATGCGGAATGTGTTCCCAGCCACAGTGTTTCCTTTGGACAATAGTTTTGTTAGAGGTCTCATTAGAGGCGGGCAACGCATTGCTTGCGCCCCTTGTGTTGCTCATGTCCATAGGCGGCGATGACCACTTTCCATCAGGTGACCCGCTTACCTGTTTGTCTGCCGTATTACATAAAAAGGGATATTCATAGACGTCAAGTTCATGCCTAGTCGACGTTCAAGCGGTACTCATATATTCTGTTTACCGACTTCCTTTTAGCGGAGACGTCAAGTTGGCAGCAAGGCGGTGCCGAGACGGTGTCGTTAGTTCCTGTTCCACTATAATGCCTGATTTTCATTGGTCAAGTGTTTAGCAAAGTAGGTAAGAACAGTGGTGTAAACCGATGAAACAGTAACGAGTCAGCTTGGCTTGCCAGCTGCCTTATATGTAGATTGGAACTGAATCGCTTTTTTATTTTTTGTAGCTCGTGCACCCGTCGCGCACCCGCTCAACCTAATGCACTTGACAACACACTTGACTGGAGTATGAAGAGAATTTTGCGCAAAATGGCACGTATTTGTTGACGTTGCTCGTCCATATTGACAGAGAAGTGGTATTGGACTCACTTAATAGCACAATTGCAAATAATCTAATAGACCTAAAGTTTACTGTTTAATTTACAAACTTGATAGTTAATAAGTTAACTACTGCGACTGACATCAATGTTAAGTACCTAAATAATATAATTTACTACAATTTTGCTAATAGCAACTTCACAATACTCATAATACAAAACTCATGGAGCAAGTTACATTTGTATATCTAAATTTAACATAAGTATATACAGGGTGTTTCATAATACATGTATAAAGCCGAAAGGGTGTTAAAGTATAGCTTGCAAAGAGTACACTGGCGACTTCATATTATCCAGACATTGAATTTTAATTTTTATAAAAAATCTTCGTTTTTAAAGAAAAATAACCATATCGACTACGTTGATGCGCAGCTCTATTTCAAGTTGATGATCCTAGAAGGAGAAGTTCAATAACCGCGTGCGACCCCTATGAAAAAAGAGCAACCTCCTTAAGCCTAGTACCAGGAGCCTAATGCTACGTACACACGCACCGTTGGCGTGTGCCGGCCGGCGATCCGCAGCGCAGCGTGGTGGTAACATCAAACAGATAGAAGCAATCGACCAAACGCAGCTTGGGCGGATACCGAAGGCCAACGAACAAATGTGCGATTACGAGCCCGAATAGGTTCCCAAAACTCCCAAAGATCGTTTGCTTGACCACGAAATGCAATTACCTATTGGACCTTAGAAATCCAAATCGGCCGACAACGCTTCGTTGGCGTAAGTTGAGTGTGTACACACCATAAAGAAGAGTTTAATAACCTCGCGCCATTCATAACAAAACAAACGAACCTCCTACATCTTGCTACCAGGCGCCGAACTAAATGTTACCTACTTATCTCCATGAATAATCTCTACCAAATTAACTAGGAACTTACCTACACTAATTATTTTCAATAGGTAGGTATGCTTAAATAGTCGGAGCGTCGTCGGTGGCCTAAGGTTACGGTATCCGAGTCGTACGCGAGAGGTACCGGGTTCGACACCCGCTGCCGCCACGTACCAGTGACCTTTTCTGACGGAAAACATCGTGATGAAACCTGCACATTTAGGCGACTGAATGTCTAACCATGATTTTAATCTGGTCAGGTAATCAGGTTCCCCTGGTAGCAAGGTCAGACAGGATTCAGGACTGTCAGACGTAATGACCAGAAATGCGAAATCCTGGATCATGGTCAAGGCGGACCCCAGGCCCTCGTGCGCGAGAGCAAAACCAGGTCATTAACACCGAGATGATTTCTACTAGGTAGGTACCTAACAGAACAAACAACCCCAGCACAACAAAAGTAAAATAAGAATTAAAATCATAATACTTAGGTACGTATTAACTAAAGGCCTAAAAACAGTATCTAAGTAGGTTAGGTAGGTAGGAACCTACGTAAATAAAAAACAAAACATGTTAATCAGTCTGGAAGACAGCCGGACCCGCGGTGTGGACTGCCGCAGGTACTTAAACTAAATAAAAATAAACATAGTCAGCTACGTACTAAAGTAGATATCTACTACACTAAAACGGGATTCGTTCAATTGACAAAATGGCTCTACACAGATAGGTAAGTACTAGGTACCTACTAACACGGTTCCCTCATCTAAGTACCTACGTACCTAGGGAACCACTTATTAATCTAGTTTTGGTGAAACACATTACAGACAGGTTCCACTAAATACCTACATGTTTTTATGAAAAGATAAAAGCGTTGTCTTTTCTACCTATTTCCCGTCGGAAAAGAACCGAGCGCGGCGGTTGCGCTTGCGCTTCTAACGTCACTATTAGGTGGTAGGTAGCGTCTCCTAGTCTAGCTAGCACCTAGACCTTTAAAGCATGTAGGTACGTACCTTTTAAACGTTATTTTATGGAAACAAACAGTGTCAGGTGCCAGCGCAGTTAACCACACTTTCTTGCTTTCTTGTGGCTCGATGACCGATAGGTAAATACACTCATACACACAGATACACAACACTACAGCATGCACTGGTTGCTATGCAATACGTAAGTAGGTAGGTAACATGGTCTTTGGCCTACTGCTTGGTTGCACTCATGCACAGAATAATGATTATCACAATACTTAAACTGTTGAACATTGTACACAAACAAGACTACGTTAATATTGGTACCTGAAGCAATAAATAATTCATTCATTCATATCGTTTACAGTCTTATCACAGTTATTTTCACAGTACTTAGGTAGGAATACAACGCAACAAACAATCACACCGATCACACGAAAAGCTAAAAACCGAATAAACGAACACGACTCGAAAATAGGTACATTTTATAACACAAGAAGCCACGCTGTCGTCGTCAGCGGTTCAATCAAACGACACACCCAAGTGCAGCATGCACACTGCCAAAACTCCGGCGTGTCGACACATGGGCCTCGTGGCGGAGTATTTCCCGCGACTTTCGGCGCGGCGCACGGGGCGCGGGGGGCGGGAGGCGAGGCGGGAGGCGTGGCAGCAGGCAGCGCTATAGGCAGCGTTGCCAGATCGTACCTTTTAGTACGATTTACGTACTATTTGGCCGACTGTCGTACTTTAAGCGTACTTTGCTCCACATCGTACTATTTAGTACGTTTTTACAAAATGCTGAGTTTAGCTGAGGGGGGTAGTCACTTCACCTTTCCTGTGCGCAAAATACTGAAAAATAATGGGAAGGAAGGGTTGATTTTAGCCACCGGCAACAAAATAACGTCATTAATTGACTAAAAATCATCCCCCCCCCCAAGGCCGATAAAATATAGAAGATAATAAGAAGAAATCGTAACTTTTTAGCCATTTTCGTACTATTTTAAGAGCCCAGACGTACTTTTTTGGAAACTACTGCTGGTAACACTGGCTTTAGGGATCCGCGTGTTAGGGGTCGTACTTATTTCGCCTCTTATGTTCTCCTGGTAGATGCATCGTAATGTTGATTGTATTTATTTAATAAAGTGAAGCTCAAACAAGTCCAACAGTGGACTAATAATAATCCTTATGATGTCGGTGATGGAATACATTTGCTTACCACTATTTTATCGGGTAATTTGTACAGACAGTAATTACTAAAATTGTGTTTGGGTCCGTGTTTCACCTAGGTGACCGTAGGTGGCGTTGCTTGCCTTCCAGGGGCCCCGTATCAATAGCTGTCTAGGGCCCCATAGTTAGTACCCCCAACTACAAGGGATCATCATCATCATCATCACAGCCCATAACAGTCCACTACAGGACTTTGGGCCTCTCCCGCAAAAGGGGAGGTTATTGCCATAATCTCCACGCTTGGCAGGCGGGTTGGAGATCGCAGTGTTGCAAACATAACAATGAAAAACGCTGCTGCCCATTTTCCAGTTTATGGAGACTAGATATTTTGCCTCTAAACGTTAGTCGCCTTGTACGACACCCACGAGTGTAAGGGGTTGGTGCTATTCTACTCTACCGGTCACCACACGGCTACAAGGGATGCTAATGAGTAACTTAAATCCAAGCCATTCGCGTGTTAAGGCGGTACGATTTTCATACAATTTTTATGTAACGTTTTTGTGCAATTGGCTATTAGAAAATATGTTAAATTGTGCGCGAAATAGATTTCCACATGTTAATAATGTAAAACAAAGCAATGAAAAAGAAAAATAATTAAATCACAAAACAACGCCATCAAGCGGCGATTTGTGCTTTTTTCGATTTAACTGCTTTTGAAAAGAAAACCACTTTGCGCACCATTGAATACATTTACTAAGAGTAGAAATCATAATACAATCACTAAACACTCAAACAAATGAAAGAATATCGAGAGAAATTAGGTATGGGCATTGAATCACCTTAATAGTAAGAATAACATATGTATGAAAGAAAGTTCCACACCGCGTCTGTCTGCCTGTTCGCGATAAACTCAAAAACTACTGAACGGATTTTCATGCGGTTTTCACCAATTGACAAAGTGGAATTACTTTGTCTATTGAGGAAGATTTAGGTGTATAATTTGTTAATGTTTTATGTTGGTAGTTTGTATGACAAGAATCTCCTTAAAAGCCGGGGTGGACATCGGAATTTTTGTAAATTGGCCCTTGACTTTGGTATATTAAAACCTTGCGTGATAAATATAAAAATGTCATAATTTGTTGAATAAGCGAGCGTAGCAAGCTCGATAGTTTCACAAACTACCCCTTCAGAATACTTGCGCGAATAACATAAAATCAGTAAATGGACTATACGATGTAGACATTTCTGACATCTGGTTTATAATAAAATTAACTTCGCAAACAATTAATTAATGAGCGTGCGAGCTCTATTTCTGACATTTTGGCTATAAAGTTTTCACGATTAACTTAAAAACAGTCAAATTCGAAAATCGTGTGGGCCAAAACGATTTTATTATGAGCCAGGTCCATCTGACCCGTTGAGCAATGAACAGTGTAAGGAGTTTCTTAAATCTTATGATCTCACCGATAGTGCTGAATATGTTGTACATGAGATCGAGATTTTTCTCATTTTTGCTATAGGTGCATTTTTACACAATTTCAATGAAGTAATGAGTGAGTGCTCTAAGTTGTTGTTTATTATTAAAAATGTTAATTATCTCTAAGCGAAAGGGGAACGAAAACGGATTGTATCACTTGATTTCATTTGCATCTTTGGTGGAGGGGGCCCCGACCCTGGTCTGAAAATCACTAAAGAATTTTTTTTTCCGGGAAATAGGGTTTAACTGAAATTGAGGATAACAGTACGTATTTTTGCTTACAAACGATTTGGGACTCCGTATCATTGATACGGCTGATACGGCGGTTGTTGCGCCCCTGCCTAGGTTCTCCAACTGGGTGAAGCATGGGATATTTACAGGTATAGCTCCGTCAACTAAGATTCATTTAGTTAATTTTTGTTGATGAGAAATATTCGTGAAATCGTACGGATTTTAACATAACAGTCCTCTGAGAGCTTAAGCCTTCCCCACATTAGTGGAGGGTTCTGTCTTAAACTCCACTCTCTACTGTCTTTGTTTTATTTATGTTTCATTCATTACACTAAGGTATTTTATTTGTTTTATTTAATACAAAAATATGTGTGTGTAGTTACTGAAAAATCTCATAGCAGATAGGTACGATTACCTTTGCGACACTGAAACATGACTGACAGGCATGACATGAGAAAGCAAACTTATAAAGACAAATATGCTACATTGATTAGAGTTTGCTACATTAATATGCCACATTAATTTGAATTAGACTACTTTGCTATTAGTTAGGTGGTGGTGCACTTTCGAAAAAACAATGAAGGAACCTATTAAATTAAAATTACAATATTTTTTTGTACAGATTCCTCAAACCAAAAAATACAAAACGGCTAATTTAGATCTCCTTAATATCCCATTGCGCCTAGTACTATGAACTTGAGTGACCTTTTACAACTGATTTCTAGAGATGCGTTCTTTCGTTTTCAAAATGTCGATTATCGACACTGAAAAGGTAAAAGTTCGATAGTCATTTTCTCGCTTACTATTCCACGCACGAAAAAAATAATTGTACCTATCGTTTTAATACGTTTAGCACTCCATCCAGTTCACGGCTTTATACATGTATTATGAAACACCCTGTATATTTAAAACCTATTTAATAAAAGCGATTCGAATATGGAGTAATACGATGTCAAAAAGGGCCCGGACTCAGCATTAGCTGCAGCAGAATGATGCAGCGCTGGTTTTCAGCCGGACCTTATAAGTGTTATACTACAGTGCTTACATTTACAATTTGTACCTTAATTTATTTTTTTGGTGTGACAGATTCAGCACAACATAATACTTGTTGATAGCTACAATACTTGGATAAATCTAATGCGGTTTTTGAGACATCAGATATTAACTACACCCATTTTTTGTAACAGTGAATTTCATGAATAAATAATAATTTCGCGTCGGCTTTAAAAAAACAGCCAACATTTTTTTCCAACCAGAACCATGGCCACCCGACAAAACAATAGTTGTCGTGCCAATGTTACAAATCCGGATATATGTATATCCGTATTTGGACCACCAGTTTTATTGTTTCGGTCAAAGCCGGTACCGCGCCCCGGAGCTGTCCGGGCATACACCGGATAACCGGATAACCTGGAAATTGTTTATTATCACTCCATTATTGCTGCAATATTTTGTTGCTGGCACCAGCCACCGCTTTTGCAGAATTCGACTAGGAAAGGCTAATGGTAGCTGGTTTACTGATATTGCTATGCGTTACTTATGGATAGAAATCGCTGATGACTTTTAAATAATTTACCACCATATAATATTTTTGTGGTAATGCGGACTGTGGCAACTTGAGATGAGCACGAGCGCCCGGGGATGGCCTTGACTATGATCCAGGATTTAGCATATCAGAAATTACAGCAGAGCGACTGCCATCTGGCCTCCATGTCCCTAACAGGGGAACCTGACGAGATTGGGTCATGGTTACGTCATCACGTACGAGTCATTCAGACGCTTGAATGTTCAGGTAGTCTCACGGACCTGCACAACAGATTAGGGGACGGCATATCTTTTCAAAACCGGGATGGGATTTTCGGTATTAATATGAGGTCAATAACGAATTCCCGGTATTTTCGGGATTAACGAAGTTGCTAGTATTTACTATCAAATTTTAATTATTATATTCTTTATTGCATAAAACTCATAGACAGACTTAAACAGTTAAGTGGATTTCATACGAAAGGTTATTTTTCTAGAAGAAAAATCTAATTTTAATATCCCCTATTATACTCGTATATCCCCCATCGATAAGTATTTTCTTTTGCTATAGTATTTGAGAAACGATTATGCATTTTGTTAGTCTAGATGGTAATTAGAATATAAAATTGATTCTAATAATGCAAAAGTAATATTTAAATTTATTTTAACTGAATACCGAAAATCCCGGTTTTTGTAAAATGAACCGTTAGGTATTGTGACGGCGTATTTTTCGTTCGGGATCCCGGTATTTTCAGTATCCGAGATCCCGGTTTGCGTCCCCTACTACAGATATACAGATGCATACGTCAATCTTGTCCAATAACACTCTCTTTTTCGTCGGGGGTGAAAAAACCTATTCTAAGCTAAAGCAAATAAGCAAAGAAAGTGGGGTGGAATACTAGAATTGTACGCCCCGTCTCGGGTCGCTGGCCTATATTACATTCCCTGGGATCCGACAGAGCGGAGCAATTTCCTTAGTATTAAAGCCGATGTAAGAATGCTACTCAAAGTAAAGGTTTCGGATTATTGTAGAGGCCCAGCATGGCTAGAACAAGTGTGCTCTCGCGCGCGAGAAAAGGCGTGACATAGGTACTGCTTTCTCTTTCATTTTTGTATTGAGAGAAAGAGACAAATATTCTCTCGCGACGCGAGCTGTGTCGCGGGCACACATGTGCTAGCCGTGCTGGGCTAGTGGCAGCGTGCTTGCGAGACAGCAAAGGTTGAGCGACCCACGCCGATGCCGGAAACGGGATGGGTGACCGTTTCGTACTTTGAGACTAATCGAACTTCAGCACCACAAGGAGCTGCCATTCGTTTTAGTGCGCCTCCTCAGCGCAGATCATCTATATAACTTCCGTATGCCAGAATGTGCAGCAGCGTTTTCTATTTATTTCAAAACAACGTAACGCGTGGTATTGCAAACGTCCATAGGCTGCGGTGACTGCTTACCATCAGGCAGGCCGTAAGCTTGTTTGCCACCTTAGTGGTATAAAAAAAATGGAGTTTAATATGGAGTATTTAATAATGCGGTCACCAACTCTGTTGCCAATCATGCAGATATTTTTTTTATTCTACGCAGTGACAAACGAACAGGTAGCCCACCTGATGGTAGGCGGTAACTGGCCCCCATAACATCTTAGATTTGTACATTTATGTTGCAATCAACAAAAATGCAGTACCACAAGTGAGGGTCACGCCGAGGACTACGATGTACTGCCTCATGTCTGTAATTGGGCTGGCTACTTTAACCTTTTAACCGGAAAACAACAAGGTAAGTACTGTTGCTTGGAAACAGAAATAGAAATACTTACCTAGGTGGACTCCTCAGACTTGGCAATGTCCTACAATCTGATTAAACAGAATATTTCAATACCATTTACTATCTATTTACCGGCGTAAATACATGAAAATATGTAGGAATGTGTAGCGGCCTACCCCTATGGAATACGGGCGTAAGTGTGTAAATCATTTTGCAATAATCACTGATTATGAATCGTAACTTTAAATTCTTATTGTGTGCAATGCATGGGTTTTGGTTAACTAAAATATTTTCGGAAGAAATACCAATACTCTAGAGAGTATCTATTTTCAATATTTGCCCCTGTTCTAGGCCACACACTGTATATGTATATATATCTATATACACACATACATATGTATGCATCTACTAATGTGCCCTTTTTATTATCGAACAACGAGGGGGACAAAATATTGTCATCCATTTATAGTAGACGTCCCACCATCTCGTACTAAGCGTTTTGCATCCACTTTTCTAATACGCACTGCAAAGGACTGGAACTCTCTGCCTGAGTTATTGTTCAAGAGTGAATAGGTATCTTCTAGGCACGTGTGAGATAGAAGGTATTTTAGTATGTTTTAATTGGTATTAAATATCGTGATTAATAATAATTAATATTTCAATGTACTTTTGTAAACATTTTACCAACATCAGAACGAAGTGTGGTGATTTCTGAACGAGTGGTTGTGCAAGTTTGTACTTAACTCTGTGCCGGCTCTGGAGCAAAAAAGTCCCTCCCAGTCTTTTGACTGGACCTTTATACTACCTTCTAGCCGGAAATGTCATTTCTATTCATATTTCCGATCTCCTTAATTTACTGATACATTGATTTGATGTTAATTTAATGTATTACAATACTTTTAACATTATTATAAATTTATTACATAATTAATTAAGAAAGTTTCTCATAAACAGTCCTTAACTGATCAGTTAAGGACTGTTTATGAGAACAGAGACAGAGACAGTTGAATAGAAATGACATTTCCGGCTAGAAGGTAGTATAAAGGTCCAGTCAAAAGACTGGGAGGGACTTTTTTGCTCCAGAGCCGGCACAGAGTTAAGTACAAACTTGCATTGTATTATTGTTGCTTTATATTTTGTATTGGTTTTATTTATTTATATAATTGTTTATTTATTCAATCGTACGTAATACCACTGTCCAATTTTTAAAGGATAAATATTTAATTATGTGATCAATAATTGTGTCATAACATTTGGTGAGAATTTTGTATAAATGTGGTTTACCTATGGTACTTTGTTTGTTTTATAAAATCTCGTTTAAATAAATACCTCATTTTATAATGGATTACATTGCTTATACAATACACTATACCTAATATATAAATAATGTCCACTAGTATCATTTTTATCCTAGATAATATATTTTCTATTAAACTCCTACACAAATATCAGCCTTGGATACTTCATCATCATCTGAACGCCCAGTCCCGGCTTCGGCCAGGGTCTAGTTACCAAGTATTACTCCTTCACTTCGCCCAGTTTCTCTTAAATACTTTATAACCTATGTACTAACAGATAGCACTACCTCCAAGATCTTTATTTTACACGACATTGATATCTATTTATTAATATTCTCTTATTTAGCGTTGTCCATATATTTCACCGGGGTTTTAGATACATAGTCACACTCTGTTATTATTCTGTAGCTTAATGACTAAAATAAAGGTTTTTACTAATAAAAGACACTGTTTATTATATTAAAGCTGACACACGCATAGTACATATTCGACCTCATCGTCGCTTCCGTGCATCGTCGTATTGAAAAAAAATATAAAAAAATTTCGGGTCAAGTCCAGAAGTGGACTCCTATGGGCTGTTAATGTGGTATTATGTTAGCTTTTCATTGATGAATAAAGAAGAATCGAGAGAGGTTTACGGACCGCACCAAGAGGAACAATGTGGTCTCAACCCATGGGAAAAGGGCGAAACGTTATGAATTAATGCATGAATATACGTAGAATACTAGGATACCACATAAAGCCCTAGCTAACATCCAACGCCCCGGAGGCAGCGCAATTAAAATATCTGGCGAGCAAGTGTTGGCGGCGGCCTCCCAAATTGCATTCCTTCGTCGCGACGGGTTGTACTCCAGACACATGCTGCGTTATACCCTGTTGGTACTTGATATTGCTTGCTTGGGGCTATGTTTATTTTTTTCGCTGGGTTTTGGACGCGACTCCGGCCGTGGAAAATTCGGTGTAACCTGCGGGAAGCACATTTAATTTCGGGATAAATTATACTATATTGGCTACCATATCAGCTAGAAGACGCTCATTGCTGGGCTTAATCCTCCCACAGAGATCTCCACAAAAGTCGGTCTTGGGCCTTCAGCTTCCATATGGTACCTGCGTTCTTTACCAGGTCGTCGGTCCACCTTGTGGGAGGCCTACCCACGCTACGTCTTGCGGCTATATTGCTGCCTTTCAGCGATACGGATTTTGTATCAGTAGTTTTTTCGCGAAGGAATAACAAACATCCTTACAAATATTTGCATTCATAAGTAATAAATAATAATAAATAATCGTGGACAAATTCACACAGCGCCATCTAGCCCCAAAGTAAGCAAAGCTTGTGTTATAGGTGCTAGATAACTGATAAACTACTTATATACTTTTTAATATACATAGAACACCCGGACCCGTAACAGAAATTAAAATTCATCATTTCAATTTCTGCCCGGCCGGGAATCGCACCCGGGACCTCTTGCGTGGCAGACCGGCTTTTGACCACTGAACCACTCATATCATCATAATATTAGTAGGAAATTAGTAGAATGTATTTGTAGGATTAGTAGAAAGTAGGATACATGTAGGGCCGACTTACGACCTAAGTAGTTTTTCAATTTCCTAACGACATTATACGGTTCAGGTTTGAAGAGTAAGGTAGCGAGAACAATTGTAATGGCGGTACCAAAAAGCGTATCAGATTCAGATTCATTTATTGTCCAAAGTGAATACATGTACATTTAAATACCTAGCAGTAAATACAGACGAAAATGTGCATTGATTTAGGGTTCGTCAATAATAATTAGCGATCCAATATAATTTATTAATTGTAACATAATAATAATATTATTTAGCTGTACGAAAGAACCTATAGAATCAAAATGTCAACTTAATAAATCAATAGATTGAAAAGTAAATTTAAGAATGTCATAATAAAATTATGGAAATGTCAAAATTCAAATATCACAATAAATAATAGTACAATAATAAAAAATCAAACAATAGTACAACTTAGTCCTCACCTCACAGTGATAATGCATCAGTAGTCCTGCGTATTTGTATGCGTATACTCCTGTCTTCAACCTAACTTGGCTTGCAATTAAAAATATATGAGCAAATGTGTGATAGCGAAAGAAACGCCCATTTCATAGGCGGACCCAATATATGATTGAACCACACTAAACAGTGAAGGTAAAAATTTCAAGAAGGTTTTATCATCTACTCTTTCATGTGAGACAATTAAAAACACGATACTCAGAATACTACAAAAGGGTAACTACTTACCTAAACTTTAGTGGTATATATCCTTCCTACTTTCCTACCCCCCTCCTTTTTGACGATTGAAAGAGATATTTAATGTCCTAATCAATCAAACAATGTGTTTCTCATATGTTGTATAATTTTGAATTTTGAACTAGTGGACCCGACGCGACTTAGTTCGCTTACACCTACTTCACCCCTACATACCCTTTCTTTCTTGCTCAAAAACCTTTCCTGTTGAATCCCTGTATCTATTATTGAAAACCGCATTAAAATCCGTTGCGTAGTTTAATAGATACATAAAGACAGACGGCGGCAAGCGACTTTGTTTTAAACTATGTACAGAAAACCACCAGCGACAACCTTTCTACATCACCTGCAAAGCAGCTCACAACGAAATAGCCAACCTCTGCCCAGCAAACATTTATTCATTCATTCAAATAACACAAGCCGTACCCACTTTGCGACAACAAAGCACAATTTTACAGTTAAATTCCTATTCGAGCTGAAAATACACTACCTCAAGGCATTATTAGATTCCTCTGTCTCTTGCTCTAGTCCGAGAGCTGGCGGTAAAGAAATGGTTTTAAACATTTTTACGACCTTAATATTTCAGTTGGTTAACACAAACAGCCACGCAGAGCTCAATTGCCGGCTGAGCAGAAATTGAAATGATTAATTTTAATTTCTGTTACGTGTCTAGGTTTAGCATGTAATAAAAACAGGATATAAGTAGTTTATCTAACACCCATAATACAATATTTGCTTACTTTAGAGCTAGATGGCGCTGTGTGAGTTTGACCAAGCATATTTCTATATAATTATAATATACATATAGCCTAAAATTAAATAGACTAGCTGAAGTGATTAGTTTATTGTTAGAGAGGCACACTCTATATTCGGCCGCATTGTCACTTACCACCAGGATTCTAATTTTCGCGCTGTGACATATCTCAAATTCGATATACATACAGATGACTGTGATTGACGCCAACATGAGGACGGTTGACAAACAGCAGTTCACCTGATAGAAAGGGGCCGATTTGCATTTCATCGTACGAAACAATTGAAGACATGAACGTGAGCCGCTTCCGTTGCTGCAACTGCACGTACTTTTAGGCCTTAGGCCTACTCACTCTCTCTGTGGTCGGTCCCTCATGACTAAGGTTCGTGGTCTGATGAACACATCATCGAGCGCACGATATGCCTCTAACCGCTCCTATCCATCGCCAGCCTCACCGCGTCGCAGAATCTGTTGGTTGGCGTAACCTTTAATTGATCGGACCATCTAGTTGGTGACCGACCTCTTAACCTCTTTCTATTGACATTGCCCACTATGACAAGTTTTACCAGACTGTGTAGGCCTACAGATCGACTTATAAAAATCCCAGTATAGTTCCCGTCATGTAAAACGAACGCTGAGCGGTGGTGGGGGGGATGTGTCTGTTCCGTTCTTTCAACCAATTTATTGTATGTTTTATCTCATACTTCAAAAACAGGCCAGTGTCCTTTTTACGTGACGGAACCTGTACCCACAAAATAAAAACATATCCAAACCAGTAACCCTACCCGGGATCCCAGCCTATCCGCGGGGGCGGCAAAGCCAGCTGAATATTGTCCGCGTATTTGCTGCGATCCATACGACTTGTGAGTGGCGGTTCTGGCCGATCGCCTGGATACGTTTGGCTGGTTATAGAGATGGGTACTCTTGCTAAGTGCACAGTTCTTTCTAGTGGTATGCAATGAAGCAGTGTTTTATAGTCGTATTTATAGAAGTAGCTTTGGCAAGGGAGGGGCATTTGCCTTTTTGCTGCCAGAGCAACGTTTTACAGAGGTGGGCAACGCATTGGCGATACTCTTAGTGTTGCTAATGTCTATAGGCAGTGGTGGCCACTTTCCACCAGGTGGCCCGTGTACAGGCTCTTGATAGCTCTGCACAGTGTTGTAGATGATATCTTGATATGATGAATAAAACTTGTAAGTATGTTATGTAAATCCATTTTATTTGAGTCCTTTACACGTGAGTACACTGTCTGATGGTATGTAGTGCACTGGCTAGCGTACGGGCTTAATGCCTGTATCGCATAAATGCTGACACGGAACGATGTGCGGTAATGAGACCGTACATATTCCCGGGCCAGACAGATTAAGAGGAGATAAAACTACTTGATGTATACAATAATGATTGAATTAAAATAAAAAACATTAAACAGACTGTTCTTGGAAAATATCATTGAATTTTCTTAATATAAGAGTTGTAGTCTGCTTCATGTTGCGTCCGCTGCTTCTTGTCGGCGGTCGCGGGGCGGCGCGGGGCGAGGGGGCGCGGGGAGGCGGCGCCCGCCGCACGCGCGAGTGTTGATACTCGTTGAGCTGTGTCCACGCTTCGACATCTTGACTTCAGTCGATTTATTATTAGAATCCCAGCAATGGCGATAATGACTCAGAAGACGATATAAATCATGACGTAATGGTACATCATGAGTAGATATTCCACTTGACAGGATTTCAGCACTCGTCTCTTTTAATTTCTGTATTTTGTTGTCAATGACTGAAGCTTCTTGTGCAAGTTCCATCTGTGATTTGCTTGAGTAAATCATTTGTGGGATTGATATGTTAATTATGTGGTTTATTGGTGATATTGTAGGAGTATATAAATCTGGAGAAATTCGAACCTCCTAATATGTGGTTTATGAGGATAAATCTTGAAGGTTTCCGTCTTGATAATACATCCATGACCTACGTTAATGAGGCCATTTCCGGATAATTGATGCGCTGTCATTTGATCTGAACACATTACTCTCAGTTGACATTGTTTACAACATGAGTATATGTAGGTATTCATTGAGAAGCTGTCCAGCCATGTATCCTTTCTTTCTTTCATGTGCCTTTCTTGATCAGACATTCTTGATGCTCCAACTCGCATAAATTTTTGTCACTTTTCATTTCATATTCTGGTTTTTGACTGTGACAATAATAAGTCTCCGAGTATACTGTGCAAGCTCGGACGTCAATCTCGTTCATTGGAATAAAAGAATCTCTCTTGATGTTCATAGCGATGTAATCTGAGATCGGAACTAGCTTGATTATTAGTTCGCCTTGAAAATGTTTCGGGATAGAAATTATTTTCAAAATCTCGTAAGATTCTCTGCTAATCAATGGTATTTTCATTTCAAATAGAAGAATATCTGATTATGATCTTGATTTTATCTTGATAAGACTGTTGACTTGACAGTTTGCGTAAATCTGTGTGAATGTTTTCAATTGGTAACGAAACTTCTTTAGGTAACTTGCTTGATATAATACTCAACTCGGCTATCAGCTGTTCCGGCGTAAGCAAGTGTAAGTTGAAACGCCCTTGATATATATCAGTAACCGTATCTAGTAAGGTACGCTGTTGCGTTTGTAAATTGTTGAGTACGTTGCTTGCGATAATGGACCCAATTGCGAAGTCATTAGCAATGTTGTTTGTTTGTTCCGTATTTTTCAAGTTCATTATAGCTCTTTCTAATGTATTTATATGTTGATTTATAGTCTTATGTTGTTGATCCATAAGTTTTTCTGTTCGCTTTAAAAGATTATTTTCAGACTACACTATTGATGTCTGGTTTCTCCAGAGGGTCATGATATGCCTTTGGTTCTCTTGCAGTAATCTGATATCTTTTTCATACTGTTCCGCGAATATCTCGTCTAATACTCCGAAGAGGCTGTTCGCGAGATATCCAATGCCGTTGACAAGCCCTCTCCTGCGCCGACGTCGTCTAGCCGGCTGCGCGCGGATTGCTGACTCAGGAACAGCTGGTTGTAGTGCTCGAGTTCCTCGTAGCTGTGACGTAACTGAATTAAGATTGCGTTGCAGTGTGTTTGATCTCTTAGTATAGTGCATGCTTTATCGTGCATTGCAATGTAGTTTTGAAGGGCCTTATTTCCTTGCCAATAAGGTTCCATTTGATAATAAACAACTAATTTCCATTCGTCGTTTATAAGTTGCATGTTGGAAAGTTTATCAAAAAATAAACTTTGAGTTTGAACTTGGTGATATTGATAGTGGCTTCAGTGTTTGATAAAATCATCATAAACAGCATTAATGTCGCTAGTAATGATGTGAAGAATAAAGGTTTGTTTTTCGGTTTGTGGACGCTCTTTGTCGGTCCGGCTGCGGTGTCCATGTTTTCTTGTTTATTTGCGTCGATGTCTTCGCAGCTTATAAGTATTGATAGTTATGTAATGGGACGTTTCATGTGTCCGCTCTTTGTTTTTAGGCCAATTCGCCAACTCTGCCCATAATCCACTTGCCTGGGGGCAGGTTCTCTTCATGGACGAGAACTACATCATCGATCTTGATATTTGGTTTCTGATGTTTCCATTTTGACCTTGATGTCAATGTAATTGCGGGTCCACTTGTTAGGATTAGGAGGATTTTGACCTTGATGTCAATGTAATTACGGGTCCACTTGTTAGGACTTTGGAGGAATTTGACCTTGATGTCAATGAAATTACGGGTCCACTTGTTAGGACTTTGGAGGATTTTGACCTTGATGTCAATGTAATTACGGGTCCACTTGTTAGGACTTTGGAGGATTTTGACCATGCTGTCAATGTAATTACAAGTCCACTTGTTAGGATTTTGGAGGATTTTGACCATGCTGTCAATGTAATTACGGGTCCACTTATTAGGACTTTGGAGGATTTTGACCTTGCTGTCAATGGAATTACGGGGGACCCGTTGTTAGGACTTCGTTTAATTAATATTTTTCTTGCTTCTTGTAACTCTGATAGAGTGAGCGTTGGATTTTTTCTCTCTGTCTTGATTTTTCATGATAAATCTTCTAACCCATGCTAGGATTCGCACGAGCTTTTTAAATGAACTATATTTATTTATAAGCTCATTTATTACATTTTGTTCTTTTTGGGTGACAACCGTGACTTGTTTACGCGGTTGCACTTCTTCATTTGTAGTATATACAGGATGTTCTTGTTTTGTTTGTTCGTAGGTGGACAACCACGCGGGTCCTTGCCACCATTAGTGGATGTTGCTGCAGTTGGCTCGCTGTCAATCCTCTAGATGCGCAGTCAGCAGGGTTTTCAGATGATTTGATGTACTGCCAACAGTCTGCGGGCATTGTATTGGTTATCTTGCGAACTCTGTTGGACACGAATGGTTTCCAGCGGTCGGGATTTCCTTGTACCCATCTCAATACTGCCATTGAGTCTACCCAACCATAAATAATTATGTTTTCGTTGGATAATAATGCTTGTTTGACTTTTTCCATGAGTCTGCTTAAAAGTAGAGCACCACATAACTCCAATCTTGGCAAAGTTACTGTTTTCTTCGCCGGGGCGACTCTTGATTTCGCCGTAAATAATATTGTTTCCGCGTGGCCTGATTTTAATACCTTGCTGTATAAGACACACGCGTATGCCTTTTGTGACGCGTCGCAGTAGCCATGTAACTCGATCCTGCACGAAGCGACAGTACCGAGCCACCGTGGTATTTGAACTTGATTTATGTATTTTATTTCTGTTTTAATCTTGAGCCATTCTTGAACGATTTCATCGGGAAGTATGTCATCCCAATTCTTGTTTGTTTTCCATACTTGTTGGAAAAATATTTTTATTTTAGTGGAGAAGGGGGTGAGCCACCCCAGCGGATCAAATAATCTTGATATTGCCGCTAATATTCTTCTTTTTGTGTTTTCCATGTTTTCCTTGTCAACATGATATTGGAACAGAAAAACATCTTGAGTGGGGTTCCAATATAACCCGAGGGTCTTCTGATGACTTGAAATTATAAGTGCCTTGTTCTTGTTGTTGGATCTCTTGTAGTAGTTCTTTTCTATTGGAACTCCATTTTCTTAAGTTCATGCCTCCAGCTGACATGAGATTAATTAGGTCTTGTTTTAGCTTGAGCGCTGACACTAATGTATCTGAGCCATGAATTAAATCGTCCATGTAGAAACGATTTTCGAGTATCTGAGCGGCTTCTGGGTATTTGTGCTTTTCATAATTTGCCAGTTGACGTAATGTCATCATTGCGAGGTAAGGCGCAGCTTTGGTGCCGTAAGTCACCGTGGTTAATTGATATTCTTGCAGTAAGTCGTGGTGGTTATCTCTCCATATAATCTTTTGTAAAGCTTGATCGTCTTCGTGGACCCATATTTGCCGATACATTTTTTCTATGTCGACTGTGAAGGCGAAGGAATTTTTATTTTTCTGGAATTTTCGTTCTAGGGACCTGAACTGTGCCACAGCTTTATGTTTTGATTGTCCCAATTTATTGATGGTGGATTTGAGTGGTAGTCGAACTTGGTATCTTCCGTCGCTCAATCTTGAGGTCGTTGACTTATAGTACTCGATACAATAATTTTCTTCGGTTGAAAATTGCGAATCTTCGGGAATGTCTTCTATTTCCCAATATTTGTGAATTTCTTCCATATTATTTAAAGTCACGTTGCATTGTAAACTTGGTATTTTTCCGAACAAAATCCACCCGAGTCGCGTTTGCTGTGCGACCGGTGTCATATTGCTGACTTTGTACATTCCATTTATTATAATGTTCGTGTAAACATCCGCTCCCGTTGGCGGTGATAAGGGCGACTTGAGAGCCTTGGTCCACGAGAGCACTGTACTCTTCGTTTGCTCCTTGTATTTTTATTAAGGCTGTTGCCAAACGTATTTCTGAATTATCTCCTTGTTGAGATACATATGTTCTTGATTCATAGCTTGAGTTATTTTGTGCAGTTGGTTGTGACCTTGGTGTCACTTCGTTCATATTCTGTGTAAAAGCGGCATGCAGTAATGTATTATGACACCCGTTACAATCGTGACATTGTTTTTCTGACTTGCACGGCTTGCCTTCGTGATAATGTAGGCAATTAGTGCATAAGTTAAAGCTCATAATTGCAATTTCGCTTCTGAGTTGGTGTCATTTCTAGGAATCGCTTGCAAAAATAAGTTCTATGTTCTTGACTTTTACAAACGAGACATTTGCGTTCGTTCGAAACAGCCTTGTTGCTGGAGTATTGCTTCATATTATATGGTTTATGGAATAATCCTGGCTTCTTCTGATTACTTTCTTGTTTACGACGAGGTGTTTCCATCGTAATAAGTCTATTTTCCAGGAATTTTAAAATTCTGACAACACGGGCAGTTCTCTTGGGTGTTTCAATGATTCTAGGTATACATTATGCGATTCAGCGTCTAGTTTTTGTACTAAAATGTATACTAGGATGGAGTCCCAGGTACTTATATTGATGCCTAGGTTCTTGATAGCGTTAAGAGACTCAGTCGTGACGTCATGGAGGCGTTTGATTTGATTTGAATTGCCTTGTTGCGTTACTGGGACGTTCATAAGGGTGTCCATGAGTGTTGTAAAAATTAGTTTTTTGTTATTGACGCGATTGTTGAGAATTTCCAACGCGCCGTTATGTCATGTAGGATGCCTTCTTACTCCCATTTTTCTTGTATTCCGTGTATGTTTATGTTTGACACCGTTCTGGCAAATGCCTTGAAATTACTTAACTGTTTCTTGTGCATTTGGTCTAACTTGCGGTTACCATAATTAATATCTGTTTTTGAGACACTTTCTTGTATGTCGCCTTGTCTATCGTCCAAGGATTCATCACTCGCCCACGAAGTTAAAGGTGCTTGCTGCACTTTCGGAGTTGATGGCTTTAATTCTTGGGGCAACTTCGTAGTTGATGGATTTTCTTGTTGCGGCAGCTTCGAAGTTGATGGACCACTGATGGTTGGTGTTGTCTTCGAAACGTATTCTTTCGCTTCGCGGTACAAGTTGAAAGTTTGCTTGTAATAATTATTGGTGAAATAAATATTGTCACTTGATAAGAGTTTTTGTAGTTTTTCATGATTGGTTTCATATTCCACCCAGTAACTGTCGAGAGTCTCAATGCGTCTCTTTATGAGGTCCGGAGTCTTGCGTGATGGACCATCTTTTTTGAAATTGATTAATAAGGTTTTAATTCCCTCTGCAATCGTGGTCTGCTGGTAGAGGTAATCGGATGCTTCCATTTTATGATTTTCTTGTTCTTGTTATAATATTCACTTGTTTGAATATTGTTTATGTGAAAGGACTCACTTGAACTTTTTGAACTTGACTTGCTAACTTGAGATTTTTTGTTATTTAGTCAATTTCCTTGTTTCAATTGATTTTCTTGATAATCTTGATTTAATATATTTTTCTTTGTTTTGATAAAAATATCTTAAATTTCTTGATACTTGCTTGGTTTTCTTGATTTATTCAATTATTTTGTGTAAATTGAATTTGCTTGTTTTATTCTTGATTTTCAATCACCTTGAATGGATTGATTTTTCTTGTATTTTTTTTTCTTCAATTATCTTGAGCGAATTGAATTTTTACTTGAATATTGTTTGATTTAATCAATTATCTTGAGTGAATTGATTTTTCTTGTATTTTTTCTTGTTTCTTCAATTACCTTGAGCGATTGATTTAATCAATTATCTTGAGTGAATTGATTTTTCTTGATACTTGCTTGTTCTTGTTCATTAAGTATTAATTTATGCATTCACGAATGACGTAGAGCGCCTTCTCAAATTTAGTCGGTGAAACCCGCTGGTGGGAGGCCGACCAATCCGATCGCAATCAATTCGCAAATCACACAAAAAAACACTTAATTCAGGCTCGAAGGACCATAAACATGTACAGGCTCTTGATAGCTCTGCACAGTGTTGTAGATGATATCTTGATATGATGAATAAAACTTGTAAGTATGTTATGTAAATCCATTTTGTTTGAGTCCTTTACACGTGAGTACACTGTCTGATGGTATGTAGTGCACTGGCTAGCGTACGGGCTTAATGCCTGTATCGCATATGTGCTGACACGGAACGATGTGCGGTAATGAGACCGTACATATTCCCGGGCCAGACAGATTAAGAGGAGATAAAACTACTTGATGTATACAATAATGATTGAATTAAAATAAAAAACATTAAACAGACTGTTCTTGGAAAATATCATTGAATTTTCTTAATATAAGAGTTGTAGTCTGCTTCATGTTGCGTCCGCTGCTTCTTGTCGGCGGTCGCGGGGCGGCGCGGGGCGAGGGGGCGCGGGGAGGCGGCGCCCGCCGCACGCGCGAGTGTTGATACTCGTTGAGCTGTGTCCACGCTTCGACATCTTGACTTCAGTCGATTTATTATTAGAATCCCAGCAATGGCGATAATGACTCAGAAGACGATATAAATCATGACGTAATGGTACATCATGAGTAGATATTCCACTTGACAGGCTCGAAGGACCATAAACATGTACAGGCTCTTGATAGCTCTGCACAGTGTTGTAGATGATATCTTGATATGATGAATAAAATTTGTAAGTATGTTATGTAAATCCATTTTATTTGAGTCCTTTACACGTGAGTACACTGTCTGATGGTATGTAGTGCACTGGCTAGCGTACGGGCTTAATGCCTGTATCGCATAAATGCTGACACGGAACGATGTGCGGTAATGAGACCGTACAGCCCGCTTGCCTGTTTGTCGGCCGTATAACATAAAAAAAACTCTTTTATGTTTAATTCTGTTGTCCACTGACTAGGTACACAGCTAATAGCCCCTCAGATCAGAGATACGTACTCTTGCAAAGGGCACAGTTCCCGTCTCTAGTGGTATGCCGAAAGAGTGTTTGATAGTCGTATCTCTTCACTGCGTTTTTCATACCACTAAACAAGGTGGCAAACAAGCTTACGGCTCTCCTGATGGTAAGCAGTTACCGCAGCCTATGGACGTTTGCAATGCCAGGGGCATCACGTTGCCGACCACGTAAAAACCTTTTCACCCCTTTCTTGAAGAACTCCATGTTGTACTCTCCAGGTTAAATCTCTCCAGGTAGTTCCACAACCTTAGTGTGCGAGGGGGAAAGTTCCTTTGGAACGTTTAAATGCTTACAGGACTATGTACGAAAAATTACATATATATACTTGCAAAAGCTCGCTTATCCGACAATGGGATTTCTTCCAGCCTACTTTAAGATAGTCCAAAAAGAGCTTTAACGAGTGGATCTCTAAACGTAGTAGCTCTTCCATATTTATATATTTTTGAGGTCGTAAAGTTTGTACAAGTTAACTTAAAGTTACACAGCTTACTTAAAGTTGCAAAAGATAACTATATTTATTAAAAACTCGCGAAAACCACATCGCCCTATACAAGAAGTTACACGAAATTCTACGTTGTATTTGAAACAATGTTGCTCGAGGGCTGTATCCATATTTAATACAATTAAATATATAAATATAAATACACATCACACTCAGACCCGTAACAGAAATTAAAATTCATCATTTCAATTTCTGCCCGGCCGGGAATCGAACCCCGTACCACTTGCGTGGCAGACCGGCATGTTGACCATTGAACCACTCAGGTCGTCAATTCCACTAACAATTAAAGAATGGCCTATAAACAAATTAAAAAAGGATTTGTATAAATGGCTATTTTAGCACTGCTTTTACTCTGTCAAGGAATTTTTAGAGTTTAAGGTAGCATAAGATTAACAAAGAACTTTGCATGCCTGTTAATACTGGCTGAAGTTGGGTCTCTTTAAGACAAGACGGAATAGGTATTTAATAGACCGGTATGCACCATCGTAGACTGTGCATCTGCACATAATATCAGGTGAGATGTCAGTCAGATTAACTGTCGCATCATAATATGATTTCTCTCAGGGATCGTCGATGGATGGCGATCAAATGTATCTTTTTAAAATTGTTAGGAGGCTGATTGACTGTTCGTACTTGTTAAATGGATTATCTTTCTTGGTGCCCAGAGGTTATGCAAGAATAACTAATTTCATACCTTTTACATTTAGAAATAGCAGAACGAATGTGGGTAGAAACGAGATAATACTAGGTTATTCAAGGAACATAACAAGTTATTTAATGCGGTAAAGTCAGTATTTAACTGTTCTCTTTCGAAATACAAAACATGTTTTACAAACTTGCTTAAGTATCTATTAATTTGTGTAATATATTTTATTGTAGTAGATTGTAGTACTTACGTTATAAGCGCGATTTATATAGTGCACGTAGGGTTTGCCTGTTATTGGCTTTACATTTATGTAAATTGTTATTGTTTTGTTATTGTTACTTTAGTTTAAGTGCATTGTAAAAAGAATGTAAATCTGTTGGCAAATTGAATAAATTAAAAAAAAAAAAATTCTACAAAAAAAAAACCAAGTGAAAGCCACTGTGTGATGATTATTTTTAACACCTATCATTGTGACCATGGTTTAAGCAAATAAATATTCTATAATATTCTACAACCCAAGGTTGATTACTTTATTGTTGATCCATCCAACATGGTAATGCTGAATATAACGCTGACGCAGTTTCAGAACATCGTAGCAGAAACCACAGTAACGTTCCACAGTTTTTATGGCTGAAAGTCGAAAAATGCGACATTGTAAGCCGCAGCTCGTAAATTTCAATATTGAAGAATAACTACGTAGAGAGAAAATAGGTTTTCAAACAAAAATATATTTCATAACAAGATTTTATACATCCATACACACTCATGTTCTTCTAACACAGGCATTAAGCTTGAAAGAATACTCCAATCCCGTTTATGGAAATTGTGAAAAAGTAAATAAATATTTTTCATTCTTAATTTTTTTCATTTTCATGGCCCTAGGCATGGGGTGATCTCCAACCCACCTGCCAAGCGTGGAGATTATGGCAATAACCTCCCCTTACGTGGGAGAGGCCCTAAGTCCTGCAGTGGACTGTTACGGGCTGTGCATATGTGTTATGAGGCATGGGGTAGGCAGAGACTATCTAGTTCCACAAGCTACGATCTTGACACACCTCTTTCGCCTCTTCCACATTCATACATCTTTTCATGCATTTATCAGCTTTTATCAAGTACTTACTCAGTACTAAGTGGTGTCCGGCAGAGTAGAATAGCACAACCCCATACAAACGTGGGTGTCGTACAAGGCGACTAATGATTTCGAGGCACAAAATCTAAGAGCCTCCGTAGGCTGGAAAATGGGCAGCAGCGTTTTCCATTGTTGTATAACACTGCGATTTCAAACCCGCCTGCCAAGCGTGGAGATTATGGCAACAACCTCCACTTTCGTGGGAGAGGAGCGAAGTCCTGCAGTGGACTGTTATTGGCTGTGATGATGACTCATCAAGGCCATTCCAAAGAGCCCAAACACGATGGGGTCATCTTGTTGCTTTCAGTGGATAGTTCCTGTGGCCACCCTCCCTCATCATCAGCTTGAATATCTTCCAGGGGTACTCATCAAGGCCATTCCAAGGACCCCGAACACGATGGTGTTATCTTATTGCGTTCATTAGTTCCTTTGACGACCTGAGTGGTTCAGTGGTCAACATGCCAGTCAGCCACGCAAGAGGTCCCGGGTTCGATTCCCAGCCGGGCAGCAATTTAAATGATTAATTTTAATTTCTGTTTTTAAAAAGTATATAAGTAGTATATCAGTTAGCTAGCACTCATAGTACAAGCTTTGCTTAGTTTGGGGCTAGATGGCGCTGTGTGAATTTGTCCACGATTATTATTATTATTTGACTACCTTCCGACTCCATCACCAGACCAGCTCCATCGCAGCTATTAATGATCATCAACTATTGTCATCCAAGTTACATAGGTACACCAAACAGGTCAATTGAACACCGGGAAGTGGGTCAAATTAGGCTTGCTAGATTTGATCGGAACATACAAACATTGCAAGTTAGTTAACCCGTATGTGCTTACCGCCGCAATTTGCTTGTAAAGGAAGCTTATAATGGAAAAGCCTGGACAATATATGATAGGGTAAAAGGCTTAAAGTAACACCTACTTGATAAACATACTCGTAGTATTATAACATATATTTATATTCATATTTATTTATAGTATTATACATACATCGTCATAATAAAAAATGGTATAAAATTAACAATAGTTAATTTCAACAATCAAAACACAATTGTAACAATTAAATTACAAATAACAATAATTGGCATGGCCAATTCAAAGATTCAAGTTATAACAATAGCAATGTCAAAATAATACATAATAAAGTCAAATTAAAATTGTTTAAAAATTATGAAATCAATGTAATCAATTACAATAAATTGTAAAAAATATTTAAAAAAATGACATAAAAAATAATCGATTCAATAAATGTCAACACAACCACAAAGCGGAGGGGAAAGAAGGTCATCACTCATCAATGAACTCTTTTACAGAATAATATGCTTTTTTAATTAACGTTTGTGGAAGCCGTACTCAGTCTTGCTCGTACAGTCGTGGTGGCTTAAGTGACAATTATCAAGCCACTCATTATGTCTTCGAAGAGTGTTTCCCGAGCGCTCTCCATACAAACGTATTTTGATCATAATATTTTTCAATATAACGCTATCAATGCCAATGATATTTTGTAAACGTGATTCTGATACCAGTATCTATGCTTGTGGTTTGTCACATTTTCGTTAAAATAAATCGTTTTAAAGTTCCACAATTTCATACAAATTCAAAACCCTTATTAAAAACTCATAAAGTCTCAAACAAGAAGTAAGTAGGCGATCGTCAAACAACTTTTTTGATATATAAAAAATCGGGAGGCGTAGTCGAGAAATATTAAGGGATCCATTATTAATCCCGAGGTACAAAGCTCCCCTTACACTCTATGAGAAAAAATGTCGAAAAGCGGAATTGCCTCAAATAAATTTCACTTTCAGAAATGCAGACGTAAAAGATAAATGGGGTGGGGTTTAAAGAGAGAAATCGTGATTTCATAGCAAAGGGTTTCACTTGACCTCGCCTTGACCCCTGGAGGTCAGCCGGGAACAATATAATGTCCTTTCACTAGTGGCTTTACCGCTATTCGAGGGCGAGGAAAGTTATTGTGAATCATGTTTATTTCATGTAATAGTGAGATATAACATCAAAAGGGGACATCCTTGATGGATATTTTACGCGACGCGAAAAAGGTTCACTAGAATTCGGGGTTACAAAGTATTGTTATTATTTTTTATCGGTTTATGGCCAAAAGCGGCGGTCACTTACCATCAGGTGACCTGCTTTATAATTAGATTAGTGAGGCATAATTAGACCGCCATCTCACCTGGTGATAAGTGACGATGCGGCCGAAGATGAAGCATGCCTGACTAGGAACAGCCTATTCACTCTAGCCTTGAAGGCGTATTTTTGTCTTTTTGCCCCGAAGGTTAAAAATATACTCATCAAGGTTACAAATACTACTAAATAATCATCGACATCGGCACAATATGAATAATAAACAGATACAACTCTATATTAATACATGGCCTATACCAAAGACAGTTTGCACAGAGCGATCCGCGTTCTTCAGCGTTACAGCCGAATCGTTTCCAAATCTAATCCGGATCCGATGGAAACCGCGCTAGAAATCCGTACGAAAGATTGTAAAGTCCGTCAAATCGACAAAGTTCTTGCCATATCTGTCTCATTTAGGAAATGTGAGTGAGATACCTATACTTATAGAGAGTTATCCCGTAGGACCAGTGCTCTGTACTGCACTGGGTGCTGTTTCTTTTCCGAAACATTAAGTACCCTATGACTATCAGAAAGAGTATATAAAAACAAAAACTTGTTTTTGCGTTAATATCGGTGAAGTGACAGTGAGGGAAAACATCGTGATGACACCGACACAGACAGGGATCGAGTAACCACGATCCAATCTGGTCAGGTTCTCCTGTTAATAGGGTCATGGAGGTCAGATGGTACTCGCTCCACTGTAATTACATTCGTGAGTACTAAATGTAAACAAATTTAGTTTCTACACTTATGACAGATACTTATTTTTTTATTAATTAACAAACACCGCCAGCATCGCGCCCTTACAATCAAAATGGCGGCGCATAATCGGAGATAGGCGGTACCACTGCTGATGCACAGTCCGATATTTAAATAAATAAATAAAAATCGTTTATTACATCTATCTCACACGTGGCACAGTACATTTGGTCATAATACATGGCATAATACAGCTTACAAGAAATAATGAGAAAGGGACAATGCTATCGTTATCATTTATCATTTATTTATTCATCAGACTCGTTACTTCGTTACCTGTGCCATAAGGAGACGAGCAACGGGGCCACACTCATGTATGATCTATTCTGTTTATTCTGGCTTGTCTTATTTGGTCAATAAACAATGCCCAAAATCACGACTTGCCGTATCAATCACGCTACGTATATTCTGTATAAATGTCTTGAATTATACAAGAAATACATAGAATGTGAATTTCAACGAATACTGCTGCACATTATCCATTTAAATACATAATTTGCTGAACCAAATAGGACAAGTCAGTTTGGACAGATTATACGTATAAAGGCCGCTTATCCAGTTGCTACTGATTGTACAGGGTGCCGATTCTGGTGTGCAATGCAGTTGTTATTATGTTGCAATGTAACTGTGATGTTACTATAACTACGTCGAGGTATCGAGTCAGTTCCAGCATCATCCCACTTAAATTGCAGTTAAATCATTGTTCGACCTTTGACACGTTTTCGTTGACAGTATTGAAGGCAGTATGACAACTAAGAAAGATGCAACTTAGTAATTTATTTATTTATTGGAGTACCAACAGCCATATAAAACCATAATGCAACTAAAGTACCAGAAAACGAATTGTGGAAAAGTTCGAACTCTTGAAAGTTGCAACTCAACATCTGTCATTTGAATAACAATCACACGTTTGACATGCGATGCAATTGTAATGTTACTGCAACTGAGACGACGACCGTACCAGAATCGAAGCCCAGGCGCGACGAGTACTCCTTTTTTGTCCGGTTTGCAAGCGGTGACGTAAAAACCAGCCCTGCATTATCGCACACGCTGCCTAACAGTGGAACCGCGCCAGCCACTGTATTTGTAGTGCGCAGTCCGGATCGTGACCAGCAACACAACGAGGCAGGCCTTTCAGCGTCGGAATAAATGGCGGCGGTTGCGACCTCGGTATTAATTCCAACCAGTATTGTTTGAACAGCTATCGTATTGGAATATTGTGGGTTGCCGCCGAGGGCTTTTCTGGGCTGTTGGCGGGCGCCCGCGGTAGTGAGCTTTTAGGTTTGAAGGTAATGTCTTCATGGTTTTTTATTCAAGATTTTATTTAAGTTGTAATGTCTGTTACTATTTATTATTAGAGCAAATCTTGCCATATTTTAGACGTCCCTCGAAATTGATCCATTGAGTGATGGTGAAAACCGCATAACATCCATGGTCCAGGAGGAGTTAGCGGATTTACAGACAAACTGACGGACGTGAAGCTACTTTATGTTATATACCGACCCGCCCCGGCTTCGCACGGGTTTTCTCGGGTTTATTTATATAAACCTTCTGGAAGAAATTCTCTAACTAATGGTGAAAATCGCATCCAAATCCAGTAAGATTAGTTAGGTTAGCGGGAAAATGTAGAGAAGAAAAAAAAAGCGGCATGCGATTTTGTTTTATACAAGGTTAAGGCCGCCGGTTGCTATTCTTTTTTCCTCTTATTTTGTTTTATTGTATATATAAGCAATAAATAATTTTTCATTAATTCATTCATTCAAGGTTAAAAAGTCGCGCCGTGTCCACTAGTATAATTATAAAAAAATCACCACCGGGCGCACGAGGGCCCGGGGTCCGCCTTGACCGTGATCCAGGATTCGGCAGATCAGGTAATTACAGTGGAGCAACTGCCATCTGACCTCCATGACCCTGCTACCAGGGAAACCTGACCAGATTGGATCATGGTTACACATCCAGTCGCCTGAATGTGCAGGTTTCATCACGATGTTTTCCTTCACCGTAAGAGCATCGGTTAGTATCAACTAATGTACATAACTCAGAAAACAGTCATAGGTACATGGCCGGAGCGGGATTCGAACCCGGGACCTCTGGCTTACGAGTTGCATACTCTAACCGCTCGGCCACCGACGCTCTTAAACCACTAGTATAATAATAAAGAAAGGATATTACAAGCAGAATAAAGAAGTAGCATGCAATTCCCAACTGATCTATAGCATTGGCTTTTAAACGCTTTTAAAACGTTTTATCTCCAACTTAATGATGTTACGCTCCCAGCGCGAGCACGAATGTAGTACGGATCACCCACTTGCCGTAATAAATGGACGACAAAGGCACTACAGCTGCGTCAGTGTGACTTGGGACGAGGAAAGGGTTTTTAGAGACCTGGAAATTGTTTTAACTACGAGGACAATGTTAAAATTTTAGGAAAATGTCTCTTTTTTGAGTTAGAGTTGTGTACATAGTATAAAACAAAGTGGCTTCCAGCCGTCTGTCCCAATGTGTCTATATATGACCTGGAAATTGTTTTACTACGAGGTTCTTTAGTTGGAATGGCGTCTAAAGGAATAAGCAAATGTCTTACTCAAAGACTCGTCATTTTCATATTTTCATTTCATAGTCAAAGGGACAGTGAGGGCGCTGTAGATCCAACGTCATTAAGTACAAGAAAATTTCCTCTTTGTAGCGATAGTAGAGATTCAGGAGACAAACAAAACGTTGATCTCCCCGTGCACAACTTTATTTTAGTGACTAGATCTTCGACGTTTCTGTGCGATAGTACTTACATGTACCTCTTGTGTGGGTTCTAAAAGTAAAAAGAAACGTACTTTGGTGTGTTTTTTTGGCAGTTTGTGCATGGGCAGTTCAACGTTTTGTGGGTCTCCAGAAGATTTAATATCGCTACAAAATGGATTTTTTCTTGTTCTCGATGACGTAGGATAACATTACAGCGAACTCAGTATAAAAATTTTATTTTCGTTTTTTTTTTTACTTTAGGTGGAAAGCCAGCAGCAGCAATATTTGTGTTCTGAAAATGATGCCTCCGAATTTAATCATTATGGATACGGATTGTCATATCATACACACCATAGTTAATATTACTACAGCCATTTCTCTGAGCTATACCTTCTCTGAGTCTACCTATTTTCATTTCGATTCCAAGCGATGTTAGTCATCATCATGATCATCATCATCTTGGCCCCGGTTGTTCTCTTGCACATGAAGGCCCGGGGTTCGCCCTGATCAGAGTTTTACAGATTTTACAGATACATTGGAGCTACCGCCATCTAACCTCTGTAACCCTGCTACCACAGTCGCCCGAAGTGTAGGTTTTATCACAATGTTTTTCCCTACCGTAAAAGCATTGATTAGCATTAGATTAATGTACATAACTCAGAGAAGTGTCTTTGATACATAGCCGCAGTGGGATTCGAACCCGGTACCACTCGCTTACAAGTCGTATACCTTACTTGCAGCAATCTGCTTGTTTATTACTTTTTAAATAGCAGTCGGGATTTTATTTCTTGTACTACTACTTGAGGTTCTTCAGTGAGACATGGATACCTACCTTAAAAGGAGACGGCAATAAAAATAGGTACATTTCTATCGTATAGAACGTAATTTATCATTTACGTAAGGAAGCATTCCCAGCTGGGGAGCTGTCCCATATTACTCGTCTAGAAAGATCCATTTAGCTCTTGAAACGAAGCCTCCAAAGGCTTCGGAGGCGGTTAAATCCGGAATTTTCCGCATTATGAATCCGAGCCGTTTTTGCATTTAAATTGCGGGTAGTTAAGCCTGGAATAGTGTCTCTGACGTCACGTCTAAACGGCAGCCTTTGCTGTGATGAATGGGAATTTCTTGGCGTCTCTAACCTTTTACCATATTTTCATCATGGCGTTAATGTCACGGTTTTATTCTCGTGCACGAGGGCTCGGGGTTCGCCTTGACCATGATCCAGGATTTGGCAGATTAGTTCATTACAGTGGTGCGACTGCCATCTGACCTCCGACCATATTGGATAATTATTACACATTCATTCGCCTGAATGTACAGGTCTCATCACGTTGTTATCCCTCGCCGTAACAGCATCGGTTTATCATATAAGCCGGTAGACGCCCACTGCTGAGCATAGGCCTTCCCCAGAGATCTCCACAAAGGGCGGTCCTCAGCCTTCCGCATCCAGCTGGTACCTGCGATCTTTGCGTCTTTCACTCGAAAACTTTACTGCCCCATCGGCCATATATTCTGCGAGCTATGTGCCCTTCCCACTGCCACTTAAAAGGCTGGAAAATGGGCAGCAGCGTTTTCCGTTGTTGTATTTACACTGCGATCTCCAACCCGCCTGCCAAGCGTAGAGACTATGGCAATGACCTCCCCTTTCGTGGGAGAGGCCCTAAGTCCTGCAGTGGACTGTAACGGGCTGTGATGATGATACTAGCCAAGAAACCGTTGCCCGCTCAATGGTGCCGTGGTGCCTAGCATTTAGGACTATAGTTACTGATTTCATAAACGTAATCGCTTTATTTATTTATAACAAAGCCAACTGAAACCTATATGCTATCTCTATCGTCTTAGTATTGAGAGAAAGAGACAAACGCTCTCTCGCGGCGCGAGCTTTGTCGCGGACTCACTTCTGCTAGGGTCACTGAGGAGTCCACCTGCAGAGTCATCATCACCATCACAGCCCGTAACAGTCCACTGCAGGACTCAGGGCCTCTCCCACGAAAGGGGAGGTCATTGCCATAGTCTCTACGCTTGGCAGGCGGGTTGGAGATCGCAGTGTAAATACAACAACGGAAAACGCTGCTGCCCATTTTCCAGCCTTTCGGAGGATCTAGATCTTCTGCCTTGAAAACATTAGTCGCCTTGTACAACACCCACGAGTGTAAAAGGTTGGTGCTATTCTACTCTGCCGGACACCACACGGCCATGAATTTGTTCACGATTATTTATTTATTATTTATTTATTTTATTTTATTTAAAATCTTAGTAAATTTTAGTATTGCAGAAGGCAATTAGGAAATATTCTTGCGATGGTTCGTGTAATTATTTTTGGTTATAGTCTGACATGGGTACCTATATCAATTGGTGGGACTCTATCAAACCTGAGGAGTCCACCTGGAGGGTACCACCGCCTTATCTATTTCTGTCGCCAAACAACAATGCTTGCATTGTTCCATCTTAGTCCTCACAGTAACAACGCACTTGCTGTTTTGCGTTTTTGTTGCCTGCAACCTAAATACATGAATCGTAGATGTTAAGTATGGGCAACAGTTACCGCTTATAGCTAGTGTCAAATAAGAAGAGACTTGGCGGGTCACGTGGTTCGACTTGCGCTGCATACGATTACCTGCGCGAAATCCCCTCCACTGCCATTTGAAAAGTCTCTTCTTTCGTGACGCGCGTTATACCATCACGTTGGCTCGTTTTTCACTCAGTAGCAAAAAAGTCATTTCAAGTCTGATAATTCAAAGAGGTAACGCTGCCAGCCTTATGGGGACACTTCCGCATGGCAGCGAATTAGTCTGTTTTTATTTGTGTATCATTTTTATCTAGTCTTAAGTGCATATAATACTGTATATAACAATAAATAAATATTTTCTTAATTATGCTGAATCTGCTTCGCATATATGTTGGCAGAACCTTTCGATTTCTCGGTAACGAGATTAATAGTAATCTTAGCGCCAATATCATGAGGTCTCCCTCACCGTAAGAGCGTCAGAGACTCTATTTTTGAATCGCTCGCATTTATGAGCGCGCTCGCGTGTGCTATCTGTCTCTTTCACACACATGATAAGTAGCTAGAGATAGAAAATTCAGGTATTAGAAGGACCACTACCCTTCCCGAGATAACCTCCTTCCCCTCGAAGAGAAACGCCATCTATGCGTGACCCTCGTTACCAGTAAATATCTTGGAGATTCCCCTCACGTGGGTGCCAGCGGTTCAAAAATAAGTCTTCAACTCATAGAAAACAGAAAGGATCAACTAATATAAATAGCTCAGAAAAAGATCATTGGTGGCATGGCAGCACTGGGGTTCGAACCCGGTACCCATTCAATGATTCAAACATTTATTTATAAGAGATGGGTATTACTAAGGTTTTCAATGGTCAATAGTTTCTTCATCCTTCGCCCGCATGCTGAGGAGAACAAATCATCAAATATAATTGTTACATTTTTCAGAGGTACTTAATATAACCTTCCATCAATAAATAAATGAATTAAGTAATAAAATAATCAATAAATAAGGCTTGTCATACAAATTAAATGTCAATGTTATGTGTGTGTTATGTTGGCCCATTAGGCTAACGAAGCCTGATGATAATACACTACTTACAATGAAAAAATACCAAAAATATCATTGAATGGAGGAGAAAGGAAGGCAGAAGCAATCTCTTATTGCAGTAATTGTGATCGGAAGGCCGCATATTACGATATTATACTCGTTTGGGAACCGCTCAGCGATATATTAATGTAATAACTGTGCGGGAAACGAGTCAAGTGATCCCGGGAAAGATCCCGGGAAATAATCTCTTAAATCACGCTCGTACGGGAAACGGGGGACGGAGTGCGGAGTGGGTGGTCTGGGCGCGGGTTTCTGGGTAGTTATAAACCATGATTTTTTGCTTACTAGGATTCTCACGTATTTTTTTCGTTTTTTTTTTACTATAATATGCATGTTTTGTACATTTGAATCTTCGGGAACAAAATCTATAACTGATTGTGAAAACCGCAACAAAATACTTTGCGTGGCTTAGGAGGGGATAGTGTCCGAAATGTATCCGGTAACAAAGAAATGGATAAAAATACATATGCTCGAAAAACATAACCCTCCTTCTGAAGCAGTTGAATAAAAACAGATGGTTTAGACAAAGAAAGTCTAATTGCGGAGAGAAATTGTTCCAATTTTAGATTTAGAGTTTTATCTAAGCGTAAGTAAGCTACTTACTCCTCGCGTATACCCTGCCGTCCTTCTTCACTCCTGACCCTTTGGCGAGTAATTTAGAACAGAAGGGATAGAATTTTCATGAAAAAATATCTTTTGGCAATATCTGACTTATTTGGAGTGGTCTGACTTTGACAACGGGCCTATCCATTTTGAGCCTATAGATTAAAGTGCACAATCCAGGAGGTTAAGGAATCTGTCTAGCAAGCGAGAGGTACCGGATTCGAATCCCACTGTGGCGAAGTAGCAATGACTCTTTTCTGAGTTATGTACATTAGTTGAATGCTAACCGATGCTCTTACGGTCAGGTAAACTTCGTAATTGAACCTGCACATACAGGCGACTAAATGTGTAACCATGATCCATCTGGTCAGCTTCCCCTGGTAGCAGAGTCACGGAAGTCAGATGGCAGTCACTCCACTGTAATTATTTGATTGACAAAATCTTGGATCATGGTCAAGGTGGACCCCGGGCCCATGCGCGGGAGCATAGCCGGGACATTAACACCAAGATGATTATTTTATTAATAAAGTGCAAACGCCAGCTTAAGATGACCAGTACGTTCTAAGGTTTCTATTCCTTGAAATATTTACGGGGCAATCAGTAAAGTACCTCCTTACTAACATAAAAAAGAATGCTGAAATAGAACTACGCATGCGTTACATGAATTACAACTAAGAGCACATTTTGACTTCCATCCCCTCTCAAAAGGGAACCGTGATGAAGTTTGGAAAAAAAGATTCCAATAATTCTACCTCGTAGTATGAACACAAATCATACCAAGTTTCATTTGAATTCATTAAGTAGTTTTGGAGTGATGCGCGGACAAGATACAGATAGCCAGACAACAATGAAAAAAGTTACAGTTTTGGCTTCAGTAACGTTTACAGATCACCCTCAAATAAAAATGTACAGAATTATTATAATACCTGTTACAGTTTTATTATACGTATAGATAGCACATTCACTATAATTTATCCCGAAATTCAACCTGGTTGCCATGGGAACAAGTCCGGACCACAATATCTGAATTTTACACGAACCACTTCAAAGGCAAAACCAACAAAGGCAAAACTAGTATTATAAATGAAAAACGGGAGAGAACAGCAGCCAGTAGACGAATAAGCCCTTCTCTACAAACAACGACCCTAGAACAAACATTTGGTGTGTTCCACTTCGGTCCCAGTCCGACCCAGTGCCAACCGGAACCGGATGCGGTTGTCTAATAAATATGGCCGCCATACTCCGGGGCGCAGTGCTCGGTAAATATCTGGTTATCTCCGTAGCCGGGATACGCTCCACTAGGCCCAGGATACGTCAACAGTGACAATATTGGCTTTGCGGGTAGTCGGGAAAGAATTTCCATTTACTTCACCGCTCCTTTGGAGTGCAGCTGTCTGGAATGTGGAACTGCATTTTTGGAAAGCGTCGGGAGATTTCCGGATTTTTTTATTCGGATTTAAAAATTGCAAGCTTTTGCCTGCATCATAGTTCACTTAGATTTCGATCATACTGTGTTCTGTGGTCTGGGTGTTCTATGTGTAATAAGGATGTATTTTTAAAAAGTATATAAGTAGTCCCTACAAGCTTTGCTTAGTTTGGGGCTAGATGGCGCTGTGTGAATATGTCCACGATTATTATTATTTTAATTTTAAATGTAAAAAACTTCATTTTGTACTGGAAAATTCCATGAAGAATAACGTTGACCGATATTTCATTGGAAAGGATTTTTCATTCTCTATACCTTTTACGGCGACAACTCTCGAATCGCTGCGGGGGAAAAGTCATGATCATATTGGCTGAATTTTCCAGTACAAAATGAATGTAATTGTAATTGACTATAACTTCTTTCCCACAGCGATTCGATAATTGTTGCTGTAGTAATAGTTGTAAAATATGAAAATATATTTCCAATGACATATAGCTCAACGTTATTGGTCATATAGGCTGGGGTCCCTACATTTCTGCGGGTCCCCTTTCTTTCGAAAAAATAGAATGCAAAGCCTGGTTGGGAATATAGGTCTGTCAAGAGTATCTAGAAGCTACTGTGTAAGAAATGAGTTTTAAAACCGCAATATAGCGGCCCCTCATATATTCCTGGTAAGCTATATAAACGACCTTAGTGGAATATGCTCGGAATAACTTCTTGCTCCGAAATATGTTACACGTGGAGTAGAATCCAGATTACACTAGTTTAGAACTAAATAATGCAAATGTGGGTAGAGAGTATATGTAGGTACTTACAAATTATGAATTGCTATATTATTATATTATATTAAACGGGACTTACATGCGACGTACGTTTTCGATTTGTTTTCCCGACGTTATAAAATAATGATATATGTAAAAAACGCGAGTTTAGTTTGGAACAAATAATTGTTATGTTTTAGAGATCCGTACGTTTAAAAACAAAACGAAGCTCTTAGAGGGTCACTTGTTTGTCTGTCTGTCCATCTATCACAGTCTTTCCGAACCTACTGAACCAATTAAGTTATATGAAATGAAACTTGACTTTCATAAACTTTAACATACCACCTTCATAACTAATGCGCTTCATAACTTGTCTGTTCACGGCCTATCATTATACTATTTATAATATAGCCTAGTTTTATTGGAATAACTGTTTTCCATGGAACAGGATATTCCTAGTTTGGGAAGCAGGGACTCCACTATAAACTAATTACAACCAGTATTGTATTGTATAAAAAATAATTCGATCATAATGTGTATTACCTGTTATGTCAATCTGTTTTTGGTTGTATCCTGATGTAAATAAAAAAAGAATAGATTGTTATTATTGATTACATTTGACTAAGGGCCGTTTTTCCAATCATCAGATAAAGTTTATCGGCCCGATAAAGTAATACACTGCCAAATTAAAACAAACTATAATCTTTTACAATTATGAAGTCATTATACAATTTTATTTTAGTTGCATAATAACTTCAAATTCAAATTCAAATACTTTATTGTAACACACAGGTTGGTATACATATAAATAATATACAGATGTTAAGTGAATACAGAGAGCTCTGTGGTCTGCCCACGGACATACAATAATTCAGAGTTTTAGGTCATTAAAATAAAATTAAATATATCTACGCACATGTCAAATTGTTATTAAATAATTATGTCAAATTTAATTTTATTACTAAGCTATACATATATAAGATATTAAGTTACATTATTTATTTCCAATATTTGCAAAGTATTGTTATTAATTCTTCTTAAGTTAATTTGTAGTCGCTTAAAACTTCGCTAATAGAGTAATATGCTTTGTCAACTAAATAATCAAGTATTATTTTTTTAAATACTACCCAGTCATTGGACCCTCTGATGTGTGCCGGTAGTTTGTTATAGATTTTCGGCGCCATTATTATAACACTTTTACCACATAGAGTTGTCTTATGGGCTGGTGCAACTAATTGATCACAGCGACGAGCTCGCGTGCTAAAAGTAAATCTGTTGATGTACCGCCTTACGAACATTGCACATTCATAGTATAGAGCGAGGTTAGCGTTAAGATCTTAAGTTTTTTAAAACAACATATAATATAATATAATAACTTATCAGACTGATTGAACAATCGACCCTAAATTCAGAAGCAAAGAGTGTGACAGGAAAATAAGGCTTTTGAAAAGCGGAGCGATGCGTTACATAATACCAGATATACAAAAATTGACCTTATTTTATGTGCAATACATTCCACTTTGATTTGCTCTCATGCTTTTTGCTTCTGAATTTAGGCTAATTAATTTCGTCAAATATAATCAGCGCATAAGCCCAACCCTGGTATAATAAGATCACGCTAAGTCTGAATCGCATATTAAAAAAAAAACTTTGTATGGCAACTTAAGCCAAGTTTTTTATCCGTCATAGAACGTCATTCATGAAAGTCAACCATTGTGATTTCTGTAGGATTCTTTATTTTCGTGAGTTATGAAAAACATTCTTAAATAATGGGCAAAACAATTAAAAAGGAAGTGCGGGAGATAGTTTTCAACTTGATTAATAATTTTGGCAAAAGTTCAAGCTAATCGTGCCCAAATAACTGAATGTTTGCAAGAAGGACTGATAAGGACAGATTATCCCCAGATTATTGCCATATCTACACTTTATAATTTCTACCACTGTCAGTCGAACGGACTTAGCGTGGTCCTATTATAGCTCCACATGTCTGCCAAGTGGCCGTGTGGTGACCGGCAGAGTAGAATAGCACCAACCCTTTACGCTCATGAATGTCGTACGAGGCGACTAATGTTTTCGAGGCAAAAGATCAAGAGTCTCCGTAGTCTGAAAAATGGGCAGTAGCATTTTCCATTGTTATATTTAAACACTGCGATCTCCAACCCGCCTGCCAAGCGTGGAGATTATGGCAATAACCTCCCCTTTCGTGGGAGAGGCCATAAGTCCTGCAGTGGACTGTTACGGGCTGTGATGATTATGTCTGCCAAGCCTCTACAAACTAGTGATAGAGATGGATGATAAATAACGTCACTAGTATCAGAGGCATGTTGGTACTTTTTTACGCCACATTCATTATTGTCTTAACATGCCGCCGATTGGGAAACTACTGATGAAAAGACACTGACGGTTCTTATTGTCGTGTGTCCTATATGTTATGGCGTGATTTTATAACAGTTCCTTCGTGAAGTCACAGTGATACTACAGTGACGTTATTTATCACTCATTTCTAGCACTTGTTTGTCGAGATTTGGCTACATTAAACCTGCGACCTGACCAGAAGTGAGTGGTTTAGTTCGTTAACATGCCGGTCGCCACGCAGAGATACTGGGTTCGATTTCCGGCCGAGCAGAAACTGAAATGATGAATTTTAAATTGTGTTGCGCGTCTAGGTGTTGTACTCGTATGTATAATAAGTATTTATTTAATTTATTAATATATAACGACGACCTGAATGGTTCAGTGGTCAACACGCCGGTCTGCCACACAAGAGGTCCCGGGTTCGATTCCCGGCCGCGCAGAAATTTAAATGAAGAATTTTAATTTCTGTTACGGGTCTGGGTGTTCTATGTATAATAAGTTTGTATTTCAAAAGTATATAAGTAGTTTATCAGTTATCTAGCACCCATAACACAAGCTTTGCTTACTTTGGGGCTAGATGGCGTTGTGTGAATTTGTTCACGATTATTTATTTTTATATTTATATAAGTAGTTTATCAGCTGTTCCTAGACAAGCATGCTCCATCATCGGCCGCATCGTCACTCACCACCAGGTGAGATGGAAATGCCTGGCTAGTACAAAAAAAAAAAAAAAAAAAAAAAACAGTTTTCTAAAACCCATAACACAAGCTTTGCTTACTTCGGAGCTAGATGGTGCTGTGTGAATTTGTCCAAGCATTATTATTTAGTAAAACCTTACCTTACCAACTTCGTAACTAAGCCTTACCCTATAAAACACCACTATAAACCCGGTACCGTAATATTGTTCACTTCAATGTTACCACAAAATAAAAGGCATGTTTATTGCCAGCGCAATAAATTTAAAAATAACCGCTGGGGCGGTCGCTGTGTTGCCATTGATACATTTTTATTGCCTGGTTGAGGGGAAGGAGATACGCCGTTTGAGCATTCTTGGTGCTTGAAGATGTTGCGATATACATATACACATTAAAATAAGTGTACAGTCAGTTATAACAGTCACGTGATCCTGAAAAGTGGCATTAGTAATGCAATAATATTTTACATTACTTTACTAAAAGCTGTGCAGTATAGGGAAATGTTAAAAAATAAATAGTTTTGTCCTTCAATAACTTCTAGGTAAGATAATAAATAATAATAATAAATAAATATTCGTGGACAAATTCACACAGCGCCATCTAGCCCCAAACTAAGCAAAGCTTGTGCTATGGGTGCTAGATAACTGATATACTACTTAAATACTTTTAAATACATACTTATTATACATATAACACCCAGACCCGTAACAGAAATTAAAATACATCATTTCAATTTCTGCCCGGCCGGGAATCGAACCCGGGACCTCTTGCGTGGCAGACCGGCATGTTGACCATTGAACCACTCAGGTCGTCCACCAAGATGAAATGTGGTTGAAAATTAAAGATAATAAGACTTATCTTAAAATCTTTTTTTTATGTTACTTCGTGATATACGAGCAGACAGCCCACCTGATGGTAAGTGGTAACTGTCGCAAAAAGTTATTGGAGATCACAGTGAAAGTTAACCAAAATTAATCTTGAAAATAGATTCAATTAGAAATTAAAGAGTCAATTAAATATTAAGTTTATAGACTTGAATAATCAGAATATTTGAATTGACATTATGTATTAGTTACTTAATAAACAGTAACCTAGCTATTAACCTGTATTAACGATACAGTTATCTTATTGGACTAGATTAATTATAAATCTTGGTATGTAGATACTACGCAGACGTTGCGTCCGAGGGGTACTTCGTGCCAGATGGCAACCTCCCGATGAAGGCCTCCAGTGCTCGTTAGAGGGCATAAATTAACTCACGGTGGCAATCCGTGACCGACTGTAGGTCAGGTCGATCTCGTATCTAGACATAGACATAGACGTATCTTTAATCATCATTGCCCTAGCGCTTATCCCGGCCTCTGCCAGGGTCCACTTTTCTACCCATTCTTTTCCACTTTGCCCGGTCTTCGGCATCCTCGCGTCGTAAGCCGTTGGCTCTCGCATCCGACTCAGCGATGTCAATCCATCGCTTCTTGGGAATACAAACATGTACGTTTATTTGGTTTAATAACACATTAAAAACACTTTAAACTAACAGAATAAGTACATACATGATAAGGAAGGGCGATGCGTCATCGGACCAAATTGGACCAGCCTCAGCTTAATGCTATGACGACAGCAGAAAATCAGAGCGCTGGTTTTCCGACTAATGCATAATAGAGCTCCATGCGGGCGCTACGCAAACGACGTGCTAACACAGAAATTATTAATAGTAATATATATGTCGTCGCGTGAAGGAAAGGGGTGTATCAGGATCATTGTCATCAGGGTGGTGATATCAGTATTAGGTCGTAGTCGTCCAGATAAATTAAAGAAAAGGTTCACATTTACTCCACTGTATTTATTCCATTTCATTTTTGCACATCACTTATAGTTTCACTAGAATTCAGAGCGGTATTACAAATGTAGGCAGTTGAGGTAATTTACTTTCTTATTTCAAAGGTGATTTTATAATTACTTTATTTTTAAACGTAAATAACACTTTCTATTAACGAACTTCAAACGTAAACAAACGAAATGTGGAGACAGTTTCAAGACGCGTCACTCCTCGGCGGCGGTCACGCCAAGAATGGCCGCCACTCGGCCGGTCTCGGCCCGAGTCGTGCCGTCGAGACTCTGTCAGCACGCCCCACCAGAGGGCGCACTCCCACTTCCGTTTTCATCGTCATGAGTCCGTACTATTGACCACATGAGTCCATACTATTGACCGTGATCCGTCACGGCCGTCCTGCTGTACACACGTCCTCGTGTGTAATCTGAAACATGAAAACCATAGCACAGTACTATATTCGCTCGGTCACTTCTGACCACAACACATCACCCAAATAAGTCTTATGAATCATGTGATTGGATCTATCACGACTGCATTAACCCACCAATTCTTCACATAAAACATACGTCCATTATCATTGATCATACTAAACTTCTGTAGATTGAGAGATAACAACATCATCTTGTACATAAATTATTCTTTATAAGTTGCCGACATAAATTCAGCTACGACTTCAGTTCATTAGAGAGGCGTGACAAGGTATAACACCAGACGGTTCATAAACCGTATCACAATTACCACCAATGAAGAAGGTTTAATCATCGTCACCAGTGTTTTCCCCTTGATGCTCTTGTTGAGTGGGAAACAAGCCCCAATCACAGAGCTCGCGTATCGTCCCCGACGTCCATTACTGTAGGTACTTAGATTCACTACAAATATGTGACATACCTACATCAAATTTTCAGTACTCAGCAAAAGACCCAATGTTACTTCGAGTGGGATTGAAACACTCCTTCATTAAATGCCATATGATTTTGGTCATCCGTCAGCGCCATCCTAATTTAAAAAGAATAAGTAATGTTACCATACAGGAGAAATGACACACAGGCGACGAACCACCACACGACGGACGTCATCAGTCGGGCCGCCACGCCATCAGGCCGCCACGCAACCAGGCCGCCACGCAACTGGACCTGCACACAAGCGAAATACCACACAGACTAGGTGCCACACAGGTTGGGTGTCACTTTGGTCAGTGCCACTCTAATCGTCAAACTATGAGTTTATTCATCATATATCCTGTGTCACGTCTACCAAAGCACGATACAGGTAAGATGTCACACACGGGTAAATTTCACAGAGGCAAAATGCCACACCGGCGAAATGCCATACAGGTAGAATGCCTCACAGGCTAAATACCACACAGACTTAATGTCACACAGACTATGCCACACAGGCGAAATGCCAAACAGGCGGGATGCCACACAGGCGGGAGCCACACAGGCGGGAGCCACACAAGCGGGAGCCACACAAGCGGGAGCCACACAGGCGGGAGCCACACAGGCGGGAGCCACACAGGCGGGAGCCACACAGGCGGGAGCCACACAGACGGGAGCCACACAGGCGGGAGCCACACAGGCGGAACAAATAAATAGAAGCTGTCTATAGATTCTCAGCTCGTGGTCAATCCTTCGACCAAATCTGTACTAAGTCAGTGATAGGTAACAGTCTATCTGCTATCATAACCCGGTCAATAACGGTCTACGAGTTACACAACAAGTAATCGTCACAGATCCGAACAACTGTTTACGGTGTCATCTCTACAAAAACAACAAAATAAAATAAAATAAAAATAAACATTATTTCTACTGCCCAATATCAAAACTAAATCAGAAGTTTAATAATAAGAAGTTCTCACGTCTATTTGATACGCCAGTTATAGGTAACAATAGTCCATTTGTTGCCACACCAAAACTAAACAAGCAATAATCATCGTCATCGATTTTAACTGTTCGAACGAGTATACTCTATCTAGACTTTACGTTACGTTTAAGCTCCCATTTTGAAACCCTTTAACAATGTTTGTAATAACGAAGGCATCCCATATCAAGCCGCCTTCTAAAAAAAATTACAAAATAAAATTTGCTATCTACAGCCACAACATCCGAGACTTTCGGGGCTCTTAGCCCAATGAGTCACACACATGACTCCCGGGTCACTCCAAGTCAGCCAAATAAATCTGGATGTTTGACCTCAACAACAATTCAGGTACTTAAAAACTTGTACTGGCAGAAGGATATGAAATCTCACCATTGCTTACACTGTCTCATCTTACTGGCACAACAACAGAACTCAAAATAGTTACTTTATATCAGTAATCAAGGAAATTTCAGTACTCGAAGCTAAAAATAATTTATAAAACCGGCTATTGAACTATCACCAAAATAACTGGATTTTCTCATCATCGTTATCGTTCAACACTTTCTCACAAAGCTTAAAACAACTACTTGCTATTAGCCACGCTCCCATAGCCTCCATCAGGCCGGTAAGCAACCATAAAACTCTCCCATAGGCTCCATTAGCCCACCATCACTGATAAAACACGATCACCTTCATCCGATGATGCAACAAATTTTGAGAAAACAAAACGATCACATAAATCTCATAAAAACCTCGGCTCGATAGTCGTCACGTATTGGGTTAGCGTCTTAGATTGATCCGTCTAACAAAGTCTTTATCCAGGTCAAACTAAGTCACATTGACTTAGTACACATTGTTTTCGGTCGAACTAAGTCACAGGTTTATCTTTAGTTACTCAAAACATAATTCGAAATTATCTACCGTCAATCAGTTCACTTACTCGTGTTTACTTTTTTTTTTCGTTAAATAACTTGATACTAATATAAAATTACGTTACTAACCAAACTACCTTTTTTTTTGTAGTATTAAAAGAAACGTATATCGGTGATCCCATTTTTACCGCGGATATCTTATCTCTCTATTCTACAACATTGGGAAACTACGACCACAATAACAAACATTATTCTGAAATATAGAAAATTTCGTTCGAATTTCTCCTGTTAAATGTAAACAAACACGCTAATAATTTTTCTCTATTTATTCTCTCGATACATGTTTGCACCCTCCCGCTCGCATAGAAATCGCGGAGATCGCGGGCTCGTTATTGAATTTGCACATTTGAAGCCTATGTGAAGCCTATCCTATCTCTAAGACAACATCCTAAAGTACACCAGCTAATTGTTCCACAAACTCACTGCTACGGCATCCCTGCCACACTGTTATTATCAAATATTTACTTAATCAGCAATCTGGAACGACTTATGGTGACGGGAAAAGTCGAAGGCAAGAGACCCAGAGGCCGAAGTCCGAAGAGATGGGTGGACCAAATATCCGAACGATTCATCGAAACCGATGGAGACATGCAGTTTACTGAGGATGTCAGGATCCTCAGCAGTGAGGCAACGATCAAGAAGAAGTCAGTCAGCAGCAGCACCACCATAACTATGCTTATGTACTCAATTTATAAAAATAATAGCACTATGCTTTCCAAGTATTTCTTATTCTTGTTTTCTGATAACTGACGCAATGTTGGTAATACGTAAAATCATAGCGCACCATGTTTCAAGATTGTAAAATAATCTTAGATTAAATAACACTTTTTTTACTATAAACACTGTTTGACATTGGGACGGATTTAACATAATTCTTACTATTTTTGTTAAGTGATTTTTTTTCTTAGTAACTTTCTATCAGACAGCCTACATTAATTGACATAGGTACCCGCAAAAGCTAACATTTTTAAACTTAGCAGTAGTTTTTGACATTTTTACCAACAAATTGTAACACTGACGTAACTGACGTTGTTTATGTTTTGTTTACATTCTTTCTATTTGTAGTTTCACTAAAGATACAAATAAACCTGCCATTCTCTCTACTAAGGGTATCAATAGTGTTTCTGTCAGAATACTTTTCTTAATTGTCAAAGTAAATAACTCCTAAAATCCGCTAGGGAGCCTCTTCAGCACAGGTTTTTACTAAATAATAATTATGTATAGGACTCACCAGATAGAGAGGAACTGTTAATATCACATCATTTCTCAGTCATGTACACTCGCAGATTGTCTACCATCGTCGTCCCATGTTGAAACAATCACGTTGAGGCTACCAGTCCAGCGTGGCATTCCAATGTTGTTCTCGTAGGTGAAGCGAACCGTTGTGCACCATTGTTATGCAATAGAAGAAAATAATTGTATTAGTGAAACAAAAATAAAAAAATAATATACACCGTTTTTAATTGTTTGATTTTATTTAATCTGCAGAAATCTAAAGATAAAGATAAAGATAAAGATAAAGATATTTATTTTCAGTAAATGTTGGTACAAAAAATGGTGTTAACAAAATAATTATAACGTCCCAAGAACACTTAATCCTTTCGGATATGAAAATATTTAGTAGGTACACAAACATTATAGGTATCCATTAACATTATATCTAGTGTTACGTATTCAAAAATAGCTCATTTACAGAGTAAAATGTCTTATTTATTAACCATTGTTTCAGTTTTTTCTGAAAAAGTTGAATATTTAAACTTTTTAGACTTTCAGGCAATGCATTATATATTTTTACACACATAGCAGGACAATTTTTACAGTAGTTCGTTGTTTTTGGCACTCTAGAATAAACTAGCTTCATCTTATTCCTAGTACATCTTGGGTAAATACTTTCAGCAGTAGTGAATAAGTTTGGATTACATTTGACGAACTTAGCTATTTCGAAAATATAGAGACATGGAAGAGTTAATATATTTAGTTGTTTGAATACCGTTTTGCAAGACTCCCGAGGCGGCAGTCCACACATTGCTCGCACACATTTCTTTTGAGCTATGAAGGCTCTATGGAAATCAGTAGAATTTCCCCATAAAATGAGACCATACCTCAGAGTCGAATCAACGTAGCCGTGATATGCAGCCAGTAAAGTACTAAGCATTGATGTGTTTTGTAGTCGGTATAACACATAAACATATTTATTAAGTTTGTCACATATTTTATCAACGTGGGCCTTCCAGTTACATGTTTTATCAAGAATTAAACCTAGGAATGTTGTGTTGTCTACTTCTTTAATTATTTCATTATTATATTTTATGTCAAGTTTATATTGAATACTATTATAATTGCAAAATTGAATATATGTCGTTTTATTAATATTAATTTGTAAATTATTATTATGAAGCCAGTCAATAATTAATTTTATGGTATTATTAATGTCAAGAATGTAATCGTCAATATGAGTTTTATAATTTTTTGATGTCAATATTATGGAAATGTCATCAGCGTAAATAGTACACGGGTGTCTGATTATACGTGCAAAATCATTAATGTATAACAAAAATAAGAGCGGTCCGAGCACGCTTCCTTGTGGAACCCCGTATTCGTTTATTCTAAAACTTGATCTGTAATGCTTCAGTGTATTTTGTTGATTTATGGCTACAGTTTCAACACATTGTGATCTGTTATCCAAATATGATTTCAGCCACCTCAAAGTAGTACCTCTGAAGCCATATTGCTCCAATTTCTGTAAAAGCAATCGGTGTGAAACACAATCAAAAGCCTTTGACATATCTAAAAATAAAACGGTCGTTAATCTCTTATCATCTATATTTTCTAAAATTTTATTAATCAAGTTATACCCTGCCGAAATTGTGGACTTGTGCTCTTGGAAACCAAACTGTTCCTCCACTAATATTTTATTTTTAATGATAAAACCCATCATTCTCCCACGCATTACCTTTTCAAAAATTTTTGATATCACAGGAATTAACGTAATCGGCCTGTAGTTATTTATGTCTAGTCTATTACCTTTTTTATACAAAGGCTTTACTACAGATATTTTTAATAAATCGGGAAAAACTCCTTTCTCAAAAGATAGGTTTATCAAGTGAACCAAAAGACTTGATAACTCCTCCTTACAAACTTTTATCATTTTAGTTGAAACTTCATCAAACCCCACAGAACTTGTATTATTTAGTGACATAATTATTTTTATTATTTCTTGTTTATTAGTCGGTTTTAAAAAAATACTATTGCAAACATTAGAACTGTTAGTATTTTTTGTTGAAAAATTATTAATATTACTATTTTTTATCCAGAAATCATTTAATTCCTCTGCTATTTCTCTAGTGTTTGACAATTTTCCATTCTTTGAATTTATTTCTTTAATAAAAGTAGAAGGATTCGCACCTTGATTTCCCTGCTTAATTAACTTCCAAGAAGCAAGACACTTGTTCTTTGATGACCTTATAAAATTGTCGTTATAGTTTTTTTTTGATATGTCACAACAGTTACGAAATAGTTTGGAATAATTTAGATAGTTGTTCTTATTAAGATTATTACCATTTTTGTAGTATTTAAATCGTAGACCACGTTTTGTTTTGCTACTTATTTTAAGTCCTTTTGTGATCCATTTTGGTTTATTTGTTGATATTATAATCTTTTTTTTAATTGTTGGAAAACACAAATTATAGAAAAGCATTATGTAGTCATAAAATTTTTTATATGCAATGTTTGGGTCATCCTCTTTATAAACCTCTGAAAAAGTAAAACTATTCAAGCAATGTCGAAACTTACGAATATTTTCTTCACTGTAATCCCGCTGATATTTGTAATAGTAATTTACACTTTCACACTTTACTGACAGTGGTACATGTAATACTTGAGCCGTATTGTGATCAGAAAGGTGAAGATGATATAATTCTCCAACGGCAGATTCTACATTACTTATCACATGATCAATGCACGTGGACCGTCTCGTAGGCTCCGATATGTGAAAATTAAAGTTAAAGTTTTTCACTAAATCCTTTAAAGCTGTACTAACTGGATTAGGTTGTAATGTGTTTATGTTAAAATCACCCGCTAAAACAATTCTTTTTTTATTTTTAACTGCTAATTTACTTAAAATAATTTCTAAATTTTTAAAAAATACTGTTGTATCCGATCTGGGTATTCTGTAAATGCAAATTAAAATTAAATTCAAGTTTCTAAACTCTACTCCACAGCATTCAAAACATTCATCAACCGTAAATTGTTTCAAAAACGGTAAGTCGTCACAAACTAGACCATTCCTACTAAAGATACAAACACCACCTCTTCTCTGCTTATTAGTACGGCAGTAGGATGCGGAAAGGTTATAACCTGCTAAAGTTAAAACATTTTCAGAACCTCTAGCAATAAAAGTTTCTGATAAACAAATCACATCCGGTGACTTGTTATTGTCATGAAGTTCAGACAATGTGATAGTCAACGTGTTTTTTTTACTTAGAAATCCCGCAATATTTTGATGCAATATTCTAAAGTAAGTCCCAGCGACACTTGTATCTACGAAAAAATTCTCCATCGCAATTTCTTTTACCTGCAGTTATGCTTACATCTATCTTTTCGCTCTGAACATCTGAAATCGCACTATTGGCGGTTTTATAAGGCATTCTAGGAAAATAATAGGGTATAGTACTCCTAGAAGGCTTATTTACCTTTTCGTCAATACTTTTGTTTGCTGGGTGTGATATAAATTTACGAACATTTGTCAGATACATTGAATTATATGTGTGATAATTAATAATAAAGTTAATTCTCTTACATACTAAATTTAAATATGTCATATGGTCAACACAATAGTCATAGTCAATATAATTACAATTATGAAATGTCTTTGATAATAATTTAAACATTTGACTCATCATATACTCATTGAGACTCATATTTTTATAAACTGGTAAAATTATAACATTTGTATTTTTTAACATGTCTATAGCCATAAACAAATTTCCATATATTATATTTGGATTTGAATCATTGCTACCTGTACAAATGATTACGAAATCCGTACGATTGGCTTGCTCTTTCAGAACACTACAATAATTCAGGACTTCACTCGCAGATGCATTTGGTTTTAAATATGAAAAAGTTTGATATTCATCATTCCATTTCCCACGACGTGACTTAATTAATGTCCTAGCCAACCCCTTAGCTTGTTCATCTCCTAGGATGAATATTTTTGACTTTGTTTGAGGTAATTTGTTTTTTGCCACTGATTTCATTAGGCTTTCTCCACTGGGCAGCTCTATGGTACTGCTCTGAAAATTTACTTCCAAGTTACTGCCATGAGCTTTGCAATTTGTGGATGTCACAGGATCAAGCTCTTTCAATTTTATTCCAGTAGTTTTTTCTGAAAAGTCTAATTTTGTTTTTTGCAATGTTTCTATTTTCTTTTTTATGGATGAGTTTTGTTTTTTTGGGGTCGATTTACAAATAGTTGTAAGATTTCTTACTTTCTTTTCATATTCTTGATGAATGCTTTTGAGTGTACTGTTTTCTTCTAGTAGGTTAATTATTTCATTTTCAGCAATTTTCAAACTTGTTTCTAGAGTAGATATTTTATCCTTTAATTCTTGGATGTCCTCATTGCAAGTGCTTTGTATAGCAGGACAGCTTCTATTTAATATTGAATCTTCATCATTTAAACTTATGTCGTTTATATCTTCATTGTCAGATAATGGTTGAAATGAATTATTATGTGGTATGTTTATCTTACACGGTGTTTGTTTTTCTTCTGCTTTTGATTTTGCATTTAAACAAGACTTGCATTTCCATCTTAATTTATGTTCCGCTGTCATATTTCTGTATCTAGCAAATGTTACGACTGTGCAATCTAGATGAAATTCTAATTCACAAATAGCACATCTCATTCTATGACGTACTTTTATTTGTTTTTTGCATTTTCCGCAATGAGTCGACATCTCGAGATGAATAGCGGTACTAATTCTTGTTCAATTTATCACAGTTTCCCTTATTGATGAGTAGTTCTAAATGGTTCCTTTAATATGTTGCAGATGGCGCTTTATGCCACGCCCTCTGTTTATCAGTATTTGTAACCTGATGGATAGTAGCAGTTACTATCGATCTATTATAGAAAAGACTTTATTTGGCCTGTCAGTACTACGATTTGTCCACAGATGGCGTTGTTGTCTTGAACAACTAACGCTGTTATTCTTCCAACGATAATCCAGTTTCTTATGTCCAATAAGTAATAAAATGTCAATGTAATATAGAAAATATGTCAAATAGTTAATTATAAAAAAAAAGGCAATTAAATAATAATACTTGAGGATCTAAGCAATTAATTTACTTGTGGTGTCAAACCACACTGCTAAATGAATCTAAATGTAAGCGTTTACTTTAAAGTCATTGAATAAACTTTAGCTGGCTAATTTAGAACTACGCAAATTATTTAACTAACTCAATTTTATATTTAAAAAGGAAAATATTTTACATGAGTAATCTAAATTAAATTCAACAAAAACAAAGAAGCCATACCAAAGTGCCGTCCATAGTAAGTTTCACTAGATTTTGAATAATGTTGTCGATATCCCAGTGGTGCTCTCGAAGGCCCGGGGTCTGCCTTGACCATGACCCATTTGGTACAGATGATCTGCTGTTTACTTTATCCCCCAATCTTTCTGACGAAGTCTTTGTCTTATATCTCGGGGTGTTTGGACTCTTGGCTGCGCTTTGAACATGTTAAATCATTTTACATTTTAATGTAGGCAACTCAACTGGATCGAGTAATCACCTTTCTTTTATTATTACGCTTTCACGTAGCGTATCTGCATTTTCTTTGTTGCTTTTCATCATACCATCTCTTGGGCGTTGCGTTCGTCATCACCGCTTCTGATGTCGTCGCGTGAAGGAAAGGGGTGTATCAGGATCATTGTCATCAGGGTGGTGATATCAGTATTAGGTCGTAGTCGTCCAGATAAATTAAAGAAAAGGTTCACATTTACTCCACTGTATTTATTCCATTTCATTTTTGCACATCACTTATAGTTTCACTAGAATTCAGAGCGGTATTACAAATGTAGGCAGTTGAGGTAATTTACTTTCTTATTTCAAAGGTGATTTTATAATTACTTTATTTTTAAACGTAAATAACACTTTCTATTAACGAACTTCAAACGTAAACAAACGAAATGTGGAGACAGTTTCAAGACGCGTCACTCCTCGGCGGCGGTCACGCCAAGAATGGCCGCCACTCGGCCGGTCTCGGCCCGAGTCGTGCCGTCGAGACTCTGTCAGCACGCCCCACCAGAGGGCGCACTCCCACTTCCGTTTTCATCGTCATGAGTCCGTACTATTGACCACATGAGTCCATACTATTGACCGTGATCCGTCATATACATTACAAAATAAAGGAAGAAAAGAAATACATATCTAGACAAGTATAACATAATGTTTTAAACTATCGCGGTTATTATTACACATTTTAAGGGTATGTTCCGGGTTTCATACCGCGTGCCTTTGTTGACGAGTAGCCCATATTTCGACGCAGTTGCATGCATCATGGTCACGGGACGACAGTCGTCCTCGTGACTCGTCAACGAAGGTACGCGGTAGGAAACCCGGAACATACAATTAAAATGTGTAGACAAGTATAACCTGTAATACATTAAATATATAAATAAACCTAGAATAAATATCTCACGATACCTTCCGATTCCCGCTTATAGACATAGACAGCACTTTATTGGGTTCCACATTACACCTAAGGTGAATACGGTAAATTATAATTATTGAAAATTACGTAAGATAAGCCAGTGATGTAACGGAAACCGAAATGGACCAGTCTCAGCATAATGCTGTAAGGGCTCTTGCCTGCCACAGCGCCGGTTTTCAGAAAAGCCCATGCATCCCACGCGCGGATGCTTATCGGAGCGGGACACTCTGCAAACAAGAAAAAGGATGTGCGTGTTTTCCACTCTAACAATAAATAAGGGTCAGGGAAAAGAATTAAAGTCTAACCTTGACCTTGAAACCGGGGAAAACAAATCCTTTCAGCTGGATTCAGTCGGACTTTCCAGTGTTTCTTTTGGACTATGACATGGGATCGTTCAAGAGGTATATTAGAGGTCGCTTCAGAGGCAGGCAACGTATTGGTAACTCCTCCTGGTGTTTCTGAGGTCCATAGTCGGCGGTAACCACTTTCCATCAGGTGGACTGCTTGCCTGTTTACAGCGCCGCTTACAAGTCGCGTACGCGTCGCGTCCGCTTAATTGATGACTGTGCGGGCGCGATGCGAGCGCTGCGCGTTTGGATACAAATAATATAACCTAACCTACAGTTTTCTAAACTAAGGTAAGAACCATCTCGATTAAACTGGCTTTTAAATAGAGAAAACCGCATCTAAATCGGTGAATCCGTTCGGCAGCTACAATGCTCAAAGCTACAGATACACACGTCTAATTTATAACATCCTTCTTTTTTCGTCGGAGTCAAGACATTATATTATACTATGTTAATTATCAACCACCATAAGTGTGGTTCATTCATCTTCATCTTAGCGTTAATGTCCCGGTTGTGCTCTCGAGGACGAGGGCCCGGGGTCCGCCTTGACCATGATCCAGGATTTGGCGATCAGGTAATTACAATGGAGCGACTACCATCTGACCTCCGTGACCCTGCTACGAGAGGAACCTGAACAGATTGGATCATGGTTACACATCCAGTCGCCTAAATGTGCAGGTTTCATCACGATGTTATCCCTCACCGTAAAAGCATCGGTTAGAATTCAACTAATTCAACTAAAAAAGAGTCATTGGTACATAGCCACAGCGGGATTCGAACCCGGTACCTCTCGCTTACGAGTCGAATACTCAACCGCCCGGCCAGCGACGCTCTAACAACCACCATAAATTGTAATACAGAAATTAAAGGAGTTGTACCCAATTCAGCCTTGACCAAAAACGATAAGCAATATGACGTAACAAAACTTTTCTTATACTCTACAACTTTAACTGTGGTCGGTATCGAACCCTGAACCCCAACCATGCCATGTCTCCTAATATCCATACTGGATCTGAACCACTGTAACACATCACACATATGTCGCCAAAGAATTATTATTAAACCTCCGAAAACCGAACCCAATCCCGTAGCCCCGATAAACCTCCTCAAAAGAGGTTTATATTCAAAAGAGTTTTCCACATTTCATAATCTTTCACGGGGAAAAGGTTTTTATTCAACGTTGAAGTGGCCGTGAACGATTGTAGGTAAAATGTAGAGACGTGCAGAGCCAGGTAGAAAGCTCGGCACTGGACCAAATGCACACTTAAAGCTGTCTGTAGGCTTGGCTATTTTGTTATGTAAGGCTTTTTGTCGATATCGATAGTTTTTGTTCTTTTTGAGATGGGTTTATTCTTGATCAAAAGCATAGATGGGTTTGTTTTTGTTGATGGATTTACTATTGAAGATAAGCTTTTTTTTTGTGATAGTGGTATAGCACTAAAGTAGGAAACAAGCTTACGTCTGCTTTATGCTAAGCAGTTACCGTAGCCTATGGACGTTGGTAGCTTGAAGTCCAGGGTACAATCTAAGCCATGAATCAACTAACTTGGGTAGGTAGAACCAGGGATACAGCTTGACCTCCCTTTTAGTAGAAATAGTATTTACAATACGAAGGTCGTTTAAAATGGTAATGTGGGCAAAAGCTAAACTGTCATAATAACTATTTCCAATCGGACGAACAAAAGTTAGTAAAAAACAAAGAAGAAGATATTTGATAAATAAAAAAATATATTTATACTAATTCTACTATGATTAAATTTAACTTAAAGGTTTCAATCATCAATTTCATTATCATACAATAGAGTTCCATCAAAAATGCACTAAACAAAGTGTTAAGAAGATGTTTATTTATACGACCGCTTTATCGACATCGACTATCGACAAGGCCGCAGCCCTACCGGGCAGTGGACCGCATGATGGGGCGCGCGGTAACGAGCGCCGTCTGGCGTCGCGCGTCCCAGGTTCGATTCCCGGTGGTTTATTGTTTGTACCTACATTCGATTGTAACTATAGACCTAATTTAAAAATTGCGATTTTAAATTCAATGGAAGAGTTGGGATTTATCAATGGTTATTAGCTATCTTCTGAAAAATTATTCTTGGAATCGCCGTTATCGAAAGTAAATAATTATCTTGGCGTTAATTTCCTGGTTGTGCTCGCGCTCACAAGGGCCCGGGGTCCGCCTTGGTCATGATCCTGGATAGGTGTACAGTCAAACTAGCCTCTTCCTAATTCTTCTGATGGCCAGGAAACTAGAAACAGTAGGCAGTAGGCCCTTACCAAGCATAGTAATTCATAATTACTTCCGAATCCTACACATTAGTTGAATGAGCAACCAATGATCTTACGATGAAACCTGCACAATCAGGCGACTGAATGTGTAACCATGATCCAGTCTGGTCAGGTTCCCCTGGTAGCAAGGTCACGGAGATCAAATGGCAATCGCCCCACTGTAATTACCTGATCTGTCACCTGAATTACGGTCAAGGCGGACCCAGAGCCCCCGTGCGCGAGAAAACAACCTTAACGCCAAGATGAGTACATATTTATAAAGTAAAGTACTGCAATTCATACAGCATTGAAAAAAAAGAAAAGAAAAATTTGTGTCAATTTATTATCACGATAAAAGGCCATTTGCAAGAATGAATTCTTCGATGTTCTACACAATCGCTTTAACAACTAACAAATAAATACAAGCTAGTGCTGCACTTACACTTAGGAACATTTATCAAAAAACTGCTAACCTTTGGTTGAGAAATTAGTTCGATCATACAAGACTTACGATGTTCTATACAAACATACTACATGTATTTTCAATACTTGATGGAAAGTGTCACCGCCGCTATGGACATCAGCAACGTCAGGGGAGTTACTAATGCGTTGGCCGCCTCTGAGACGACCTCTGATATACCTCTTGAACGATCTCATGTCGAAGTCCAAAGGAAACACTGTGGCTGGGAGCTCATTCCACATACGAATCGTATATCAACAAACACATAATACATGCAAGAAGAACGAAAAGCAAAGCCAAGAAACGCAAATACCCCACCTTACTACTTAAAAGATACATTTATCAAAGAAGCAAGCCACAAAATGCGAATAATTCAAGTTCCGCGATTGGCTGCCTCCTGAAGCGGTGCCAAAACTCAAAAAGTGAGGCGGGACTTTAAAATGGGGATTGGAAATTGAGGTAGGAGATTTATGGGGTGTCCTCAGGGATTGGGACGCTCTGTCTGATATGTTCCGATGCATCGCGGGAACCATTTCTCATGTGGCGGAATGTGAGTAGTAATTTGGAGGCAATTGTAATATAGTTGCCGGAGCAAGAGCGTCAGTAGGTAGTGGGTTGGACTCTCGGATTCGTAAACGAGAGGTACCGAGTGCGAAGCCCACTGCCTCTTGCGTACCAATGACTCTTTTCTGTATATTAGTTGAATGCAAACCGATGCTCTTACAGCAAGGGAAAACATCGTGAGGAAACCTGCACATTCAGGCGAATGAAGTGTAGCCGTGGCCCAATCTGGTTTGGTTTCCCCTAGAGTCACGGATGTCAGATGGCAGTTGCTCCACTGTAATTACCTGACCTCCCACACGTTGAAGCATGGTCAAGGCTTTTTTTTTATTTACTGTATGGTAGCCGAAGCTCGCTTGCGCTGGTTTGCTACAAAATAAGGAGCTCATATAAGCTCAGTATTAGAGATACGTGTGAAAAAGGTGCCTAACACTCATATTCCCAAACAGTACTTGTCTAAGTGAAGTAACTTTACTATGCGTTCTCACAGTGCTCGACTGCTAATAGTGGACGGTGTACACAGCAAATATTGGCAATAAACCGCAAATCGATGTACAGGAAAGCCGTTTGGTATACGAGTACTTTAAGTTAAAACAATCATTTTGACCGGTAGTTCCTAAAAATATTCCCATGGCAGTAATATCGACATTAATTTTTTATATGGTATTTGAATTCCTATCGTGTACCAAACACGATTTGATTTGACACAGTAGAGTTCGATAAGTTTCAAAAAATGCTGGACCTCAACTTTTTTTAAATTAAAAAAATTTGTAAATATTAATATTTTTAAAATCGCCTTTTTCACATTAGATATGGGTATATTAAGAGACATTTGGCGTATATTTTACAAAAATTTACTAATCCGTCTCCTACCTGGAGGAGTCCAAACTTGGTATGTTTTGAAAATATTTCTTGGATTTTTAGAGAACAGGAGGCTGAAAGGTATTTGTGTAGTATATTTTTAGAACCGGCTCATGATGCCCTTTCATTTGATACCAAACAAGATAGGTTTCCGAAAAAAAAAATTCGAATCCCATATAAAAAATTAATGCCAATATTACCCATGGGAACATTTTTAGGAACTACCGGTCAAAACCGGTTGTTTTAACCTAAAGTACGCGTGTACCAAACGGCTATACTGTACATCGATTTGCGGTTTTTATTCACGTAACTCGATCGAAAGCTGAGCTTTCAGTACAGCTCTATGATTGGTCAATTTCATAAATTTTGACGGACGCATAGTGCCGATCGCCGCTCAAGTAATGTCAGTTGGAACCCTGTGCGCGCGCACTGTAAGGCCTTATAAGCCTCATAGACGACCTGAGTGGTTCAGTTGGTTAACATGCCGGTCTGCCACGCAGAGGTCCCGGGTTCGATTCCCGGCCGACCAGAAATTGAAATGATGAATTTTAATTTCTGTTACGGGTCTGGGTGTAGTATGTATAATAAGTATGTCTTTAAAAAGTATATACAGTAAACAGTTTATCAGTTATCTAACACCCATACGCGCCGTGTGAATTGGTGCAAGCATATTATATTTATATTTTATAGCAACGTTTGTTAATACTGGTGTAAACCTCCGGTATTAAATCAGGAAAGGCCCCGAGGGAAGGTCCCTGGAGACCGAAATGGAATAGGAAGAGTACGAAAGCGGATCCAATAAAGAAGCCTGGATTGACCGCTAGGATAGTGATTTATTTATTTATCGCATGGATCTTAAGTTCCTACTGCTGCTTAAATTTTTAAATTTTCAATTTACATTTCGTCTAGTATGCGAGAGCTTTGGTAGAAAGGGGCTGAAAATCTTCCGATTGCCCGCGAACTAAGTAAGTAATATCTTCGCTTGTCCGCCAATCACCAAGGTCAGACCCAGTGGACCCAGAATCATCATCATTCTATCGGGTGGTAGGACTCAAGCCTAAGGAGTCCGCCTAGCAACGCCTTATTTATTTCTGCGGTCAGATGGTAGTCGCTCCACTGTAATTACCTGATCAGCCAAATCCAGGATCATGGTCAAGGCGGACCCCGGGCCCTCGCGTCCAGAGCATAGCCAAGATGACAGGACATTTACGCCAAGATGACGATGATTGGTCTATAGCAAGGGAGAACATGAACGATCAGAACGATAAGGTTCTGCAACATCGACAAAGAATATTATTAATAGCAGCGGTAAACACCTCAAAATAAACTTGCAAATACGGAACTGTTGTTTACCAAATTAGGGCTGCCTGCCTTAATAATTATAACAAGTATAAACAAACAAACAAAGAGGTTATTTTGCGCAAGTAAGCGGCCATACTTCGCTTTACTTTCGCTAATTAGGTAGCTACTAACAGCCAATACAGACGTACACGATTTCTAAACGGTTTGTTCCAAAGGTTTCTGCGATGTTTTTGATGGAGCCAAATTGGTCGCGAACTGTGCGGTTCCAAAGGAACTTTCTCCCACGCACGCTAACGGTGTATAATGAACTACCTGGAGATGTTTTATCTGGAAAGTACAACGTGGAGTTATTTAGGAAACGAGTGAAAAGGTTTTTACGTGGGTGATGCCCCTGGTATTGCAAACGTCCATAGGCTGCGGTGACTGCTTACCATCAGGCAGACTGTAAGCTTGTTTGCCACCTTAGTGGTATAAAAAAAAGACTAGCCAGGTATTTGACTGCCATCTCACCCTGGTGGTAAGTGAAGATGTGGCCGAAGATGGAGCGGAGCAGGCCTGTCTACGAACAGGCTACTCACTCTAGCCAGATTATAATGATCAGGGAACACACTCGCAGGCAACGTGTTTCATTCCTAAGCATTATAATGGTTGAACAAAAGCTGTTCGTGTGAATAGATAGGGATCGCGTCTCCCGATATCGGAAAGGGGCCGCAGAATGAGGTCGTGCAAATGCTTCACACAGTCTCCGAAAACTAACCTGTAGAAGCTCGACAGACCCCCCTCCATATTCAAGGCTCTGCAGATTAGCATTAATCAATTTTGACGACCTGAGTGGTTCAGTGGTCAACATGTCGGGTCTGCCACGCAAGAGGTCCCGGGTTCGATTCCCGGCCGGGCAGAAATTGAAATGATGAATTTTAATTTCTGTTACGGGTCTGGGTGTTCTATGTATAATAAGTATGTATTTAAAAGTATATAAGTAGTATATCAGTTAGCTAGCACCCATAGTACAAGCTTTGCTTAGTTTGGGGCTAGATGGCGCTGTGTGAATTTGTCCACGATTATTTAAAATTTATTTTAAATTGCGGATCACAAATTATCCAACGAAACTTCTGCCGATGTTTATTTTAATATCTGTCACCACACGCATCCGCATAGTCACCGCACAGCTACCGCTTCGCACCCGCCTAGTCCCTTTGTTCCTGTTTGGAAACCAATTTTTGTTGTTGTCGTAGTCGCCGCGTTGTATGCGTACACCAATGGTGACTACGCGTTTTCTGCCCGATTGCTATGCGGTGACTAAGGCTTTCGAGTTTTCTGCCTGATTTGTACGATGCCGTTTGTGCGACGTATAAACGGGCCCTTACTTGTACTCGTAAGATTACGTAATATCCAGTATCCATAGTATTCCAGGGTTTGTTAACGCAGGCTTATAACTTGTTTAATCTTTGTATTTAATACGCTTTTTCTGTTGGCAGACGGGGGAGTTCTGTGAAGTTTTCCGTAGCCAACGATACTAGGTAAGCGAAGTCTGTTGGTAGATATTTGTTATCGCGTGTTGAAAGGTGAGCTTTTTGTTTGTTGCAAACAGAAACACTGTATCGAGGTACAAATCTTAATCGAAAATACTTTACGTATACCCGAAGCATGGGCCCTCGCATGCCGCGCTTGGGCGTAACCGGGACAAAACGCCAAGATGATGATGATGACGAATCATAGTAAAAGTAATTATCATATTTGTGCTAATGTCTCGGTTGTACTCTCGCGCGAGAGCCTGAGGTCCGCCTTGACCATGATCCAGGATTTGGCAGATCAGGTACTTACAGTGGAGGGACTGCCACCTTCTACCTGGGAAACCTGACCTGCTGCTTGCGGTAAATCGCCGTTTCCCCGAATCGATCATGGACAGCACTTTTCGTATCATGTAGATATAGACAATTTTAATACTCGGAGCGCGATTGCAAGTGAAGTACTCACACTTTTATCTTTATGATTCACATACACACAAATGTGTGAACCAAAACTTTAATATGGTACATGGTTTTAACATGGCAAACTCGTGATCGAAACATTACGGCGATACCATTGAATTGCCTAGCGGAAACGAGCTCTCGGAATCAATTCGGGAAAACGTGTGAAATAAGAAAATAAGCTCCCGTATTGGATCAATGTTACACATTCAGTCGCCTGAATGTGCAGGTTTCATCACGATGTTTTCCCTCACCGTAAGAGCATCGGTTAGTATTCAACTAATGTGCAAAACTCAGAAAAGAGTTATTGGTACATGGCGCCCGCGGCAGTGATACCTTAACCACTAGGCCTCCGACGCCCCAATCACAGAGATTACCATCCAAGATTGAGTAAATAAAACCAGCGCCAAAAATGTGAAAACTAAAACTAAAATTTCGAACATGAAAGCTCACCTTTGAGCACAAAAACCGCCGGCCACTAAACCTATATCAAAGTCGGTATTAGTTTGAAAGTTTCAAATTAATGGGGCCGCTTGTATCCATCGATTGGTCTACCTTTCGTCGGTGTGTTTGGATTCGAGGCTGGTTTAAAGCTTTGGGTGGATGTATATTTACGGTCTTATTTAAAAAAAGTTATGTGGTAGGAAAATATGGTTCTTGAAATACATTATTCATCAACGCATATTAGTGCTAAAATGCTCATTCATCATCACAGCCCATAACAGTCCACTGCAGGACTTAGGGCCTCTCCCACGAAAAGGGAGGTTATTGCCATAATCTCCACGCTTGGCAGGCGGGTTGGAGATCGCACTTTTATAATATAACAATGGAAAACGCTGCTGCCCATTTTTCAGTCTACGGAGGCGCTTAGATCTTTTGTCTCGAAAATATTAGTCGCCTTGTACGACAACCACGAGTGTAAGGGGTTGGTGCTATTCTACTCTGCCGGACACCACACGGCCTAAATGCTCGAAATGCTCATTAACGGCTTCATAACTTATAAAAGGCTGATCCCTTTGATAAACCTATTATGTTAGTGACAAGCATGGCCGCCGTCACACGAACAGCTGATTTTATTCGCTTAATAATTGATTGTGATTGGCTCGTGACGCCATTCTTGACATTTATCCTGAAGAGGATAGACAAAGGGAATGCATCCACACAGTCATGACTTCTATAATTATACTTGGAACTCCGTTTTTATAGCATTTCGGCCCAATTTCTTTTTATTTGGCTACATTATGTTTTTGGCTATGAAGTCATCACAGCGACGACGTGATTATGCCAATCTATATTTTATCAGACCTTGATCTATAAGATGTTTATGGAAAGTTTCATCATCATCATATATTTAAGAGTATGACTCTTGTCGGTGGAGCAATCGCCACTCATCTCTCCTGTCTGCCAACCTCTTCATCTCCTTATAATCCCCGGCGATCACTTTTTCCTTCACGTCCTTCCAATATTCAAATCTTAGCCTATGGATCAAGGCCTTGGAATTCGTTTATGAAGAAGAAATTTTAAATTACGCTTTATGGTCTAATGAGTTTCTAGCTAATGAACGTTATACACCTACTAAGGTATTTTTTTGAATAAAACCGTTCGTTTATTTCAGTGACAAACAGGACCTAAAAAAATTCCGTACGGATACCTTCCAAAATAATTATTTTACTAATATCATATTAATATACTTAATATGATTATACTAATATGTAGGTCGGTAGTTAACTCAGTCACCTTTTAGAGGTCTACAATCTCAGCTTCGGTGGCTCAACAAGCTAGTATTGGTTTTTCATTCTGAAAGAGAGTATATATATAGCGCTTTATTGTCATTGTTTTATATACCACTAAGTTGGCAAACAAGCTTACGACCCGCCAGATGGTAAGCAGTCACCGCAGCCTATGAACGTTTGCAATACCAAGGACATCACCCTACCGTTACCGACCCCGTAAAAACCTATATTGTATAGATATTTCCCTTGCATTACAATAACTACATTGGTAACATATTTCGCTATACCCACGTCTACCCTACTGTAACTTATCAGTCACTTTGGTGACAGCTCCCCCCGTTTCCCCGAAAACTGCCTCCCGCGCTTCCACGCAGGCTGTATTGCATGCAATTTTCAACTTTGCATTTTAAAAATTCCATTTTACGCTGCACGCTTTCCCTGGCATTTTGATTTGGGCTGTAGACGGACAAGGATCTGGTTTGAACTGGATATGAACTTCTTTAAAATCACATTTTAAAGGTATGTGCGGGTCGTCCCGTGACCGTGACAACCTGGGTGGTTCAATGGTCAACATGCCTGTCTGCCACGCAAGAGGTTCCGGGTTCGATTCCCGGCCGGGCAGAAATTGAAATGATAAATTTTAATTTCTGTTACGGGTCTGGGTGTTATATGTATAATAAGTATATATTTAAGAAAAAAAAAGTAGTTAAGTAGTATATCAGTTATCTAACACCCATAGTACAAGCTTTGCTTAGTTTGGGGCTGGATGGCGCTGTGTGAATTTGTCCATGAATATTTATTTATTTTATCTATAATGCATGCAACTGCGTCGAAATATCGGCCTACTCTTCAACAAAGGTACGCGGTAGGAAACCTTGTGGTTTGTACTATCGAAATAACTGATAAACCTACTACTTATTATATTAGACGGGACTTGCACGCGACGTACCTTTTCGATTTGTTTTCCCGACGTTTCGGTTGGGTTACACCCACCGTGGTCACGAGACGACTAAACGTCAGGAAAACAAATCGAAAAGGTACGTCGCGTGCAAGTCCCGTCTTATATAATAATATGTGTAAAGAACGCGAGTTTAGTTTGAAACAAATATTGATAAACCTACTGTTATAATTTTTTACAATACATACTTTTTTTATAGTACATAGTACACCCAGTCCCGTAGAAGAAATTAAAATTCATCATTTCAATTTCTGTTCGACCGGGAATTGAAATCGGAACCTCCGCGTAGCAGACCATGTTAACAAACTGAACCATGAGTGGTGCAGTACATCATCTTTTTATTTTATACGGCATACAAACAGGCAAGCAGGCCACCTAATGCGTTACCGGCCTCTAAGGAGCCCTAATAAATTGCAAATTATCATTGGCGTCCTTTCTAATAACTGTTTTACTTCTTTCTTTCTTCCTAATATCAATAAATTTAATAAATTAAATTAAATGTCATTTATTTCAGGTGTCCCATAAATACATAACTAATAATGTCACATATAACATAATAATAATAATAATAATGTCATCAATTTCAATTTCAACTGTACAACACCACCTCACATACACCTCTCGAACGATCCCATGTCATAGTCCGAAGGAAACAGTGTGGCTGAGAGATCATACCACATCCGAATCATTAGAATTGTGCTTATATCCTACAACTACGCATTTCTTTTTACAATTACGTATGAAAATCAGTTGTTTCATATAAACAAAAAGTATATTGATGTGTTTAATGAAATGCTTACCGCTGCAAAGCATTCATTGCAGGATGCTCACATTAACGAAACCAAATCGCCTAGTGGTCGTAATTTATCAAACTGTTCGAGTACTAATTTAGTACCTACAGGATGAGATATAAATTGTGTTTACGTAACTGCGAGTACAAAAATAAAATCAACAACTTTTACGTAATAAGTTTTATGTGTGAGACAATGTTTGTAAGAGACTCTTCTTAAACATCATCTACGAGTTAGCTTTGTTTCTTTAAAATTGGTTGAATAGTTTAAAAAAAATGTTTGAGTACCTCTAGGAACGTATAAACTTGGTTGGGAATTTTTTTTCGTTTTTCAGTCGGTTAGGTTATTATTAGGTCGATTATTTTTATTCTACGCAGTGACAAACGAGCAGATATCTCTCGGTAACTACGATTCATGCATTTAGGTTGCAGGCAACACAATTGCAGAACTGGCGCGTTGGCACTGTTAGGACTAAGATGAAATGCCTCATGCCTGTAACTGCGCTGGCTACCTTATCCTTCAAACCGTGGGCCGTCCAAGGCGGCAGTGACAACTTTCCATCAAATGGCCCGCTTACCTGTTTGTCCGCCGTATAACTTAAAAAAATTGTTGATTGGCGGCAGAAATAGATAAGGCATAGATCCTGTATATTGTTCAATGTAACATCGGACGTGAGTTTTGCCGACCACAAATTTCAGACCGCTACTGGTCAATTCTAACAAAATTGGATTATAATTTAAACATTTATGTGTAGCAAAGGGCAATGGATTGGTCTGCGGTCTACCGCGACAGAGCCCGCCTGATGGACTGTTACAAATTGTCCATTATGTGATTTTTATCAATCTATACATAGTATAAAACATAATTGCTTTCCATCATCTGTCCCCATGTATCTATGTACGCTTAGATCTTTTAAACTACGCGATTTTAATTTGTAAATATGTTTAAAGTGTGACTTATGGCACAGAGGCTTCTAGATGGATCACACTGACGCGCCGTCCTAATTGGCAGCGGTCGTAAGGACATGGTCGCACGACCGTTGATAATTAGGACAGCGCCTGAAAGTTCTACACTTACACAAATATAAGAAACTCAAACATTAATTTCAAAAAATGGCCGAGAAAACGCGTTTCGATTATTTTTTATCACAAGTTATTGTGATTGATTTGCGATCAAATCGAGTGCAATATTTTATATGTACCTAAATAGTTTGTTTAACGTTATATTATACTGTTATCTAAATATTGAGTGCGTATGTGTGTGTGTTAGTGTTGGTAAGTGTTGGTGTAGCGTGACCTTCTGTTAAAGACCTTAATGGGTTAATTTCCTGACATTATTTAATGTGAGAAGATGTACGGCTTAGCACGCACTACGTTTAAACGCGGGCGTTTAATCGTAAGTCTGAAACCGCAAAAAAATTCAACACATTTATTTCTATACAAGTGTACGCATTAGCGCGTTTTTCCACCGACTGATTTAAAAAACGTAACTTGTTACATTTTAACCGCGCGTTTTCGAATCAGTCGAATTTGTCAACCATAGTTAAGTATGGTGGCGCACGCACAGCGTTTAACCGCGTATCGTTTTTATTCAGTCTCGACGCGACGAGCGCAGGGTATCGGTCGATGTTATGTAGTAATTAAAGAATTTATCGGGATGCTCTCGGACATCGTTGTACATTTTGTAAAAGTATCCGTTCAAATGTCTTTGATCTGTCAGTGGATGTATCCAATACTTGTGGCAGCGGCGATTTTCACGTTTCTTTTTTCTTGATTTAATCATAGCTACAGCACAAGCTGTTTGCCAGAAATCCATGGTGGTACTGAAATAAAATTCAGCAAAATGCCAGCCGCAATGCGTGTTCATACGAGGTTTGGCGTTTTCAGTCCTTCAGAAACCGCTCGTAGTGCGTGCTAAGTCTAATGTGCATAAAAATCAATAGATGATTATATATAAATAAATAAAATAAAAAGGTATTTATTTAGCATTTAGCTCAGACATATAAAAAAAAATTACATAAAATTAAAATAAATTAAACAAGAAAAAAAAAATATGAAAGAAATAAAAATAATGAATTATATAAACACTAAACTCAGTCTCGCGCGCGGCGCCGTCGCAACCGGTTCTGCGCATGCGCGGTGTTGACTAACACGGGAACAATGGCGACTACTTTGAATTGTAACTCGTGCAATATAGTGATAAATGAAGTATTAACATTTATTGATTGTAAATCGCAAGTGATGGATAATGAAAGTTTGATTCGATTGTGTCGTACAAGTTTCTCCGTAGAAGAAATCGAGAAAGCGAAGTCGTTATTATTTGAATCCGTTCGCATTGATAAGCGCAAGATATCCCGTAGAAATGACGGAAAGACAGCGCGTGACTTGCAGGACATAATAACTGTTTTTAAGGAAACAGATCCAGAACGGATTCCTGTATTTGTGGCGCGGGAATTGCACAGACTACCCCCAGTTACGTTCGACCACATTGATGCAACCCGCCTTTTAAAAGACCTGTTGGTTTTGCGCGAAAATGTGACAAAGTTACAAGCAGAATGTGTTACAAAGGACGAATTACAATGCGTGCTAAAAACTAGGTACCAATGTTCGTCGCCTCAACTGGCAGAATCGCAGCGGCCCAACGATCGTCAATGTTCTGCGTATGAACCTGAGTATCGTACAATGAATGTAAATATGAAAAGAGGTGCCTGTCTAAACCCATTTTAAATAGACAGTGGACCTATTGGCTTGATAAATGTTCACAGTAAGTCTAAGATATCGGATGACCAAACATTTATAGACCCAAGTGATGGAACATCCACACCGAATCAAACACGAAATAGTGAGCATTGTAACGAAAATTTCGAGGGGAGCGTGTTAGTGAACAATATTGCAGTGTGTAATCGCCAGCTAGACAAGAGTACATGCCAATCTCAGAAATCAGCTGTGCCAACGGGCGGACAATCTGCGAGTAAACTACCCTCAAACGCCAACCGATCACAGCCGCTTACTCAGCAAGGTGATAAGGTAGACATTCCAATGCAGTGCGATAGACAGAATGAACGAAAGTCCTTCGCTGAAAAAGTAAGTGAAGGTGGGCCTTGGGCAGTTGAAAAACATACCGAGGGGTGGAAAGAAGTGCAGAGAAAACGTCTGAGTAACCGTTTTGTAGGAAAATCAGGCAAAGCGACTATCAACCAGCTAGGAAAGTTTAGAGCAGCGGAACCTAAAGTTCCCTTGCTTGTCTATAATGTGGATAAACAAACCACGGAGGCTGATGTAAAATCCTACATCTACACTAAAACTGGGGTCGGGGTTTCCTTATACAGGCTGCGTATGAGACGAGAAAAAGGATATGCTTCTTACAAACTATTTGTAAACAAGAGTGAATTAGCACTTTTTCTTGATGAAAAGCTGTGGCCACCGGGAATTAAGTTCAGACATTTTATTAACTTTCGTGAGGAGAGTGAAACCAGCAACTACAAGAAACAGTGATGGATAAAACAAATTTAAGACTCATCACTTTCAATTGTAAAAATGTAAAGACTTCTATGGAAAGTGTGCGAAGAATGTGCAAGGAAGCTGACATAATAGCACTGCAGGAGACTTGGCTGTTGCCGCACGACATCCCGCTGCTGGAGGACGTGGCCGAGGAGTTCAGCGCGGCGGGCGTGTCCGCCGTGGACGCGGGCGCCGGGCTGCTGCGCGGCCGGCCGCACGGCGGGGTGGCGCTGCTGTGGCGCAGGGCCGCCTTCTCCAACGTCACCGTTATGCAGTGTGGAAATGAGAGGCTATGTGCTATTAAAGTGTGCTCCAGTGAAAGGTCTTTCATAGTGATGAGTGTATACATGCCTACGGACACTACAGAGAACTTACCTCTGTTCACGGACTGCATGAGTGCGATCAGTGCTATTATCGAAAGTGCAGGGGAGGATTGTGTTTACGTTTTGGGCGATTTTAACGCCCATCCTGGACATCTGTTTGGTATGGAACTCTTATCCTTTTGTACGGAGCAAAGCTGGCACTGCGCTGATTTGGAGGGGCTGGGCTGTGATTCGGATACATTTACGTTCATAAGCGAAGCACACGGTTGCAAACGATGGTTGGATCACTGCCTTGTCACTGAGTCTGCGTGGGAGACAGTCAGAGATGTGCATGTGTCTTATGATGTTTATTCGTCTGATCACTTTCCATTACATATTGAGTGCAATATTTTAAAATGTAATATACGCCAAACTTGTAGCACAGTACAAAATAATATAGTATGGGGGGAGAGGGATAATATTCAGTGTAATAATTTTAAAAATATTTGTCATAAAGAATTAAGTTCGATCGATTTTCCTGTGCAATTTACTAATTGTTGTGACTGTATGTGTAAAAATATTGACCATCAATCCATTATTAATAAAATGTATCTTGACATTGTTAAAATATTATCTGAGGCGGCAGTGATGACAGGTACACGTTGTAAACACTCTAAAACTAGAAAACGGTATGTAACGGGGTGGAATAAGCACGTCAGGGATGCTCACGGGCAGGCTAGGCGTGACTTTGAGATGTGGTCTATGTATGGCAGGCCAAGATATGGGGAGTATTATGACAAAATGTGTAGTAGTAGAAGGCACTTTAAATCTCAGTTAAGTTGGTGTATTAAACATGCAGATCAAATAAAAATGAATATGTTAGCAACAAGCCATTGTAAAAAACGCTTTGATAAATTTTGGCAAGGCGTAGGAAAGCTGAACGGTAGGCCTAGACTGCCCGTGAGTGTCGAGGGGGTGGGTGAGCCCGAAGCCATCGCGAACCTATTTAAGGATCATTTTCGTGTGACTGCACGACCCGTGGGGCACGTTGAGTCTGTGAGTGGGGAACGCGAGACCGGGAGCCGTAACTGCTTACCGACACTAATCACAGCTCACGAGGTGCGGAGTGTGGTCACACAGATGTCCAGGGGAAAGTCTCAAGGGCATGACGGGCTTAGTGTGGAGCACCTCAGACACGCGGGGGCTCACTTACCTCGAGTACTGGCACTGCTTTTTAATCTGTGCCTGCGGCACTCGTACTTACCCCCGGATTTGATGAAGACAATTGTGGTGCCTATTGTTAAGAACAGGACGGGAGATGTAGCTGATAAAACCAACTATAGACCCATATCGTTGGCTACTGTCATTGCCAAGGTGCTGGATGGTGTGCTTGATAGGCATCTGGACAAGTGCATGAACCTCCATGACGCTCAGTTTGGTTTTAGGTCTGGATTGTCCACTGAAAGTGCTATCATGGCCCTCAAGCGCACCGTCAGATACTATACCGACCGTAGCACGCCAGTATACGCGTGCTTTTTAGATCTCTCGAAGGCCTTCGATTTGGTGTCTTATCCGGTTTTGTGGAACAAGTTGGAGAGGATACATCTTCCGTCTGAGCTTATAGGTATATTTAGGTTCTGGTATGAGAACCAGGTAAACTATGTACGGTGGGCGGAGAAGCGCTCGGATGAGTACAGGCTGGAGTGCGGCGTGAGGCAGGGGGGGCTGACGTCTCCGAAGCTCTTCAACCTGTACATGGACCATCTGATTCGCGGGCTCAGCAGCATGCATGCGGGATGCTCTATAGATGGCGTCAATGTCAATAGCATCAGCTACGCGGATGATATGGTGCTGCTGAGCCCGTCGGTCAGTGCTCTCAGGAAGCTGCTGCAAGTGTGCGAAACTTATGCCGAAACTCATGGGTTGCTTTACAACACCAAAAAGAGTGAGCTCTTAGTCTTCGCCGCAGGCAGTAGCTCTCCCAAAGACGTGCCGCCGATCAGGCTGTACGGAACCCCTTTGACGAGAGTCAAACGGTTCAAATACCTGGGACACATCGTGACGGAGGACATGACGGACGACCTGGACATTGAGAGGGAACGTAGAGCGCTGGCTGTCCGAAGTAATATGATCGCCCGCAGGTTTGCTCGATGTACAGAAGACGTAAAAATCACCCTGTTTAAGGCGTACTGTCAATCATTTTATACGAGCAGCCTGTGGGTGAGATATACACGGAAGACATACAGCGCGCTACGAGTCCAGTATAATAACGCGTTCAGGATGCTGTTGGGGCTGCCGCGCTTCTGTAGTGCTTCCGCCATGTTTGCCGCGGCGCGCACTGACGGGTTTCCCGCTATCATGAGGAAAAAAGTTGCTTCCCTTATGGTTAGGGTGTGCGGCGGCACCAACACCATCCTGAGGGCGTTTGAGGATAGGTACGGGTGCCCCATGGCCAGCCACTGGACATCACTGCTAGTAGGTTAAGGTTGACATTGAATTATTTATTTGACATTTATTTTGACATGGTATTTTTTATTATTTTTTACTTGACATCGGAATAAGTGTGAAATGAATAATTCGAATTTTATATAATTTTATTAATGTGAATGTGACATCTGAAAATGATCTACTAACATAGCTTAAGCAATATTGTTCATTTACTAACAAATTATGGAATAATTATTCTGAAATAAATGATTTGAATTTGAATTGAATTTGAATAAACGCTAAAGACTGTCATAAACTGAACTTTTATAATTTGTGATTAAATCATAAGTACTTAAGGCGAAACTCTTAGGAATAAACGAACGCATCCAGAACGTCGCATGATCTGCGTCCGTGACAAAATTACTATCACTATTTCCGGATTCCGGACGACGACGGAACCGGATTAAACCGGATTTGTACGCTAAAAGTCTTTTTGTGTCCTTTTTCGTTCGATTAGGCGGTTACATTTTATAGCACTAGTGTGCTATACTGTCTGTCTAGTATGCGTTAGCGTTCCATTTGTGACGTATCAAATATGCTAACTATAGTCATTAGTCTGGACTTAGAAAAGTCTCAGGCTAGGTTGGTCTCTTTGTTTTTGTTGGGAATAAGGGGTTTTCAGACAGCAACTTTAGAAAGTAAAAAGTGTAGTTCGGCGTGGCCCACTAGATGGCGCTGTTTAGACAGGATTCTCAAGTATTGAATTTGGTAACCGAAGTTACTCGGAAAGGTGTTTCGTGACACGAGAAGGTGTTTCCTTTGGACTATGACATGGGATCGTTCAAGAGGTATATTAGAGGTCTCTTTAGAGGCGGGCAACGCATTGGTGACTCCCCTGGCGTTGCTGATGTCCATAGGCGGCGGTGACCACTTTCCATCAGGTGGCCCGCTTGCCTGTTTGTCTGCTAAGTAACATAAAAAAAAAAAACTATACTTAGTTTTAGTACCGTTTCTGAGATGAGAGCGCAAAATGTCTGCATTTTCATTAATCTTGCGGTCTCGTTTTGATTTATTTTTGAGAATCCTGTTTTATCAACGCCATCTATTACAATTGTTGGGCCAATTTTTTTTAATCGGCTTTTGGAAAATCTCCCATTGTTCTTGTTGGCTGTCTGTCAAATTTTGTCCTATTTTCAGCCGCCATCACAGTTATCTTGCGCACACTCTATCATCAATAATGTATTTAATGTTTTAAGCTACACATTTTGTGAAAGCGGGTAGATCGACTTCGGCCGCTTTATCGCTAACCAACATCGTCCGGCGCTCGCAGCTATACAGTCGTCCCGTGACCATGATGCATGCAACTGTGTAGGAATATCGGGCTACTCGTCAACAAAGGTACGCGATAGGAAACCCGAAACATACCCTTAAAATTAATAATGTATTTGACAGAAAAGTGACAAGATAACAATGATGCGCTAAGCTTAAAAACTCCCTGTTATATTGCGTGAGTGTCATTTTGCGTCTCGGGCGTTTTGCGTATCTGGTCGATTGCGAATTGAATTGTAGCGTTTTGTGTATCAGGTCTTCTACGTGTTTCGTGTATTGTGAATTTAAAATACGGTCATTTGCGTGTATAATAATTTGCGTTTCTGGTACAAAGCGCCGAAATGTATTTATTGTTTCGCGTGGAAGTATTACAGCACAAGTAGCGAGGAAAAACCAAAACTGTTAATATGCTCATAATATCATATAAATATACATGTATATTTTTCGTACAATACACTGAAATAAGGATGTTTTACCTACCCTTTGCTCCCAACCAAAAGCCTTTGGCTGAGGACTTTTAGTATGTTACAACTGGTCCACTAAAAAAAACTATATATTGCATTTATTTTTCCTTCATAGACTGACTTATAAGTGAATATACGGCCGCTGGTCTTCATTAACCATACTATCTCAGGCAAGGCTGAATAATTTACCGACAAACCCGGTTCAAACCGGTTACCGGAGGCCATAAATAGGCCGTACACGATACTTCAGTCGGGCTTAAATGTAATTACCCTCCCTTTGCGAGGTATCGAGATATGATTCAATTAAACTGTCGACGTGCGGACCCTGGCTCCATAACATACTTAGAGGACGAGCGTCTGTTGCTTACCTATTACGATAGTACACAGTAACTACTTTAAAGTATTAGTAGAGTAGTTACAAGCTTGTATTTAGATATATTTATTTATTTCACAGCTTTACAGCTAAAAAGGTTACATTATGAAGTTGTTATACCAATTACAAAACTGTCATTTATAACTTGGTAATTAAAATAGCAAATACACCGCATAAAATACAAAAAATACTTTTTATGAAATTAAAAACTTAAGTTTCTCTCTGTGTGTGAGTGTGTGCGTGCGTGTGTCTGTGTGTGATATGTGTCAAAATTGACAGTAACTCGATTTATTTTACGTAACGTCTTAATATTTCCTGATTTATTATCTCTATAGGTTTCTTGCCACGAAATGGTAGTAACATTCTTTTTTTCCGTCTTTCCCTACCCACAAACATTGCCTTAATATCATAGATATTATAGATATACATCTAGATGCGGTTGAAAGAACAAATAACGCTGACGGTTTCCGTAGTAAATAAAACAGCACCGTCTACAGTGACAGCGACGCTGTTCTTGTATTTTTTTCTGTTCTACCCACATTTAATGGTCAGAACTAAGTCCACGGTGTTATACCGCCAGTGCAAAGTCACATCGTGCGCATGCAAGTAAGACGGCCGAATAAAAAACAAGCAGATGGAGTTCATTAAATATGCTGGAACTTACCAACTAATCTTGGCCAGCTAATTATTTAGCAATAAACAACGTCATATTTGTTTCAAACTAAACTCGCGTTCTTTACACATATTATTATATTAGACGGGACTTGGACGCGACGTACCTTTATGATTTGTTTTCCCGACGTTTCGGTAGGGTTACACCCACCGTGGTCACGAGACGACTGCCGTGGGAGGTGACAGCTGCGGTGATGTGCTAGTAGACTCCTACCCTCACATAAAATTGTCAATTTGTTGTTGATTCGGAACTGCACGACACACAACACTCACGATATCCACGGATGCGTCCAACGATAACTCTTGTGTCTTACGGTTATTTATTTTGCACACCACTGGATTCCACGACGCCGAAAGCTTATATCCATCTTCCCGATTGAAAGTTTTGTACTTTTTAATTTCAATCGCTTCCCGAACCATACGTGGATAATATTGCCGGTCAGTGGAGAGGACATTAGGCGCATGCAGTTCTATCCAGTGGTTTGGGCCTGAGTTGAGCAGGTGGTCTGCTATGGCAGATTTATTCGTCTGGTGGTTTTTAACTGCAGCTATATGCTCTTTGACCCTTTCGGCAATCGAACGTTTGGTTTGGCCAATGTATGAGCTTCCACAGCTACAGTCAATCTTATAGACACAACATCTAAATTCAATCCACCCTAAAACAAAATTCACGCTGGAGGTGGAAAATGACCGACAATTGCCGTTCCTAGATGTCCTGGTAAAGGTACGAAATGATGGATCTCTGGCGCACTCGGTATACAGAAAGACAACACACACGGAAAGATACCTGAATGCTTCATCATACCATCATCCCCGACATTTACTCTCCGTCATAACCTCGCTCACAAGTAGAGCTAGAGATCTTTGTGACTCGGACCACGTAGAGAGCGAGTTGTCACATGTCCAGCTGGTACTACGGAAGAACGGGTACAAGGTGATAAAGAAGCCGGCGAGACGGAAAAAGAGGGATAAGCTCACAGAAGTAAGTCGGCAATCAGCATTCCTACCGTATGTGAAAGGGGTGACAGATAAGATCGGATCAGTACTGAGTAGTTACTCGATTCCGACAATTTATGTCCCGCACCTCAAGGTAGCGAACCTGCTGCGTACGCCAAAGGATGTGATCCCGTATCAGACGCCAGGTGTCTATAAGATTGACTGTAGCTGTGGAAGCTCATACATTGGCCAAACTAAACGTTCAATTGCCGAAAGGGTCAAAGAGCATATAGCTGCAGTTAAAAACCACCAGACGAATAAATCTGCCATAGCAGACCACCTGCTCAACTCAGGCCCAAACCACTGGATAGAACTGCATGCGCCTAATGTCCTCTCCACTGACCGGCAATATTATCCACGTATGGTTCGGGAAGCGATTGAAATTAAAAAGTACAAAACTTTCAATCGGGAAGATGGATATAAGCTTTCGGCGTCGTGGAATCCAGTGGTGTGCAAAATAAATAACCGTAAGACACAAGAGTTATCGTCGGACGCATCCGTGGATATCGTGAGTGTTGTGTGTCGTGCAGTTCCGAATCAACAACAAATTGACAATTTTATGTGAGGGTAGGAGTCTACTAGCACATCACCGCAGCTGTCACCTCCCACGGCAGTCGTCTCGTGACCACGGTGGGTGTAACCCTACCAAAACGTCGGGAAAACAAATCATAAAGGTACGTCGCGTCCAAGTCCCGTCTAATTTAATAAAACAACGTCATATTTATTAGTAATGCTAAAACCATTATTTTAACGAGTTATACATAATGTTTGTAATACTTACCGGGTAAAAGACACACCATCCTTCTTTTGCTTACCTTTTTTTCCGAATTAGAGCATGTTTTAACTACGCATTACTGTTTTGTGAAAAAGCTACCATTCACACACCTAGTCAAAACGTCACTGAGACGACGTTGGTGCTCCATTGCAGTTTTAGCTCCAATGAAGTAGTGCTAGGACTATTGGATGGATATAGTTAGAGTTCCTTGAAATGATTTTGGTACGGCCAACAGAATAAAGATCTATCTTAAAACCAGTACAAGATGAGCCAGCGTCTCTATAGACGCGCATAGCAATGTTAGCTCCTTTTATAATGTATTCTGGGTATGTCGATATTCGGTCTTTTGTACTTTGCAACATGGTGGTATCAATGGTGGCCCGGAAGTTTACCTATTCGATATGGTTTATGGTATACGATGTCTGAAGTCGAATCTATAAGGGTCGTAATTAGTGTCAGACCGAAGATCAATTTCTGGCCGAAGCCGAAGCCAAAGCCGATTAATCGGCTATCGCCACAACCTACAAAGCCGAACATATCAGCAATTTTGTTCAAGATTGGCTACAAGTTACAATTAATGATATAAATGATTTTAAAATGTTAATAATGAAGCCTATATTGACTTTTTTTTATACCACCAGTGTGGCAAACAAGCTTACGGCCTGCCAGATGGTAAGCAGTCACCGCAGCCTATGGACGTTTGCAATACTAAGGTCATCACCCACGCGTTGCCGACCCCGTAAAAACCTTTTATCCCTTTCTTGAAGAACTCCATGTTGTACTCTCCAGGGAAAACCCCCCAGGTAGTTCATTCCACAACCTTAGTGTGCGTGGTAGAAAGTTCCTTTGAAACCGCACAGTTCGCGACCAATTTGGCTCCAAGGTGTGAGGATGAACTCTGTCGTCCATAGGCTGCGGTGACCGCTTACCATCAGGCGGGCCGTAAGCTTGTTTGCGACCTTAGTGGTATAAAAAAAACCTTCGGCCAGAAAAACCACCTTCGGCGAAACCTTCGGATTCGGGCGGGTTTCGGGCCAAAGCCGAATGTTTCACCGAATATGGTTTTTTGGCCGAAGGTGGCCGAAGCCTAAGCTAAGTCAGACACTAGTCGTAACTCAAAACCAATTTGTGACGAACCCATCCTACATCAAAGGTGACATCATGAATGTTGCCATAAAATTCAACGTTCACTGGCAACACTGAATAGGCCAAAATGAACGCTGGCGCATAGATAAAGCAATTAGAAACTGCAGCCCTCGCTCCCGGCATAGAGTTCCGTTCCGAATTTCTTGTGGGCAATTTGGACTAATATTTAAATCATCTCTAGATGTTGATCTAGATGGAAAAAGTTTATTTTGCAATTTAATAGGAAAAAATAATAAAAATCACTTTCGTCGAAATCTTCGGCTTCGGCCGGGTTGGCTTAGGCCAAAGCCGAAAGTTTCGCCAAAAGTGTTTTTTCTGGCCGAAAGTGACCGACGACGCAGCTTCTGTCGAACTCTACTCATAACTCAATACCAAAATAGAGACGAACCCACCCAAAAGGTACCTTCGTTGTCATCAAAATAGTGACGAACCTACCCAAAAGGTGACTTCATAAATGTTGCCATAAAATTCAACGTTTACTGGCAACACTGAATATGCCAAAATGAACGCTAGCGCAGAGGTAAAGCAATTAGAAACTGCAGCCCGCGCTCCCGGCATAGAGTTGCGTTCCGAATATGTTGTGTGCAATTCGGCCTAATGCCTGGTAACTTACGTGCACCTAGTTGCAAACGAGATTCTCTTCAGAACGCTGGGTGCAGGTGGAATGTTAAAATGGGCGGAGTGAATTATTTTCAGTGGGTACGCGTCACTTTTTTGCTACGCGGCGTGGAAAAATAACTAGACGCGTCATGACAACGGTATTTTTATTCTCTAAAAGCTTTCTTTACTAGTTTATGCAACTACAAAACAGTCTATGCTAGAAAACAGTATTCATAGCAAACTGCAAAGATATACAACAAAGCTGATAAAGTGCTTAAATCAAATCACTTAAACCCTATGACTGTAAACAAAAATTGCGACATTGACTAGGCTACAGCCACTAGACTACAATTCAATTCAATTCATTTATTTTGATAAACATAAATTTACACGTCAAATGTTATTAAATTCTTAAGTAGTCATTATTCTTAAAATAAAGTTACAACATTAAAAAAATCATAATATTAATGTCATGAGGTTAGTTACACAGATTAACGTATTTTGTCCAAGGTTTTTAATTACAAATTCAGATGTCACAAATATATTATTATTATTATTACAATTAAGTTCATATATTGTTAAAAAAATGTATTAAATGCATGTCAAATTTATACTTATATTATATAATACAAGTATAATACAATACAATGCTACAGAAAAAATTGCTGCTAAATTTAAAAAATAACAATAATAATTGTACGGGTACATACACACGCGCAGACACACATACACACACGCACTTATATCGGTAAGCTTTCTTTGTGCTTTTCTTTTATTTTAAAGGATTTCAACAAATTGTATGTAATCTTTGAACGACTTCCTTCCTCTTTCCTCTCTCGTTCCCTCAAGGGTTTGACGATTTTAATGTACATTTGTGCAATTGGCCGTTAGTAAATGTATCCAATTAAGCGCGAAATGGATTTACATGTTAGTAATTTAAAACAAAACAATAAAAAAGATAAATAATTAAATCACAAATATCTAGCGGCGACTTGCGGTTTTTTCGATTTAACTGCTCTGTTTTGTATAATCAATCTATAAAAACCCATTTTGCGCACTATTGAGAATACATTTACTAAGAGTATAAATCATAAAACAATTTCTAAACACTCAAACGAATGAAAGAATGACAAGAGAAATTTAGTATGGGTGTCGAACCACCTTAATGTCTTTCTCTCTAGGTCCGTAAAAGTTTTCTGGAAGAAATTTTATTTTTCAATAAGGACGTCTACAGTTACATGCACTATAATATTGTTCTATCACAGACGTAAAGATGATTTTTTTTTCTTTATTTCTAAGAAGTATTTATTAATCTGTGGTTCTATCATACGTATATAGATTCAATTAGAAATGTCTAATGCCATATTCCAGTACGTTCATGCTTATTCAACAAAATGCTCCTGCAGTTTTATAACATTTAAAATTTTACACAACATTTTTGCCGCAAAATATGTGTCAGGCGTTAAAGGGATTAGCGATTTCCTGAAAACTCCCTTAAAATTAATATTCCTGTGCAGCTGTTAAAAGGTTTTATAGCATGTAGCATACTGTTCGAAAGGGAATAAAGTAGAAAACATTTTAAAAGTAAAATAATTTCAGAATTGCTTGAAGTTATTTTTTTATTACAATTCAAAATCCTTTTGTCACTTGTTATTGGTTATACGTTTATATTGTTTGTACGCGTAAATGCGTTTCCCCAAGTAAAAAAGGGGAGTACTCCTGCTGACTTGACCTTTTGGAAATTATTAGTAGAGTATTATGTGATAAGCACTTATTAAGGACCTACCTATGTAATAATAATAATCGACTTGTTGTTTATATCCCATTTGTTCTCTCGCGCGAGGGCCCGGTGTCCGCCTTGGCCATAATTTGGTAGATCAGGTAACTACAGTGGAACGCCTGCCATCTTTACTCCGTGACGCTGTTACCAGGGGAACCTGACCAGATTGGATCATAGTTACACATTCTGTCGCCGAAATGTGCAGGTTCTATCACGATATTTTCCCTTATGATAGCATCATCAGTTAGTGTCCAACTATGAGTTCATTACGTATATACGTAACTCAGTGTAGCGACATCTATCGCTCCAACAAGGAACCTCAACGATACTCACATTACGAGTACACGAAGACAAGGTTGGCAAGCATCCGCACATAGATGGCGCTAACCGTCCTGCATCGCGCAAGAGAAATGTGCCAACTTCCATGGCATATGGAAGAGGTCCCGGGTTCGATTCCCGGCCGGGCAGAAATTGAAATGATGAATTTTAATATTTGTTACGGGTCTGGGTGTTCTATGTATAATAAGTATGTATTTAAAAGTATTTAAGTAGAATATCAGTTATCTAGCACCCATAGCACAAGCTTTGCTTAGTTTGGGGCTAGATGGCGCTGTGTGAATTTGTCCACGAATATTTATTATTTATTTATTATCATTTTATATATACAACTTCCGACGATCAACTGTCGGGCCCTTGGTCCCCTGCTCACAACACCCGGCCAGGTGGGTAATTACCCTTTTCCACCTTCTCCCCATCTTCGCTTGCCAGCATTGGCGGCTACCATTAACCTGCACCGCCAAACTCAGAACACGTCGTTGGTACATGGCGGTGCTATGGATCGAAATCGACCTCTCAAGAGTCGGGCCCCTTAACCATTAGGCAACTAGATCACCTAACTACATATGTATGTCAAAATAATAAATACGCCATTCCGAGTCTCAATAACTGGCGAAATAGCACAGTGAACCGAGCCAGGCCAGTGGCATGAGTAAACTAATAAAGTATGGAGGAAGCGCCTGCCGATTGATTGAATGCAAATGCTTTTCTGTTTCGGTAGTACGTCGTGGAGGAGAAACAATATTCGTGGCAGTTACAGTGGAGGTGCTCTTTTTGGAGGTTTGGTGCTAAATTTGTCTTCTTTACGGGTAGAAATCGTCGATGATTTTGCTGTTGCTGTAAATTATAGATAAAGAGTCCGCTTTGTAACCGATCAGGTTCGAATTCCTGGTGTTTACAAGCTTTAATTTATTTTCACATGTACCCATGTCTGTTCGTAATAAAATCTTGCAAGTTAAATTTGACCAATTTCCTGGTTTCCGATAGAGCTGAGATTTTGCACACTCATGTAAGCTCGGAGACAATGCAATGTTATGATACCATCGAGCTAATCTGATGATGGAGACGGAAGGTGGCCATGAGAACTCTTAAACTACGCATGGTAAGCCCATCGAGTTTGGGCTCGTTTGATTAGTCTTGACAAATACTCTGACTTATCATAGAGAACTCGCAATTAAAGCTTCCTATGAAAAAATGTTTTTCATTTGAACTTGTTCCTAATACCTACCTACAGATTATTTATTAATGTCAGGCACCAAGTTTAGCCTCCGATTCCGATGGCTGCTGATCCAAAACAGCGGAAAAGCTACCATACAATAGAGTCATCATCATATCAACCGAAAGACGCCCACTGCTGGCCTTAGGTCCTAGAGATCTCCACAAGGGCCTGTCCTGTACCTTCTGCATCCAGCTGGTGGTATCTGCGACTTTTACCGGGTCATAATAGAGATTCTATAAGTGGAACTGCTGTTGGTGGTTATTAGATAATGTTGTACAGCAGGGCTCCGTATTTAATACATTTGTTAAAATAGTATTAGACGTACCGCCGTCAGGAAGCATCGGAGACTATCCTGAGAAGAATTACTGGTTACTTATGTATTTCTTTTTCGACTAGCTTGGCATTTGATCCTTATCTTACCTGGTGGTAAGTGACGAAGCGGCCAAGATGGAGCATGCCTAGGAACAGCCTATTCACTCTAGCGTTTAAGGCGTCCAGATTATAATGATCAGGGAACACACACGCAGGCAACATGTTCCATATGCTGATAATATCGCGTACAAACAAGGGACGACTAGTCAAACGTATGAACAAATGGAAGGAGTCACTGACAACGGTTGTCTAAAATTAAATGTGGCGAAATCAGAATACATAGCCTACAAGTGTACAGTTCAGAAATGTAGTAGTGGAACCTGCGGTGCATTTGTATGGCCACGGCTTACGCAAATCATGGCAGACTCAGGTACAAGAGGCCGGCCCAAGATCCGATGTGTTGGTGTCGTTAACAACTGCCCCACCATGCCGAAAGTCGAGCGAAGTGGTAAAGAAGTAACCTAAGATAATAAATAAATAAAATAGTTATTTATTTCCATAACTGTTGCTTACATTTTATACCCTGTTTCCCAAGCTAGGTACATACATACCTATGTAAAGATAAGTATAACCTTCGGGTCTTCAAGTTAAGAGTGAATAGGTATCTTCTAGGCAAACATGCTACATCTTTCACATCATCGTCGCTTTCCATCAGAAGAGTTGAAGTAAAATGTATGCCTATTGATAATAATAAAAGCTTTTGCAAACCCATCGACATTTATTTATTTATTTTTGCTATCCGGCGGACAAACAGGCATGCGGGCCACCAGATGGAAAGTGGTCACCGCCGCCTATAGACATCAGCAACATCAGGGGAGTCACCAATGCGTTGCTCGCTTCTGAAGAGACCTCTAATATACCTCTTGAACGATCCCATGTCATAGTCCAAAGGAAACACTGTGGCTGGGAGCTCATTCCACATCCGAATCGTACGAGCGAGAAACGTTCTTTCAAACCTTCGCGTGGTGACCAACAAAAGGTCTACGTAGTGGGGATGAGTACCCAGCCCACGGTGCGATGGCGGAATTATGCTGTGGGCACCAGATCGAAAAATTCCTCGGAACACTCCCCATTGTACAGCCGATAGAACACACACAGGGAGCCAAAGTCCCTTCGGTTAGCCAGTGGTTCTAATTTGATTATTTGTATGGGGTCGTCGACAATACGTACGGCACGTCTCTGTACGAAGTCCAGAGGATTAAGCAGATCGGCAGTTTCGCCGGCCCAAAGATGGGAACAATACTCCATATGAGACCGCACCTGTGCCTTGTACAGCAGCAGGCGCCGCCCTGGGGTGAAATATCGCTTGGACCGGTTAAGCACTTCAAGCTTTTTCGAAGCCAGTTAGGCCTTACCTTCTAGGTGACTCCAGAATCGCACGCTATCCGATATGTCGACACCAAGGATCCCGATACTATTTGAGATGGAAAGGGGTGTTCCTTGGAACTGCGGCACCATGACAAAAGGATCCTTTTTGGCGAAAAATGCGCAGACCTGTGTCTTTGAGGGGTTGAATTCCACTAGGTTCAGTATGCCCCAGTGAGCAACTTGCTCCAACGAGTGTTCAATCTCTGACACAAGTCTTATTCGGCTTTCCGACACCACGGAACGAGGGATATTCGCACGGTCAGTATAACGAGCATATCTAGTACTGACATCTGCATAGCAATGAATACTGGGAATATTCAGCATACCATTGATATGCAGAAGATACAGTGTGGGAGATAGCACTGAACCTTGGGGTACTCCAGCATTAATAGTCTTGGTATCGGAGCAGCATCCGTCGACAACGACTTGGATGCTCCGTCCAGACAGAAAGCTGGATACCCAATTGCAGAGCCCCTCGGGGATACCGTTTTCGGGAGTTTTGTTAGCAGCATAAAATAAATAAATATGCTTGATCTATTCACACAGCGCTATCTAGCCCCGAGTAAACAAAGCTTGCGTTATGGGTGCCAGAAAACTAATAAGCTACTCAAATATTTTTAAATACATGCTTATTATACATACACACAACACCCAGACCCGTAACATAAATAAAAATTCATTATTATAATTTATGCTCGGCCGTAAATTGGACTCGGAACCTCTACGTGACAGAAAAGTCTCACACAGCCTCCCATAGGCTTCCCAAAGCCCCTGCGGTTACATCGGTATTCCTCCCAATGCGCCGTTTATCATAGATATGGCTCCGCAAGCGGCCGACTAACGAATGCCCCTAGGCAACACACAGACACACACACTGATACAAACCCTTACGTATGTATTTATACTGGATATTGATATCGTGGTGGTAAGGCAAAGGCATTAACGCTATTCTTTCGATTTTCGGTACGGGTTGGGGGTCGGGAAGGAGTGACATTCAGATATTGGAAAAACAGTGCGATGGAGATACATCATCATCATCATCATCTTGGCGTTCGTCACTTTGAACATTATCTAATTTGAAGGTCGGGAAATAAATTCGAAATTGCCAAATAAAAACGTATGAGTCTCGATTAATAAAACATGTATAAAGAACGCGAGTTTAGTTTAAACCAATACTATCTGATGCTCTGATGAAACCTGTACATTCAACCGACTGAATGTGTATCCGGATCCAATCTGGTCAGGTTACCCAGCTAACAGGGTCACGGACGTCAGACGGCAGTCGCTGTACTGTACTCGCCATGCTAAAATTCTGGATCATGGTCAATGAGGAGGCCCCGTGCACTCTCGTCCGAGAGCACAGCAGGAATATTGAGGCTAAGTTGATTTTTTAAATTGTAAACGGAATGGTACAGTTAACAATATTTCAATAGTTTGTAATCTCGCGCGTTAGATTATTTATAAAATAAATAAGATTGGTCGTTAACTGTGAGGTGCCAAAGAAACTTAGATAGAATAAACATTTACAAATGGGCCCCCAAACGTATAACACACCCCCAAATCATCCCGCAACGAGTGCCATAATATTCCTTTCTTTATAGTAGTAGGAACTATTATGTATAATTATTATGAAACTAGCCATTTTATGAATTAAGTCCGGAACTCAACTACTGAATAATCAAAATACTATTCCCCGTAATGAATATAAGCTCTCCGAGCTCGTATATCACAAAACCAGTTCATTTGTCTAATTGTCGATACGTCAGCGGTGCTCGGGGATAGAAGCGAGAGTTCTAGAGATGTTCTGTAGTTGATGAGTTATCGACCGATTATTATTTGCTGTCGAATACCCATACGATACGGAAAGCCAAATATAGGTTTTCACAAATAGACTAAGGAATAAAAATATTTTAAATGTTACTTTGGTGTATTCAAATATCTTTCAAATTGCAGACCCAAATTAGACGAAACATGGTTATGAACCATTCTATTACCATTTTTTGCAACTGGAACAGGATTTTCTCAAAATATCTCTCATCTTTTAGCCGAGTGGTGACCGGAAGGATATACAATATAGCAACTATAAATCAGCCTATCCAATAACGGATGTCTTGAAAAGCGACTATAATATAACCAAGGTAATCGTTTATTACCTCCGTAAAGCAAATCCTTTTCAGTTGGGTGGTTTCTAATCTCCAATGCCTGCCAAGTGTAGAGTCAATAATGTGGAAGAGGCTAGGAAATGGACTATTATAGACGGTTGATGTTCTCTTTTCATCATCATATCAGCCGAAAGACGCTTACTGCTGGACATAGCCCTCCTCTAGAGATTTCCACAAAGGCCAGTCTCGTGCCTTCCGCATCTTTAGAAGGTCGTCAGTCCACCTTGTCTACCCATGCTGCGTCTTTCGGTACGTTTTGAGATAATTAAACTACAGAGAATCATTCAAAAGACGCGTTAAACGAACTCGTTACGTTAAACGGTGACGCATATAATAAATAATAATAATAATAAATAATCGTGGACAAATTCACACAGCGCCAACTAGCCCCAAACTAAGCAAAGCTTGTGCTATTGGTGCTAGCTAACTAGTACACTACTTATATACTTTAAATACATACTTATTATACATAGAACACACCCGTAAAAGAAATTAAAATTCATAATTTTAATTTCTGCCCGGTCGGGAATCAAACCCGGGGCCTCTTGCGTGGCTGCCTGGCATGTTGACCACTGAACCACTCCGATCGTCAATATAAACACAATATAAACACCCTATATTTATCATCTATTAAGCGTAGGTGTTTCGGTGTCGATATCACTCACACATATTTTTCTTTGCTCAGCTCAATCTTCTTCACATCTGTGAAGAGTGATTCTCCATGCGCTGCTCTGTGGCCTTGCAAGTGGAGGCAAATAAAAAGTAGCCTATTTTTTATCCTCAGGTGGGAAACTATATCCACACCGAATTTCAGTGAAATCGGTATAGTGGTTTAGCCGTGAAAGCGTAATAGACAGACAAAGTTACATAGTATAAACAAAATCGCTTCCCGCCCGTCGCAACAAATTTCAGTGCGGTTTTCAGTATGTAATTGCGATTCAAGAGGTAGAAATATAAGCAAGAAAAAAGGATTTGTATTGTAACTGTAAATATGTGTTTTATGTGTATAATAAAGCTTGATAAAGGTAGACCGTGGTGTGGTAATATGTACTGGCCGTGTGGTGTCCGGCAGAGTAGAATAGCACCAACCCCTTACACTCATGGGTGTCGTACAAGGCGACTAATGTTTTCGAGGCAAAAGATCAAGAGTCTCCGTAGTCTGTAAAATGGGCTGCAGCATTTTCTATTGTTATATTTAAACACTGCGATCTCCAACCCGCCTGTCAAGCGTGGAGATTATGGCAATAACCTCCCCTTTCGTGGGAGAGGCCCTAAGTCTTGCAGTGGACTATTACGAGCTGTGATGATGAAAGGGTAAGAAAAAAGGATATGTAGGGGTAAAGTTAGTGTACGCGAAGTTTATAATAATATAAAATAAGTAGAGATTTTATTATCGATATCGAAAACCTTCGCCCATCCCTATTCCGCTTGCGCGCGGCAATAATTAATAATAGATTCGCATTGTTGGTACCGATCAATTATTTTGAACTGAAAATGCTGCGTAAGATTTATGTTGTGGGTCCGTCTCTGAATAGGAAAAGTATTAAAGTCAGATCACAATTTCTGAAGGTTTTTAGATGGCTAGTTCGGTTTCGTAAAGCGTCGTAAATACCAATGACGAAAGAAACTTCTCAGAGGACAGGCCCTATGCTTCAATTTCCTAATGCCGTGCCGAGCGTGCCGAGTCGCCATATTGTGAAGTATAAATTAAGTATAAATCTTGACGTTAATGGCCCGAGGTCTGCCTTGACCATGATCCAGGATTTGGTAGATCAAGATCACAGTAGACCGAGAGGAATCTGACCTCCGTGACCCTGCTATCAGGGGTACCTGAATAGATTAAATCATGGTTACACATTCAATCGACTGAATGTGCAGGTTTCATCACGATGATGTAAGAACATCGGTTAGAATTAAAATAAGGTTAAGTATGATGCTAGGTAATTCTAGTTTATATGCTAGCTCTTTTTGGGCACATCCGTTGGACACTTTATAAATATATTAAAAAGTTGATAAATACTTTTACCAAATAAATTACTGGCGACCTTTTATTGAATTTCGTTACAAATAATATTCTGAGGTATACCTCAATGAACAAATTTTGAAATGCTACATATCAAAATCTGTTCAATAGTTTATTAAGGAGGAGTAACAAAAGTCAATATCAACAGTCGTTTTTATAATATCAATTACGACTTGTTTCCCGAGCATTCATTTTTTTAGAATTCCAGTCTTGCAAACGTTCAATTTTCCCAGAGCAGCCTTATCTTTTCCTAGGATTAAAAGTAGTCATATCACTCGGGAATAGCAATGTAAGTTTCAGACATTCTTTAAATATACATTTCCTTGCAGTTTGTGTCTTCCGCTCAGTCTATTAGAGAAGATAAATGGATTTTTATAACTGAATAGGGCTGGAACTAAGAAGTATATAAATGAATTCTGTTCGCGACTTCGCCCATATAAAATTCCTATTACTTACAACTTTCAGATAAATTATCGACTTGAGGTGCATAGTATGGCCACCTCTTGAGCAGAACGACAAATTAGGTGAACAAAATGTCTGGCCACCTTCGACGGTTCGGAACTGCTGACGCAGGGCCTCGAGTTCACTAATTTACTAATGCTGCGATCGAATTTTAATTGGATCTCAATTGCAGTTTCAAGATATTCTGCTACTGTTACGGCTTGATTGAATTGTAAAAGGATCGTAATCACAGCTCAATTGCAGTATTCTGCCGTTAAGCTGCTATTGGGATACACCTACAATTAGATTACAATTGTATCACACCAAGTTCTGTGTTCCCTATGTGTGTTCTATCAGCTGTACAATGGGTAGTGTTCCGAGGAACTTTTCGATCTGGTGCCCACAGCACAATTCCGCCATCATCATCCGCCGTGGGCTTGGTACTCATCCCCACTACGTAGACCCTCTGTTGGTCACCACGCGAAGGTTTGAAAAAACGTTTCTTTCTCGTACGATTCGGATGTAGAATGAGCTCCCAGCCACAGTGTTTCCTTTGAACTATGACTTGGGATCGTTCATGAGGTATATTAGAGGTCTCTTCAGAGGCGGGCAACGCATTGGTGACTCCCCTGGTGTTGCTGATGTCCATAGGCGGCGGTGACCACTTTCCATCAGGTGGCCCGCTTGCCTGTTTGTATTAAGTATAACATTAAAAAAGTTTATTAGCGAACTGGAGGCTCTGGCCACCTCCGACGGTTTGGAAACACTGACGCAGGTGGATCGTTCCAAGCGTTCCATTCAAATATTCTAGCAAGCTCTTGCGTTATGCTACTTTGCAGAAAATACTTATTGCTATTTTTTTTTATTGCCTAAGGAGGCTCACGGACGGACAGTCCACCTTTTGGAAAGCGACCACCGTCGTCCAAAACATCTGCAACCTAAGGGAAGCGGTTCGGTGCCACCCTTTGAAGTACTCAAAGGTACCTATTTCTGTCGATCAAGGTACCTCCTCAATTGAAACGAACGTACAGTATTCGCCCTTTGCTTGTACCACTACAATTTCACTCAAACAATCCCTTCCACACAATAGGTCCATACATAAACGATTCAAAATTGTAATTACATTCACCGCTGTACATACTAATAAATGCCTCTGGGTTTGCGTAATGGAGTCCTCCATAATAGACGCATATCAGATCGACTGTAGACTTCGGTTTCATAGTGCGAAAATGAAATGACGTAGGTGGCTCTTGTTTCATCATTATCATCATTTATTTATTCATCAGATTCATATTATGGCTACATTTTCTTAAAAGAAAAGAATATACATCATTGAATGATACGTCAAAGTAAAAATATTGGAAAAAATACAAAATACATTTAAAATTTATGGCTTAAAAATTTATCTTATTTATAAAAAGGATCATAGCCCATGACAGACCACTGCAGGACTTAGGGCCCCTCCCACTAAAGGGGAGGTTATTGGCATAATCTCCACGCTTGACAAGCGGGTTGGAGATCGCAGTGTTATAAATATAAACGCAGAAAACGCTGCTGCCCATTTTCCAGTCTACAGACAGACTTTTCCAGACAGTATTTTATTCGGATCCTTATTACACCCTTAACCTAAGGTAAGTACAGTAAATTATAATTATTGAAAATTATGTAGAACTCTCAGAATTTTGAGCAGTTTTTCTAAGTCACTAGAAAAATGTGGCTTCCTTTTAATATTTTTTTATCGGTCGGGAATTTATTTATACATTACTTCTCTCTAATAGAAAATCCATGTCGCCCATGTCATCTACGGATCATGCAAAAAAATTAGAGCCTCGTTGATCTGACCAAATGACCACTATGAGGACTATGCGCCATGCATTTAATTGTAGACGTCTACGCAAAATTCAAACGACGACATACAATTCGCGCATTGGAAATCCACAACATGTTTCCATTCGTACGTAACACAACAATTACTGTTTAGAGTCGATTCCTTGGTATAGCATTTTGTCTTTAACCTTTAATAACCACTCTTTGAATTTTAATAACCACTTTTCTTAGTATTTACTATTAAATTATGTAGTTTTATTGTTATTAGTGAACTGTAGGTAACTTTGTATTTTTAACTCTTAGGCAGGAAATATTATTAACAACCTAACCTAACGACCTGAGTGGTTTAGTTGGTTAACATGCTAGTCTGCTACGCAGAGGTCCCGGGTTCGATTCCTGGCCGAGCAGAAACTGAAATAATAAATTTTAATTTCTATGACGAGTCTGGGTTGTTGGTCGCAAACCGGGATCCCGGACGAAAAATACGCCTTCACAATACCGATATTCATTTTACAAAACCCGTGATTTTTGGTATTAAGTTAAAATTAATTTATATATTAATTTTGCACTATTAAAATCAATTTCATATTCTAATCACCATCTAGACCAACAAAACGCATAATAGTTTGCTATAATATAATTTGCACAAATACTATAGCAAAAGAAAAGACTTATCAAAGATATATAATTGGGGAAATTAAAATTAGAGTTTTGTTCTAGAAAATAAACTTCGGTTTTTAGGTCTGTCTATGACTTTTATTCAATAAAGAATATAATAATTAAAAGTTACTAGCAACTTCCGAAAATGTCGAAAATACCGGGATCCCGGTATTGACCTCATATTAATACCGAAAATCCCGGTATGAAAAGATATACCGGTGTTGCGACCTCTAGTCTGGGTGTAGTGTAATATGGGTGTAATGTTTAAATTTCTGTTATCTAGCAACAAGCTTTGCTGACTTTGGGACTAGATGGCCCTGCGTGAATTTGTTCAAGCATCTTATTATTATTTTGAACAAGCTACTAAAAGACAAATTCTCGAGAATTGTCAGCTACGCGGTTCCAGACGCGTAGCAACCGAAGTTTGGGTAAATCAGTACCGAACGGTCTGCCCTGCGATCTTAATCTGCGCCCTCCATCGGGCCCGCTTAATGTTTCATTGTTTACCCTCTGATTTACGGTTGCTGGCGACCTCAGAGCTTTCGGAGTGATACTATGGTTATATGGCTGTTATGCCTTGAGACTACTACTTTAGTTCCTACCCTAAATATTAATTGACAAAGAGTAATACTAATTAATTGTCCGCACGTTTCACACAAAGATATTAAAATATAGCAACATACAAAAAAAATGAACTAAATAAACTTAATTATCTAAGTAACTTAAATTAAATTAACCTAAAAATCTATATGAAATTTAGATATCATAAAATGACGTTTGGTGCATGAAATGTAACGGAAATCTGTGCCCGGAGAGGAGTTCTGCTGTCGTGGCCCGTGAACTGCGCTGCTACAATGTGGATATTGCTGCGCACAGTGCAACTATATGTGTGCGCACGTTCTCGAATAAAATAAGCTATTGCACTCATCTTAGAGCACATGATCGGGCAATTCAACATAGCCTATCGTTAAATAAAATAAAATATTTTGTCATTGATTTAGAATACTATCTAATAATAATAAATTTTAATTTATTAATCAATTTGACATGTTTAATATTAATAATCTTTTATCTTTGTTTACTTGAAGTAAGAATCTAAACATTCGCTGTGGCCGTAACCGACTAGGATGCTGATGATGCTTTGAGAAGGGAAAGGTAATCTCATCATCATCACAGCCCACAACAGCCCACTGCAGGACCCAGGGCCTCTCCCACAAAAAGGGAGGTTATTGCCATAATCTCCACGCTTGGCAGGCGGGTTGGAGATCGCAGTGTTATAATATAACAATGGAAAATGCTGCTGCCCATTTTCCAGTCTACGGAGGCGCTTAGATCTTTTGCCTAGAAACCATTAGTCGCCTTGTACGACACCCACGAGTGTAAGGGGTTGGTGCTATTTCCCGATTACACAGGCGCGCGAAGGCGCGGTATCTGCCTTGATCATAGTTCAGGATTTGGCACAGGTTATGAGTGGAGCGACTACCATCTGACCTCCGTGACCATGTTAATAGGGAAACCTAACCAGATTGGATCAGGGTTAGTCGCCTGAATGTGCGGGTTCATCACGATGTTTTCCTCACCTTAAGAGCATCGGTTAGTATTCAACCAATATAATATACGTATAACTCAGAAATAGTCATTGGTCCATGGCGGGACGGGGGATCGAACACGATACCTCTCGCATTCGAGTTGTACCCGCTATCTATTAGACAAGCACGCCAATTATGACAATACTGTAAATCAGTGTTTCCCTTAGCACTTATCAGAGAAAAGTTAGTAATCAATATAGCCCCAGGATATACAAGTAACCCCATTTTACGTAGTCATATCGGTACTCACTCCTCTCACTCGCTTTTCGTCTTTCACACAATCCATCCATCTTTTTATTAGGTCGGGTCCTACTGCAGTATCCATCCACATTCATATTCATCAGCTTAGAGGTGAACGCACACTTATCCGAGCCGAATGAATCGAAGTCAACTAGGTTTCGCGCACCGAAATAGTCATTCCCATTTCCTTTACACTTGGCGCATTGTAATTATATGTCAAAGAAAAGGAAATAAGAAGCAGTACTCTCGCGCGCAACTGTCATTGTCGATTCGATTGCTTCGCCGAATCTGATGACGTCACCCGAGTTCGTCTAGGATTTTTGGGGTTTATTTATTTATTTACCCATTCCACAAGATTGTTACAAATCTATATGACATCACATCACAGCCCATAACAGTCCACTGTAGGTAGGACTTAGGGCCTCTCCCACGAAAGGGGAGGTTATTTCCATAATCTGCACGCTTGGCAGGCGGGTTGGAGATCGCAGTGTTGTAAATATAACAATGGAAAACGCTGCTGCCCATTTTCCATCCTACGGAGACTCTAGATCTTTTGCCTTGATAACAAGGCGACTAGCTTTGTACGACACCCACGAGTGTACGGGGTTGGTGCTATTCTACTCTGCCGGACACCAGACGGCTTTCTGGACACCACACGGTTATATGACATAATAAATTTAATATATGACATCATATTTTTTTTATTTTTTATTGGACCAAATAAAGATACGTCCATATCTATGTCTAAATCAGACACAACAAGCCAACGTATTTCTATTAAGAAATTTCCTCCAACAGGCCTACAGCAGAGAGATCATATATCATATATTAGCAGCAAATACATATAAAAGGGGTTCTAAAAGAATTGGACGATTCGGGCGCGGACAAGTGTGCGGGGGGGGGGGGGGGGGGGGTTTCACAGAATTTCATATAATGAATTCTATGATTCGTTTCGTTCGGTTCGTCCTATTCGTTCGGCTCGTATAAATAAATAAATATGTTGGATAATTCACACAGCGCCATCTAGTCCTAACGCAAGCAAAGCTTGTATAAGGGGTGTTAGATTACTTATAAAATACTTTTTTTAAATACATGCTTATTATACTACACTCAGACCCGTAACAGAAATTAAAATTCACAATTTTAATTTCTGCTTAGCCTGGAATCGAACCCGGGACCTATGCTTGGCGACCGGCATGTTAACCAACTGAACCACTCAGGTAAACATATGTGCGGGCGACATCAGGATGAATGTGCGTTCACCTTATGTCGCCCACCACATGCCAGAAATGTGTAAAATCGCGCAACAGCAGGCGCCATTAGGTCCGTACTCCGCATAGCTGTGTGAATTGTTCAATAATATTATTTTATCCTTCAAAACGTAGACTTAGCTATAAATATTGTTACTCAATCGGTCACATGTTACGCAGATTTACGTAACAGTGCCGGCGGAACTAAACGTTACATAGCAATTTTAATACGGTGTAGAAAATAATATATTAATATGCCTTTTGTTCTTTACGTAGTTTTGGTGGCAGACCGTTGGTTATAAGTTTGTGCGTAAGAAGCTGTATCTCAAAGTCACTAATGTACGGGCATGACGAGCCTTTTTACCACGCACGTGTTACATGTGGAATGATCTTCCTCCCGAAAACTTTCCTCTCCACTATAACATGGTGTTCTTCAAATGGCATGTCTAGAGGTACCTCACAGGCCGGCACTGCATCCGCTCCCGTTCGGTAGCAGACGTCCTGGATTACTGTGGCCACTTTCCATCAGGTGGACCGAAGGCAATAAAAAAAAGTCAGTTTGACATCGCAACTCACTATCGCTCTCTGTGTCTAACTGGGAATTTCAAACGTTCATATCTATTATAAAACTGTAAAATATGCGTGTCCGTACATGAAGATGTTTCAGGAAAAATAGTCGGGATTGGATTTTGGGACGTGACTATGAGCAAAAATTTTTATTTCGTACAATCTCATTTTGGATAAATTTTTTCTGTATCTGCAAAAGGAAAATTATCTTGTACTGTATTAGTGCTCAATAAAAGAAACCTATTTCCAGCAAGGGATCGATTTGGTCTGATGATGTTATTGATGAAAGCTTCGTTTGAATTACGAACGGAATTAGAGAGTCCTCTACTCTCTAATTACAGTGGATACATTATCCTTCAAACCGGAATATAGCAACACAAACGTTATTATTTTTCACGACAGCAAATATTAGACTGTGAGGGCGCCGTAGGTTATCCTACGTCATCGAGTACAAGAAAAATTCCTCTTTATAGCGATAGCAGACGTTTAGGAGACGCACAAAACGTTGCTCTGCCGTGCACAACCTGGCACAAAAAAAATTTTTTTTAGTTACACAAACTTCGACTTTCCGTAGCGATAATACTTATACAATCCTCTTGTGTGGGTTCTATAAGTAAAAAAAAAACTGGTCGGCCTCACATCCTCTTGGCAGTTTCGCTTTTCAGCCACATCATAGTCACCAAAAAGAAAGTGAATGCCACATCATAGTCACCAAAAAGAAATTGAATGCCACATCATAGTCACCAAAAAGAAAGTGAATGCCACATCATAGTCACCAAAAAGAAAGTGAATGCCACATCATAGTCACCAAAAAGAAAGTGAATGCCACATCATAGTCACCAAAAAGAAAGTGAAAGCCACATCATAGTCACCAAAAAGAAAGTGAAAGCCACATCATAGTCACCAAAAAGAAAGTGAATGCCACATCATAGTCACCAAAAACAAAGTGAATGCCACATCATAGTCACCAAAAACAAAGTGAATGCCACATCATAGTCACCAAAAACAAAGTGAATGCCACATCATAGTCACCAAAAAGACCAACGTTTCGTCGTTCTCCTAAACGTCTACTATAGCTACAACGTGGATTTCTTCTTGTATGCGATGACATAGGATAACTCACGGCGCCCTTACAGTCTTGTAGGTACTACCGCGTTGCCTGCGAGTGTGTTCCCTGATCACTATAATCTGGACGCCTTCAAGGCTAGAGTGTATAGGCTGTTCCTAGACAGGCATGCTCCATCTTCGACCGCATCGTCACTTACCACCAGGTGAGATGGCGGTCAAATGCTTAGATAACCTAAAAGTAAAAAAAAAAAACTATTAATTATTATCTTAAGTACGGACAATAAGCGGAATTTTTATAACCCACCTTGTGATAAGCGGTTGCTGTCGCAAATAACATCTACGATTCATGCATTTAGATTGCAGACAACAAAAATGCGAAACCGCAGGTGTGCTGTCATTGTGAGGACGAACATTAAATGCCTCATGCCTGCAATGGCACTGGCTGTGTTATCCTTCAAACCGGAACACAACAATGCAAGCGCTGCTGCTTGGCGGCAGAAATAGATAAGGCGGCGGTACTCACCCAGGCGGACTCCTCAGGCTTGACAGAGTCATACCATCTGATGATGATGTTGTATATCATATTTTAAGAGAGGCAGGGCATAGCGGGGTATCCCGTTCGAATTGGAGCCGCCCGACTGGGGAAGTACCTCCACCTTACAGAATATCGCAGCTAAATAATACTATTTTAAATAGTATTGTGTTTCTGCCGGTGAGTAAGGTTTCCAGTGCTCCATGGGGTGGGGATTTGGGGAACCGTGGCTTTGGCAGTGGAGGGGCATTAGCCATTTGCTGCTTAATAAATAAATAAATAAATGACGTTTATTACGCATTAACCCATGACACGATAGGCAACGTTGCTAGAGCAACGTGTTATAGAGGTTGGCAACACATTGGCGATACTCTGGGTGTTGCTAATGTCTATAGGCAGTGGTGACCACTTTCCATCAGGTGGCCCGCTTGCCTGTTTGCCTACCGTATGATATAAAATAAAATCGTAGGACCGATTGTGTGCAAGCATTTCTTGGACATAACCAATCATCAGGGGAATAAACTTATCTTTTGACGACGGCAAATAGAGTCAGAAATAGATATCCGACGTGCCCCAAATGGCAACAGCCGGTTTAATAAACTTCCACCTGCAGAGTCCTCACTCATGTATTATGTAATAGCAATTAGTTGATAGGACAGGTTTGAAGATCATTTACCTCGTAGTGACTACTCAAGGGCATTGGAGACAAATAGGTATAGTTAGATAGATAAAAAGTCTACTAAAAGATAGGTACAACACACATGAAAGCAGGTATAAAACTTAAATTCAGTACGAAAACCAGATCGATCTAAAGGAGTCGAAACAACATCAATAAACAAACAGAGAATAAAATATAAGACAGTCATCTTAGCGTTAATGTCCCGGTTGTGCACTTCACACTAAGGCCCAGGGTCCGCCTTGACGATAATCGAAGATTTTGCAGATCAGGTAATTACAGTGGAGAGACTGCCATCTGACCCTGCTTTCAGGGGGACCTGACCAGATTGGATCATGTTTACTCATTCAGTCGAATGAATGTGCAGGTTTAACCTCGATGTTTTTTCCGCACCGTAAGAGCATTGGTTAAAACAGTGAAGAAAAGCTAAAATATTTTTCAGTAGTTTTTGCGTCGAACATAACATCCATGCATACTTACAAACTTATTCAATAAATAAAAAATAATAATAGTAAATTCAATTTTTAATACTTACTTAGGCTTACTCTAAAAAAGCTTTGTCAAAAAAATAAAAAAATATGCTCGATTAAATACACACAGCGCCATGTAGCCCCAAAGTCAGCAAATCTTGTGTTATTGGTGCTAAGTAACTGCTAAACTACTTATATACTTTTAAATACATACTTACTACACTCAGACCCGTAACAGAAATTAAAATTCACATACACACAAGTGGTAAGGTATCTAGATCTAGGTACGTAAGGTTTCTATTTTATCGTAAATACCTTACTTATGCTTATATATGCTTGGACAAATTCACACAGCTCCATATAGTTCCAAAGTAAGCAAAGCTTGTGTTATGGGTGTTAGATAACTGAGAACCGGGACTCCGGGACCTCTGCGTGGCGACCGGTATGTTAACCAACTGAACTACTCAAGTCATCAAGATAGTAAGTTCTATAAACGGGTATACTATGCGAAATGGGGTCAAATGAGTAATTTAATCAATTTAATGTTCTTATATCTATTGACCTTGTAAAGTACAGGCTTACTTATTTTGCATTAATTCTCAAGCAATATGTTAATAACCTGGATAAAGGCTTTATTACGCTTGTTTCCATGTCGCCTTGAGCGTATTGTGGAACACCTGTTTCAATAAGTATTTAACATACCTATTTATTCAAAGCTAATAGAGAAAAGGAATGAGTCAGGCTTGTTTTTCCGAGTAGTCGGCTTTGTTTTGCTAGGGTTTTGACCGCAGCTTTGAATTGGTATGTAAATGTTCTTTTTTGTAAATCACAGGTGTGATTTGTTAGAAGCTCTATTTAGGGAAATACGCACGTTGCATAATAAAATACGTAAACAAATAACTCGGTTGTGCTACGAGGGCCCAGGGTCCGCCTTGATCATGATCCAGGATTTGGCAGATTGGATCATTACAATGGTAATGGAGCGCCTGCCATCTTATCCCCGTGACCCTGCTACCAGGGGAACCTGACCAGATTGGATCATGGTTACACATTCAGCCTCCTGAATGTGCAGGTTTTATCTCACCATGTTTTACCTCACCATAAGAGCATCGGTTCCATTCAACGAATGTACACACATAACGCGCTTTACTTAATCTTGCGAGAAATTCCAAGCCTTGCGTCAAAATGACGCCATCCAACACCAAAGAACACCTTTTCAATTTTCAATAGAAATTAGCAGCAGCAATTTACCTAACCGAAACAACCCCTGACAAAATATACTCATACTCACATATTTTCCAAACCATTTAACCAATTTTAATGAAACAAATCAGACATTTAAATAAAGAAAACAGCATCGAAATCGGTCTATCCTTTCGGGAGCTACGATGTTGCAGACAGACACTCCAACACAGATACCCAAATAGATACAACCCCCCTGGTATTGCAAACGTCCATAGACTGCGGTGACTGCTTACCATCAGGCAGGCATCTTGTTTGCCACCTAAGCGGCAAAGAAAACCTCTCTTTTAGTAGGGGATTAAAACACTGTTTCCTGGCAGCTGTAAGGCTAGGCTGACAATTCCACGTAAAATCCGCACGGGCCGCTTTGGCTCGACTTTTATAATGCGTACGGCTAAGAAGTGGAATTCGTTGCCTGCGAGTGTGTTCCCTGATCAATATAATCTGGATGCCTTCAGAGCTAGAGTGAATAGGCTGTTCCTAGACAGGCATGCTCCATCATCGGCCGCATCGTCACTTACCACCATGTGAGGTGACGGTCAAATGAAAACCCGGTTGAGCTTCCGCGCGGCACGCGAGGGCCCGGGGTCCGCCTTCCTACTCCTCTTGGCCCACGTCGCTAGGTCTTCGCCATCCTTGATGGTGAGTTGTAGACACGAATATCTTTACGACGTCTAGCCAGGGCTTCTTGCGTCAATAGGGAAACTATACTAAAGAAAATACAACTGACGTTCATTATCGACGTCGAGTTCAATTGTTTTGTAATTTCCTATTGAAACACTATTAACTCTAGTTTCCTTTTCACACTGGTTTACAAACATTGTTGCTATTCTCACATTGTAAAGGGGTCTTTTCTTCCACGGATACTTCCTACGAATTGGGACACAATTCAAGTGCCTGAAACCTGCACACTCAAGGGACTGAACGTGTAACCATGATCCAATCTGGTTAGATTCCCCTGGTAGCAGGGTCATGAAGGTCAGATCTCAGTCGTTCTACTATAATTACCTGATCTGCCAAATCTTGGATCATGGTGAAGGCGGACCCAGGCCCTCGCACGCGAGTGCACAACCGGGACATTGACGCCAAAATGACCTACACGTTGTAAGAAGGTTGTAGGCAGCCGCTGAACCCTTTCTATTAAAAATTGTTTCAGAATTTTTTGCGATGTAAATACGTAGATACTGCATATTATGGTAGTAACATGATTTCGACTATGTAGATGGACAACTAGATTAAAATAAAATAGTTATAGTACAGAATATCAAATCTTTATTTCAGTAAATAGCTAAAAAATATCAGTCCAGCACTCAGTTCTGTTCAAAACAACTCAAATTTTAATGATTAACATACTGTTTTCTAAATATTTTGATATTTAATGCCGTAAAATGGGTCTTGTCCTCTAACTTTCTATTAAAGTTGAAGGTACTTTGATCTGTATTCATTTTAATAACACTTAATTAATTAGCATCTTTCACAAATAGTATCTAATGCAAAAATAATTATAATTACATATTACTTATTAACAACCTGATATTTAGATCCTATGAATTGTGGTTCTTAATGTATGACGACAGTGAAACGGATTGTTGGTATTTTCATGCAAATTACAACAATGTCATTGTATTCCGCTTTGGTATCCAGCGTAAATACAGGCTTACATTAAATATTATTTTGGTCTTGATTTATTCTTGTAATAACGAACTTCCTAATATTTTCCATTTGGTGATCTGTCTGTTAGTTTGTCACCATATTTTTTTATTGCCTAGTGAGGCGGACGGACTGTCTACCTGATGGAATGTGGCAACCGTAGTATAGGACATCTGCAACCTATAGGGAGTAGATCGTGTAATAACAAAATTCAACGAAATTTAGAAACGTTACAAGAGGTCTCGCAGTGCGCGCGAACGCACATGGTTCCAACTGACAATAGTTGAGTGCGTTCGGCACTGTGCGTCCGTCAATATGAACGAAATTGACCAATCACAGAGCCGTATTGAACGCAGTGCGTTCACTTAGCAGACGAACACTGTGAGAACGTACAGTAACACTACTCTACTTATACAAGCATTGTCTGTAAATAGAGATGGTAGTGTTTTAATATAAAGCCAGTAAAGTCAGAAAGAGGTGCCTACTTATTTACATCTAACATTAAAATTGACAGTTTTGTAGTAATAATTAAATTTTGCTGATGTTCTGGACAATAGTGACCGCTTTCCATCAGGTCGATAGTATGACCGCGTGCCTCCCTAAGCAATAAAATATTATGAACGCAATTTCATAGGTACGAATAGGTCATAATAATTTACTTAAAAATATTGGAATAATATCAATCTACGTCACTTAATTATACCGAGTTCCGTCACTTTCCCGTCCATATCGACTTCAATACCTTTAGTCGTCACTTCCAACGATTCGTCGGAATCTAATTCACTTAAAACATTATTATTTAACAGTTCGTCTTTAATTGTTGTATTTGATTTGTCTGTTGTATCATTATTATCTCGTATTACAGAGTCCTCTAACAAAACATCACTGTTCAAATCACTATCTCTAGTTACACTGTCTTTGGTATCGTCATCCGTTTCAGTAATACTACTATCACTAGTATTAAAACTTATTTCTAAAAAGTCAAGATGTACCCTCGATTTCGGGTCATGCACGTTCAGTCTCTTCCTCAGAAGCATCATTGTTTCTTCCACATCCTCGTTGGAGACAAAGCTATCATTGCTAACAACCATAGCTTCGCTTCCTACCAGTCTTTCTCTAAGGAAATTGTTGCCGAAGTTCCCATGAATCGCTTGATCATTTTCTATATCCTCTTCACAGCATCTCCTGAAGAACAGGTACAGTACCGGCCTTCCCTGGATGCAGCTCAGTACCACGAAGAGGATCACGCATACTAATATGCAGAACGTTACAAATCTCCACCACATTTTTCTGAGGAAATTGTGCTATTGTGATCAGCTCATCTCTGTGTCGTCGCTTGACACGCTATAATCACTACTTATTGTCCGGAACTATTGTCTCTTCATGACGTAGTACGGACTGCAGAACGCTACACCTCGTTTCCATTGAAATGTAAAAACATTTTCACAGTTGTCGACTTCGATTCTTCTTTTTCCAATCGCGCTATTGGCTCCTTATCGGACGGTCTCTGTATTAATTATACAGTGTTATTGATTGCCTTCTGTATTGCTATCGGTTTGCAAATAATCGTCCTAATTTGTTTTTCTGAACGATTACGTTCTTCCTTTCTTTGTTTTTGCGTTTTATTCCCACTAGTGTTTTTCTTGGCTTTGGGTCCACGAAATTTGAAGGCGGTTAAAAAAATACTGTGACGTATTACGGGGTTCGTCTTTTCTTTGTATTCGTGTTTTATTCGCACTAGTGTTATTCTTGACGACTTTGGGTCCACGAATTTACTAGGCAATTAAAAAATACTGTAACATATTACGGGTTATATGTTTGATTTTCTCGAAGCCGCGAACGTGCGAACTCGCCCGCCAGCGCGACAACACTTCTCGAGGAAAATCTCGATAAATATTTAAAAACCAATCAGCGACTTAATAGTCCAGCGATTGTTTTGTTGTGATTCGCTGCGGGCGCACCGACATGCGACTTTAGTCGTGTATACTCAAAGAGTTAGTACATACATACAAGTGACTGACACAAGTGCTAGTGATATGCACACATCAACTTCAAGCTGCTAGTGCATCAACAAATAATAATAAAAATAAAAGTCTATGTAGACGAAGAGTAGCCGTGTTTATGATGGTATTGTAGGCCTTAGGGGACTTTTGTATATAATTGGAAATAAATACGTGCTAATGACAGGTTTATACAGATAGAACTACTACAGTTTTACAATAAATGTAAGGAATAACTCCTTCCTATCCACCCTCTACAATATCCTTCACAACCCTTCTGCGCCTTCATATCTCCGTGAACAATTCCATTTCTCCCGTCCACAAGACAAACCCTGTCGATCCAGTGTAAGATCCTCATTGGCAAATCCTATCCACCATTCCGATTTCTATTCCTACTCCTTCACTGTTCATGCGGCAAGACTTTGGAATTCTCTTCCGCACGAAGTGCGTGACAGCCAGTCTATTGCCATTTTCAAAAAGCGTGTAAAAGAGTTTTATCTATCACAGAGTGCTCCTAAGTTGTAGATAATGTATATGTATGTAGTATATAGTATTGATATGTATGTATGTATGTGTTTGTATATATTTGTAGGTATTTATGTGTGTAAGTAGAATGAATATACTTATATATATATGCCTTTTTAGAGATAGGTAATATTGTGAACGTCCTATCAGCGTCTCATGATCACATCACGCTTCCGAAGGCCTGCTGGAAGAGATTTCTTTTAGAAATAAGTAGCGCCTGTTGTGCCATTTATTACTTTGCCTGTTTTTCACGATGTATTTCCTAGGCACAATAAACTGTTAAAAAAAAAAAAAAAAAAAAAAAGATTTCTGATTCTGATTCAACTACACGCCACTTCGCCTAATGTGGATGAGTGGCGATCAACTGTCGTCCGCTTTTCAAGAAACTTCCTGCTGCGTACGGCCATTCTTTGGAATGATATTTCCTCTAAAAACGAACCTTTTTTACCTTTCTCAAAGGCCGGTGAAGCATTCGCGACCCCGATTGTTCAAAGGTTCGCGGGTGGCGGTGATCATTTACCATCAGGTGACCTGCTATTTTGCCTCCCTCTAATATAAAAAACTAGCTTTTGCCCTGCGTGAACTCCAGATAACAAACTGGAAACAAGTGGCGCAGGATAGGGACCAATGGCGAGTTCTTGTGTCGGAGGCCAAGATCCACTTCGGGTCGCTGAGCCAGCGAAGTAGTAGTAGTAGTAGTAGCTTTTGCCCACAAAAAGTTTACGCAGGAACCACATTAAATTTCGGAATAAATTGTAGCCAATATGCTATTCTGCGCTATAAGGTATGTTGCTGCCAAATTTCATGAAGAAATAACAACCATCCAAACATACATCCATCCTTACAAACTTTCGCATTTATAATATTAGTAGGATTACTAGGGTACATGAGCGCTGCGACCGAAGTCAACAAGATCCGACTAAAGTCGCCGGTCTACCGCCTTTTAGCCGCCTATTGTCCACCTGTATCCCATATAATGACGTGCTACCGCGACTGTTTCGCGTTTGTATTCAACAGGCGTTCGACGCAAGGCGGTCGACGCATTAGGTATATCTAGACGGCTAGCACAAGTGCGGCTATATAAGCGAGGAAAGGCGCGACAGATACAGCTATCTCTATCATTATAAATTTTTTATTGTACATAAAACAATGTTACATCGTTAAGACTTAAACATAGTTTACAAAGGCGAGCTTATCTCTGCAAGAGATCTCTTACAGCCAACCTGAAAGGTGTGGAAGCGATATCACGGATACTCGAGCATGTACTTTTAGATAGAGTTTTGAGATTAAAAAACAGGGGGTAGGTCTCCGTCAAGCCTGAGGAGTCCGCCTGGGTGAGTACCACCACCTTATCTATTTCTGACGCCAAGCAACAATGTTAGCATTGTTGTGTTCCGGTTTGAATGATAAGGCAGCTCGCGAAATTACAGACATGAGGCATTTCATCTAAAATCTGTCCAGACTGACTTGTCTTACTACGTTATGGAAATTATGTATTTTAATGGATAATTTGCAGCAGTAATCGTTGAAATTCACATTCTTTGTGCTTCTCATATAATTCAAGACATCTATACACAGTGTACGTAGTGTGATTGAGACGGCAATTTATAGTTTTGAGTATTGTTTGTTCACCAAATAGGACAAGTCAGTATAAACAGATTATATGTCCTCACGACAACGCACCTACAATTCTGTATTTTTGTATGAATTGTAGATGTTATGGGCGACAGTTACCACTTATCATCAGATTTGCTGTATGCTCGTTTGTCACTGAATAGAAAAAAATAACGCTATAAATCACGCATCCTGCTGAATGGTCTTCTCAGCTCGGCGTCGGACTGCGACTTGTTTGCGGACCGTTTCTGTGTTGTTTGTAAATTTATTTTAAGATTTTGTGAAAATTGTGATATATGAAAGTATTTGTAAACCATTATGATATATTTGAATGTTGTGCACAGTGCTTTGGCTCGCTGTAATGCTGTGTACTTTCTGTAATATTAAATAAATTTATAAATGTCGTGGCGCGAGTTATGTCGTGGGTACTTATGCTAGCCGTGCAGGCTTGCCATCCGGCAACACTTGTATGGTACGTGGTTTAGTTACTATATTTGTTATGGGCAAGGCCATTTGGGGTATGGTGGTTGGTTGTGAATGGAATGGGCAAAATGTTGATCGTGTTGATACTGATTTGGTGGTTCTCGTACGACATTTGATGACCTGTTGTTATGTTCGGATAATTTATGACATTGTGAGTAATTCGTGGAAAGATTATGAACAACTTCTTTCTAAAACCCGAAGAAGAAAGAAGGGTGTTATAAGTTATAATATGGGGCAAAATTATGCGGAAGACACTAAATTTCTCAGAAACCTATACAAATTAAGTAGATTTTAATTGAATACCATAATGTAACAATATTATTGTTGTTATTAGTTATTCTTCCTAATGTAAAACAATAGATAAATTGTTATATATTTTTGTTGTTGTTAATATGTTTAATGTTGTTTACGTTTGGGCTTAAGCTGACAATGTAAACTTTATTTCTAAATAAATAACTTAAATTTCACATGTGTATCTGTGGCTTTGTGTATCAATCTGTGATATCGTAACTCCCGAACGGCTGGACCGATTTTGATGCGGTTATCTCTATTTGAAAGCTAGTTTAATCGAGAGCAAAATGCTAGAGAATCGGTTCCATAGTTCAGAAAATACTTAGTGGCGTGTTATCCGACTTTTTCTTTCTTTGCCAATATGCATATACTAAAATGTTTTCAATAATAATAATCCGAATTTAATAAAACAAAGCTTGGTAGAGCTCGTCTAATCTAAAATGACGCGCCCCACTATCGCATAACCGCACACAAGCAAGTTTAAAATATGGACACAATACATATACAAATGCCGTTGTAATTGGTCATTCAGTTGCCGGTGAGATTCAAACGTAGGAGCACGCGTCGTTCATTTGCTCCCACACAGATGAAGTGCCGTTATCAATATTTGCACTCACACATCGAAATCAACTAACGAAGTAGTGGGCGCGTCATCTTAGACTAGACGAGCTCTACTATCTTGATTAAACAGGCTTTTATTTATTAAAATGTTTCCAAATCGGTCCATCCGTTAAGGAGCTACAGTGCCACAGATAGACACACACCTCCACAACATACACTAATAAACAGAGCCACAAACACACAGTTACACCCGACAAACTTATAATATCCCTCTTTGGTCATCATCACAGCCCGTAACAGTCCACTGCAGGACTTAGAGCCTCTCCCACGAAAGGGGAGATTATTGTCATAATCTTCACGCTTGGCAGGCGGGTTGGAGATCGCAGTGTTTAAATATAACAATGGAAAATGCTGCTGCCAGACTTTTCCATTTCCCATTTCCCAGACTTGATCTTTCGCCTCGAAAACATTAGTCGCCTTGTACGACACCCACGAGTGTAAGGGGTTGGTGCTATTCTACTCTGCCGGACACCACATGGCCAACCTTTTTGGTCGTCTAGGGTAAATAAAAATATGTTATCAAATGAATAATATTTATTCATAACAAGCTTTTGTCGCGCGGTATAGCACTCATAGCCCAAACACGATCGAGTTATATAACTTGTAGCGTTCAGTAGTTCCTAATGCCACCTCCCATTATCATCATCAGACTTTGAATATCACCTAGGGGTATAGTACTCATTTAGAACATTCCAAAGCCCAAATGCGATAGTGTTATCTTATTGCGTTCGTTAGCTCCTCCCGCCTCCATCATCAGACAAGCTTCATGGCAGTATTTGTGAATTTTTTAATCAAAACAAAATACTTAATTATACTAAACTTAATTATCACCTAAGGCATACTAAAACTTACAATGCAAGAAATAAGACGTAAGTAATATGTTTGCACAGCTTATTTAAATATTTACTTAACAACTACGATACTAAGTTTACTTATTAAAGTAAATGTTTTCAGTCACGACCTGAGTGGTTCAGTGGTCAACATGCCGGTCTGCCACGCAAGAGGTCCTGGGTTCGATTACCGACCGGGCAGAAATTGAAATGATGAAATTCAATTTCTGTTACGGGTCTGGGTGTTCTATGTATAATAAGTATATATTTAAAAGTATAAAAGTAGTTTATCAGTTATCTAGCACCCATAACACAAGCTTTGCTTACTTTGGGGCTAGATGGCGCTGTGTGAATTTGTCCACGATCATTTATTTATTTTATTTATTTTTTATCCTTCAGTGACAGACAATACTTATAGTTATCTAAGTTGCGTTACTACCCATTCTCACTGTGCTTGTCTGCTAAGTGAACACACTGAGTTCAATACGGCTCTATGATTTTATTCATCACGGACCCATAGTGTCGATCGCCACTTAAGTATTGTCAGATGGAACACGCGCGAACGGAAAATCGGCGTCACGCATCTAAATTGAAATTATCACGCCGGAAAACTAAATTTGAATCTGCCCACTAAAATCACCCAGGGTCTCGAGCTGGACATAGCCTCCAATAGGATCACCTGGGTGACCTCATGAGACATCGCTTAATGTCATGAGACATATTCATCCATTATAATCACCTGGGTAATCTTAGTGGGTGCTTTGGAGACCAGCGAACGGTTCATAGGTACCTATGGAAATTTACTCGTGTCGTATTTACCCCAATGACAATTCTAATAAGTATAGTTGATTGTGTGATGGCTAATTTTGGTTACGGTGTAACGACATCTATCGCTCCACTAGGGAAACTCAACGATACTTACATTACGAGTACACGAACACAGGGTTGGCAAGCATCCGCACATAGATGGCGCTAACCGTCCTGCATCGCGCTAGAGAAATGTGCCAACTTCCACGGCATATATACTACTTCCGACGATCAACTGTCAAGCCCTTCGTCCCCTGGCCACAACACCCGGCCAGGTGGGTAATTACCCTTTTCTACCTTCTCTCCATCTTCGCTTGCCAGCATTGGCGGCTATATTACCCTGCACCGCCAAAACGGTATTAACAATTCCATAATTTTGTGTTGAATACGTTACCATTTCAGCACCGCAACGTGCTAACCACGCGTCTTCGAATGCTTGGCGAAGCGTAGCTGGGACCCTGAGACTGCTTGAAGAGTCTCCGGGTTCGATTGACACGCCGTGATGGCATATTCATCATCTTAGCGTTAATGTCCCGGTTGTGCTCTCGCGCACGAGGGCCCGGGGTCCGCCTTGACCATTATCGAGGGTTTGTCAGAACAGATTGGATCATGGTTACACATCCAGTCGCCTGAATGTGCAGGCTTCATCACGATGTATTCCCTTACCGTAAAAGCATCGGTTAGCATTTAAGAGAGGTAGGGCATAGCGGGGTATCTCGTTCGAATTGGAGCCGCCCGACTGGGGAAGTACCTCCACCTTACAGAATATCGCAGCTAAATAATACTCTTTTAAATAGTATTGTGTTTCTGCCGGTGAGTAAGGTTTCCAGTGCTCCATGGGGTGGGGACTTGGGGAACCGTGGCTTTGGCAGTGGAGGGGCTTTTGCCATTTTGCTGCCAGAGCAACGTGTTATAGAGGTGGGCAACGCATTGGCGATACTCTTGGTGTTGCTAATGTCTATAGGCAGTGGTGACCACTTCCCATCAGGTGGCCCGCTTGCCTGTTTGCCTATCGTATGTAATAAAAAAAAAAAAACAAATGTACATAATTCAGAAAAGAGTCATTTTTACATGGCAGCAGTGGGATTCGAACCTCTCGCTTACCACTCGGCCACTGAGGCTGCTCCTCGACATATTATTTGAAAACTGACTTTTTTTCATCGAAATCGTTAAATACTTTTCAAGACATTAGAGTCAATATTTATTAACCAATAATGACGTTACCTATTAGAGATTAAACGTCACGATCACGAGACCGAGTTGTTTACTCCGCAAACAGTATAATTACGTCGTACAATTCTTGTTTGGATTGAATGCAATAAAAACCTTTTCTTTCTGAGGCTACGTCAGTTGAACCTTTGTTGATTAGTTGGCATAATAGGTGTAGTTTTACACTAAGACAGAAGTACCTACTTACTATTTTTTGCAGTTTTAGTTTAGATCGCTTCTCAAAATATTATAGACTAACTACTTTATTTATACATTGACGAGTTGACGAGTAGGGCTACTCGTCAACAAAGGTATGCGGTAGGAAGGTTTTTATAATGTAAGCAAGTTGGAATCACTGGCAAGCCGAAGGGACTTTGGCTCCCTGTGTGTGTTCTATCGGCTGTACAATGGGGAGTGTCAAAGGAACTTTTCGATCTGGTGCCCACAGCACAATTCCGCTATCGCACCACCCGCCGTGGGCTGGGTACTCATCCCCACTACGTAGACCCTCTGTTGGTCACCACGCGAAGGTTCGTAAGAACGTTTCTCGCTCGTACGATTCGGATGTGGAATGAGCTCCCAGCCACAGTGTTTCCTTTGGACTATGACATGGGATCGTTCAAGAGGTATATCAGAGGTCTCTTTAGAGGCGGGAAACGCATTGGTGACTCCCCTGGTGTTGCTGATGTTCATAGGCGGCGGTGACCACTTTCCATCAGGTGGCCCGATGGCCTGTTTGACTGCTGCGTAACATAAAAAAAAAGGAAACCAAGCAGAAGATAAAATGGGGGCGCCACACGTCTCAGAACGCGCCAATTAGCGACAAAAGTTAATTCCAATTTCTAAAACTTCTGGTCGTATAAACTCGTATTTCCACAAGACTGATCTTGCCCGTTTTTGCTCTTCATCGAACAAAAAGGTTCAAATTCTGCAATTTTTTTTGTCCATACCATAATAAACAACGTTACAAAAAATATAGGTTGTAAACGAATCACATGGCTATGTCTCATGCCTCTTCATGATGATTTGCTAATGTTGGAATAATCGTACATAACGATATTTATACTTTAAAATAACTAAAAACAAGTAGGTACAAAACATTGTGGTTAAACTGTGCAAATGTAAAAGACAGCCGTTTTCTACTGTTTACTGGAATTTAATTTTTTAAATTTAATTAAGGCCAGTGGGCCACCTTGGTGCGTGGTTACCGCCGCCTATGGACATCAGCAACATCCGGGGGGCAATTTACACATTAGACATTTGAACATTAGAATTTGACATATTCTCTAGCCAAAAACTGAACACAGTCAGATCAATTTCAGTGACGTTTTAACAAAAACGTCACTGAAATTGATCTTCGACATACGACTTTCGAAGATAGCTGAGAAAATATGTTTCGGCTACAATAGACACTTCAATGTCATTATTAACGGATATAAGTATTAATATATTTTATTTTATCAATTACTTAAGAAACAATTTTAAAAACAATACTTTAACAAAAATCTTAATCCTAACTAAAGATAAAAAATTTGGCCCAGACCCCCGAATTTGGAAAAGATCCAGACCGCGTTGCCCCACTGGATAGCGAGACTTAAGCGTTGACCAAAAAAGAGGCCAGCCTTCTGGTGATTCGTAACTTCGACCAGGCGCTTAGATAGCTCTCGGTATAAGGAATGTGCGCCTGGTCCCCACGGCCCAAGGATTTTAGCGCTAAATGGCGCAAACATGTAATCGCCACTGAGACTAGCATATTTGCGCCGCTTGGCGTCCTCAGCTGAGGCAGCACCCGTCGCAGCCTGACACGCGGTTACTGGAAGATGGAACGGCGCAAGGGCATCCCAAACCAGAGGCCGGCCGTCCCAGTTTATTTATAACGGATATAAGTGGCCTTGAAAAAATATCGAATTCGAGATGTCACAGTGCGAGAATTAGTCCCCAGGGAGCGCTATCAGTGCGTTACCCACCCTAAAAGAAACCTCTAATGTACCTCTTTACATTTTGATTTCACAGACATCAGACTGACATCCCACGGGCCTGTTGCATAATAAAGCATAATCTGTTTAAATTGACTTGTCTTATTTGGTTAAGGAAATTATGTATTTAAATGGATAATGTGCAGCAGTATTCGTTGAAATTCACATTCTATGTGTTTCTTATATAATTCAAGACACCTATACACAATGTGCGTAGCGTGATTGATACGGCAAGTCGTGATTTTGGGCATTATTTGTTCTACAAATAAGACAAGTCAGTTTGGACAGATCATATGCTCATTGCGCGCGAACGCACAGGGCTCCAGCTGTCAATACTTGAGTGACGATCAACGGTATGCATCGATCATAACCTAACCGACAGAAATGTCGTATAACCTCCAACCAAGTTTACTTAAACTCAAAGTTTTTCTTAACTACTGAACCGATTTTAATAATAAAAACAAAGCTAAGAATTATCTTGATCAAACTGGCTTTCAAATAGAGAAAACCGGTTTCATCAAATTGGTTCATCCGTTCGGGAGCTACGATGATACAGACAGACATACAAAGCCACAGACACACGTCAAACTCATAACACCCCTCTTTGTCGTCGGGGGTTAGGAAAGAACGAATTTGAGCAGCCATATTAATCGCAGTGCGTTCACTTATCTGGCGAGCACTATGAGACTGCATAGTACTATTTTACTTAGATAAGAATTATTTGTCAGTACTGGTCGGAAAGCGGAGCCCATAAAAACCTATAAAACACAATCTATGTGCAAAGAAAACCTTACATTATATTCACGTAGCGTTGTGGATCATCGGACAAAGGCTGCCATCAATGCATTGACGTCACGGCGTACGCGCCTTGCATTTATTCTTGGTTAGCTTGTTTATCGACTTCGGTGGAACAATCGTAAGCTAGAGGTACCGGGTTTGAGCCATGGAACCGTGGAGCATGCCCGTCTTGGAACAGCCTATTCACTCTATCCTTGAACGCATCCAGAATATATTGATCAGAGAACACCGCCGCAGGCAACGCGTTCTATTCCATAGTCGTACGCATTAAAAATGTTGACCCAAAGCGACACATGCGGATAGCTGGAAGATCCACGACATAAGGATGAAGCGCTCGCCCGGATCGCGTCTCCCGATGGCGGAAAGGGGCCGGCGGAATGAGGTCGTGCAACTGCTTCGTACACTCTCCGAAATGCAACTTGTAGCAGACCGACAAACGCGGATGCTCAAGGCCCTGCAGCTTAGCTTCAATCAACTGCCGATCACAAATTAATTTCTTTGTAAGTTTTTCCACCGAACCAAAACGGCCAATTGGTATTTGGCTGGTCCATCGCAGAGGTGGCAGTAGTACTTCATGCAAGATCGGACTTGTGCTTGATATAACTGAACCAACTGCCTTGAAGTGAAGTACCGCTTGACCTTCGAGAGAATTCCAAGTTTTGTGGCTGCAGTCTTGGCTTTTGATTCGATGTACTGTCCATAGTTGAGATTGGTTGATAGCTCAACACCCAGGAGCTGTCGGTAATTTACACAGATACATTCTGGAAAGTCGGAGATAGATAGAATGGACTCCGTTTAGTGAAAAACAAACACGCCTGTTTTGGTAGCGTTGAACACCACTAGATTGGCTTCGACCCAATCGGACACTGCCTTGAGAGTTTCGTTTAAGCGACCACCTGCGACCTCTGCGTGGCGACCGGCATGTTAACCAACTGAACCACTCAAGTCGTCATTAATAGACTGTTTCCTTAATCGTCGGCCACATCGTCACTTACCATCAGGTGAGATGACGGTCAATACACAAAAATGATTTTTGAAAATCCAATTAGTTTATTTTATTTACTTCATACATTTTATATCTATATATATTGCGACATTTGGCTTTTTGACTATTTTATTTATGTTTGTTCTATAATTCATTTTATTATTTAGATAGTAGGTATTTATTTGATGTGGGTATTGCTTGCTTGACGGTGCAGTGTCGGTGGGATATAACGGGGCCCACTGAAAATCAGCGTTGTGGTTCGCGGCAAGCGGCCATAACATTATGCTGAGGAGGGTCCGTTTACGCTGGATGCCCACGAAAAATGCCACTGGGAACCCTATAATTGTCTCCGTGTTCAATGTACTTTTTTTTTTTGTTAAATGTAAGTAATCATGTCGTGGCGTCCTTTGTAATAAATATTTTCTTTCTTTCTTTTCAATCCCACGAATCTCTGGTGCTTACGAAGCACGTGACCAAACCAGCGCAGGTAAGCCTCCTCAATCTTATTCTTATTTGAAATTATAGTTCTGTTTTACTTCTCTATCTATTACAATAAACATAGTACCATTGTTTCAATTAACAACCGATTGTTTCAATCCCATTTAATGGCACTACGTCAATCTTGTGGCGATAGGGAAATTGTATGTAAATGCCATTTATCATTTAGATTGCTCTGTCTCAAATGGCGGATCTGCGTAGCGGTTGTATTTATCGTATTACAGTTATTACAGTTTTATTGTTACATAAGTAAATCGGTTAGGTAATGGATTTGTTGTTGTCGACTAATTCTATTTAATTCAATTCAATTTATTTATTTTCAGACAACAGAGATCCATTTTTGTTAGTAGTACAGGTATCTTACAAACGATGTTAGTAAAACACTTTTTAATTCTGGAATATGAAATATGATTCACTCATATGACAACTTTTACAAATGCCTGCCATATAGGTGAATTATACCTATCAGCTATAACCTGCAGTATACTGTTCGGGCTGTCACGCACGGGCCTGAATAACGAAGCAGTTCTTTTGCGCCTTATGGCGTGAAAGCCGTCCACTCTCGCCTGCGCGAACAATGACTAATAGTATTATTGTACCTACCTCCCTGCCGAACAGGGTATACAGTTAAGAACAGACGCAATTTTATACAAGGTTGCCCTGCTCAAATCCAAGTGTCATCGCGAAGATTTATTTGTAGATGATGCAGCCTTTGTTGCTACCTCACAAGAAATTCTTATCTAAGTAAAATAATACTATATAAAAATACGCACCCATACCTTTATAGAACGCCACCTAGCTGCAATCTAAGCTAATCTTGAATTATAATAATTAATAAATAATTAATAAATAATCGTGGACAAATTCACACAGCGCCATCTAGCCCAAAGTAAGCAAAGCTTGTGTTATGGGTGCTAGATAACTGATAAACTATTTATATACTTTTAAATACATACTTATTATACATAGAACACCTAGACCCGTAACAGAAATTAAAATTCATCACTTCAAATTCTGCCCGGCCGGGAATCGAACCCGGGACCTCTTGCGTGGCAGACTGGCATGTTGACCACTGAACCACTCAGGTCGTCGGTATTAGACTGTTAGAATCCCGTAGGTTATCTTACGTCATCGAGTATAAGAAAAATTCCACTTTGTAGTGATAGTACGTTGGCTTTCGGTTTCGCTTTTTAGCCACGTTATATTTACAAAAGAGAAACGGGACTTTAATGTGGTTGAATAGCGAAACTGCCAAGAGGATGTGAGGCAACCCGTTTTTTTATTTATAATTTATTTATTTATTATATTTAACTATTTATTGTACACAATAAAACATACAGGTAAAAACACAATTATAAATGACACAACAGGCACAACTTATTTCTAAAAAGAAATTTCTTCCAGCAGGCCTACAGAACCTACACATTTATTCATAGAACCTGTACAAAATGACTTGTAATTCTCCCACGCACACTAAGGTTGTGGAATGAACTACCTGGAGAGGTTTTCCCTGAAGAGTACAACATGTACATGAGTTCATCAAGAAAGGGGTTAAAAGGTTTTTACGGGGTCGGCAACGCGTGGGTGATGCCCGGTATTGTAAACATTCATAGGCTGCGGTGACTGCTTACCATCAGGCAGGCCGTAAGCTTGTTTGCCACTTTGGTGATATAAAAAGAAAATATTATCGCTACGAAAAGTCTAAGTTTGGAAAACTAAAACAATTTTTTTTGTGTTATTTGTGCACGGGCTGACTACCGTTTTGTGGGTCTCCTAAGCGTCTACTATCACTACAAAGTGGAATTTTTCTTGAACTCAATGACGTAGGATAACCTACGGCGCCCTCACAGTCTATATAAAGAAAGAAAGAAAGAAAGAAGATATTCATTACACGTAGATACCCCGACACATATCATCATGATTAGCACACAACTGTCCACTGCAGGAAAAAAGTCCAACATTTTGTAAATGAATGATAACATGAATAAAAATTTCTTAATTGACATAGACATAGACATAGACATAGACAGTATTTTATTCGGATCCTCATTACATCATTAACCTAAGGTAAGTACAGTAAATTATAATTATTGAAAATTACATAACACCAGCCAGTGATGTAACGGAAACCGAAATGGACCAGTCTCAGCATAATGCTGTGAGGGCTAATGCCTGTCACAGCGCTGGTTTTCAAAAAAGCCCATGCATCCCACGCGCGTTACGCGAACGGTTATAAATATTATTTAAATATCAAAATCATTTAAATAAATATGCTATTCTTTATTAATTAATCCAAAAATAAATATTTTATAATTACGAAGCTTAATAAAATATATACCTATAAACTTGATATAATAAATAAAATATACTACATTGACATTGAAAAAGAAAGAAACTTTGCAGTACTCACTAAAATCATTCTAACCGACATAAGGTAAAACGCGAGTTCCTGGAGCGACCGATTTCTGATATTCTAGGAGCAGATTCCGAAGTTTGATAGTAAAACATCGTTTGAATGTTAAATCCCGAAGAGGTGGTGGAATATTATTCCAGCACTTATACATACAATAAAACTAAAGTTATGTTTGTGTTAAACCCCGCGTCGACCGCACAATTTCCCAGAATACCCCCGGGCTATTACTGGGATTATAAAAAGGGGTAAATTTAAAATTCTTGTATTAAATAAGTACTAACACATAGTTTTTATGAAATACTTTTTTCAGACACCAGTTTGATTGCAGCGAACTGTCTAATGCAGGTTCACATAAAGACAATTCAGACCCGACAACCGAATTCAGACACGTTACCATGAGGTCTCACAGTGCGTGTACAGAGTTCCAACTGACAATAATTTTTTTTTTATGTCATGCGGTAGGCAAACAGGCAAGCGGGCCACCTGATGGAAAGTCGTCACCACTGCCTATAGACATTAGCAACACCGAGAGTATCGCCAATGCGTTGCACATCTCTATAACACGTTACTGTGGCAGCAAAAGGCAAATGTCCCTCTACTGCCAAAGACGGTTCCCCAAATCCCCACCCCATGGAGCACTGGAAACTTTACTCACCGGCAGAAACACAATACTATTTAAAAGAGTATTGTTTAGCTGCGGTATTCTATAAGGTGGAGGTACTTCCCCAGTCGGGCGGCTCCGATTCGAACGGGATACCCCTATACGCCCTACCTCTCTTAAAGTGAGTTTTGAGTGACCATTGTCCACTATATAAAAATAACTTTTGTGCTCTCGCGCTCGAGATCCCGGGCTCCGCCTTGACGATGATCCAGGATTTTTCAGATTAGATAATCACAGTGGAGCGAGTGCTGCGAGTCTGACCTCTCCACGCTCGGCAGGTGGGTTGGAGATCGCAGTGCTATAAATATTACAATAGAAAAGTGGCTACCCATTTACCAGCCAACGGAGCAAAGAGATTGGAAAGTTAGCTACCTTCTTGCCCGTAAGCATGAAGGTAGCTAACTTTCCAATCTCTTTGCAACGGAGACTCTAGATCTTTTATCTCGTAAAACATTTGTCGCTTTGTACGACAGCCTCTAGTGTAAGGGGTTGTGTTATTCTACTCTGCCGGACACCACACGGCCTCCGACACCACACGGCCTCCGACACCACACGGCCTCCGACACTACACGGTCTCACAAGTTTTGTATTATTTGTGAGCTCGGGTCTTACTTACCGAACGTACATACCTATATTCTAGAAAACGCAAACCAATATTTTCTGTGTATGAGTAAACAAATCGATAGGTACATAAAACAGGCTTGCTCGATTACTCGTCAATAATGGAAGATGTAACGTTTGATTATACTTTTAAATCGTTGGAAATTTGTATTGCATAAGTAACTCCATGATACATCACAACGCTATGCTGTTTTACGCATATACCTATCAAGGTCTCATATCTATTCGTATGTGCTATTAAAGATATATAGATAGATAGATAAACGCTTTATTGCTTATTCAAAAACATAATACAGCACAGTGAAAATCAGTAGGAGTCAGTAAAGCTGAAGAATGGTTTTCTATTTGGCTTTTCAACTTATTAAGTTGTGATAGTGGTTTGGTCGGATTGATCGATGTACAACATAAACGCAACCAACCTGATCAACCAACCTGGTCATCGCTGGGCACCCTGAGACTAGTTGTATACCCAAGCTTACAACTAGACCAGGACCTAAGTTTAGTCGAGCTAGTAAAGGTTGACCAAGGTCAACCCCAGTCAACCAACAAACCATTGGACTAGATTAGTTAAATAGGGTTGATCTTGGTCAACCTTTACTGGTTTCACTAAACTTAGGTCCAGGTTTAAGTCAGCCAGTCCTGGGCTCCCAGCGTTGACGAATATGTGGAATAGCGAATCTGTTAAATGGCTGCAGTTGTGTGGAATTAATATTGTGTAGAATCGCGAACAGGAAGAAACGCGTTTGTGTATAATTGAAGACTGTGTGGAATAAATAATGTGTTGAATGTCAGTTGTGCGGAATCCATATTGTGTAGAATCGCGAATAGGTAGAATTGCGTTTGTGTTGTACATCGATCAATCCGTTTGGTCGACTACCCTGTCTCGCATCCATCTAATATGGGTAGGCAGTGTTTGTTATTACAATATCAATATGATTGGATAATTCATGCAGCGCTATCTAGACCTAAAGTAAGCAAAGCTTGTGTTTTGTGATCTAGACCACTGATTAATTACATAAATACTTTTAAATACATATAATTATACATATAACACCCAGACCCGTAACTGAAATTAAAATCGATCATTTAAATTTCTGCTCGGACGGGAATAGAATACGGGACCTCTTGCGTACCAAACCGGGTTGTTAACGAGCTAAACCACTCAGGAAAAACCTGATGCCCATTTTCTGCATTCAGAGGCAAACATTATTTTGCTAATCAGTGACAAACAAGCATTTAGGTGTTCCATGTAACAACGAAAATGGAGAACGCAAGGTCGTTTCCCGAGCGTTCTCCATACACGTAGTGTAATCATATTCTCAATATTACGCAATCAGAGCCAATGAAATTTTGTAGACGTGATCCTAAAACCAATATTGTGATTTGTCAAAGTTACGCCCGGCTTTAAGATTTTCATAGAAAACCCCTGTTAAAAAAGTTCCACTTTAAAATGATATGTTTTAACGAAAATCTGACAGCCACAAGCATTGCTTTCTGGATCACCTCAACACTATCGATTTATTAACGATGAACTGCCAAAACCTGGATCATGGTCACGCGGACCTCGTGCGCGCGAGAGCACAACAGGGATAATGACGCCAAGGTGATAACTGTACTCACCCAGGCGGACGCCTCAGACTTGACAAGTCCTGATAAACCTAGCAAGCTAAGAGTAAGCTGTGCTACACCCGTGCTGTATTTTATTCTCCCGGACACAACCGACAAATAATCATACTAGCGTCAATATCCCGGTTGTCCTCTCGAGGGCGAGGGCCCGGGGTCCGCCTTGACCATAATCCAAGATTTGTCAGTTCAGGTAATCACAGTAAAGCAACTGTCATCTGACCATCGTGGCCCTGTTACAAGGGGAACTTGACCAGATTGGATCATGATTACACTTCAGTGGCCTGAATGTGCAGTATGTACATACTTTTTGGTTTGAAGCCATATGGAACAGTCAACCGCCCAATCTTACTGCTTACACAGCAGTTGCTCAATTCAATTGACATTTGCATAATTGCGTGAACTACTGATCCAGTGACAATACTGTCTAATTAGCGTGATGCAGTCGCGTGTAACGGATACGTGTTACATTCAGTCGAGTAAACATGGCGGGGATGATATTATCCTAATACGGATTCAATTTGTGGTAGCAATGTAATGTTGTAAAGAAAATCGACACGCAACTTGTTGTCGTGCATTATTGCCTATTACGTTGTGTGAGGCGCTTTTTCGTATACCTACTTATTATAAAAAAGAACATCTTGGCGTTAATATCCGGTTCTGCTCTCGAGAACGAGGGTACGGGGTCCGCCTTGACTATGATCCAGCATTTGGCGATCAGATACTTACAGTGGAGCGACTGTGAGCGATGTTTGTCCAGCAGAACAAATGTCGTCTGCTGAGGATTACGTCAAAGGGCAGATACCTGACTGCTCCACGCCAGCTACAGAAATGGTAATCACTCAGGTAGGTTGTACAGTCCTTTTAATTTCTTATTACGTTGTGTAGCTTATAGATAGGCCCTACGGAGCTTGTAGACAGATTCGCAACATGACAGATTGCCTACTGGACATGTCTGCAACTAGACAGATCGTGTACAGTTCATATATTTATGACATACTATATTGTTTCCTCGGCCGTGTGGTGTCCGGCAGAGTAGAATAGCACCAACCCCTTACAGTCGTGGGTGTCGTACAAGGCGACTAATGTTTTCGAGGCAAAGATCTAAGCGCCTCCGTAGACTGGAAAATGGGCAGCAGCATTTTCCATTGTTATATTATAACACTGCGATCTCCAACCCGCCTGCCAAGCGTGGAGATCATGGCAATGGCCTCCCTTTTTGTGAGAGAGGCTCTGGGTCCTGCAGTGGACTGTTGTGGGCTGTGATGATGATGATGATGATATTGTTTCCTTATTTCACCATATCAGCCAGAATACCCCCACTGCTGGGCATAGACCTTCTCCAGAGATCCACAAAGGCCGGTCTTGCGCCTTCCTCATCCAGCTGGTACCTGCGACCTTTATCAGATCGTCGGTCACCTCGTGGGAGGCCTACTCACGCTGCGTCTTCCTTATTTACCTCCTCATTAAGACGCAAGGGCCTTTTAATGCTTCCATTTGAGAAACCGATAACGATAACCTGGTGACCACACATGAACAGCCCACAATAGTCCATTGCTCGGCTTGAGCCACCTTCCTATCTCATCATCTTCTTCTTCTTCTTCGTGGAGTCAATTTTTCGAAAACCCTAGATCTGGCTTGCCCAGTAGTTGGCCACAGCAACGGCATTATCAGTCGCCAGGAACAGTTCCTCCCTAGTGCAGGTAGCAGGACAAAGAGGACAAGAAAGCAGATGCTCCATGGTTTGGGATGGAGCTCCACAGTCGCATCGCTGCTGTGTCTGGTCGATGAAGCCCCACTTAGCCAGAGAGTCTTTAGAGGGTATATATAATATCCACGCAGGCAAATTGAACAGCGCAGTATTGGGAATATTGAATAGAAAACGCCGCTGACCTTTTTTCTAGTCTAGGAGGTCCTACAGGGTTGCTTCAGCACTTAGCCCAAGTGTGCGCGCGAGAGCGACAAGCGAGGCGCGACATAGACCCTGCTATCTCTTTTATCTTAGTATTAAGAAAAGGAAATAAAGGCTCTTGCAGCGCGAGCTATGGTCTCAAGCTCACGTGTGCCAGCCGTGCTGGTCTTACAAACTTAGAAGTCTTGGTTGAGGTAAGATTAATAATACTAACGGGTTGAGGTTCCGGTTGTTCTGCGTACATACTATATGCGGACATCTCGGTGTCTAGGTAGAGATCTAGGTCTGCTTGCCTACAACCTTAGGCAACTTTTTGAGCTTCTAAAGTCTGTTAAAATCATCAGCATATATTAAAATTAAGGAAAAACCCGATATTAAAACAGGACGCATAATCATGACGCAAAGAGATATTAAAAAGCAGTGGCCCTAAATTAGACCCCTGTGGCATCCCAATACTTAAAACCTCAAAGTAGTATGCAATAATGCTACAAAAATCAAAACAACACTGATAACTAATTATTTATTAATAAATTACGTAACATTCACTGATATTTCTGCACATTGTCGTCGATCCATTCTTTGTAATTGCCCAAATCTGTGTAGCGGACATTTTTGTCTATGCAGAAGCCTTTGTAGGCGGAGTTGCCGAACCGTATGCCTCGCAGGAGCCACTGGGTGTCCATTTTCACCAAGTGTAGACCGCCATAGCTTGGACAAGTGGAAACATCTGGAAATGTGTAGAATAGAATGTCATTAGCGCAAGAGGCATGCGTATGTGGTATGGTATGGAATACGGTATGGCGTTTTGAGGTTATGGGTCATCTTAGCGTTAATGTCTTGGTTGTGCTATCGCGCGCGAGGGCCTGAGATATGCCATGACCGTAGGGGAACCTGACCTGATTGGATCATAGTTACACAGTCAGTCTCTTGAATGTGCAGGTTTCATTACCATGTTTCCCCTACCATAAGAGCATCGGTTAGTGTTAAACTACTGAACATAACTCAGAAAAGAGTCATGGGGTTCAAACCCTCCTCGGGTACCTCGGGTTTCGAGTCGGACCCCTTAACCATTACGCCAACAACGTTTGATAGACGTTTGGAGGTTATAATTTAATGATCATGTTGTTATGTATTCACTGCTTTCGCAAGCAAATCTACAGCGCCTTTCTAAAACCTTTCATTTAAAAAATGTGGTGTTTTAGCTTTTAATGTGCGACGGCTACCATCCGACCCGCACAATCCTAAGGAAAAGCCAATTCGCCAAAGCCTCTTTCACCTATTACTAGTTCATGGTCGCCCATGACGATGTTCGGTTGACTTGGGCCCAGATAATGGTGGTAGGATCCCATACTTGAGAACGTGAGTGTATTTAGAACAAAAATAACAATAATCTTGGTGTTAATATCTCGCGGCTCTTTAGCGCACGAGTGCCCGCACCTTGACTATGATCCAGGATTTGGCAGATCAGGTAATTACAGTGGAGCGACTGCCATCTGACCTCCGTGATAGTTAACAGGGGTAAAACATTCTAAAACTACTTGCCTAGTCCATACGTTTCGCAGTAGGTATTGGCCACAGATCCGCCACTGTAACACACCCCACGCTTTTCCTTATCAAACTTAATCACTGTCAGATTGCCAGTGATCGCCCATCCGGTTGTCTGTAAAGGTAAATATTACAAGCTTTTATTTAGTTTCACCTGTCCTGGCTGTCTGTAATCAAATCTGATCACCTTCAAGGTTTCCGATTAAAATGAATTTTTGCGTACGATCCTAGTGGGAGTCTTCTGGTACATGGTCTAACTTTACTGCCCCATCGTCCATCTCTTCTTCGAGCTATGTGCTCTGCCCATTTCCACTTTAGCCTGGCAATCCTTCGGACTATGACAGTGGCCTTGGTTCGCTTGCGGATATCCTCATTAATAATAATTATTATTATTATTATCCTCATTTATGATTTTATCGATCAACTTAGACAAGTATTGTTTATTCATACGTGACAGTATGTATTATGTACTCACGGCTGCCTCCTCAGCATCAGCGTTACCTCCGACCTTGGCTATTTGTACGTCTTCGTTCAAAATGATTGGTTCGTCAGTAACTAGCAGAGCCAAATCATCACCAGCGACGTTGCTTGAAAAGTTATCGTGTAGTTTTATCTGTTTTATCTGAAACAGTAAATCAATCTATTAAATACCAATATAATACTAATAATTATCTCATATAAAATTTAATTAAATATCATTTATTTCAAGCTTCACAGACTCATATTCTCATTACATTTCATCGATAATTATAGTTTGTAATAATAAATACATTCATCTTCAGCATTACAACGTCACTTCAGAATTAATTCATGTCACAATCATAAAACAGAAATAAACACAGGTATATATTAATTGTTTTATTTAATTAATAAATAATTAGGGATCAGCTAGATGGGACCACTGTCACATCATTTTAAGCTATATAGGCTAGTTTCTAGAGAAATTGTGCAGATGGGTCTTCAGTCAAAGGTTCGAACTCTAACTCGTCCTTGAATCCTGGGGTCCCGCAGGGCTGCGTGTTATCACCAACAAGGTACATATTATCAAGGACAAGTCACTATTTTTTTTTTGTAATAATTAGTTTTTATTAAAGAAGAAGAGGTAAAAAACAACATAAAGAAGCACTATACATAAAGATTAAAAATTAAAGAAGTAGTCCACACCGCTGCCTCCCGGAATTGTGTCTAGAAATCTAATTATTCCTGACATATCCAGTTCTTAATCATTGTTATATAAATAAGGAAACACACGTCTTAATAATCTTATACAACATTTCATAACATCGCCTACCAAACAAATCTCATTCAGTCTTTTTTGTTTTTAACAAATTAAGATCGCGAAGCAAGGAAAGTCTTGCTTGGAACTAGTCTTCAGTTTAGACTAGAATCTTATTTATGAATTATAGATTACCTACCCGGTAAACCCTTTCGTTGTTCCCGACGGTAAGAAGAGACCTTTTTCCCAGGATCACGATGACGTCATCAGCTGAAGTAGCATTGGCGCGGTTGAGGCAGCGAGCGGCTGAAAATGAAAACATAATTGGATCATATATGTCATTTTAATGCAGTACAAATATACATATAACTAGCAGTCCTCAGCGGTTTTCACCCGCGCGCAGTTCGGATATCTGTAGATATTTCACTTTCCCGCTGGGCCCTTTATTTTTCCTATTAGTGAAATAATTTTCAACATTGGTGCAGTAGTGTCGGAGATCACACCCAATATACAAACTCACAAACATATAAATATAGAATAATATTAGTATAGAAAATGACTACTATTAAAATTAGTTTGTATTCTTGCCACGCGACAACAAATTTATTTTTAAAGATTTTGACTTTTGAACTTTTTATCATACTTTTTAAGTTTATACACACCAAGCAGACTACCTAATTTAACGTTTTCAGTTTTACTAACAAGTAATTCAATAATCTTTTATAACCCTACAACCGAGCTTTGGAACTAACTAGACGACTTTTCATACGTCAGTGGAACAAAAACCCACAAAGTCAGACAAGGACTACTTGGGCAACATAAAATATAACTAAAAAACAATCGCCGCACTCAGCCCGCATTTGAAAAAGGAATCAGAACGTTGCTTGAAAATGTTAAGAACTCTTTTCTTTTTTCTTTCATCCAGCCAGCAATCCACTGGAGGCTAATTTGATTCGGCTAGGCTACCTCTTTTGTAGTACCCCGGCTGAGTCGAAAAGTGAAGCAACTGGGATTTGTTGCTGGAATAGTGGAGATTTTCCGCCTTGTCCATTTGCCGGGCATTGTCGGTGGGTTTTAGCAGAAATTACTTCGGCCGCTTACACGGATTTGGGATGCTCATAGTTGTGGAAAAGACGCAGTTTTAGTGGGCAGTTTCCTTGGTAAGCGGAACTGTAGGTATTGTATGGTACTAATGCTACAATTCTGATTGTTTTTTTAATGTAATTACACATACGCTAACGTTATTAATGCTGTGGTGGATTTGCGGCATTACGCGACTTGATCGAGGGCGTAACAAGTACATCCGAGGCAACCATGGCGTGAGAGATATCACGGATAAGAAGAAAGGAGCTCGCCTTCGCTGGTTTGGTAACGTTTAGCGTAAACTTCAGGGAAACGTGAGAAAGACGTGCCTAAACCTTCCGGTATCAGGAAAGAGGTCCCGCACACGGCCCAAGAAGTGATGGATAGACATCGCCAAGTCGGTTCTGATCCGATTGCCCGCTCGGATTATGATGATGATGACGCTGACGTTATTATTAACGCTAGTGAAAGCCCTAGCATCGCAAATGTCCTTAAGATATTATTTTCCTCCCTATTTTGTCTATCCAGAACGCTTTAATTGCTTGAGAATTTCATTATTTTCTTACGAACCAAGCTGTTTTTTCTTAGATATTAAGTTCTAAAGCATTCCCGGCCACTGCTGGGGTTCAAAGTCGAATAACTCTCTGTGAAAGCTACTAACAACGAGCTTCCTAATTGTGTAGTTCGTAAAAACGTGGAGTATTAAAAAAGATGTTTAAAGAAAGCTTTCTGTGGAGCTTATTAAGCTCTCTTATATGGAGGGATACTTAAAGTTTTTCATATTGAAACTTTGATATGGACTGGAGTGCTTATTAAAAATATGTTGAGTTAGGCAGCGTTTGGAAGATGGAAGTTATATCAGCATCTATTTAAATATGTAGTAACTTCCTCCGAATACTAATAATGCGAAAGTTTGTAGGAGACGCAGTTTCGTAGCTTATATTACAAAAATGTGGACGACGTGGCTGAAGTGGCGAAAGTACTGAACCTGTTTTAATGAAACCTAGCTAAGAACCATCTCAGTTAAACTTATTTTGTTTGTTTTTTTGTTTCTCAGCTCCGATGCCATAGGCAGACACACAGATAATCACGTCAAACTAACACCCCTTTTTTCGTCGGGAGTTAAAATGTAACACATGTAAAACATGGTGTTCTTCAAGAAAGGGGTGAACAGGTATTTACGGGGTCGGCAACGCGTGGGTGATGCCACCTGGTATTGCAAACGTCCATAGGCAGCGGTGACTGCTTATCAGGCAGGCCGTAAACTTGTTTGCCACCTTCGTGGTGTAAAAAAAAACTCACCAGTAATAATAACATTCGAGGATAGAACAGCACCATCACAGTTGTAGTCGAATTGCGATTCGCTGCCGTTCTTGAGGAAAACTGTCGCCAGCCACGGGAGAGCCTGCGACCGGAGCTCTTGGGTTGTCTGGAATCAATCACATACTAGTTTTAGATCATCCTTTCGTTTGATGACCTGGGTTAACATGCCACGCACCACGCATGACCACGCAGAGGTCCCGGTTCGATTCCCGGCCGGGCAGAAATTTAAATGATGAATTTTAATTTGTTTACGGGTCTGGGTGTTACGTATAATAAATATAACATTTCGGATACTACGATGCCTCTCACAAAGAAAAAAATATGCTTGAACAAGTCACACAGCGCTATCTAGCCCAAAAGTAAACAAAGCTTGTACTATGGGTGCTAGCTAACTGATATACTACTTATATACTTTTAAATACATACTTATTATACATGTAACACCCAGATCCGAACAGAAATTTAAATTCCGCCGGGAATTGAACCCGGAACCTCTTCGTGGCAGACGGCACGTTGACCAACTGTACCACTAGGTACCACTCTTTTGTGTAGGGGGTTAACTAAGCGTAACAAAATAAAGAAAACCTCCCAGTAGGCTTTACTGGGAGCGCCAAATGGGTTGAGTTTATTGCTTTTTTTTCTAGTATCTTAATTACCCACTATTTCTCTTCTGCAACGGCTACTGAAATGCCAAAAACAAATGTTGCCTCCCAATAAAGGGTGCACAATAAAAAAGCGCTGAAAAAGAAATTATAATTTTATGAAGTTGTTCCCAGACGCTTTGAGGGAATAATAAGGGAATCAAAATGAAAAATCGCCAGGCGTTTATAAGATTGAGAGTAAGAATATTTAAAAATTATGATCTTAATAACTCGACTGGTTGCTTTTAATGGCATCATTAGCCCAATAATCGCTCTTCTTCCTAAATTTATGCCGCCATCTTGTTATTTATGACATTTTTAGGACGATAAACAGCATTTCAAGATGGCGTCGCGCTTGGCGGGAAACTTTACGCCTTTAATTTTTAATTGCGGACGCGTTACCGAGAGTTATGGGAAAAGGAGGTAATATTCGTAATTACAACAAACTCGTTTTGTAGGTAATAAAAAGCGATTGATGATTTACGACGTCATTAAAAACGAATAATCATCTTGGCGTTAATGTCCCGGTTGTGCTCTCGCGCACGAGGGCCCAATGTCCACCTTGACTAGGATCTAGGATTTGGCAGATCAGATAATTACTGTGGATCTACTGCCATCTGACCTCCGTGAATCTGCTTACAAGGGAACTGACCAGATTAAATCATGGTTACCCATTCAGTCGCCTGAATGTGCAGGTTTCACCACGATGTTTTCACTCACCTCACGAGCATCGGTTAGCACTAAACTAATGCACCTAACTACATAACTCAGAAAACAGTCATTGGTACATTGCCGCAGTAGGATTTGAACCCGGTACCTCTCGCTTAAGAATCGGATACCTTAACCACTCGGCCACCGAAATCCCTTAGATAAGTAAATACTGGTGTAAATGTGCGTTCGATATTACTCTGAAGTAGGTACTGAACGCTGGATGTGTATAATCTGGTCAGGTTCCCCTGGTAGCAGGGTCACGGAGGTCTAAGGGCAGCTCCACTGTAATTATCTGATCTGCCAAATCCTGGATCATGGTCAAGGCGGACCTCGGGCACTCGTGCGCGAGGGCACAACCGGGACATTAACGCCAAGATGATTAATTTTTATTTTACTGAACGCTAGTAGTTTTTCAAAGATCCGGATCTCCGACAAACAGCTCTATCAAATGGATTACTTACTTAAGGTTGGATTCACGACATCACGAGAATCCTAGATTTCTTTTATCCGACAAAGGTTGCTGGCATTGTAAGGTTTTCTAACAAAAACCTGCCTCATCCTTTAACGTTACTCGACAAAACACAGGTATTTTCTTAACCAACAATACTAAAAAAAAAACGTTTTTTTTCTTCATCTAATTACCTAGCCTTGAATGGTTCGTGAGCAAACCATTATACAGCCCATGGATGTCAGTTATATTTGATGCGGAATCTTTATAAATGTTTATTGTGGGGCGTGCATTTTTGTAATTTACACTTTATAAAATGTGATATAAAGTCGGTTTTTCGTTGCAAGCGTATAATGTTGACTGTTTATCAAGACTTGAGTCTTGAGAGTGAGTCATTATTATTTAGATGCTGCATGACTATTATTATTATGTGTTAATGTTCACTAGAATTGTGGCAGGTCAGTTAGCGTGATATGGTAAATAACAATTCTGCAAAAAAATATTTAAATGTTGCTATACAGAACAGAATGTTTTTTTTAATATACAATAATAGTAATAACACACTCGCAGGCAACGTGTTCCATTCCTTAGCCGTACGCATTATAAAGGTTGAACCAAAGCGGCTCGTGCGGATAACTGGAAGATCCACGACATAAGGATGATGCGATCGCCCTGATCGCGTCTCACGATGGCGGAAAGACATTACTAATAATCTCCACGATAGCTGTAAGATATTCGTGTTTCGGCCTTACATTTTTAGGCAGAGTAGTGTAGCACCAACCCGTTCAACGCCACACAGTCACAAGCCAGTGGAGCTAGCCACGAAGCCATTCGCTAATCTTTAAATGTTTATGGTAGAAATATACGATTGATTTACTTTCTTTTTTATTTCTTATTACGATTTACTAGAAAATTGTACCAAAAGATATTATTGACTAGCATATAAGATTTATACAGGACAGTCTCTATATGTATTCTCTATGCACATCAATAATCTTGTTTGGTTGAATTTTGTATGTGTTCATCCTACCCACAACGTTGTCTTATGTCAAAACCCACACATTGTTTCTACCAAAACAACTTTTGTAGAGTGTCCAATAACGATTAACGAATGACATCTTGGTTAGGCCCACAGGTCTACGTAGGCCAGATATAGGGTTGCAAGCAGCGTTCATTAATGAGTATTTCTTTTTATTTTAATATATTTATTTCATAAACCAATGTTACATATCTAATGTGAATGGGATCTCCAAGTAGACAATAACGATTGTCTATCCTATACTCGTATTTATAATGTTGTGAAAAAACTGTCAAAAAACTAAGTAAAAAATTCCACCCATTAACACAATACCATATCAACCCTTAGCGTTTCGCGGCCTTTTGTGTCCAAGTGATAGATGTGTTTGGCTCGCGTGAGAGCCGCTATCAACGACTGCCCGATTTATTTGTTACGGAAACCCGGACATGTCCGGAATAGTCCGGTTACGTCCGGACAACAGCGGGAAACATTGTCAAGTTTATGTTTTTATTTTGCGGCGCACCGTCGGAGGAAAGCTTGCGTCAGTCCTCGTGGCAGCTCGGATGTTAGCTGCAATTGTTTGCAGTCAGAAATAGTCAAATTGTGATGATTTTTAGTGGTTAATTAGTACTGGTTACAAAAGAACCTAAGGGAAGCAGATGCGATGCCAGCCTTTAGAATAGAATAGTAATATGTTGCAATTGATAATTACATTAGTTGTATAAAATATGAGACTTTTATAGACAAAATGGTCCAAAATTCAGCGTATGGATAAGGGTGAGACCCACACCCGCTGGTATTATGTCATGGTCAGACTTAGACTAAACATTGATCATACAATATTTAGCTTAAATTACTTAATTTATTTCTTATTTATTTAAGGTACCTAGAGCTGTCCCTAAGGCCTGAAGAACACGTCTTTAATTCATTGTCACAGCCCATATCAGCCTAAGGGCAGGACTAAGGGCCTCTCCCACGAAAGAGGAGGTTATTCCCATAATCTCCACGCTTGGCAGGCGGGTTGGAGATCGCAGTGTTATAATATAACAAAGGAAAACGCTGCTGCCCATTTTCCAGACTACGGAGATGCTTAGATCTTTTGCCTCGAAAACATTAATCGCCTTGTACGACACCCACGAGTGTGAGGGGTTGGTGCTATTCTACTCTGCTGGACACCCCACGGCTGGTCTTTAATTATAAACTATTTATATAATAAACTAGTGGAGCCGATGCGACTTCGTTCGCGTACACCTACTTTACCCCTACGTAACCTTTTTTCTTGGTTATAAACCTTCCTCATGAATCAATTACTATGGTTGAAAACCGCATTCGAATTTAATGCGCAGTTTAAAAGATTTAAGCGTATATAGACATATACATTGATACGAACAGACGGTAGGAAGGGACTTTGTTTTTTACTATGTACCTAAAGATTACAATTTAATTCATAAACGCTATAAAATCCTTTTAACTACTGTACAAGAATGTGTATACATTTAATTTTATGCACTATACAGCGCACGCAACCATCATCTAATCTGGTCAGTTTCCCCTGGTAGCAGGGTCACGGAGGTGAGATGGCAGTTGCTCCACTGTAATTACCCGATCTACCAAATCCTGGATCATGGTCAAGGCGGACCCCGGTCCCTCGCGCGGGGGCATAACCGGGACATTAACGCTAAGATGATATTTTATAATGTGTGTGTAAGTGGCTTTGCACTGCACTTAACCCTCAGGTTTGAAAGGGGTTGATGGAACATTCTACCATTAAAGTATTCGCTATAATAGAGAACACTACATGTCTGTTCTTATATACATCGACGAATACGATTCGTAACAGGCAAATGTAGAATCAGTTACATGCAGAATCGGTCCTAAATAGAGTATGATGTTAAAAGTAGAATAAGTTAAAAGTAGACTAAACGGTAAATTGTATTAAGTACTAACTTTTGATTTTATTTCAGACTAGTGAACCCGGCGCGACTTCGTTCGCTTACACTTACTTTACCCATACCTACCCTTTTTTCTCGATCGTAACCCTTCCTTTTGAATCACTCTATCTATTGAAAACCGCATTAAAATCCGTTGCGTAGTTTAAAAGATCTAAGCGTACATAGGGACAGACGGCGGGAAGCGACTTTGTTTTATACTATGTATAGAAGGTACGCAAATGAGAACGGAAGCTCAAATCAATCATTCGCCGGTGATTCAACTTTCGCGTCAGAACGGTCAGAATTTCCCGCCTTTTCAATAAATCTGGGCCCGAGTCATAAAATTTGAATTCCCCCCGATGAAAAGGAGATGAAAAATCAGCTTTCAACAATACAAGTCATTCAAAATCCACGGGGGAAAGATATACATTCCGGACTGCAGAACAATTTTTGCTATGTAGATTTCACGCGGACGGTCCACACCGATGACTTGTGGATTCCATACCAATTAAATAAAAATCTTCTTAGCGTTAATGTCCCTTGTGGTGTCGCTCGATCCGACTTGACCATGATTCAGGATTTGGCAGATCTGATATGATTACGGTGGAGCGACTGCCATCTGACCTCTTTAACCCTGCTACCAGGGGAACCTAACCTGGATCTTGGTTCATGGTTACGCATTCAGTTGTTTGAATGTGTAGGTTTTTCACAATGTTGTCCCTTACCGTCAGAGCATCGGTTAGTGTTCAACTAATGTACATAACTCAGAAGAGTCATTGGTACTTGGCCGCAATGGGATTTGAACCCGATACCTCTCACTTACGAGTCGAATACGTTAACCACTCGGCCGCTGACGCCTTGATTCCCATATTCACAAACAATACTTCTGTAAGTAAGTAACATTACTATGCGAAGTAAGCAACTTCTGCGTCCAATACGACTCCATGATTTGTGTTTTTTTTTTATACCACTAAGTTGTCAAACAAGCTTGAGGCCTGCCTGATGGTAAGCAGTCACCGCAGCCTATGGACGTTTGCAATACCAGGGGCATCACCCACGCGTTGCCGACACCGTAAAAACCTTTTAACCCCTTTCTTGAAGAACTCCATGTTATACTCTCCAGGGAAAATCTCTCCAGGTAGTTCATACCAAAACCTTAGTGTGCGTGGGAGAAAGTTCCTTTGGAACCGCACAGTTCGCGACCAATTTGGCTCCAAGGTGTGAGGATGAACTCCTTGTCGATGGCGAGCGGTGCGATGAAAGAATGTAATTTCGTTTATATTGACAGACGCATAGTACCTATCGTCACGCAAGTATCGTCAGTTGGAACCCTGTGCGTTAACGCGTACTGTGAGACCCCATAGTAATGTTACTGAATACGGGTGTAGAATAAATCCAAAATTTTCACTACTTCTTACAAATTTGTTCGTATTTGTCAGTTTCATCAATTACACAAGTAATGTTAGGAATATGTAATTTTAAATATGGACACGGACATTTCGGAAAAGAATTGCCGGCTTTTTAAGTACTCTTTCAATTTATCCAACAGTAGCCAAAGAGAAACCACACAAAGACAATGCGTTGCTGTGGTTCAATAAATAAATAATATTCATCTATGAATAACTTTATTGACCGTAACGTTTATCTTGATATCAATATCATCATCATCAATATAGTAAAATACCGGTTGTGGTCCGGTGTCCGCCTTGACCATGATCCAAGTTTTAATGGATCAGGTAATTACAGTAGAGCGACTGACGTCTGTGGACTGTGACCCTGTTAAAGATAGGGCCACATTAAAGTGATGTCATGAGACATCAAGTCTCATAGTAAATGTATGAAAAATCGCAATTTAGCAACACACTTGTCTTACGCAACGTCGTTGGTGCGATCAAATCCGACCAAAATGCAATGAAGCGATCTGACGCGTCACATCACGCAACATTCGGCCCGTAGACATATACACAGACAGGCCCGTATAACATGTCACTCGCGTCACATTGCTAAGTCAAGTTTGGCTCTAATGTAACGTGTAACATCACATTAGGTACATCACATCACTCTAATATGGCGACACCTTTACAGGGGAACCTGAACTGATTGGATCATGGTAACACATTCAGTCGCCTGAATGCAGGTTATCTCATGATTTTTTCCTTCACCGTAAGAGCATCGGTTAGCATTCAACTAGTGTACGTAACTCAGAAAAGAGACATTGGTACATGGCTGCAATGGGATTCAAACCCACAAGTGCCACAGACGATTCTTATCTTCTATTACTAGTATTTCTTTCAGTGACATGTATTTAAATTGCTTAATGATTGATTAAATGTCATTTATACAGGAATTATTTACAGTATCTAGGCTAGCTCCATGATTGGCCGCATCTCTTACCCCCAGATGAAATGGCGGTCCAATATCTAGCTACATTATTTCTTATTAGGTGACACCGTAAACGAAATAGTGAAATAAAGTAAAACAAAGCGACGTCTATAGCCACCACAGTCTAGCCCTATACATGCAGGAGGCTCCGCATTCAATAGAAAATTGTTTTTCGCACTTTTCCTCGTATTTTTCCACTGGAATGATTGATTTGAATTCTCGCCGCCCGCCCCGGTGGACGTGGAATGACGGGACACATGGGCTTGACGGGTGGAGAATTCTACTAAAATCATAAATGCCGACGTATTATACAATTCTTACCCGGCGCGACTTCATTCGCCTACTTAACTCCTTTTTTTTTTGCATGTAAACCTTTCTCTTGAATCATTTATCTATTATTGAACACCGCACCAAAATTCCTAAAAGTTATTAGGCATTCGTTTCAGTGTCACCTGACGATAAGTGATGACGTATCATAAAGATACAGCATGCCTGTCTAATAACCTAACCGACTAAAAAAGTCGGATAACTCCCGACTAAGCTCATTTAAACTCAAATATTTTCCAACCTACCTAACCGTTTTTATTGAATCAAAGCTAGAAACCATCTCGATTAAACTGTCTTTCAAATAGAGAAAACCGCATCCAAATCGGTCCATCCGTCCGGGAGCTACGATGGACAGATACTCAAACTACAGATACACAATGGCATAGCGTATTCACTATGGCATTGAAGGTGTGCCGTCTTTTTTAGGTGCGAAACAATGTTCTCCAAAGTTGAAGCCCGTGTGTCGCCCTCACAAAATCCATTTATTTCATTCAGCAGGCAGGCGCTGGGCCCTAATATTTGAGTAACAAAACACAATGACGGCAGTAACGACATTCTAATACCCGGAATCATTAGTTCTCTTAAATGAGATGCGTTGTGTAGGCTAACATAATTAGTAGGGAATGAAACTCTTGCAATCCACAGATATTTAGATTAGTATACTAATAATGTGTGTCAGGCGTTGTCCTAATTGGCAACGGTCGTATGACGTCAAACCGCCTGTCAAAAACGTTGCTAATTATGACAGCGCCTACATCTGTATGTAGTGCTTTACGCAAAGATCACGGCTGAAACGCCAACATTCGGGGTAACTTTGGCCAGAGTAAAAAAAGAACTATGTCTCCGGCGCCTTCTATGGTATGGCAACTTAGGTTAGAAATGTCTGGCAAAACTTAGGAGAGACCAAGAAGTGATTGCTTGACGTCGTTAGGGATGACATACGTACCAGGCTAAACAGAGAAGAAGTTGGAACGCGGACCCCGGGCCCGGATAAATGCCTAGATGATGATAATGATGATATATGTGTCTATAATTACCTATTAATTAATATTTCTTAATTATTGCCTAATAAATTATTACGTTTATTTTAATTATAGTGGAACTTGTGTAAAAGTGTTTTAATTCTATCATACAATGGAGGTCCATCAAGAATGAACTATACAAACTATTAACTACTGATATTTCCTAGGTGTAATTTTTATTTATATTAAACTTTCACTGCGACAAAATAAAAAGTGTTCATAACATCTGCCTACTTTTATGGGCACAACAGATTGGAGATCGCAGCCCATTTTCTGGCCTACGGTCATACTTCGCTTCTTTAATGAGAGTAGTGTAATCTCATTAAATTACATCTGCCGCCATGTCAAGTTAATGATTCAACGATTCAACAATAGCTTTTGGAAAGTGTGGGGTCACGCAAGGTTCGCACGCGGCGATATATTTCGTAAAGTTATTAAAGTGCTGCTCGCAATTCATTAAAGTTATCTTATTGAATGATGTAACTTACATTGTCTTCCTTTCCCAAGTTGCTGTTCGAGTTGGCTATTACATTATTTGGGTCAGATGTCTCTTCAATGTTGGTATTAATATTTGTTGGTATGTCTGTTGGAATAAAATCTTCTACTTCGTTTGTGGTATCTTTGTAAATGTCCACATAGTCTATAGTTAAGTAATCTGTGTGGCTGTCGTTTTCATTGTGATTAATGTCGTCGTAATACTGATCGAACTCTTGATATGTTTGCGGAATCTCGTTCTCTTCTACGTCCTCCACAATTGGGAGTTCTTCTTTAATGTCGTTTTGCGTCTTTACTTTGAATGAAGCCGTAACGTTTCTATTTTCTTGGATTGTAAAATTTTGAATTATGTTTTTATTGAAATCTTTTAATAGATCCCGGAGTACTTTTGTGTCATCAAAAATATTATCGACAGGACTTTCTTTGATGAATTCACTTGAGTTGTAATCTTCAGGAATCAAGTCAACTCTTAAGTTATCACTATTTTCTACATTTGCAAATGACTGATTAATGAAAGTCATGTTCTTCAATATACTTTCTGTGAAATTTTTAACAAAGTCATGTATTCCATCATCTCTTTCTATAGTAACGTCTGGAATAATATCAATGTGTAACGGCTCAATGTATATTGCTGAATCGCTATTAATAAAATCTGTTTGCTTTATTATTTCAGTTGGTTCTGTGTTAATACTAACATCCGTTTTGTCATTGGAAAGAACATTCGTTTTATTATCTCCTACTACAAAGGAAGTTAATTCCTCTAGTAAAGTCGTTATATTCCCTAATAACATAGCAGGGTCATGGAACGTAACTTCAGGAATATAATCTTCACTGTGGTTATTACTTACAGGTATATAACTAGAAACATCAGTAATATTTGGAAGGTAAGGCATTGGAAGATAATTCCAGTTTACTTTTTGTAACGAAGCCTCAGTGCTGCCTTTTTCAGTATATGATTCTTTAACGTCCGGGATTTTGGGTATTTCAATAAGATCCTTTATAGTGACACCATTTTTACTTTGAGCATTAGTTATTGGAAGGTAACTCCAGTTTGCTTGCTGTGCTGTAGTCTGTGTGTTACTTTTCTCACTAGAGGATTCATCAACATCGGATATTTTAGGTGTTTCAGTAAAATCATTAACGTTAGTATAAATAGTTATAGTAGCATTACCATTGCTATAGTTATCACTTAATGGAAGATAACTCCAGTTTACTAGTTGTTCAGTAGTCGGAATATTGCTTTTCCTCGATGATTCTTCAGCGACAGAAGTTTTGTGTTTTTTACCAAGATTAATAATCTTTATATGAATGTCTGTTTTATTATCTATGTTTTTCCTTGTATCACTTTCAGATTCGATTTCAAGCTTACCTTCGATTTCGTCTTTGATTACACCGGTAATTTGTTTCACAATACTACTCAGACCTTCTTCTAACTCCTTTTGTAAGTCACTTATATCAAATAAATTTAATTGCGTTCTATTCACCACTTCATCGTCATCAGTATGATCATTATAGTTAGTTCCATTATCTAATTCCGCGTCAAAGTCTGTACTATTTTGTCCCGCACTGAAGAAATCACGGAAAACACTACCAAAGCATGCCAGAAATCCATCACAATCACTTTTCACGAAAGAAACTTGCAATATTAAAGCACAAAAGAGCATCAAACATTTCAAATTCATTTTCTGAATCGGTTATCATTTACATGTGTACAAAAACGTCGGATCGCTCCGTCGGTTTGTAAACAAATGTTGTATTGCTAGCGTTCCACTAAAGTTAACAATATGTGGCGCTCTCGCAATATCTTGGAGCTTATTAGCAACACTTTAAGATGCAATTTGCCGTGAGATAATAGTAGAGACGGCGGGGCCATAAAACTTTATGAGCAACGGTGTTTGCTTGCTAACTTGTGCTTTGAGAAACTTAATTTACTTGGCAGGGAACGTTTAGTTGTCTTCCTGAGTGTGCTGTCAAAGTTGCCTCTTTCTGTACTGGAGGTATCATAAATTGTTCACATTTAAAGATAAATGTTACTATAGAAATATGTTTTCCTAACCTAATGGTGTTACAAAATCGTACGAAAGATGCACTTAACATGTAAATTTACAAAAAGTATCATGAGTTCATGACCCCAGGGCCTCAAGTCCTCTAATATACTAATGGTGCAATGAGGAGTTTTCCAGTAGGTATTGATAGTTTGTTTCAAAAAGCATCAATAGATGGCGCTCCTACAATTTTGGTAATCTTCTTTAAATCTGTATGATAGTGGCAGTGATTTCATGCAGCCAAGTAATACTAAACTTGAAAATAAAGTGTTTATTAATATAAACATAACTGTTAAATGTTGAACAAAGTGTAAAAATAAATATTTTTAGAAGTTGGCACTATGTTCCATTATTATTACAACCTCTAAAATGGTTGAAAACTATTGACAAATATAATATTATCCAATACAACGTACCCAGTGTTTATATCCTGTTTGCGAAGAACCTATTTCAAGCGATTATCAATTACCAAAATTGTCGGGGCGCCATCTAGTGAGTGGTTAGGAATGCCTTAAATACCTATTGGAAAACTCCTCATTGAATTTTAATTGGACCGCATTCATAGCTCAATGGTAGTTTGATACGTTTTTGGTATTCAGTTACAGTTTCTAACGCCTCGATTGAGTTTAACGTGTTTTTTGGTATTTTGCTACAATCAAAACTACCGTTGAGCTGCTACTACGATAGAATTACAATTCAAGCGAGCTAAGTTAATTAGTGGACTTGATGTGGGTGATGGTGTCTTTTCTTACATCGCGAAGTAGGCCCCACCACGCATCTTGTTTAGCCAGACCAGGATCAACAGCGATAACCCGAAAAGTTACTGAGTTTTGATACCCAGGTACAAGTTACGGATATTGGTGCTATGACATGTACCCGAAACAATATTGATATGGCCTAAACCATTAAATATTTACAATGAATGTTAAGTATGTATGCCGACGCATAAATAATTATGTAGTTGTAGAGTGTGACTATGAAGCAATTGAGACTTATTAAGTATTAATTTGGCGGAAAATTTTGCAATAATTGGCAAATTAAAATCGCATTGTGACCGCAGTATTTACAACAATCTAATCTGCCTCGAGTTAGTACTATATCGTAGGTAGGCCGCCTAATCGAAATTAATTTAAAATAATTTACTGTAGCCCTTAAGCCATTAACACATTTATCATTTTTCATTAATTACATTAATCATTTCATTGTATGATCAATTAAAAACACTTTTTACAGATGTTTCACTGTAATTTAATTTAATTAAATCAGCTGTTAAAATATTGCGGTTTCGATTAAATCATTATCAGGCAATGTAAACAATGACAAATTACACAAATACTGATCTAAGTTAAATTTAATCATAAATGAAATTACCTATGATGAAATCTAGAGCGTTCTAGAGCGTCGGTGGCCGAGCGGTTAGAGTATGCAACTCGTAAGCCAAAGGTCCCGGGTTCGAATCCCGCTCCGGCCATGTACCAATGACTGTTTTCTGAGTTATGTACATTAGTTGAATACTAACCGATGCCCTTACGGTGAGGGAAAACATCGTGATGAAACCTGCACATTCAGGCGACTGGATGGGTAACCATGATCCAATCTGGTCAGGTTCCCCTGGGTCATGGAGGTCAGATGGCAGTCGCTCCACTGCAATTAATTACCTGACCTGCCCAATCCTGGATCATGGTCAAGGCTGACCCCGGGCCCTCGTGCGCAACCGGGACATTAACGCCAAGATGATTTTACCTACGTATGATGAAACTAAAAAAAATGTTAATTTTTATTATTCGTTAATTTTAAAACATAGCTTACTGTTAAGCCACGTTAAACACACGGGCCTTATTGCAGGGCTCACAATTGATTTAAGGATCACATTCTTGTTTTTTGTACCTACTTGTCTGTAGCCTATTAAGGTAAATATTCTTCTTATTCTTATTATAGCGGAACTAGTGTAAAAAGTGTTTTGTTCATTATCATTAATCGTTTCTTATTAGAAATCTCCCATAGCAATAATCTAATCACGTCTGTGCTTTCGTCACTCGCTCCCGCCACCCGCGCCCGCTGACCTCCTAGCCCCGAAAGTCCGCATCACCTTGACGCTCGCGTGATCAGTCTGACGTTGATCAATGGCTGTGGGCACACGATTAGCGGGATCCCGCTCCGGTGAGCTTGGAGCCTTGTTTCGGACACGAATGGGCTGCACGCGTTGCCAGATTTGGTTACTACCTCTATAAGATATTAGTCATGCGTAGGTACGTCAGCTGTTAAAATCATGTTGTGATCTCGAGCGTGAGAGTCGGGCTCCGTTTCGACCTTGATCCAGGACTTGGCCGATCAGGTAATTTCTGGAGGGCTATCCTCTGTGGGGGCTATATCTGACCTCTGTGACCCTGTTGACAGGGGTATCTGACCAGATTGGATCATGGTTACAGTGGTGTGTGCAGGTTTCTTCCCGATGTGTTGCCTCACTGTAAGAGCATCTGTTAGTGTTCAACTAATGTAAGTATATGTATAACTCAGAAAAAGTCATTGGTACATGGCGACAATGGGGATTTATGTTATGAGTCGGACCCGTTAGCCATTAGACCACAGATGCTGTTTAATGTTAATGTTAATGATGCTGTAAAATCCGAGCCATCGAGCTTAAACACTAGTTTAACTGTGTGTACTTTAATAAGCAAAGAAACTCTCAGAGCGAGTACGTATTTTCATTCATTAGCGTACATCTGCTCCAAATGGAGCGTCGGTGGCCTATTGGTTAGCCTAGCGACTCGTACTCAAGGTACAGGATTCGAAGCCCGGTACCGCCATATACCAACGACTCTTCCTTAGTTATGTACATTAGCTTTTTTTTTGGTTCAATAGGTACTTATTTATTTATTAAATCAATAAGAAATGGCAAAGATTTTTTTTTTATAATAATAAAAGTTTATTAAATCTTGTAAAATACATTTCAATTTTAGATGTAAAAAAAAACATGTAAAAGGTAAAAATATAACATATTTTTTGCCTGAGCTAGAATAATATGAGTTTGAACACTAACCAATGCTCTTACGATGAGGGAAAACACTGTGATGTAACCTGCACATTTAGTCGACTGAATGTATAACCATGATCAAATCTGGTCAGGTTCCCCTGTTAACAGGATCACGGATGTTAGATGGCATTCGCTCGACTGTAATTATCTGATCTGTCAAATCATAAAGCATGGTCAAGGCGGACCTCGGGCCACACACAACCGGAACATTAACGCCAAGATGACCATTTGAAGTATCAGCTGTTTTTAAAAAATATTTCCATTTGGTAACGTTTGGTATTTTTTTCCCACTTTGTAGTAAGCTACGAAAAGAAACTTTAAAATGTATTTTTTCTCATTTAGTAGCTGACTAGAGAACTGAAAATTAAAATGTATTACTCATTACTAATATTAGCTATGAAATGAGACCAAAGGCTGTCTTGTAACTTGGCAGGGGTTTTGACCAAAATAACGCAAGCGAGCCTGCTCAACCCTGGCCGAGACACCACATAAAAGTTACGAGAAAGCAAGTCGGAGCAGACATCTGGGATTTAAATACTATCAGCCTTACAGCTAGACTAAACACCATGATGACTTTCACGCCACAGCTTCCACGGTTGGAGCCACTCGTCACGTAAAAACCCAAAAGAAACATATGTTACGCCAATTTACAAAACTTTAATGACTTCGCTGCGCTATGTATGGCTAAATTGACGTTGTGACGGTATAACGTCTACGACGTTATAGTAGTAACAGCAACAATCACTAATTGTAACAAGGTTGGACGACAGAAAGTGAGTTTTTACGTGTAGGATCTCTGCTATTTATAGAAATCAAAAAGATAAGTGGAGAATAAAATATTATAAAAAGATTAGCTACCTGTTTTTGCTCATGTGTTATGACTAGGCGTTTGACCACGAAATGCTGCCACGATTCACTTCATAATTTTGATCTAGGGGCATATTTTGCCTCGAGTTGAACAGTTTAAACTTAGATTTTAGGCATAAAGCATCAGTTACTACGTCACAACGTCAATTTAACAATTATGTAATGGAAATCCTGTAACATAACGAAGCGACGAAGTAAAAAACTAAAAATCTGCGAAACTATACAGTTTTGTAAATTCGTGTAACATACGTTTCTTAAATACGTTAAATTCGTGTTACTTTCGATTTTCCTGTTGTTTATTTTTTATCTAAATATCTTTATAAGTAAATTATTTTATTTTATTTATCTTTAATAGTTTAAAAATTTGTCCCAGCTCCCCGGAAAGCGGGTAGAATGCTAGCTGCGTTGCCCCGCTCGCTGGATTGCTAATCGCCTAGAAGTAAAGGCAATCCTTCTGATCATATTAGCTGATTAATAACTGAATAATAGTCGCCGAGAAGATAAAAAGATAAAATTCTATTCTTGGGGTGGTGACTTTCTAATTTGACAACAACTGAACGTTTAAATCAGAGTTGTAAGATTAGAAATTCACTAACCTGATGATGTCAACAACTACTTGAAGCTTAAGCAAGAGAAACAAGAATAAGAAGATTACAACAGAGAAAACTCAACTTGAAACTATTTGACACATTTTAGGAATACATGTTTATCTATCATGATTTCTTTAATGTCTTAAATAAATCGAGATACCTTATAGGTTTTTTTTTCAAACAAGTCACCGCAACAAATACAAGAAACTAAACTTCACTGTTCTACTTAACTGCTAATAATAAATAGTGCAATTATCTAATACACTATTATTTGAGCAGTATAAGTAACTCGAGATTTCCTACGTCATCCATTCGGTGAAATGCGCTTTTCTATTATCATACGAACTAGGCGAGCCTTTATGATTCTTTGACAAAATGTTTGTTGAATGTTTAGTATAATAAAACTGTGATTCTGATACAATTCTATTTAACTTATAGAGCATCGGATGTGTGTTTACTATTAAGAATATTTTTATATTAAAATTGGGTTAGAGAGTTTCGACTTGGAAATCATTCCTGGTTGCTAGGTCCACATCCATTGATGTGCCATGCCAAATAACGCAAATATTCTTTGCGCCAACTTTAGCACTCATACTTATAATCTTGGATCAGTACTTCCCCAAATTCCGGAATGTTTACACAATTACCTAATAACTATAAAGGCGTCACACAAAAAAATTAACCATCAACTATTTCACTACGATCCAGTCGTGATATTTATCTCTAAAATTACGACACCCACTTTTTTCACACATAATTATAGGTGTTGCAAGTCTCCGATCGTTAAACTAACAAAAGACAGACATTTTTAATAACACATAGTGAAGGTCGAATGTATAAAGCATTGCGAATTTCGCGTTTCGAAATTGTTAGTGATATTAATATTTTTTATAGTATTGTTTTTACATGTGTTACCGTATTTGCCTTTCCCGTTTTGGAGCCATCAGAAAAAGTAATACAAACCCCTAAAACTGACGCTATTTAAATCATATATAGTTAGATGATGATCGTCGGTGGCCGAGCGGTTAGAGTATACGACTCGTAAGCCAGAGGTCCCGGGATCGAATCCCGCTCCGGCCATGTACCAATGGCTGTTTTCTGGGTTATGTACATTAGTTGAATACTAACCGATGCTCTTACGGTGAGGGAAAACATCGTGATGAAACCTGCACATTGTTTAACGGATGTTTAACCATTATCCAATCTGGTCAGGTTCCCCTGGTAGCAGGGTCATGGAGGTCAGATGGCAGTCGCTCCACTGTAATTACCTGACCTACCAAATCCAGGATCATGATCAAGGCGGCCCCCGGGCCCTCGTGCGCGAGAGCACAACCGGGACATTAACGCCAAAATGATTATTTTCATTTATTATAATTAGATGATGATGTTCTTTTTTCTCTGGATAAGTCTACTCTTTGAGGTACGTTTTTTCTTTGATATCTCTCTGAGTAGGTAAATTTGTTTCTGTTCTGTGTCTGAAATCTGAATAGCTAATAGGAAAGCTTATCATGTCACCGTCAACATCATTGCCGCAGTACGTCCACTGATAGACATATTACTTAGACGTCCTTCCACGTCTTCCGATTGACTTTGTGATTCCTGCATTCATCGGTTCCCACGAACAAACGTTCTCTGGTAAACCAGCTCATCCGTCTATCTCATGGAGAGCCGTCCCACGGACGTGGTTACAACTCGAGGTCCTATCGATCTCTGCTTTAGGTATCTATACTTATGTTCATTTAAGGTTATAGGTGATATAGAGCTGCAAACTGCAGAGCCCTGAATATCTCCGTAGGGTTGCGCGTGCTACAGGCTGCATTTCAAGGATCAAATTTAGTCGCTTCCTTTCCGCCTTCGGGGCACAAGAGACCAACAGCCGTTCCATCCTCTTGTAGTAGATAAACCAACTACACACACGAACTGTTTTGGCTCGACCTTTCTAATGTTGGAGTGGAACACTTTGCCTGCTAGTGTGTTCCCCGAACAAAACAACCTAGACTCCTTCAAGGCCAGAGTGAACAGGCTGATTCTGGATAGACATGCTTCACCTTCGGCCACATTCGTCGCCTCCCATCCCTCCCTTACAAATGCCTCACTAGTTTATCATAAAAAATTAAGGTTAAAAAATAGTAAATAAACATTTAACGTACTTACAAGTTTTTCTAATTTTGTTCCGGGATTACGGGGTACGCTAAACATTTCAACATCGCCCATATTTCTGGTCGTCAACTTCTCTTCATCCACTAAATCTTTCACGATTGTCGTTGCGTCCAAATCGGTAAAAACATAATGTATCTCGCTTTTTCTAGGCATCTCGATATAATCTCTGTTCATGTCTTCTATTTTAATCTCCCTTCTCTTCCTGTTGTCGAAAAAGTCGTCGAAAGAGCCTGTGAAATCGTCGAAATCTGTTGTCGAGTCGAAAAAATCGTCTGTAGTAGAGTAACCTTCCGTTGTATAGCTATCGATCGTTATTATTGTTATATTAAGCTCCGATATTGTTTGAATCCTCTTTATGGTTACATTCGCGTTTATGTAATTGTACACGTCTGGCCAGTATCTTGCACTGTACAAAAATGCCGATAATATGAACAGGATCACGAAAAGTATAAGAAGAATCAGTATCTTTGATACTATTTTCAGCAATGTCAGGTTGACCTTTATCTTCATTTTGGCCGTATTTAATATTTACTATAGAAAAATTAAAGATATGCTCTTTCTTGTTCGTTTTACAAATGCTTCGTCATTTGACAAAATGAAATATTTCGTCTATTTTTCACAATATTGTAGATTAAGGAATACTTGGTCAACACAACACTCGAATATCAAATAACCGTTGACTTTGCAATATTTTTATCTTCCAGTGTGTCGAGATGTTTTCGTCGTAGAATCACAAGTTGGACTAGCATCCTTTGCGCATGAGTAAACCCAAGGGATTTGTATGGGAACATTACGGTTTCTATATATGGGACGGCGTATGCGCAAATCATTACGCGTGGTCACACAATGGGCAATGAAATCCAATTGGCGATGGACAATCATACGTATTGTGGTTCGTGTTATCTACTGTCATGCTGATTTCGCTACTAGAGATAAGGAAAAGGAAGTGTGACGCTGTCAAAATAGGAAGGTGCCTAGATTTGTGAATAACATATTCACCTCGTTAAACTTTTTTAGGTTCCAGTTGTATTTAAGGTATTTTATTAGTAGGTACAGATACAAGGCAGTAATGCTCGGCTGCATATAGACTTAGGCAGCGCTAAAGTTGTCGCCACGTATTTGGGCGTCATAAAATCGGTGTCATAAAGTTATGACTCACTTAGCGAGTTTAGTTTTCACCTTAGGTTGGTTAAAGGCATTGCTTTTCTTGATTGCTTCTTGATAGTTGAAATCACTTAGGCGTCGCCTCAAGTATAATTTTTTTTTTCAATAGGCTTGATTTTGACCTTAACTCACCTGATGGAAAGCGACGATGAGGTCGAAGATGTAGCATGCTTGCCTAGGAGATACCTATTCACTCTTGATTTGAAGACTTGGGGGGTTATACTTATCAGGGAACAATGACTCAGGCAGAGAGTTCCAGTCCTTTGCAGTGCGCATAAGAAATGTGGATGCAAAACGCTTAGTACGAGATGGTGGGACGTCTACCATAAATGGGTGACGATATTTTGTCCCCCTCGTTGTTCGATAATAAAAAGGGCATGGTGGAACAAGGTTGTGGAGCTCCTGGGAGCACTCACCGAAGTAAATTCGATAAAAGACCGACAAGCTGGCTACCCTACGACGGTGTCCCACCAGTGTAATCGGATATTAATAATGTAAATAATGTATATGTAATGTACTGTTTCGGAATCGTCTTTTCTCTATTGCCCTTTTAGTTCACCTGTGATTAGGTCTGACGCGGTCCATATGACCGGGAGAGCGATAGGACCCTGGGTGGAGGTGGGTGCCCTTTTAGTTCACAATTTAAAATTATCCAAAAAGTACTAAAAACGTAGGAAAGTGCCGGCCAGAACCTGAAAAGTAATTAGTATGACATAACGCTTCATTCTGAAAATGTTTATTACCTTAATTATTGCAATAAAATGTAGAATTTGATTGCAATCATAGTAAAGCTAGATCTTCAGGTATCTACATATAGCTTGCCCTTGGTATTGCAAACGTTCATAGGCTGCTTACCATCAGGCAGGGCGTTAGCTTGTTTGCCACCTTAATGATATAAAAACGAACTGTCCTAATAAACAATGTTCACAATATCATAATTTTGGCCGGCACTTTCGAATTTGTTACTTTTTGTATGGGGTTTTTAATTTATAACCTTTTACAGATAGAAGTGAAACGTAAACATAAAATAATCGGACACGGTATTTGACATTCTGTTTTTTATTAAAAACACTAATAATAAAATTAAATAACATAACATTAGCAAACAACAGGTACTCGATACACGCACGCACACACATAACAATAACATTCACCAGACTTTAACAAATAACAACAATCGATAACAACTACTGTAACTCTATAAGAGTTTATAGACTTTACAATATCCAACGATGACCTTGAATGGGAAGTTTTGAAGGAAATAATTGCTCAGCGAAGCTGAAGAAATTATTTCGAGTAATTAGAATACAAGCTTTAAAATTGGCAAGAAAGAATAGTTCCATAAGAAAATTAAAAAACCTTTGGGTCCATATTCGATTTTCGAATTTAAAATTATTTTCTTTCTATTTGTACTACAGACGGAAAACATCCAGGCAGCCTTACAGCTTGTGAGATCCCTTCTTGGTGTGGATTATGGTTTCATATACTGGTACTTTGAAAGGCACAGGCTTCTCGACGGGCACGATGATGTGCTTGATGACCTCGAAAGGCACTTCCTTGATCTTGGGAATATGGACGGTCCTCTCCACGGGGTAGGGCACGGATTTCTCAACAGGGATCGAAACCTCCTTGATGATAGGGATGACGACCGCCTTGGGCACTGGTACTTGGATAGGCACTGGGTGTGGCACAGGGATCAGGATTGGCTGGTTGATTTTGAATTCCACGTTCTTGGGTAGAGGCACGATGACCTCTTTATAGTGTTTGATAGTTTCAGGGGTTTCTTCCTCTACGTGCTGGTGGACTGGATAAGAGTGGGCCTTCAGTTCATGGCCGCCGAAGCTTTGGCCCCCGAAGCTTTGGCCCCCGAAGCTTTGGCCACCGAAGCTATGGCCCCCGAAATCGTGGCCCTCATTACCGCTGGCCCCGCTGTCACCGTGCCCCCCAAAGTCGTAGCCGCCTGAGTAGTCGCTCGCTTGAAGCTGTAACAAAGATATTATACGTTAGGTATTTTGAGCCAAAATTGAGACGATGCTGAGTGGTGCCGGTAGCACAAACCACTAACGAACGTCATTTATGGCGTCTAATATCGTTTTCAGACAATTTTTATATTGACCTCATGTCCTTGTAATGATGCATTACGCACTGTTACACAAGGTGCAATTACAGGCCAAGATCAAAGAGGGAGATCGACATGTAGTACCTCTTTTAGACCGGGACTGTACAATATTGCAAAAGAACTACTTAATCATTGTAAATCATTTAAATAACCCTCAACTTCAATTCTAAAGAACGACATTCGTGTAATTTTATTTAATAAACCATTTAAGCAAGAAAAAAGTTAAAGAGGTCTTCAACACGGAGTAGATAGTCGGCGTTATAAAACCTTTTTCATCGCAAAATATTTTTTATCTCTGCGAAAGTAAGCTGTTAATAAAAAAAAACTCTCCCACCAATTTATTAGCGGTTGGCGCGAACGAGGTTAAATAGAAAAAAGAAAAACAAAATGGACGCTCAAGTTGCCGCCTATTTAGATCGCAGCGTTCTTTTTTTGAATTTTTTCACTTTCAATAACTGCTTTCGACTGGTTTCGTTAGATAACGCTTATTCAATAGTTACTTGTAGTACGTATTGTTAGGGTCAGCCTTTTGTGTTTTGACAAGGAAATTGATATGACAATGGAAAACCACTTTCTTGTTTATTAATGTACCGTAAAATGGGGTTACTTTGACGTCTGTCTGCTTAGATTAGGCTGGAAAATAGGCAGCAGCTTTTTCCATTGTTATATTTATACCACTGCCATCTGCCAAGCGTAGAGATTACGGCAATAACCTCCCCTTTCGTAGGAGAGGCCCTAAGTCCTGCAGTGACCTGTTATGGGCTGTGGTGATGAAGAGAAAAAAATATGGATTGCCCATTTTCACCCGTCCAACAATGGGGTTGCCGTAGAGCGAATCTACCCCCATCTGTTATTTAATCAAGTTATATGTCAAATAAAAGGTATTTTTCCCCTCTCCGTCAATATTAGATATGGTTCCCTGGGCAAAACTTGATCTGGTTGAGAGTAGGCATCTTCTTATTAGAGTCATATTCGCTCGTTTAATGCTGGATTTTTCTAAATAACAGATGAGGGAAGATATTACTATGGCCAAGATTTTACATGGGATTTTTCCTATTTTTAACCGTACTTTTTCGGTGATGCCAATGTGATTTAAGAAATCAACACACAACTACACAGCAAAGAACCGTACCCTACAAATTGACGGAAGTAAAAAACAGGATACTAACACAGTGTACATACATGTCTACTCATATAAAGTTGAGACACACAAATCTCAATACGCGCCGTGCGCAGTGCCACCAAGTTATCTGTTCTCACGGCGTCGCTAGTTGTAAAGCAAAATCTTTCATTTTAGTACAATACCGCCTTAGTTCCGAGTTAGTCTGCTGAACAAATAAGTTGGTGGCATGTATGTCGTATTTCGAAGGGACCAGGAGATCACAATAAAACAGAATTACGGCCGAAACCTCACCTTACGCGCCTTTATATTTTCTGTTTACAAAACATTAAGGTTTTACTGTTCAGGGGTCAGTGGAGTGCAGTCGGAACTTGAAGGAAGTTATGGGACAGTTTTTTACAAGCTTTTACTTAACTTGCAATGTTTGTATATTCGAGTCAAATCTTACACACCTAATTGATGGTCAGGGGCACTCCTAAACTATGAATAATAAACTCTCAGAGCAAATAAGAAATAAAGACACAATCCTGCAAACAACGTACCTACTGACTCACGCAAAACTACGCCATGCCTTATCTACGTACACGGTTACACACACGTACATTGACAACCAAACTAGACCTTAGACCACTCGCCTAGATTCAAACAATTTTCAATTTTTGTTTTGGCAAGTAAAATTCGATACTTTGATGCATGATGTTGATTTTCCCTATTTTTGAACCGTACTCCTTCGATTGCTATCAATAGTAATTAAAAAAATATTTTTCATGCAATCAAAATTGAAAATCCTTCGAATCGAGGCGAGCGATTCAAAAATAGAGCCGATGGGGTCTATTGACAACCAGACTAAGCCACGGCTTTGTTTCTTATTTATTTAGTCTGAGAATAACGAGTTTGGGATCGTTTGAATTGTCTTGACAGGAACACTGACAGATCGCAGTTAAAATAAAAGCTTGTCATGTAAGAAATTTTGAATTTGAGAACTTATTTCTTATTATTTCTCTTCTGATCACGCATCTCGTTCGCACCCAGACATTCCAAATAAAATATTTTTAACGAATTAATTGTCGTGTGCTCGCGGTGCGGTAGACAAACGAGCATGCGGGCCACCTGATGGAAAGTGATCACCGCTGCCATCAGACTACAATGAAAAAATTGTTAATTTGTTTATCAGTCTTGGGACCTCGTAACAGTGTAGGGCTTTATTTATTTTATAAAACTGGTCAAAATATAAGTTGGGGCATAGGCAATGACATATACTGAACAAAAAAATAGTAAAATTAACACAAAGGTAGAGTACGAATATAAAGCGAAATCCCCGATCGTGTCTGTCTGAAATCGATTAATCACAAAAACCGCGTCGCCTGGTTTTGCCATTGGTTAGAAGTATTCACGATAAAGTTCCGGCAACTAAACTTTTGCAAAATTTGCGGCAAAATGCCGCTTCATCGATCAGGCACAGCAGGAACTATGGAGCCCAACTCTATTTTTGACGCATCTGCTCTCTTATTCTCTTTTCTCAAGGTAGAGAGGAACCTGTTGGCGAGACGTTTGTTTACGCAAAACGACGCAAAACGATGTTTTACGTAACTCAATATTATTGTGAGACACCTTTTTTATTCATAAAGAAATATGGCGACAATAAAATATTGGATTCCGAATTGGCTTACGCTTATTCAATTACCAACGATTGCAATCCACCGTCGCCTTTAGAAAATTGCTGGAGTTTTGGAGATAAATGCCTCAGCGAAATGGCAATCATCATAAAAATCTCGCAACATTGTCTAGACGCAGTTATTTTACAGGACCGAGTGCCCGAGTAGCGACAGGGAGGAATTTAGGAGAAGTAGCGGTAGCGGTGGCTACTGGTAGTTATATTTTATCTGTGCTACTGGTATCCGACTGAGTGAAATATAGCACCAACCAAATTAAAGTTCTTAACGAAAAGGATGAAAAGCTTTTTACTGGGCGAAGAGGGCTAGGGCCGTATCCCGTTCGAATTGGAGCCTAACTGGGGCCTAAAATGCTCTTACGATGAGAGAAACCATCGTGCTGAAACCTGCACATTCAGGCGACTAAATGTATAACCATGATCCAATCTGGTCAATTCCGTGACCCAGCTACTAAGCTGGGTCACGGAGATCAGATGGTAGTCGCATCACGGAAAATATCTGATCTACCAAATCCTGGATCGTGCTCAGGGCGGACTCCGAGCCCTCGAGAACAAAACCAGGACATTAATTCCAAAATGATGAAGGTTAAAAATTTAATAGCTATTTACCTAGACTTTTGTGATTTTTAAATGCCCAAGTTCGGCTCTGTACATCCACAATAAGTGTTTAGAGCCATTTTTCTTCTGAGTGCCGTACATACTTCGTACAATATTGTCTCGATATATCGTCCTTGTGATTTCGTTGGATTTATTACAAGCTCTTATGCCATTTCGTAAAAACCTATCAAACGGATGTTTTTTAGGGGCGGAGAACTTTAAATTGAAATAAAACTAAGGAAAAGTATTAAGTATCAGTGTGACTAGTTTTATTGGAAATATTATTTTATGGCATTTATGTTTGGTACTTATATGTTTTTTAAATACATTTTTATTATACATACGAGTACAACACCTAGATCCGTAACGTCATTTCAATTTCTGCCCGGCCGGGAATCGAACCCGGAAGCTCTACGTAGCACGTTCATGCACCCTTATTGCACTGTTGGCATGTTAACCAAGTGAACCACTCAGGTCATCAATAAAAAGACCTTGTACGGAACCCAACGACATGTCGCAGAACTCCAGCTTATCCTGCGCATCCGATACCCAACAGGGTTTGGATTTCTCCTACATTTTTAATGTCGGCAAACAAATTTTTTTCCTTTTACGTCCGTTGCGTCAAACGACCGCCAACTCTGTGGTTTATGTTGAAGTAGACATACGGACGGAATGCTACGACACTACATATACAATATAGGTATAAGAAGATCCCAAACGCAGTGAGCAAATCATCCTATCCCATTCTACTAATATAATAATAAATAAAATAAAATTAATATGCTTGGAGAATTTCGCACAGCGCCATCTAGTCCCAAAGTAAGCAAAACTTGTGTACTTTTACTATATACTTTTTTTTTTATAAAATTTCTTCATTTCAATTGTTGCTTGGCCGGGAATTGAACCCGGTACCTCTGGATGTTAAGCAACTGAACCACTCAAAGGTTCTAAAGATGGATGAAAGTTTTCAAATTGATGGACGGTTGTTACTCCTTCACGCAAAAACAAGTAAACGGATTTTGATGAAACTTAATAGCACATAGTCTAATTATTGTTTACCACGAAATTCAATGTAAACGAATTTTACGCGGTCAAAGTCGCGGGCAAAGGATCCGGCTCCATAAGTCCGATTGTGAGTAATACCGTCCTACTCTGAACAGGATCACGATTCTGAACTTGAACATTACTTATATATGTCGCAGCCAAATGGTTAAATTAGCCGGTTAATTAAACGGCTAGCTATTTAAGCAGTTATTTAATTGAAAATTGGCCAAATTCATGATCTTTGAAAGTAAAGTCAAATGAACGATATTGCCTCAAGTTTTCGGAGCTCTTCCATTCATTGTCATAATGCTAACCTAAACTAACCGAATAGAAACCTAATGCAAACTATTATTATACTTTGAAGTTATTGTGGATAGGTTAGCATTGGAACAATGTGTGAAAGATCTGCGTAAACTCGAAGCAATATCGTTCATTCAACATCACTTTAAAATCTTATGAAACTGGCAAATTTTCAACTAAATAATTGCTCAAAAAGCTAGCCGTTTAGTTAACCGGCTAATTTAACCATCCGGCTGCGACACATATACCATTTTGTACTGAGCTACTATATAGATGGCTCGTCATCAGTTTCACCAAACAAAAGCCTGCGCGGCTGGCCTTTGACAAATAATGTGCCACTCTCCACAGCAAAGATAACTACGACCGTCTCGTAAAAAATAACTTACATTCCGCCGTACATACTTTAGCGACAGGAATGGAAACTGGCGCCCCCACTCGCGGTTTATAAAATTCTTGTCGCCCTGTAGGTGTTTACTTGGAAAACTTTGGAGAAACAATGTAGCCTTGGTTACGCGTATTCGGCGTTTTAAGGGTAGAGATTGAGATCTGGAGTGGATTGACGAACTGCGCACAATCTAGTAGGTCGTGAGTGAGGGAGGGAGGGAAAATTTTCAATTAATTTTCTGAAAAGCTTTGACCGAAAGGTAAAAAAAAGGTCAAAAGTCGTTAAAACGAGGCTGATGAAAACAAATAATATTTCGTATAATAGTTGCTATCTATGGTTTGCCATTTTATTATCTGTGGCCACCAAAAATATTGATTAGATTAGATTAGATGAATGATGTATCAATGAAATTTACATCATATTAAGCGCATGTCGTAATATAAGTAAGTCACAAAGCTATCCTCAATTGGAAAGTTGCTACCTTCACTGCCAAACTTTATTTTTTGCTCTGTGTTTGGTCCATGGATTTACCACCTAATTGGTCGCTATGGTTTGCCAATCCCTGTTGAATGCCAACAACTCGTCTCTTAATCGTTTTTTGGGTCTGCTGCGACGTCGTTAGCGCGTACGATCGCGATGTGTGGAAGAATAGGGGAGAGGTTCAGCAGTGCGATGATTCAAACTGGTATTCCGTTGAAATTCAAGGATTCCTGAAGCTACGGGGCTATCGGAGTCAATAAAACTATGTTTTCCATCTGGAACAAGTTTTCCGGAGTAGGCACTCCGGAAACCGAGCAACTCGATCTTACAATTTTTCTAGTCTCGCCGCCACAATTATTTATTGTATCCTTTTATTGATTATGATAACATCGTTTCACAATACATTTCAAATTTTCTCAACTACTTACCTACCTAAGGCGCTGTCGAAAAACCGATAAAAAATCGCAAAGCACACTCCGAAACTCCGGTCCTAAGGTCGAAAGGCCTTTTGGTATGAAAACAACGTTTCAACTGTCACGCTTTAGTTAACTAACCTACGTAGCTAAAATACGCAAAGTAAGCCAACTCTCCGAACCGCACGGCGTATTTGATTAGTAGCTAGAAAACGAAAAGAAAATGTCGAACAAAATGGATTAGGCACAAATAAATTAGGTAACGCTGTGGCCGCTTGACGGCACGCAATATGTCTTTCCTTTGAGTTCCCTGTGATTAAGTTCGGGCCACAGTGCTGGACTGACTCAGTAATACAACTCGCACGATTTTTTTAAATATTAGTGGGCGATAAGTAATGCACATCGGCTAGATCGGCTAGATCGGCTTTGTAGGGCGCCGTCTCTGTCGTACGCGTATGAATAAATACAGATCCGATGTGCATCGTACTTAGCTTTACGTATACGCCCAGCGAACGCGCGATAGGACAGTCTAAGTACTCTAAGTAGTTCAGGAACTTGACTGAGAATTAACGTTAAATAGTTCGTTTTTTAAATGATTCCACGCGATGTAATAGTAATTTTAACGAGAATTCAAAGCAGAGTGCGATTCGTGTCTTAATAAAAATTGACTTTGACTTTGAATGGTATGTACGGAAGGCAGCAGTTAACAGACCCAAAACAAGTATAAAAAAAGTGCAGACATATGCTAACTCACCTTATACTGGTTTTGGGTAGGTTGCCTGCCTTCTGTAGATACATACAGCTGCAGCCTTATAAAATTAAAATTAAAAATTATGTTTAGCCATCACAATTTCAACAACTTTTATTCTGTTTTATTATATTCTGGAGTCTCTCAGATAATAAATAACAATCAACCAATTATTAACATTATGAGTCACCACAAAATATTGCTACAGACTAAGCTGAGAAAAACGAGTTTTTGCTCCTCGAGAGGAGCGGTTTTCGTTTCAACCGTTTGTATGAAGATGACCTACTGGACGTTGAGCTTTCTATAAGCACTGCGATCCTGGCCACGGATTTAGAAAATGTCTGCTAAACAGATTGGGTTTTCGCCGTTGAACAATACGCTTTTGTGTTCCAAATTAACGCGGTAAGGAATAAGACGTTACTGTTTTAGTTCTAGTGATTTGAATTTCTATTTCGACAACAATAAGTAAGTGTTTTTGGACGAAATCGTTCTTTATAAAACGTATAAATTATCAAGAGTTACGGAGTTCATCCTTTTTTCGTTATACGGATTTGTTCTCGAGCAAAAACATTACACTGTACTCTTCAGGAAAAATCGGTCTACGGAGCTCATTAAAAGAGAGTTCCTCTGGCTGGAACCATACAGTAAGTGTGGGCCACAATGCTTTCCTTAGCTGGTCTAGTTCTTGTAGTGGTGACATGAGTGAACTATATTATATTCAACACTGGTTTGTTCTTTGCTAAAACCGAAGATAGGTAGTACAAATACAGAAGACTACACTTTAAAATCTGGATATAACTCGTAATTAACTGATATTAGAACAGCTGATATGTAATGTATCTAGGTAACGACCGTTATGCCACTCCAACTGGCAATATTGTACTATTTGAGGGGATTTTCAAATAGTACAATATTGTACTATTTGAAAATCCCCTCCACTACACCCCGCAGTCGCCCGCCGAAGATGTTTAGCTTCACGAACAGTAAGCGACTAATTTGATTATAACTCTAAGGTGTGAAATAACCTTTATAATAGAAACTGCAATGGCCCCAAAAGTATACCCTGAGGAAGCCCTTAACAAAATTCGACTTCTATTGGAAAGTTGCGCTCACCTGTTGATCCCACTGCTGGGGTTGCTGTCCCCATTGTATCGCCTGTTGTTGGTACTCCTGGACGCTGGGATATGGTGTCCACTGCTGGTCGGCCATAGCTGACGCTATCAGCACGCTGCTCACCAACTGTAATGAAAGCGAAATTTTGTTATTGTTTTGTAAGGCAACGCTCTTTTTTGAACATTTCTGAAGTAAGAAGCTATGGAATACAAGCTTATACGACAGGCACAGAAACGCACAGAAATGCGGATGCCATGTATGATGTACCAAATACTATGCCTATTTACATGAACAAAAAATTTAAAGTTTTACAAAGATTTACAGGAATAAAACCTATTTCGTGCCTAAAATTGGTCTGTGAGTTGAGTAAATAGACCTTATTATGAAATTGAGTGACCTTTATAACTGATTTCTAAAGCTGCGCTCTTTCCTTTTCAAAAGTCTTTATCGATATTGACTTTACAGAAATAATTGTACCTAACCTTTTAATACGTTTAGCACTCCATTCAGTTCACGGTATTTCATTAAGTTCACATTTCCATTTTTATCTTTCCGAGTATATTTTGTAATCAGTGAAATTCGATTTAGCTTTTCATATTCCCCGACCGAAGGTAATTTAGGTAGGTACAGAAATTTATCTTATTTTAACGATTTATTTTTATTTTATTTACCAGAACTTTAATGAAATACAAAATTAAGTGCATATATTTGACGTTTCAGCTGTTAAGATAAATTTGGGAAAAAAACCGAAATTCGACTAATTAAAGAAAGAAACATCATTTTATTCCTGTAAATTTACCGAACAACAATTACTCATTATATTATGAAATCACTATTTGGCAAAAAAAAAACAAAGTTATTCCGACATCTGAACTAATGTTCACCCCTGAGGTACACCTCCAACAGGTTAACACTTAACATCCAATCCGGACCCATAACTCCTCATTGCAACGGGTTAACACCGAGCCCAACCCATCCACAATCCATTTAACCCTGTTATTATTGAAACAAGTCCGCCCCAGGCCCGCCGACACCGTAACGGATTGCCCATAAACTGGGCAAATATGCCCATAAATATGTGTAAGTGACCGGACGCGGTAGTAGCTCAGCATTATCACAATATTGCGTTCAAAAAGTGTTGCAACGATGTTTTGGCGGGTACATACGGGGCAGGAGTCGTGGCGTAACGCCACAAAAACTAAAAGGCTTTACAATTGATTATTACATTAGTTGTAAAATACGAAAAACTCTTATAGACCAAATGATCCAAGACCATTTTGTGACGGTAATAGCAGAATACAGGTAAAGTAAGATAATTGACAGGAGAAAAACAAGGAATTTAATTCTTAGATACTTATTCTGCCAATTAGAATCAGTTTTATAGCTGCATAGTATATAACCTAACCGACAGAAAAAGTCAGATAATACCCGACCAAGATTACTTAAACTCAAATATTTTATAAACTTCTGAATCGATTTTAATGAAACCAAGCTCAGAACCATTTCGTTTAAACTCAAATAAAAAAAAACGCATCCAGAACAGTCCATCCGTTCGGAAGCTACGATGCCACAGACCCACAGATAGACAGAGCCATAGATACACACGTCAAACTTATAATACCGTACTATTTTCGTCATGGGTTAAAAACAAAGTGCCACGCCGCTTCTGTCTGTCTATCGTCTGTTCTTTTTTTTATGTCATGTCAACGGGCAAGCGGGCCACCCGATGGAAAGTGGTCACCACCGCCTATAAACATTAGCAACACCGAGAGTATCGCCAATGCGTTGCACACCTCTATAACACGTTGCTCTGGCAGCAAAAAGGCAAATGTCCCTCCACTGCCAAAGCCACGGTTCCCCAAATTCCCACCCCATGGAGCGAAAACTCGCGATAAATTCAAAAACTTATAAACGGTTTACCCTACCTACCCTTTCTTTTCTTGCCTTTAAACCTTCCTCTTGAATCACTCTATCTAATCTTGAAACCCGTATTAAGACCCGTTGCGTAGTTTAAAAGATCTAAGCGTACATATATACATAGGGACAGACTGCGGGAAGCGACTTCGTTTTATACTATGTATGTCTACAGAAATCAAAATACCAAGAAATGTTCCTCGCTAAAACATGTCTGTCTAAACGTCTTCATACCACATCAGGTGTTTGTGTATTCGGTAACATCAAAGAGATCTCACCTCTCAAAGGAGACATAGACGCCTATCAAACTCAGAATTATGAAAAGGTAACTCGGTCCGTTGTTACAACGTTAAACATGAATGGCCAATCAGAATCATACCAGACCATTTCGTTTCCATGAAGAGGCCGTATTCGTGAGTTTTTTCAATGGGAACGAATCTGTGGCTTCGTAATGACGTACTTATCTATATTCTATTATGAATATGGAAGTTTTTGAGGGCTGCTTTTCTTTTGGGTACTGGTCTTTTTTTGGGATGTCTGAATATTGGAAAGTCCTCAAATCCACTTCTCGCGCTATCCAAATCAGTGATGATAATTTTGTAACTTAAGTTACAAAATGTCAATTGAAGAGATTTGAGTTAAATTTAAGATCCCATCAAAAACATGAAATACCTACCTAATCCTTCCACCGTTAAAACTGCTGTTGAGTTGTTATTATATCAATCACAATTCAATCAAGTAAAGTAGCGGAGCCGAGACCCTGGACATTTGCAACCTAAGGGGAACGGAAACGGTTCCGGACATTGAAGTAGGTATACATCATCTCTGTCTTTCGCGTCTGAGTAAATAAATAAATAATGGTGCTGTACCTACTTACAGCAGCTGTTGGTCTCACTGGTAGCCATAGCTGAGCCATGGACTATTTTGTTTTGTATAATTAGCTATTTTTTATTTTTTTTACGGTCGACAATAGTCGAATTTATTTCTATGTTTTTTTTATGCAAAACAAACATTTTCATTTTTAACTACCTAATCGCATAGTGTATATCAAGTTTTTATACACAGTTTACACATTAGGACAGCATCGTTTATTTATTTAATAGTTTCTTGTACACAAAAATGGCAATAGATACAGAGCAAATGTCAGTTCGTCAGTCAACCAACTAGACCACCGTGTGTTTCCCATAACGGTGGCGGTGTGAAATGGCCTGCAATGAGTTACTGCAGTCTCGCTGTACCAAGAGCTGTAAGGACGCCATTCGTCATGTATTATTGCTCTAGAACGCTCAGCGAGGGATAATAAGCAAATAACTGAGGCATTTTGCGGGGACAAAAGATGGGAAGAGTTTACGCAAAGTTTAGTTAAGTTTTTAATGCAAAAAAGCTATTTAAGCTACCCTGGTAGAGCGCTTGCGAGACCGATAACCAAAGTTAAGCATGAGAACTGGATGGGTGACCGTTTCGTACTTTGAGACTAACTACAGCAGCCCTGGTAGATAGCGATTGCGAGACCGATAACCAAAGTTAAGCTATGCACGAAGTCCGGGAACTGGATGGGTGACCGTTTCGTACTTTGAGGCTAGTTGATCTGAATCAAAACGAGCTCGCCACTCGATAGGTGTGCCTTCTAATACTGTTGGCGATGCGAGGTCGACCAAGGCCTTCCACTTGGAACTCTCATGGGGACGCTGAGGCGCTATCCTAATTGGAAACGGTCGTACGACAATGGTCGTTTGACCCGACCCATAGGAAACCTGAAAACCGTCCGTCGCACGACTATGGTTGCAAGACTGTTTGCTAATTAGGGCAGCGCCTTAGGTGTGCCTTCCTTACGAGATCGACCAAGGCCTTCCCACCCTCAAGCTAGTTCAGCAGTCAGTCAGTTATCTAACACCCACAACACAAGCTTTGTTTACTTTGGGGCTAGATGGCGCTGTGGGAATTTGTCCAAGAATATTTATTTATTTATTTATCATTGCCTTCATGTACTGTTAGTTTTTCAATATATCTTATTCCTAGTCACAGTCTCGGTACATGAGTCCCGGTGGGGCATTGCAACCTAGTTATATATTAGTCTCGGGAGCCAACTGGTAGCCCATGACTCATCTTAGTAGTAAGACATACACGCATGACGGACTGTGGTCGTCACGGAAACGTCACGCTGTCGCCGCCGGCGTGTTCTAATTGACGCACATATACAAGTTTGCGTGAGAGATGTAGCGAATATGATTGTAGAGGCTCGCCTATGCTAGCTTGGTCACTATGATACTAGGGCGGAAGGTGAAGATATGGATTGATATTGCCAAGTGAGGGACCCTGGATTGCGATGAGAGGATAATGAAGAAATAGCGAAGTAGATGAGAAACAGTAGATATTATTAATGATGATGAAGAAAGCTCAAAGTTATTAATAATAGTGAAAAGTAAACAAAAGTTATTAGTGTTTGGAATTTTAAGATTCGTGACGACTGAAAGACTGTATATCTCACAGGGGTAATCAGAAAGTAAACAATTTAAAAAAATAAATCTTATAGTTCATTACTCTTTTTCTTTAGTAATTCGGTTCAGCTGTGGAGATTCCCCCCCCCCCCCCCCCCCCCCCATTCAAACTGACAAACTTTACCTCTTTATAATATTAATATAGATATAAATAACCAGATATCAACAAAACTATTTTCTTTAGATATTTTTAGCCAAAACACAAGTTTGTTATTGAGCGTTTAGCGGTTTGTTGGGGAGCATTTTACTTCTTAACCGTGTACTTTTTAAATGTATAAATTCCTTTAATATAATTTCTTATTTACACTTCAAGCACTGAATTTTTAATGTACTACAACTGACTTTAGTGTTTAACAAATCAACTGACTTCAGATCACTTCGATCCGTAATTTTTGTAATCTAACCAAAAGTTGTAAAACAGTTCTGATCTAATTTTTAAGACGAACTTGTTGATTCAAGCGTAGAAACTAAACTAGACCACACTTTTCAGCACTGCTGCACTATGTTATGTAAATATTACGTTCTGAAATGTAACTGTAGTATTAATTATCACTAAAACAACTCACATATGAAATAACGGAGCACATTTTAGTTGACCACCGGTGGCGTTGTATGAAATACAATGATTTCATAACCTGAGCTAGTACCGTTATATACTGTCAGTGACAGGCACGCTCTGCACATTTTTTTACTATTTTTGATCCAATTTACGTCCAAAATGCACTGACCTACCATCTCGTTTCCGGTATTAGACTTTGAAAGCTCTTGTGAAACCGGTTATCTTATGTCATCGATGTGTTCTATCAGCTACCAAAGTCTGAGAGTTATTTAACTTCGATATACTTTGCGTGGTGTTTGGTGGCTTTTGCCCGCTGTCCGTGTTCACGGAGCAATGTACAAGTAAGTACGGTTTATAGTCAATTGCAGATGTGAATTTTCTTTTATTAGTTTTGCTGGAAGATTGTGAATTGAACGGAACTGTGTAGAATCGGTGCATGAACTAGATAGAACTAACCTAATCTAACGACGGGTTCAGTGGAACAGTTCTGGTTGGGTAATTACAAATAATTTTATCGTCGTGGCCGATGGGGCAGTAAAGTTCTCGAGTGGCGACCACGTACCGGACGCCGCAGCGTGGGTAGGCCTCCTACAAGGTGGACCGACGACCTGGTAAGGATCGCAGGTACCAGCTGGATGCGGAAAGCACAGGACCGGCCTTTGTGGAGATCTCTGGGGGAGGCCTATGCCCAGCAGTGGGCGTCTTCTGGTTGATATGATGATGATGATATCGTCGTATTTATTTATTAAAGAACAATAATTTAAAACCTAAAACTAACTCTACAACCTAAATCATCATCATCTTCAACTTGGCGTTAATGTTCCGGTTGTGCTCTAACGCACGAGGGCCCAGAGTTAATGTTCCGGTTGTGCTCTAACGCCTTGGCCATGATCCAGGATTTGGCAGATCAGATAATTACAGTGGGGCGACTGCCATCTTACCTCAATGCTACCACAGGAAACAGATTGGATCATGGTTACACATTCAGTCGCCTGAATGTGCAGGTTTCATCACGATCTTTTCCGTCGCCGTAAGAGCATCGGGTAGCATTCAAATAATGTACAAAACTCTGAAAAGAGAGATTGGTCGCAGTGGGATTCGAATCTAGTATCTCCTGCTTACGAGTCACTCGGCCACCGAACCTACTCGTAAGTCTACATGTTGTCCCCAATATTGCTACGACTGGGGAGATGGCTGCACTTCCCCGTTGGATGACTGTCTCGAAGCTGACCCTGTGGTGATGCTAACACGGCTTCTGCCAGGATCCGCTCTCCTACTCATTCTCCTCCACTTCGCCCGGTCATCAGCATCTTCGCGTCGTAAGCCGTTGGCTCTCGTATCCTACCCAGCGATGTCTATCCATCGCTTCTCGGGCCGCCGTTGGGGCCTCGGACCGGCAGGTCACCGTACGAATATTTTTTTCTGAATCCTAGTAAGAAACTATTTCTCTTCAAGACCTTAGACCAATGCAAACCTTAATAGTTTCTGTGAAAACCTGATGAACAATAGCTTGGGAAGTAATAATGTAATTATGGCAAGTCTCTGTTGGTCACCACGAAAAGACGTTTCTCGCTCGTACGATTCGGATGTGGAATGAGCTCCCGCCACAGTGTTTCTTTTGGTGTATGACATGGGATCGTTCAAGAGGTATATATGAGGTCTCTTCAGAGGCAGGCAACGCACTGGTAGCTGGTGCTGCTGATGTCCATAGGCAGCGGTGACCACTTTCCACCGGGAGGCCTGCTTGCCTGTTTGTGTAACGTAACATAAAAAAAGTGATTTGATATTAGTTCTTGGTAAGGGACAAGTTATTGAGAACGATCTTTAGGCATGTTTGGAAACTTATCCCACCTAACTTACTCTATTCAAAATCAATTAAGAAGCAACCCTAGTAAATCGGCAATTTCACATCATAATTTTTCTTCTGGCTAGGGTATCTACGCATGTGACGTGTGACGTCATTGAGGTGAGCATATCGCGATCGACGGCCGATACTTTTATAACAATTCAATGCTTGGCATCTAACTAACGTACGGGCATCACCAGCCTTTTTACCACGCACGTGCAAGTTGTGGAATGAGCCCCCCGAAGTCTTTCCTTTGCACTATAACATGGTGTAAATGTGTTTATTTATTTATTTAACCATTTATTGTGCACAAAGAAAGTTACAATAATATGAACATAAAGATAACAATCACAAAAGGTACAGCTCATTTCTAAAAAGAAATGTCTTACAGCAGACCTACCGAAGAGAGAGGGCTAGAATAGAGAGGCAGATATGACGTGCACCCAAATACATAATATAATTGAATTACTTAAATAAGTATCTATATATATAATAGTAATATTACCTACATATATAATAAATAACACAAATACTAAATAAATACCTATTTTGTGTGTACGTGTTTTGTATTGTGAACTGTGATGACCTATTTTTAGACAACAATAGATCTATTTTCTTCCTTCCTTTCTTTCTTTCTATGGGGTTCTTCAGAAGGCAGTAGACACAGGAACCTCAAAGGCCGGCACCGCATCCGCCCCTTAGGTTGCAGATGTCCTGGACGACGGTGGACGCACTCTATCAGGTGGACCGTGGTGCTCCAAGCGACCTACCACAGTGCCACAGTGGCAACGATGTGGTAAACTGCACCCCAATCATACATCAACCAACATCCTTTACTTTTTTATTCTAATTAATATTTATACAGACCCTCTGTTGGTCACGACGCGAAGGTTCGAAAGAAAGTTTCTCGCTCGGACGATTCGGATGTGGAATGAGCTCCCAGCCACAGTGTTTCCTTTGGACTATGACATGGGATCGTTCAAGAAGTATATTAGAGGTCTCTTCAGAGGCGGGCAACACATTGGTGACTCCCCTGGTGTTGCTGATGTCCATAGGCGGCGCTGACCACTTTCTATCAGGTGGCCCGCTTGCCTGTTCGTCTGCCTAATAACATAAAAAAAAATACAGACGAGAACACAAACCTTCTACTTATTGACATTTTGTTGATATCTTTGTTATATTTACTCCATAACATTAGAAGGTAACCACAGAAATCTTCCATTATCATCATCAACCTAGCTGCAGAGGTTCATTGCAAAATATCGCATCAAACACAATGACTTCACGTAACTTTCACATCTTACGGCTCGCTCTATTGAGACAATAAAACAAGACCACTTACCTACAAGTGGAAATAAAAATGGTCCATTGATATGACACTCCAATCAAGATTTTTTCTAGCTATGATTGTTCGATAAAAATTGTTATTTGAAAGTGGTATTACGTAGAGTGCTAATTATAATAAATAATCGAACCGATTGACTAAGGAACAACCCCGACTTAGTTACTCATATGTCTCCTCCGTGTGGTGTCCGGCAGAGTAGAATAGCACCAACCCCTTACGCTCATGGGTGTCGTACAAGGCGACTAATGTTTTCGAGGCAAAATATCAAGGGTCTCCGTAGTCTGGATAATGGGCAGCAGCATTTTCCATTGTTATATTTAAATACTGCGATCTCCAATCCGACTGCCAAGCGTGGAGATTATGGCAATAACCTCCCCTTTCGTGGGAGAGGCCCAAAGTCCTGCAGTGGACTGTTACGGGCTGTGATAATATCTCCTAAACTACTGAACCATTATCATCATCATCATCTTGGCGTTAATGTCCCGGTCGTGCTCTCGCGCATGAAGGCCCGGGGTCCGCCTTGACCACAATCTTGCATTTGGCAGAGCAGATAATTACAGTAAAGCGAGTGCCAACTGACCTTCGTGACCCTACACCATGGAAACCTGACCAGATTGGATCAAGGTTACACATTCAGTCGCCTGAATGTGCAGGTTTCACCACGATCTTTTCCCTCACCGTAAGAGTATTGTTTAGCATTCAAATAATGTACATAACTCAGAGAAAGTCTTTGGTAAATGGCCGCAGTGGGATTCGAACCCGGAACCTCTCGCTTACGAGTTGGAAACCTTAACTCGGCCTCCGACGCTGAACTACATTAATACTACTAAACCTAAACTACAGAACAATTTTTTTATGAAATAAACCTCAGAGCCATTCCGATTAGACTCGCATCCAAATGAGAGTAACCGCATCGAAATCGGTCCAGCCGATAGGAGATACAATGCCACAGACGAACGGATACGCCAGATACACACGTCAAACTAATATCAGCCTTCTTATTGTGTAAAACTAAAAAATCATCCTTATATCTACAGAGAATCAGGTTTTTACGATGAAACTTCGCATGGAGAAGAATTGAATGGAAAGAATTGAATGAAACGTGACACGTGGTAACTGACAGTGAGATTAGTCGACAAGTTTAAGGTAGCTCAGCGGGCGATTATATAAACTGAGCTACAAAAAAAGGAGTACAATTTATTTTCCACTTTTTCTATTCATGGTCGGTTTTATGAAAGTGTATCATGTAAGTGAAGTGAAAAAAGTGTGAATGGTTGCTAAGTAACTTTAAATCGGTATAGATCCTAAACAGTCATTCTAAGTGAAAAATTGTAAGAGGAAGCTAGCCTATGAGTTCGTTGAACAGGTAGATAATGAAAATACCACACATGATATAAATAAATAAAATTAATAAATAATTAATCGTGGACAAATTCACACAGCGCCATCTAGCCCCAAAGTAAGCAAAGCTTGTGTTATGGGTGCTAGAAAAACTGATAAACTACTTGTATACTTTTAAATATATACTTATTATACATAGAACACCCAGACCCGTAACAGAAATTAAAATTCATCATTGAAATTTCTGCCCGGCCGGGAATCGAACCCTGGACCTCTTGCGTGGCAGACCGGCATGTTGACCACTGAACTACTCAGGTCGTCAATATAGATATAGGTCGTCAGGTATAGATTGTCGACTTTAATTTTTTAAGGCGGCTGGTAGGCGCCATTTTGAATGTTTATTTATTTATTTATTTATTTAATTTGCCAACAGATTTACATTTTTTTTTACAATGCTCTTAAACTATAGTAGCAATAATAATTAACATAAATGTAAAGCCAATAACAGGCAAACCTTACGTGCACTATATAAATCGCGCTTATAACGTAAGTACTAACCTATTACAATAAAATATATTACACAAATTAATAGATACTTAAGCAATTTTGTTACAAAAAATAACTGAATTTACAGATTTATAATGTTAAGAATGTTGAACAATATCATGTCTTCAGTGACACTCGCAAGCTTAAGACGAATCGACAGACGTAAGAATCATCACAATCGGCAAACGCGTTTGGTGTCTACAGAGCCGTAAAGGAACAAACATACATACATTGGTTGATAAACACATTACCCTCCTTTGCGTAGGGCAGTTGGCTGAAAATATGCTTGTTATCACTACATAGTATAAAACAAAGTCGCTTTCTCTGTCCCTATGTCCCTTTGTATGCTTAAATCTTTGAAACTACGCAACGGATTTTGATGCGGTTTTTTTTAATAGATAGAGTGATTCAAGAGAAAGGTTTTTAAGTAAGAAAAAAGGGTAGGTAAGGGTAAAATAGGTGTACGCGGACGAAGTCGCGCCGGGTCCACTAGTTTCTCTATAAACGATCCGGAACCTATCTTGGCCATAGAGAAAATATTTACTAAAGTAATAGAGGAGACACCGCAAGTATTTTCTTTGAACCACGCTTTGCGGTCCATGGACAACAGTGGCCGCAGTCAGTTCTGACACATTGCGCGACGCGGACCATTCTGACAGTGGCTTGGATATTCAAAAAAGCGTCATCTTGTTCATTAAAAACTGTACGAACCATTCGAGGGCCAAAAATAAAGAAAATGATAACATTTCATCGGTCATTCTATGACTTAGCAGCCTCCCCCCGCACCTCCCGCACGTGACAGGTTGGTACAATATTTTTGTTTGTGATGGCTGCTCTATTACGTTAGTAAATATTTTCTCTATGATTTTGGCAGAAAAATAATGTTATCAACACAACTTATAGAATTTACAAGCTAAATTGGCACTGGGCTGTACTCATTTCTCGTAGAACCGATGCCCGTGGGTAAACGTATTGTCGAGTGGAAGCCATCAAGCAAGCTACGACTGAACATAGGTAGTGTGGCCGTTCTGAGTCAAGATAGGGCGACGATCTACGCAAGACGGGGACTAATAAGTAGCTGTAACTAAATACGTTACTAAGGACCGATCTTATAGCACAGTGGTTCGGTTTCAACCGACTCCGGCCAAAACGACATGCGAAGGCAAATTTCCATCTACCCAATGCGACGATCGACCTATAATGTATACACGTCACTAGTTTTCTCTACATCTCTGGCCACCCGTTTAGGTGCAATAACATGAAGGTATAAGTAAGAGAAGGTGAAGGTAAGAGAGGTAGGGCATAGCAGGGTATCCCGTTCGAATTGGAGCCGCCCGACTGGGGAGGTACCTCCACCTTACAGAATACCGCAGCTAAACAATACTCTTTTAAATAGTATTGTGTTTCTGCCGGTGAGTAAGGTCTCCAGTGCTCCATTGGGTGGGGATTTGGGGAACCGTGGCTTTGGCAGTGGAGGGGCATTTGCCCGTTTTGCTGCCAGAGCAACGTGTTAAAGAGGTGTGCAACGCATTGGCAGTACACTTGGTGTTGCTAATGTCTATAGGCAGTGGTGATCACTTTCCATCAGGTCACGCTTGCCTGTTTGTCTACAGTATGACATAAAAAAAAGATTTCTTACGTATTTTTGCCATTATGTTTCTATCAGGCGTTTTATTGATTTTCATGTTCACTAACGGAAAAAAGAACGAAGATGAACCAAACTTATTCAAAGATGCAAAGGTATGAGAAAGATAATTGCAAACTACCTTAAGTATGATACAGAATATGAATAAACGTAATTTTAAAATGGGTTTGTCCCATTATCTAAGACGAGGTACCTACCCGTGTGGTTGTTGTTAATGAATTAGATAATTACATGTTTTGTACAAATATAACCTATCTATAATTATTATGATGCTTAGTACTCGATACAGTACATTCCTTACATAAAAAAATTAATAAAAACAAGTACGAAAGTAGTGTAACCAGTAGGTGGAGATAGAGAATGGAAGTCGCGATGTTTTGTTGGTCTTGTCTGTCTGTCCTCAAGCAATCGGGTTTAGAATGTGTATATAGATAAGGCTAACGACCTTATAGCCGTTCTAATGACAAACAAGCAAGTTACACCTGTCTAACCTAGAGATGTTTTTATACCAATCCACTTCCTTGCTCTTTTTTCTTAAGCATCTTCATGTTGTAAGCCGTTGGCTTCCGCATCCGTCTCGGCATCTTTACGCACCTATAATTTCACACGTGGAGCGTCGATGGCCGAGTGGTTACGGTATCCGATTCGTAAGCGAGAGGTACCGGGTCCGAATTCCACTGCGGTCATGTACCAATGACACTTTTCTGAGTTATGTATTGTAGTATATTTCTCACTTACTGCGAGGGAAAACATTGTGATGAAACCTGCACATTCAGGCGACTGAATGTGTAACCATGATCCAATCTGGTCAGGTTCGCCTGGTAGCAGGGTCACGGAGGTCAGATGGCAGTCGCTCCACTGTAATTACCATGTCTGCCAAATCTTGGATCATGGTCAAGGCGGACCCCGGGCCCTCGTACGCGAGAGCATAACCAGGATATTAACGGCAAAACGATGATGATGATGAATTTTCCACGTATCCCTAGGGCTCATGCAGCACGTGACCATGAAACCAGAGCAGACGAGCCTATTCGATATTATCCGCGATGTCTCTCACACCAACGCTTCTCGATAGAGCATGGAAGCTTTGGCATAGATTTACCTTAAATTAGTGGAAAAAGCAATAGAGGTCTGTCAGGACTGCAAAAAGTTAACAATGTGGTATCTGCATACCTAGGTAGTATATGAATGCAAGTACTAGATAGAAGCGTTTTTCATTTTCAAAACAGCGATCTCGAACCTGCCTACCAATGGTGGAGATTCCTCCCCCTCAGTACTTTACTCTAGGCAGAGTGGTCTTGGTTTCATGATGCGCTTTCACTGGTTAGGCGGTGGTGACCACTTTCCATTCAAGTACGCTTGCCTGTTTGTCTGCCGTGTTACATTAATAAAAAAAGCACTCGTGATACGCCTTCACTTGTTGCGGTCTTCAGCGTTACGTTACGTTAGCGGACCATTGTCTTTTGGTCGGTGAAGGGTGGAGATTATGGCATACTTATTGTAGACTTTAAATATTTCGTGGTCGGGAGCTATCCGACGTTTTTGGTCGGTTGATTAGGATAACAACCGTTTGCTTGCAGTATTGCCCAGATACTAAAAAAAAATGCATGCCAAAAATCAATATTGAAAACCGTTCCACTCTAGACGAGCGGTTCAAATACAGGGAACCTAACAGGAGCCGGGATCGACCGGTATGATGATGATAATATGATGTATGAATTAGCAACAAGACAACCAGAATTAAATATTAATGACTCAGCATGAATAGTGTTGTGAAATGAATGTCTGACTGAAAGTTAAATAATGTTTGAGATAGAATAACCTAACGGTCGCCGAGCGCGTAAACGTTTCACACGTGCATTCCGAGCAAAACAATAGAAACTAAAAACATAAATGTAGTTTGAACTCGAAAACAAATGGTTCCGTATCAAAAATCTTGGCCATTAGTAATTCAGGAGTTAGCACACCAGGTTCTGAATACAAAACCTAAATATACTAAATATAGTTATCAACAAATTACAAACTAAGACCTAAATAAGTTTCAACTGCGGCACTCGCTGCCAACAAAAGAACCTCACTCAGCGTGATTGTTGACCGTTCCGATATCGATGAATGGGTTCTTCTACTCTTTTAAAAATCGCTTTTCATAGATCTTTGCACAACGCTCTTCCATTCAACACAATAAAAATGAAAACAACTGCGCCACTAACTTTGTCCGACATTTAACCGGAAGAGTTCGTATCTCACGAAGAGCCTTTCAGATTCAGCAATTTTGTTATTAAAACGTGCCTTGTTACATTGTTCCATGTAGATATCGCGGTTTATTATACAATGGTAGGAAGGAAGCAATGTGACGTGACTGTCTGTCTGGCTCTAAGTAGGTAGGTAGTCTACTTTTACAAGATTTTATTTATGCGCGCGCTACGCGTCTTCATCACTGTAATCGATACATACGCGTCTAAAACAATTTAACTTCAAATGAAAAATATTTTTTCATAGCAAGCTTTTATCGCGCGTTCTCTATGATTGAACATTTGTCAAGACTAATCAAACGAGTCCAAACTCAATGGGTTAAGGTACCATGCGTTACTTTAGAAGTTCCTATGGCCACCTTCTGTCTCCATTATCAGATCAGCTCTACGGTATCACAACATTGTATTATTACCCGGCTAATCTACATGAGTGTGCAAAATTTCGGCTCAATCGGAAACCGGGAAATGGGTCAGTAATTTGCAACATTTTGTGACGAACAGACATGGGGACATGTGTAACTAAAACTAGTAACAGACGCTCCGATTTGGCCGGAGCCGACCAACCGTCAGTTGCAGTCGATACTAATCCTTACACTGTACAAAATAAAGTCGCTTTTGGATTAATTCGGATGCGCGGACGAGCCAACCTTGGTGAGACGTACCCAAAGTGGTTGCACTATAAAGTGGGGTTCTTCCAAAGACATGGTACCTCGAAGGCCAGCCGGTGGCCGCTTTCCATCCGTCCGGGATGGACCGTCCATCCGTGTCACTCGTAACTTCCGAACAGATGCACCGATTTCGATGCGGTTTTCATTGTTTGAAAGCCGGTTTAATAGCTATGTTTCATTAAAATCAAGTAGTAGGCATATAGACAACAATGAAAGTAGTCATCATCAGTATCATCATAATTATGAAGATTATCCTGTAAAACCTCCTAAATGCTGGACGTGAGCCTCTTCCACATTTGCATTTGTGATAGTGCTTCACGGCTGCAACTGATAGGCACCTACTTCTCATTTTTAAGTCAGGCATCAGTAAGTCGCAAAGCGACGATTTGAAGCACAGAATCAACTACTCTCTAATGAGAGATTTGAAGTCCCGAGCGATCCCCTCATTATGTGGAAGTAATTTATTCTTTGTGATAAGCCTGCCTTCCGCTTACCTTTTTAAAGTTAAAAAAATGCTACTCTTATTACCAAAGACAAAGACAACCCTTTGAAAAGTTCCTTGCAGTTTATTGGCCATCTCTTTCTTATACGTTGAAAACGCCGCCATTTACGCATTTCAAGCACGTTTATTATGCTCAGCGCTGGCTGGCTGGCTGTCAACTTTGTATGGTTTTTGTTTTTCCTTTGAAAAACAACTCTAAAAATGCTTTAATTTTCATAAATTGGAGATCTGACTGAAATATATTGTGTGTGTAACATAAGTTTTAATACCAAAGTCGTATCTTTTGAATGCCGAGTGAAACATAACCTCAAATAAGTGGACGCGGCTTACAAGAACCGCGGTAAAACTGTGAAAATGTATTCGATTTGTCGCCAAACTCACCCGGCCACGGGCATAGAACATGCCGTGAGCTGCTGTTTCTTCAATAATGACGATGTATGCCTTATTACGGCTGGTGCGAACATCATCAAGGTCTTCAGACTTCTGCCGGAAGGCCATACCAAGGAGATTAATGCTGGTAAGTTGCCATGTGTATTGTTATCGTGACCTAAGTCAACAGTATATACTCTGGAGACATGTTCTGTAGTAATGCCGAAGCAACTAACTATTTATTTACTTACAAACCCATGTTTGTTGACATCAAACGTCAATACAGAAAGTGAAAACCTACCTACCTAACCTACCCCTGGGATCAAGTTGTGATGTTCTGTTAACCACTTTCCATGTCTACAAGTTGTCTGTAAGTTTTGTTTCCCTGATTATTTTCTTTGCTAGACTAAAATTCACCACTTTTTTACAGCCGGCCAGCCCATCCCTCCTAAAATGAAGCTAGAATGCCTGGCCTCATACACATTATGGGGCAATGTTATGTCCATAGCATCTGTACGGTGCCCGAGTGGCGGTAGAGATCTACTACTGGTCTCATTCAGAGAGGCTAAGCTTTCAGTATTGCAGTATGACCCTCAAGTCAACAACCTTATTACACTGAGTATGCATTATTTCGAAGAGGAAGATATGAAGGTATGTAATATCTTTAGATGTGATTAATTCTGAATTAGAGTATAAAAGAATACATTTATGTGACCCCTACAGAAAAATATAATAACAGAAAAAAATAAAAAATTTTATATTGTTGTCTGTCTATCTTTGTGTCTCTGACACCTATACACTTGAAATTTTATGAAGTCCAAGTATTGAATATGAACTGAGTATTAACTGTTATTTCTTACAAATATTCTCCAGAATGGCTGGACACAACATCCTCACATACCATGGATCAGAGTAGACCCGGAGTGCCGTTGTGCTGTCATGTTGTTATACGGCAAAAAGCTTGCAGTGTTGCCGTTTAGAAAAGACCTAGCTTCCGATGAGGGTGACCCATTGGAGGCCAAGCCTTTGGATAATAAGAAAGGGGTAAGACCTTGTTTATCTACAATATGAATAAACTTTTTGAAAATTACGCAATGTGAAAACAAATAATTAATCCAATTTTTTATGCTTGCTCATGCAGGACATCAAGGTAAGATTGTGTTCTTTTTGTGATATCTAACTGTGTGCAGAGGAACAATCACTAAAATATACCTATTCACCTTATTTATGTTTTATTTTCTGTTGTGTAGTTTGAATTTTCTAGTAGTAAGTAGAAGGAAATGCAGGTTATGTACATACCTTGCCTTATGTCAAAAAAGGGGCCTAATACCTTGAAATCACTTCATGCAAGAGGATCTTATGACAGCCACTGACAGTGCTGTCAATGAAGCTTAGTTTTAGGCTTTAACATCATAGTGTTTGTCATTGACAAGCTAAAAAGACCAAGCAAACAAGAAAATTCTCAAATTCGTTATTTTCCGACATTTTCAGCAACCAGCACAAACGGTTGTGAAAGCACCAACACTTGCATCGTACGTCATTGTGCTCAAGGATTTGGATGAAAAGATAGACAATATAGTAGACATACAATTCCTGTACGGATACTATGAGCCTACATTGCTGCTTCTTTATGAGCCAGTGAGGACTTTTGCTGGGTAAGTATATTTATTTTTTACAGTGTAATAATCATCTTTGCGTCGATATCCTGTTTGTGCTCTCGCACGCCGGAAACAGGGGTCCTTCTGGACCATTATGGATTTGGCAGATCAGGTAAATAACATAGGCAGGTAGGAGTGACAGCCATCTGATACTTTCCTAGATTCGTTTGTTTACCAAATTACTGTAATTGTGCTATCCTGTTTAATGGCTTCTAAATTGTAAACATGTATGTAGTTATGGCTTAGAATAAAATTGCTATTGGATATCCTATAAATAAATAAATAAATCTGACCTCCGTGACCTGTTAACAGGGCTCCCGGGCCCTCGCGCGCGAGAGCACAGCCGGTACATCAATGACAAGATGATATTTTATTAAATTCCATAAAAGAAATGATTTAATAGAAAAATTTATGGAACCAAAGATCATTTCTTGGGACAACTAATGAAACCTTATCAGACAATTAAATTCGTCAAACAATGCACCAAACTATCTCTTAAGCTGTCCAACAATCACCGCTTACGATTATGTTTCGCTTGCCACTGAGCAACAAAGCCCAAAACAAATACAAAGAAAATAATTTTTACAAAATTTTAATACAGATTGATAATTAGTACAGAACAGCCAGATACAGGCATCAATCAGTTGTTTTGACAACTGCTTGTCTGCTAAACAATAATAATATTCGTACGACTACCCCACAGTCGCACAGCGGTCCGCTCGGACACCGTCTGCATGGCGGGCGTCTCACTGAACACGGCCGCGCGCGTGCATCCCGTCATCTGGGCGCTCGGCGGACTGCCCTTCGACGCCACCAGGGCGGTGCCCGTGCAGAAGCCTCTGGGTATGACTATAACACACACACATGCATTGGCACCCATTAGCGCACGTTGACATGTACTGGCACACGCTGACACGCATTAGCACACGCTGACACGCATTAGCACACGCTGACACGCATTGGCGCACGTTGACACGTATTTGCACATACTGACACGCAATAGCACACGCTGACATGCATTGGCGTACACTGTTTGACAGCGGTCCGCTTAGATACCCATACGTTGGCACATACAGCCACGCATTGGCACACGCTGACACGCATCGGCACACACTGATACGCATTGGCGTACACTGTCTGACAGCGGTCCGCTTAGATACCCATACGTTGGCACATACAGCCACGCTTTGGCACACATTGGCACACGCTGACACGCATCGGCACACACTGATACGCATTGGCGTACACTGTCTGACAGCGGTCCGCTTAGATACCCATACGTTGGCACATACAGCCACGCTTTGGCACACATTGGCACACGCTGACACGCATCGGCACACACTGATACGCATTGGCGTACACTGTCTGACAGCGGTCCGCTTAGATACCCATACGTTGGCACATACAGCCACGCTTTGGCACACATTGGCACACGCTGACACGCATCGGCACACACTGATACGCATTGGCGTACACTGTCTGACAGCGGTCCGCTTAGATACCCATACGTTGGCACATACAGCCACGCTTTGGCACACATTGGCACACGCTGACACGCATCGGCACACACTGATACGCATTGGCGTACACTGTCTGACAGCGGTCCGCTTAGATACCCATACGTTGGCACATACAGCCACGCTTGGGCACACATTGGCACACGCTGACACGCATCGGCACACACTGATACGCATTGGCGTACACTGTCTGACAGCGGTCCGCTTAGATACCCATACGTTGGCACATACAGCCACGCTTTGGCACACATTGGCACACGCTGACACGCATCGGCACACACTGATACGCATTGGCGTACACTGTCTGACAGCGGTCCGCTTAGATACCCATACGTTGGCACATACAGCCACGCTTGGCACACATTGGCACACGCTGACACGCATCGGCACACACTGACACGCATTGGCACACGCTGACATGCACTGGCACACGCACTGGCACGCGCTGATATGCACTGGCGTACGCTGTCGCACAGCGGTCTGCTCAGTTACTCATACGTTGGCCCTTACAAACACGCATTGGCATACGCTGACATGCACTGGCGCACGCTGACACACATTGGCACACGCTAACATACATTGGCACACACTGACACACATTAGCGTACGCTGTCCGCCAGCAGTCTGCTCAGATACACACACGTTGGCACATACTGTCACGCATTGGCACACGCTGACATACACTGGCGCACGTGCTGACACGCATTGGCGCGCGCTAACACGCACTTATATATACACACAAACACATATATTACTGGGCTTTCCGTGTGGAACGTTATTTGTTTATCGATTTATCTTTATTTCCCAGGCGGTTGCCTCATAATGGCCGTCAATTCGCTGATATACCTGAATCAGTCGGTGCCACCGTACGGCGTATCGCTGAACAGCATAGCTTCGCACACCACCAACTTTCCACTGAGTAAGTTGCATTGATTTTTTGAAGTTTAACCATGAACTTTAAGACTAAACAAAAAAAAAGAAATGTAGTAACTATTTTAGTATTTATAGTTCATGGTTTTGAACGTGTTTAGGTGTATTAGTTCAATCAACGTGATTAAACTGGCTTTCAAATAAATAAAAACTCAATCTTAGATTTGTTTCATTAAAATAGGTTCAGAAGTTTAGAAAATATTTGAGTACTTATATTGTGTACTAGCTACCTGCCGATGATGATTTTCTCGGCTATTCTTCACTTTAATATGTATGTATTATACTAATTTACATATAAACCTTCCGAAACAAATTATCTTAATGAACTTAATGACTTCGCATGATTTAAATTTGTAGTTGAATGTGTTTCTCGTATATTGTATTTTTGCCATACGAATAAATAAATTAATGAACACAACATCAGAATCCGTTGCGTGGCTTTGGAGGAACATAAATACATTCAGACAGACAGACAGACATTTCAAGCGACTTTATTTTATACTATGTATAGTACAGATGTAAATTCGGACAGGGGTCTTCCGTCTTTTTCTGTTGCTTACGTTATTATCAGACATTACTTCAACGTAATCTTCACCCAGGAATCCAGGAAGGCGTATGCATAACCCTCGACGGCGCGTGCGTAGCTCCCTTGGGCGAAGGTCGCCTAGCACTGTCTCTGAAGGGCGGACAACTGTACGTGCTAACGCTGCTTTCGGATTCCGTGCGCAGCGTACGCAGTTTCCATCTGGACAGGGCGGCGGCTTCCGTGCTCACTACTTGCGTGAGTATGACTTACAGGCACAACATGAGCTATAGCCACAACATGACCCACAGCTACAATATGACCCATAAATGCAAAATGATCCACAGTTACAACGTGACCCACAGCCACAACATGACCTACACTTACAACATGACCCACACCTACAACACAACCCACAGTCACAACATGACCCACAACCACCACATAATCCATACCTACAACATAACCCCCTGCCACAACATGACCCACACCTACAACATGACCCACAACTACAACACAACCCACAGTCACAACATGACCCACAACCACCACATGATCCATACCCACAACATAACCCCCCGCCACAACATGACCCACAACTACAACACAACCCACAGTCACAACATGACCCACAACCACCACATGATCCATACCTACAACATAACCCCCCGCCACAACATGACCCCCTGCCACAACATGACCCACACCTATAACATGACCCACAGCCAGAACATGAACCACGGTATAATCCGCGTCACGAAAGAAGAGACTTGTCAAATGGCAGTGGAGGGTATTTCGCACAGGTAATCGTATGCAGCGCAAGTCGAACCACGTGACCCGCCAAGTCTCTTCTTACATGACACTAGTTATAACAACTTGACAGTTCTATTTAATAATAACAAGAACCCACCTCCCTCCAACAGATGTGCGTGATAGAAGAGGACTTTCTCTTTCTCGGCTCGCGGCTCGGTAACTCCCTTCTGCTGCGAGTGACAGAGAGGGAGAATAGAATGCTGTTCTCGGTGGAGAAGCCTCTGGAAGCTACCGTGGATTTGACTGTTTCCGATTCGGGTGAGATTGCCATGGTTGAATTACTAGCTACCCCTATCATACTCTACCCTACCCCTACCTAACCTTTTATTCTTTTATACAAACCTTATTTATTTAACTATTTCAAAGGCGAAAGGTCAAGGCGGACCCCGGTCCCGCGAGTGCTCAACCAGGACATTTACGCCAAGATGTTTTTTTTTTAACTTTGTATTGCACACAATAAAGAAATACAGAGATATAACATAGATAAAACTGACACAACAAACCTACGCCTAACAAAATAAGAATGATTGACCCAGAAAAACATTCACTGATCGGATCAGTAATGCTCTCGAAAAAGCTGGGGTCCGAAGTGGCAAGAATAAAAGGAGATGTATGAAAAGAGTTAGGCTAGGGAGTTGTGTCGGGACAGAGCAAAGTGGCGGCCCATAGTGTCTGCCTATCCCACCTGTGGGACACAGGCGTGAGCTTTATGTATGTATTACCTATATTTGGCTAATATTTGTCATCTAAATTCAGAAGCAAAAAGTGTAAGTGCAAATCAAATTGGAATGTATTCTATGAGCACATGGAATAAGGTCCATTTTTGTGTCACTTATATTATGTTTAGGGTAACTCCGCTTTTCAAGAAGCGTGATTAGATAAGTGACCTTATTTTATCAGCAATGCATTATTTGATTTGCTCTCACGCTTTTTAATATCCATAGGCAGCGGTGACCACATTCCATCAGAGGGCTGAGTGTAAGTTTTGCTTCAGTTTCACTTTACTGTCGCGTTTGCGTTTGCGTATAAATTAGTATGGGAAAAATTTATAGCGCCATCTAGTGGTACGTAAATTAATTTTTTTATACTAATTTCAACGCAAACGCTATAGTAAAGTAACATCGAAGCAAAACTTACACTCAGCCCTCTGGCGGCTCATTTGCCTGTTTGGCTCCCATACGACATCAAAAAAAAACATTTTCTATTCCCAGCTCAGGAAACGACCCCGCAACCCCAACCCCAACCGCCAGCCCAGCCCCAACAGGCATCGCAAGCCGACCCCACGAGTAAAAGACGCCGTTTGGACACACTGAGCGACTGTATAGCGTCTAATGTTATAGACATCAGCGATCAGGACGAATTGGAAGTGTATGGCTCGGATATACGGACGTCTACGCAGTTGACGAGCTATGTTTTTGAGGTATGGTGGTTGGTACCTTTTCTTTTTCATTGTTTAGTGGAATAGAGCGTCGGTGGCCGGGCGGTTGAGTATCCAACTCGTAAGCGAGAGGTACCGGGCTCGAATCCCGCTGCGGCTATGTACCAATGACTCTTTTCTGAGTTATGTACATTAGTTGAATACTAACCGATGCTCTTGCGGTGAGGGAAAACAACGTGATGAAACCTGCAAATTCAGGCGACTGAATTTGTAATCGTGATCCAGTCTGGTCAGGTTCCCCTGGTAGCAGGGTCACGGAGGTCAGATGGCAGTCGCTCCACTGTAATTACCTGTTCGCCAAATCCTGGATCATGGTCAAGGCGGACCCCGGGCCCTCGTTCTCGAGAGCAGAACCGGGACATTAACGCCTAGATAATTTTTTTTGGTCGAATAGACCGATGATAGTGAATATAATAGACTGAAAAATGTATGGGGTTTGCAAACATGCTATCAGACTATAAACAGTTGTTATCAACGATGGCATAGCATGTTAGGCTCTCCCTTTCAGTGTTGGGTTGCCTTCATTAGCTACATAAGACAGGTCATATGTTATCCCATAAATGCACTTTCTTCAGGCGTCATATTTTAGGTGGGGTTTGATATAAGCAATAGAAAAGCAAGAAACTCGCTGGTCGGACGTAGTTAGACGAAATGTATGCTGCCCGTTGTTGCGATTTAAATAGTATTGAGATGAGTAAGGTCTCCAGTGCTCCATGGGATATGGAACTGTTGCTTTGGCAGTGGAGGAACATTTGCCTTTTTGCTGCCAGAACAGCGATTTATAGAGGTGGGCAACGCATTGGCGATACCCCTGGTGTTACCAAGGTCTATAGGCAGCGATGACCATGCACCATCACGTAGCCTGCTTGCCTACCGTATGACAAAAATAAAAAATGGTCAACATGGTCTCCAGGCCAGGCTTTCGCGCGCGATAGCACAATCGGGACATTAAGCCCAGAACCCCTGTAGATATAATACTGCCCCATCTTATGTGTGGGGAATGAGCTCCCAGCCACAGTGTTTCATTTGGACTATGACATGGGATCGTTCAAGAGCTATATTTGAGGGCCACGCATTGGTAGCGCCCCTGCTGGTCTAGCCATCTTTGACAGCTCCGCTTGCGTGATGCGTGTATGATAAAAAATTTACAGGTCGAAGTTCGACTATTTCTACCAACATCTACATTGACTCTGATTGTGTAGGATCATCTGCCAATCCGCCTCCTTTTTATACCGAAAGTACGTGAATTGTCTATGGATCAAGAATTTCTACCACAAACAGCTTATGTTAATTTTCCTTCCTCTCCCACACATGGTGTCTCCTGTCTGCGCTAGGGTAGGGGTAGGGTAGTAGTTAGAGTAGGGGTAGGGTAGGGTAGGAGTAAGATAGCGGTAAGGTAGTATAGGGTGGGGTAGGGGTAAGATAGTGGTAGGGTCGGGGTAAGATAGTGGTGGGGTAGGGGTAAGGTAGTGGTAGGGTAGGGTTAAGGCAATAGTAGGATAGGGTAGGGGTAAGGTAGCGATAGGGTAGGGATAGGATAGAGTAGGGTGGGAGCAACTACCTATCACATGCAGCATGTGTGATGCACGCTCACTTAAAAGTCTGTCTGGCGGTGGCGTGGGGGCCGGGTCGCTCTTTTCCCTCAAATATGGTTGAATTGGACGATGGCTGGGCCCTGCGTTATACTCGTGAACGGGTGCTGCCTTGGTGGACTGGTTTACTCTTGCTGTAGTTTTAGGTGGTTTTTCTTAATTATACTAGACATACCTACGAGTATATAATATAATATAGCGTTCCGGCTCTGTCTGGCATTGTCGAGCCCGGTTCGGTTGTGGTTGGCGAGGGATACGTTTATCTACAGACATAGGGCGGTCAGCGTGTCACTGTGTGTTTCCTTCCTACTTTCCTACCCCCCTCCTTTTTGACGATTGAAAGAGATATTTAGTGTCCTAATCAATAAAGAAATTTTGATTTGATTTGATTTGATTTGGTTAGATAACGTTAGCTTATGTCAAATCCCTTACATTTATTCTACCACAAACGATTGTAGATTAACGAAACCTCTTGGCTAAGGCCGCTGGTGTTGCTGATGTCCATAGCTGGCGGTAACCACTTTCCATCAGGTGGCTCGCATGCCTGTTTGTTTGTCTGGCGTATTACATTAAAAAAATCTAACCATTCCAACTCCACCTTCCAGGTCTGCGACTCGCTCCTGAACATATGTCCCATCGGTGACGTTTCGATGGGGGAGCCCCAGCTGGTCAGCGAGGACACGCCGCGGGGGACCCCCGCCGTGGAGTTGGTAGCCTGTAGTGGGAGAGGGAAGAATGGGGCCTTGACTGTGTTACAGCGGTCCATACGGCCACAGCTGGTCACCGCGTTCAACCTGCCCGGTGAGTGATTACCACCCTCCTATACGTACAACAATCCATTCATACTCACATACACTTCCATACAAAACCCATACACTTCCATACAATTACCCATACACTACCATACAACACCCATACACTACCATACAACACCCATACATACATATAATGACTCATACGCTCCCATACAAACTCATACACTTTCATACAAGACCCATATACTTCCATACAACCCATAAATTCCCATACAAACACCATACAGTGACCCATACACTTTGATACAACCCATACACGCTCATACAAAAACCCATACACTCATACAAAGCCCATACACTCCCATACAAAAACCCATGGACCCATCCACACGCCCATACAACAAATATGGAGGCGACGCCTCGATGGCGGAGTCCCAATTAGTAGGCGAGGACACGTCACGGGTAACCCTGCAGTCAAGCGTGCAGCGGGAAAGAGATGGACGGCGCCTTGGCCTCAGCTGGTTATTGCGTTCAATCTGCCCGGTGAGATTCAGAAAGACTCATTCATACGCCCGTACTCATATGTTCACACACTCATACACGTCCATACACACTCCTGCACACCTACACACACCCTTGTACATCCGTACACAAACATACTCACCGCAATACACGCCCATACACACTGACACATTCAAAATTCCATATGCACATACATACTCATAACACACCCTCCGGAAATTTACACATATTCGTGTACATCCATCCATGTCCATACTCATTAGATTATTGCCCATACACAGTCACACGCACACACATACCCATACACACCCGTACAAAAGCGCATACGTACCCTTGCACACCCACACACACACAGCTATAAAGCACGCAACGCACCTGCGGTTCTGCATTTCGCAACCTTGTATGAACCGATGTTATGGGTAGCAGATGGGCTGTCTGTTCATTTGTAATCATCATCACAGCCCGTAACAGTCCACTGCAGGACTTAGGGCCTCTCCCACGAAAGGGGAGGATATTGCCATAATCTCCACGCTTGGCAGGCGGGTTGGAGATCGCAGTGTTTAAATATAACAATGGAAAATGCTGCTGCCCATTTACCAGACTATGGAGACTCTTGATCTTTTGCCTCGAAAATATTAGTCGCCTTGTACGACACCCATGAGTGTAAGGGGTTTGTGCTATTCTACTCTGCCGGACACTGTAGCGACATCTATCGCTCCACTAGGGAAACTCAACGATACTCACATTACGAGTACACGAACACAAGGTTGGCAAGCATCCGCACATAGATGGCGCTAACCGTCCTGCATCGCGCTAGAGAAATGTGCCAACTTCCACGTCATATATACAACTCCCGACGATCAACTGTTGGACCCTTGGTCCCCTGGTCACAACACCCGGCCAGGTGGGTAATTACCCTTTTCTACCTTCTCCCCATCTTCGCTTGCCAACATTGGCGGCAACATTATCCTGCACCGCCAAAACACCACACGGTAATTTGTAATAGTGTAGCATAAAAAGACACCTATATACGCACCCATTGACAAACCCTATCTCCCCCCAGGCTGCCTGGACATGTGGTCGGTGCTAGGAGAGAGCTCCTCCACCGCGACACTCGGTCCCAGCGACTCGCTGCGCGACGACGGCGCACACGCCTACTTGATACTCACGCAGGAGGACTCCAGCATGGTGAGTGAAGTATTTATACTGTTTTTCAGTCGTCTATCTAGCTATGAGACCAGAAATAACAGAAACTAGGGCTACAATGGGCTAGGGCCCACAGAAAACAGCGTGGTGAGTGGAGGGATTGGGAGTTTTTTTATTTTGTTATACAGTATGTGGCCTAGAACCGGGTTAATATTGAAAATAGAGACTCTAGAGTATTGGTATTTTTTCTAAAAAGATTCTAGTTAACCAAAACCCTTGCATTACACACAATAAGAATTTAACTATAAGTAGTAAGTAGATTATCTAAAAATATTGGACACGTACTTTTTATTTTGTTACTTAAACAAAAAATAACGCCGATACAGAGCGTTGAATGAAATGTTGCGTGCCGTCACGCGTGAGGTGAAATTTTACTCTGAAGTGGTGACGTCACGAGCCCCCACTTCGAACTTTGATACGCTTTATTTTTGACATTATTTATTGATTTTATAAATTAAAAAAACAGTTGTCCATTATTATTTCATAATCTAAGTGACGGACCACTTGGAATTAAAAATGTTGACCCAGGCGTCATTCTTGATATCATCATATTACTACATAAAAGCCCTTTCCACAATCCACAGATCCTGCAAACCGGGCAGGAGATCAACGAAGTGGACAACTCCGGGTTCATGACGGGCGCCCCGACCGTGTTCGCTGGCAACCTCGGTGGTAACCGGTTCATGTTGCAGGTTACCACCTCCGCCATACGGCTCGTGCGTGGTGAGTGACAGTCATACAAATATAGTAGATACCATTTGGATTGGTGATAGCGGTCATTGGCCCCACAGATTATTATAAATAATGGAAACGTATTTTTTATTTGGTTAAGAGTGAAGTCTTCTACTAATGTAAAGTCCACTCATCAAAAGTTTAAGTATCAAGTACTTTCTTGCCAACTAATCAAATATTAAATAAACCAGACTTTTTGTAATTAGAAAAATACATACTTTGTCTTTAGACACTGAAAACTGATAGACTAACTTTAATTGTAGCGACATCTATTGCTCCAATAGGTAAACTCAACAATACACATATTACGAGTACAACGAACGGTTGGCAAGCGTGCGCACGTAGATGGCGCTGACCGTTCCTACATCGCGCTAGAGAAGTGTGCCAACTTCCGCGGCATTTATGCTACTTCCGACGATCAACTGTCCTGCCCCTGGTCTCCTGGTCAATACACCTGGCCAGGTGGGTAATTACCCTTTTCCACCTTTTCCATCTTCGCTTGCCGACATTGGTGGCTGCTTTAACCCTTCACCGCCAACACAAAAAACGTGACACATACACTTTTGATGTATTTACTATAAAAAAAACATTTTTCCCTCCTCAGATGGCGTGCTAGTGCAATCCTTGCAACTAGAATGGACGGCGGCAATGGCGGCCACGGCCGATCCATACGTGTGCGTGGTGTCGACTTGCGGACGGGCCTTGGTGCTCGCGCTGAGAGAGCATCGCGGGAAAGACGGCATGGTGAGTACGATACTTGTACACTAGATGGCGCTGCAGGTAAATTAGAACGCGCTATCGATGCCGCCCTTGAAGTTTCATAAGTATGCGTGGGCCCACTTTTTATTGTTTTTGCTTTTTACGGTTTATTGTTTTTTACGACCCCCTACGTGTGTGGTGTCCACCTGCGGAAGGGCCTTGGTGCTAGCTCAGATGGAAGGGTACGATACTTGCACACTAGATGGCGCTGCTGGTAAATTAGAACGCGCTATCGACGCCGCACGGGCAGTTTCTTAAGTGCGTGATCGCGGCAATAATGGCATGGTGAGTGATAAAGGATGCGTTACTTGCATTTATCGCACCCTTTATCACCCATGATTCGAAATTCAAATAATAATATGACCAGTGAGAATTTAAATACTTAATTATAAGAAAATTACAAATACCTTTTAAATATAAAATTGTCTTGCCAAATATAAGATTAAATCCTTATAAGAAATGTCAAATACAATAATAATAAATAATCGTGGCCAAATTCACACAGCGCCATCTAGCCCCAAACTAAGCACTGCTTAGTAAGCAGAGCTTGTACTATCAATGCTAGCCAACTGATATACTACTTATATACTTTTAAATACATACTTATTATACATAGAACACCCAGACCCGTAACAGAAATTAAAATTCATCATTTAAATTTCTGCCCGGCCGGGAATCGTACCCGGGACCTCTTGCGTGGCTGACTGACATGTTGACCACTGAACCACTCAGGTCGTCAAGTACAATGTTCAAAAACTATCTATATATTTGCGTATGACACTTTCTCTGATGGCTGTAGAGCCCAACACGGGAAAGACAGACTCGGTTACACAGTGAGCAGACATAATAATTCGCCCTGGGTGGTGAGGGATTGTAAGCGCATTCGTGCCGTTTCGCGCGTCTGTCGGCTAGATTTTTAAACCAGGTATAATAAGACCACGCTAAGTCCAAATCGCTTATAAAAATAAACTCTGTATTAGCAACTTATGCCATGATTTTTAAAAGTAATAGAACGTCATTCATAAAAGTCAACAAAACAATTTAATTTCTGTAGGATGGTTTATTTTCGTGAGATATGAAAAATATTATTAAATAATGGGCAAAACACTTAAAAAGGAAGCGCGTGAGATAATTTTCAGCATGATTAATAATTTAGTCAAACTAAAAGTACAAGTTCAAGCCAAATAACTGAATGTTAACAAGAAGGACTGACAAGGGCAGATTATCCCCAGATTATTGCCATATCCACATTTTATAATTTTTTCTACTGTCAGCCAATACGAATATTTCGTGGTCCTATTATATTATCGTATATGGTCACACCGTTAGTGATAGTCTTCCGCCAAATGGGGCGGCCAGCTATTCCAATTGATGTCCATAAATAGACAACGCATATGGAACGCGTTGAGTTTCCACTCCTGTTTGACATACGACGTCCAGGTCTCGGCGCCGTACAAGAGAATGCTTAGGACGCAAGTTTGATAGGCAATCATTTTGGTCTTGGCGGTTCAATGTTTGTTATCCCATACCCTTGCACTCAGCTTTGCGAACATCGTGGGAACGCAGGAATGCCAAGAACCTACGCCACTGGCAACAATATCTGCCTATTATTATATTGGTTTTATGAGAGGAAAACTTGAAACATACACGGAACGCTCTCCGTTAGGCTCGAGCCAGGTCCCGCAACCGACCCGACACCACACGTATCGACTAGTCTTTCGAAAACTATATGTCCAAATCTTAGTTCAATTAAACTTAATTGACACCATACTTGGCCGTGTGGTGTCTGGCAGAGTAGAATAGCATCAACCCTTTACGTTCGTGGGTGTCGTACAAGGCGACTAATGTTTTCGAGGCAAAAGATCAAGAGTCTCCGTAGTCTGGAAACTGGGCAGCAGCATTTTCCATTGTTATATTTAAACACTGCGATTTCCATCCTGCCTGCCAAGCTTGGAGATGATGGCAATAACCTCCCCTTTCGTGGGAGAGGCCCTAAGTCCTGCAGTGGACTGTTACGGGCTGTGATGATGATATCATACTTGCACATTAGATGGCGCTGCTGGTAGATTAGAACGCGCTGTCGACTCCGCCCGTGAACTTTGTTAGGGTGCATCGCAGATAGGACTGTTTGGTGAAGGAGGAAAACGTGTAATGCATTCACGCTGTCACACGGCTTCCTTCTTGTTCTCATATTAATAGTTCAAATTAGGAGCGTCGGTGGCCGGGCGGTTGAGTATCCGACTCGTAAGTGAGAAGTACCGGGTTTGGATCCCGCTGCGGCTGTGGGGAAATGACTCTTTTCAGTACATTTTTTTAGTAGATTAGTCGAATTCTAAGTGATGCTCTTACGGTGAGGGAAAACATCGTGATGAAACATGCAAATTCAGGCGACTGAATTTGTAAGCATGATCCAATCTGGTCAGGTTTCCCTAGTAGCATGACCGCGGAGGTCAGGTGGTAGTCGCTCCACTGTAATTACCTCATCGCCAAATCCTGGATCATGGTCAAGGCGGACCCCGGGCCTTCGTTCTCGAGAGTGAACAGGGACATTAACGCCAAGATGAATAAATTTTCTATGATAGATAGATAAATAAACTAAACTAACTATGAAAATTACAAATACTTCAAATATGTCAATACAATGTTGACAACTATATGTCCAAAACTAATCTTAGTTCAATTAAACTTAATTGATACCATACTAGCACACTAGATGGCGCTGCTGATATTTTAAAACGCGCTATCGACGCCGCCAATAAACTTTCTTAAGTGTGCGTGGTCCCATTTTTTAATTCGCTCTTACCGCAAAGGTTCTAATCGTACCCTCCGGACCATCGAGAGAGGGTGCTATTGGACCCTTTGTCGTAAGTGTAAACACAAAAAAAGCAGTGACTTATGACATGGAAATGGGATCGTTCAAGAGGTATACTAGAGGTTTATTTAGAGGCGGGCACCGCATTGGTAGCGTAGCGCCCCTGGTGTTGCTGATGTCCATAGGCGGCGGTGGCCACGCACCATCAGGTGGCCCGCATGTATAGGCATGTATATATTTGTACAAATGAGTAACCGGCGCCTAAACCGGTACTAAAACTCAGATTTATTTGTCTTTTTGTAATTTTAAAAGATCATTATTATATATATGTCGTCGCGTGAAGGAAAGGGGTGTATCAAGATCATTGTCATCAGGGTGGTGATATCAGTATTAGGTCGTATTCGTCCAGATAAATTAAAGAAAAGGTTCACATTTACTCCACTGTATTTATTCCATTTCATTTTTGCACATCACTTATAATTTCACTAGAATTCAGAGCGGTATTACAAATGTAGGCAGTTGAGGTAATTTACTTTCTTATTTCAAAGGTGATTTTAAAATTACTTTATTTTTGAACGTAAATAACACTTTCTATTAACGAACTTCAAACGTAAACAAACGAAATGTGGAGACAGTTTCAAGACGCGTCACTCCTCGGCGGCGGTCGCGCCAAGAATGGCCGCCACTCGGCCCGAGTCGTGCCGTCGAGACTCTGTCAGCACGCCCCACCAGAGGGCGCACTCCCACTTCCGTTTTCATCGTCATGAGTCCGTACTATTGACCACATGAGTCCATACTATTGACCGTGATCCGTCATATATATAGATTATTAAAATTACTATTTCATGCGCTGTCTAATTCAACCCGGGGTCCGCCTTTGTCATGATCCAGGATTTGGCGATAAGGTAATTACAGTGGAGCAACTGCCATCTGAACTTCGTGACCCTGCTACCAGGGGAACCTGACCATATTGGATCGTGGTTACAATGCAGGTTTCATCACGATGTTTTCCCACACCGTAAGAGCATCGGTTAGAGTTAGACTCAGAAAAGAGTCATTAGTACATGGCCGCATCGGGATTCGAACCCGGTACGTCACGCTTACGAGTCTGATACTCACCGCCCGGCCACCGACGCTCCTATATGTCTAAGGCCAATGATGATGTGTATTACGATGTATAAGACTGTTTGTTTTCCTTAGTAAATATATATTTTCTCCTTCGCAGTCTGGACGGCTAGCCCCAACCCGGCAGGCCGTGCCGTTCCGGCCGCCTCTGGTACGCGCCGTGCCCTACCGGGACCTCAGTGGACTGTTTACGGGCGAAATGGAACCTGTGCAGGTAAATGTCGCCACTATTGCGTAGGTGATAGGGTCTATAGTTGCTTGGCAACACGGCAGGCGGGGCTTTCCGGCCGCCTTTGGTACGGTGGAAATGAAACGTGTGCAAGTAAATGTCGCCACTGTTGTGTAAGTGATAGGGTCTATAGTTGCTTGGCACCAACACGGCAGGAGGTGCCGTTCCGGCCGCCGTTGGTACGCTGAAATGAAATCTGTGCAAGTAAATGTCGCCACTGTTGTGTAGGTGATAGGGTCTATAGTTGCTTGGCGCCAACACTGCAGGCCGTGCCGTTCCGGCTGCCGCTGGTAAAACTGAAATAGAACTTATGCAGGTAAATGTCAGTCACTTAGTGTGACCGATATTATAAGTAAAGTTCACGGGATTACTCCAAGCGTTACCTCTCGCTTAGAAAACAGTCACTGGGTTCAAACTCGGTACCTCTGACTTACCAGTCGGATACGTCAATCACTAAGACACCGTCACTCCAATTTACCTAACCTAATATAATGAATCTAACACACCCTCAGGTGAAAGGCGAGTTCACCGGCAAAATGAAGGGCAAGAACGTGAAGGCGGAAGGGTTCAAGCCGGGCGCCGTGTACGAGTTAAATGATGAAGATGAATTGCTGTATGGAGGGGACCAGACGCCCGCTTCTATGGCTAGCGTGAGTATTCAGATATAGCTTAGCAAGTAGACGTAGACTAATATTTATTTGGCCCAAAGACACATACAAAAGACTTAAAAATAGCGGTCTTATTCATAATTTACGTTATAGTAGGTTTAAAACGTTCATTAGCTAAAATCTTTAGGTGTTTCAAACGTATTTTAAAATTCTTGATTCATAAACGTTGCATAAACCTCTATTAGCTAGAGGTCTAATAAAATACAGCTTGGTATCGTCATCTTGTCGCTCTGACGAATTTATAGCTGAAAACATAATACAGGGTATAAAACCTCATATTCTACCCATGAAACTGAACAACTTTCCCCAAGAAACATACCTGCGGAAATTACTTCATAATTTCGGTACCTAAAATAAATAATTAATTGCGACGCGTAATGTACATAGTCCGGCGCACGCCTCTCGCTCGCCCACGGGACCAGTGGCCACTGACCCGCGCCTGCACGCTTTACATTGCGTGCTTTTACTTAAAGTGCATTTATTTCAACTTAAAATTTGAACTTTGAGTGTCTAAGTTAATTGTGAACGATGTAGTTATCGATACTTGATATTTTTTTAGTACAAAAATACAGTTTTTTTTTAAAGAATCTTGATTTCTAGCTAAACTATGAGTTTCCGCGGGTATGTTTCTTGGGGAAAGTTGTTTAGTTTCATGGGTAGAACATGACGATGATGATGGTTTCAATTAATGCTAGCGGTCTTTTTACACCCTGTATAGTTTGTAGCCAAGCCTAAAAAAGTTTAATTTGCTATAAAAAGGTTAATAAAAGCATGGAAAATGATAGAAGTAATGGCTGTATGGATTCATACCCTTTGGCTATCCCCTTCAGGATAAAAGACGAATGGAGTCACGAGCCAATCACAATCAATCACTAATCAGCTGTTCGTGTGGCGGCGGCTATATTTTTCACTAATATAGGTTTACTAGAGGTTTAAAGAAGGGATCAGCCTTCTTTAAGTTATGAGCGTTTTAGTGCTAAATATGTGTTTATGAATAATATTTCTCAAAGACCATATTATAACCAGCTTATAAAGCTCCAATAACTTTTTATGAATAAGACCGTAAAACAAGAATGCAATGAAAGATGCAAATCGTTCCACTGCGACTGAAGATCGGAATCCGTTGGCGACGTTCGGCCGGCGCTCGTAGATCGGCGCACTGCGCAGTACGGCGATCGCTGCAAGGCCGGCCGAACGAAGCCGACGGATACCGATCGGCAATCGTAATAAAATCGATGCGGACGATTGGCATCTTGTCTGGATCCGCTGGCTATTTCGTTCTCAATATCTCTCTCCTTTCGTTGGCCTTACTTTCTTGGCCTTGGATTCTAACTCGTTCGTCGCGCGTCGTAAGATGTTCACATTTCTTTTCTTTCTTTTTTTGAGAAGTTTGAAAAATGTTTTCGCACTTTTTCCCCTATCCAAGGCACTGACCTAATTGGCAACGGTCGTGCGACCATGGTCGTACGACGAACATCAACCGCCTCAAAACTGCTCGTCGCACGACCATAGCCACACGACCGTTACCAATTAGGCCAGCGCCTAATACCCCTTTACCATGTTCTCTCCTCAGATAATGCTGGCCGAGCAATCGAAGAACCCGGGCGTTCCTCGTCGCATCTCCCGCTGGTGGAAGAAGTACCTGGTGGAGCCGAAGCCCTCGTACTGGCTGTTTGTAGTACGTGATAATGGAAACCTGGAGGTCTACTCGCTGCCAGAGATGCGGCTGAGTTTCCTTGTCAGGGACGTGTGTGCTGGGCATCGGGTGAGGAAAAAAAATTTTTTTTTTTAAATTTATTTTTGGAAAAAAAAATTGGCTATTTTTTTTTTATTTTACTGTCCTTTGGTTTCGTTTGAAAACGGACATTGAAATTGAAATAAAAAGTAAAAAGATGAAAAAAAAATCAACGTCGACCGTTGTTACAGTGAGCAATTTCTCATACATGCGTACAATCAAGCTGTAATTAGTTTGTCAATCGCAACTAGTCGGCTACATTCGGCTATTGCCGGCTAGCACGATGCTAAATTACAATACACACAAATCGGTCTATCCACCATAAGACCCTAGCGCAGTGAGAGCAATCTCGCGTTAATAGAAGTACCTACCTGGTGGAGCCGAAGCCTACGTACTGGCTGTTCGTGGTTCGGGATAATGGAAACTGGAGGTATACTCGCTGCCCGAGATGCGGCTGAGTTTCCTTGTCAGGGACGTGTGCGCTGGGCATCGGGTGGGGAAAAAAAGTTAGATTCGGCCATAAAAAAATTGTTTGTCAAAAAAACGTTTTTTTTTTTTTAATTTTACTATTCAGTATTAGCGTTTGAAAAGTGGCACTGAAATTGTAATGAAAAGTAAAAAAAGTTAAAGAAAATCTCAACGTCGTCGTCAGAGTCAGCAATATGCGTGTATTCTAACCGTCATTAGATTGTTCATCGGAACTAGTCGGCTTCGTTCGGCTAACATCGCCGCTTTGCGGTGCTAAATTACAAGTCACACAAACCACTGTGGCTTTTTTTTTAAATTTTACCACCTGTATTACTGCACATAATCGGAGTTACAGACAGCTCTCTGTGCAGGGTATCTTTAGCAGCTGAGGAATCTACAGCTCACGTGCTCCTGTAGTGTAAGGGACTAAAGGACTACATAGCCAAAGCCTATCTAGGAACAGGTTCTGGAGAGGTCTGTGAACGTCCTAAAAGACTAAAAGAAGGAGCTGGGCTGGCTATCATAGCCGGTTCTCAATCACGTAGACGTTTTGAGTCTGGCTACGGCTAAAAATAATTATAATAATAATTTAATATAATCCTTTCAGATCCTAGCAGACAGCCTAGAATCCGTGCCAGTGCCTCCTACCTCCGAGGAAGAGGAAACTTCCACAACCACCCGCAGTGCGGACGTGGACCGGCTCAAAGAGATCCTGGTAGTGGGGTTGGGACACAAGGGCGGGAGAGTGTTGTTACTGATGAGATTTAGTGATGACCAGCTTATGATATATCAGGTGAGGAAAAAAAAAAATTTTTTTATAGTCTTTTTTTTTCTGTCGTCCAAATTGGTAGCTGTGCTAGAACAATATCCGGAAAGGGTTGCTGAATTTTATTTTTGTTACGCCAGCCAGACATTTTGTTGTATAGTTTCTTGGTAGTGGGGTTGGGACACAAGGGCGGGAGAGTGCTGCTGCTGATGAGGTTCAGTGATGACCAGCTTATGATATATCAGGTGAGGAAAAAAAAAGACACATCAAATAAATAGATAAATTTTTTTTCTTAGATTTTGTTATCCAGGTTGGTAGCAGTGCTAGAACAATATCCGGATAAAGGCTGGTGAATTTTTTTTTGTTGCTCTAATTAGACATTTTGTTTAAAGAGATTTTGGTAGTTGGTTTGAGACACAAGGGCGGGAGGGTGCTGCTAATGAGGTTTATCCTTTTCCATGTCTGGTTACGAAAATGAAAAAGTAATAACCTTTTCCATAACTGGTTACAAAAATGGAAATAGTCTTCAACAACTGGTTGTGAAACAGTGTTATCTTGGTTATGAATGCATTTGACACTTTTTTGGTATTCTGCTACTGATTGTATTGGATCGGAACCGCAGCTCAGTGGCAGTTTGACGCGTTTTTGCTATTCTGCTACAATTAAAACTGCTGTTGAACTGCTATTAGGATCCAATTACAATTCAATCGCATGTAAATCAGCTGACTAGAGGCCCAGCTGTCCCATCTACCAATTGACATAGAAAAGCAACTTTCCCTACCCATTTCAGCATACGCTGAGTGGGTGCCATTTATGCTGGCCATCGCCGTACCGACAGTGGCATGGGAGGCTACTCATTGTTTTAAATGAATGAATGAATAAATAACGATTTATTGCACAATTAAAAGAATACAGAGGGTACTTAAAATTAACAGCAGGAGAAGCAACAGGCGGCCTTATCTCTTATAGCGATTTTTCCAGGCAACCTTTTAAAAGTTCTTATTATTAATGTTTCCCTTTGCGATTATGTAACTGTTATTGTGTCGTGGTGTTCTATGTCTATTAAATGTCTTGTTTTTCGCTTTTTTATCAATAGGCTTGCATTTGACCTCAACTCACCTTTCTTCTTTCATTCCAGGCCTACAAATACCCCCGAGGCAACCTAAAACTCCGTTTCTCCCGCGTACCCGCCATTTTCCCGTTCGGCTTCAAAAATGGCGGCGGCGCGCGCGCAGACGACTCCTACGACGCCGCGGCGTTACGAGATAATCTGCGACAGATGCGGTACTTTGGTGAGTGGGGGCGGTTTTGTAGCAAGGGTATAGGGCGAAAAGGAGCTTTTATACAAGAATGTAATTTCTAATGTTGATACGGCTTACTAATCTTGTCGTCTGAGACGTTCTCGCAAATTTGCTTACTGCAAGAAAATAAGACACCTCCATCTGTCCATTCGCTCATCCAACGGGATTTTTTCTTCTTTTTTTGTGTAATACGGCTGACAAACAGGCAAGCAGGCGACCTGATGCTGCGTGGTCACTGCCGCCTATGGACATCAGCCACACCGGGGGAGTCACCAATGCGTTGCCCGCCTCTGAAGAGACCTCTAATATACCTCTTGAACCATCCCATTCACTGAGCGGACGCTATGATGGTGAATGCTTGTAGAAATATAGATATTACACATTATAGTGGAAAGCGCAGCGTGGGTAGGCCTCCCACAAGGTGGACCGACGATCTGGTAAGGATCGCGGGTACCAGCTGGATGCGGAAGGCTCAGGACCGGCCGCCGTGGAGATCTTTGGGGGAGGCCTATGCCCAACAGTGGGCGTCTTTCGGCTGATATGATGATCATGATGATGACTACATTACTTAAATTAAAATTCCAATTGCACGTATTACACCCCGACATTATGGTCTCTTTACAGAATGTGAGGTTGGCTTTTAGGGATAAGCTCGCCTTTGTGCTTTGTAATGTGACTATGTTTCTAATGTGTTTTGAGCAATAATAATAAAAGAATAATCATCTTGGTCCGCCTTGACCACGATCCAGGATTTGGCAGATCTGGTAATTACAGTGCAGCGACTACCATCTGACCTTCATGATCCTGCTACCAGGGGAGCCTGACTAGATTGGATCATGGTTACACATACAGTCGCCTGAATATGCACGATGTTTTTCTACACCGTACGATCATTGGTTTGTGTTGAACTAATGTACATAACTCAGAAAAGAGTCATTGGTACAGTCGAGTTCATTAATATGTGAGCATTGCCAAGGTTTCAAATATAAATGTACATGGAAGGGTACTTATATATCTGAGCAGATGTACATATGTTTGATTGATGAATCTGCTCAGATATATAAGTACCCTTTCATGTAGAGCTCGTCTAGTCTAAAATGACGCGCCCCACTACTTAGTTGATTATAGCGCAATAAACATTTGAGTATTGAGTATAGTTAGTTGATTTCGATGTGTGAGTGCAAATATTGATAACGACACTTCATCTGTGTGGGAGCGTCGACTGCTCCAATCGAACGACGCGTGCTCCTACGTTGGTGTCTCACCGGCAACTGAATGACCAATTACAACGGCATTTGTATATGTATTGCGTCCATATTTTAAACTTGCTTGTGTGCGATAATGCGATAGTGGGGCGCGGCATTTTAGATTAGACGAGATCTACATTTATATTTGAAGCCTTGGCAATGCTCACATATTAATGAACTCGACTGTACATGGCCGCAGCGGGATTCGAACCTGGTACCTCTCGCTTACGAGTCGGAGACCCTAACCGCTCGGCCACCGAGGCTGAGGGTGTTTTGTGCAATAGCGAGTATAATAATTATGATTTCCCATCCAGGTAACGTAGGTGGCTACAACGGTGTGTTCATATGCGGCCCCACGCCCTACTTCCTGCTGCTGACGGGCCGCGGGGAGCTCCGGGTGCATCCATTAGCAGTGGAGCGGGCCCCCGTGCGGGCGTTCGCGCCTTTCAACAACACCAACTGCCCGCAGGGGTTCCTGTGCTTCGATGATAAGGTTGGTGGCCGGGGGGCGGGGAGGGTGCCGACTTTGACCGATTTGTGCCGATTTGATCAGATTTGTGCCGACATATCCCGATTTATTGCGACTTATGCCGATTCATCCCAATTAATTCCGACTTATGCCGACTCTTAAATAATAAAAGAAAAAACGAATATGTACCGATTAATTCCCACTCATCCCGATTTCATTTATTCCGACTTATACCAACTCATCCCGATTTATACCGACTTATACCAACACATCCCGATTTATTCCAATTTGTTCCGATTAATGCCGATTGGTTTTACTTTTAAAATGGATTTTCAGACACACGTTAGTTCTAAAAAATCCACTGTTCAATAAATCATGGATAAATAAGAAATAGTTCCACCACTGGTTTTTCACAATGGATTTTAGAACAAACATCGACGCACACTGGGGTTCTTAAACATCTAACCATTTACTGTCGTATCACTGAGTGTTTAGATTATAGTGTTCAAGAATCATACAAATAGATACGTTATTCATACCATAACGTTCGTTTGTGAAATTATTGGGTAGCTAACATTCATAACAACATAACGTCACGGAGTCTCGAGACAACGATTTAGATAACAATGACTAATGGATTTTCTTTATCATCCCCAGTCAATGCTGCTAATCTGCGCCCTCCCCGGCCATCTCTCCTACGACGCCCCGTGGGCGGTCCGGAAAGTCCCCGTGCGGACTTCCCCGGTCCGGGTGGTGTACCACCTGGAGTCCCGGACCCACTGCCTGGTGGCCAGCCGCGCCGCGCCCGAGACGCACTATTACAAGTTCAATGGGGAGGACAAGGAGAGAGCGCAGGAGAATAAGGGGGATAGGTGAGAAATAAAATATTGAAAAATTCATAAAATTTTCTTCTTAATTTGAAAAAAAAAATTGAATAATAAAAAATAAAAAAAAATTGAAGTAACAAAAATAAAAAATTTTGAAAAAGATATTTTTTTATTGTAAATTTGGTTACATGCGTAACGGCGTTACGCCGTTTGGATCACGGCCGTATTTTTCTGTTTGAACGTGAGCAAATAATTGAACGAATGAAAATTAATGAATGAATGAGTGAACATTAATTGAATAAATTATTAAAAATTGGCAATTGATTGAATGGTCACCTTTGAACCCCTGACTATGCGGATGTCCATATGCGATGCTCAAAGTCCCGGTCCGGACTTCCCCGGTCCGAGTGGTGTATCATCTAGAGTCCGGGACCTACTGCCTGGTGGCCAGCCTTTTATAATAAATAATAATAATCGTGAACAAATTCACACAGCGCCATCTAGCCCCAAAGTAAGCAAAGCTTGTGTTATGGGTGCTAGATAACTAATAAACTACTTATATACTTTTAAATACATACTTATTATACATAGAACACCCAGACCCGTAACAGAAATTAAAATTCATCATTTAAATTTCTGCCCGGCCGGGAATCGAATCCGGGACCTCTTGCGTGGCAGACCGGTGTTGACCACTGAACCGCTCAGGTCGTCAATGAAGGAAAAGGAGAAATGAAGGAATAGAGAAAAGGAAACGCATTCGTGACCCCCTGGGTGTTGCGGGGGTCCACAGTCGACGATGATCACGCACTAACAGGAAACACTTGCTCTGCTCTGCTCTCTTGCTGGCCACCCGGCGGGAGGCAAACCAAAAAACAGGATACCTACTCCTGATAGTAAGTGATCACCGCTGTCCATAGACATCTGCACCGTCAGGGTTGTCATGAGTTCCCTCTATTGTAAATCCATTTCATCTAAGTCAATCCAAAATTTCTAGGATCTTCTGCGAATATCATTAACATTACACCATATCTGTTACCACAGATTCCCGTATCCGATGCAAGACCGATTCTCCATAATGCTGTTCTCGCCCGTCTCCTGGGAGATCATCCCGAACACGAGAGTGGACTTGCACGAGTGGGAGCACGTCACCTGCTTGGAGAACGTCTCGCTCTCCTACGAGGGCACCAGGTGAGATGCTGGTAACACACACACACACATTACACACTCTTTTCACATATATCATACACATATTACACATACATTGCACACGCTTTACACACCTACTACACATATATTACACATGCATTACACACATATTACATGTTTATTACACATGTATTACACATGCATTACACACGTATTACTCACTTTACACAAATATCACACATGCTACACACACTCACACAGGCTCATATCATACTCGCCCCATATATTCCCGTATCCGATGCAAGACTGGTTCTCCGTAATGCTAATTTCGTCACCTGCTTGGAGAACGTCTCGCTCTCCTACGAGGGCACCAGGTGAGAAGACAGTAGATCGCACACACGCTTTTTACACATATTACACATGCATTACACACATATTACACTCACTTTTCCCACATCACACACAGGCTCATACTCGCCCCATATATTCCCGCATCCGATGCAAAACCGGTTCTCTGTGATGCTGTTTTCTCCCGTCTCATGGGAGATCATCCCGTTCACGAGAGTGGATCCTCTCGCTCTCCTACAAAGGCACCAGGTGAGATGGCGGTAACACAAACACACATTACACACACACACATTACACACACACACTTATTAAAAACATTGTTCATTGTTACACACGCTGTTCACATGTATTACACGCACTTTACACACTATTCACAGGTATTACTTACATGTTAGCTCTTTTTGAATAAATATGATAAAAAGTAATATTTTTAATGAATTCTGGTGATTGGAAGCGGCGCTGTCGTCACTCAATCACCGATTTCAACCCAGACTATTGAATTATTTTTATTCTGGAGATTTACAGCTGTAATGCTGTAAATCGTTCATTTTAAAAATAGCTATTCTATGAGCCATTTACAAACCGCCACATATAAATAATTGGCCATACTTGATTTTCAGATCAGGCCTACGCGGGTACATTGCTCTAGGGACGAATTACAACTACAGTGAGGACATTACGTCAAGAGGGAGGGTGAGTTCAAATTTTTATGCATCTCAAAGATTTACGTTGACCCACTCGCCGTCAAATGTACTTTTAGTTTGACGGTGTCACATAGAAAACTGTTTACTTGTGGATTTGTGGTTTTTTTTATTCCACCTGCCTGTCGGTTAACTTGTGGATTTGTGTTTTTTTTTATTCCACCTGCCTGTCATTGCGCTGGCAGAAAACGGTTAACTTGTGGATTTGTGTTTTTTTTATTCCACCTGCCTGTCATTGCGCTGGCAGAAAACGGTTAACTTGTGGATTTGTGTTTTTTTTTTATTCCACCTGCCTGTCATTGCGCTGGCAGAAAACGGTTAACTTGTGGATTTGTGTTTTTTTTTATTCCACCTGCCTGTCATTGCGCTGGCAGAAAACGGTTAACTTGTGGATTTGTGTTTTTTTTTATTCCACCTGCCTGTCATTGCGCTGGCAGAAAACGGTTAACTTGTGGATTTGTGTTTTTTTTTATTCCACCTGCCTGTCATTGCGCTGGCTACCTTATCCTTCAAACCGGAACACAACAATGTGCTTGGCGGCAGAAATAGATAAGGGGGTGGTACTACCCCTGATGGACTCCTTAGGCTAGACAGAGTCCTACCACCGAATAAAAATACGTATCATCATCACAGCCTACAACAGTCCACTGCAGGACTTAGGGCCTCTCCCACGAAAGGGGAGGTTATTGCCATAATCTCCACGCTTGGCAGGCGGGTTGGAGATCGCAGTGTTTAAATATAACAATGGAAAACGCTGCTGCCCATTTTCCAGACTACGAAGACTCTTAAATCTTTTGCCTCGAAAACATTAGTCGCCTTGTACGACACCCACGAGTGTAAGGGGTTGGTGCTATTCTACTCTGCCAGACACCACACAGCCAGACGTATAATTAATGTCTATTTTATCGGGTTTCGTATATTACAGGAACTCTAAATGTCGTAACGCCATCCACTTTCCGCCTTACAGATAATAATATACGACATAATCGACGTAGTCCCCGAACCCGGGATGCCTCTTACCAAGAATCGTCTGAAGGAAGTTTACGCGAAGGAGCAAAAGGGGCCCGTCACAGCATTAGCTCAGGCTTTGGGCTTCCTCATATCAGCTGTTGGTCAGAAGGTAAGCTTCTTAACGCACACGATAGATGGCGCTGCCTGTATTTTACATCGCGGTAGCGACGTGTCGCCGCCGAAATATGACCTTGGTTATTATTTGTCTGTTCTCAAACTAAATGTGATATAGTCCATTTGCAGAAAGAAAATTGTGACGACTGCAGGGTAAAGGGTTTTGTAAGTCGAGTAAACTATCAAACTATTTATATGTTTAAAAATATTTAGTTTAATTAATCAATTGATTGTCTCAAAAACCAACGTTATTAATGGACGTTTGCAATATCAGGGGCATCACCCACGCGTTGCCAACCCCGTAAAAACCTTTCATGTATCACTGTTTTGGTGAAAACTGCATGAAAATCCGTTCAGTCATTGTTGAGCAGTCAGACAGAGTACAGACGCGACTTCATCCGCATATTTCCTTGTCTCCAATAAATAAATTGAAAAATAAATAAATAAAATTAATATCCATATCCGTTAGGTGTGAAAGTCTAAAAAATTGTGGGCGCCACCATCGTTAACATGGTATCAATGTTCTATATCAGTCTGTGAACTTAAAATATTAAAAAATAATATTTTCACGTCTATGCTTTGCCTCTATGTCCAATTTCTTTGTGTCTGTGTCTCGTATACTGCGAGTAGAAAATTTGATACTTGTTAATACCTATTTTATATAATATCGCACGACTACAGCGCGTCCTACCTTATTAAACCATATCAGCCAAAAGTGCTAGTTTAGTATAGTTAGTATAGGCAAAGTGATTGGTAATATATCGTCTTGGCGTTAATGTCCCGTTTGTGCTCTCGCGCACGAGGGCCCGGGGTCCGCCTTGACCATAATCAAGGAATTGGCAGATCAGATAATTACAGTAAAGCGACTGCCATCTAACCTCCGTGACCCTGCTACCAGGTTACCCATACACACACAAGATTGGACCATGGTTCCCCATTCAGTCAATTTCACGATGTTTTCACTCACGGATTGGTGATATAACATGAAACTTTACAACTTGCCCCAAGAAACATACCCGCGGAAATGACTTCATAATTTCGGTACCTAAAATAAATAATTAATTGCGACGCGCAATGTACATCGTCCTTCCTTAAAAATCTCTCTATGGCAACTTATGCTACGTTTTTTAAACTTCACATAGAATGTCATTCATGAACGTCATAACAAACAATTTGATTTCTGTAGGATTGTTTATTTTCGTAAGTTATAAAAAATATTATTAAATAATGGGCAAAATGTGCGGGAGATAATTTTCAGCATGATTAATAATTTAGACAAACTAAAACTACAAGTTCAATCAAGCTAATAGTGGCAAAATAACTGAATGTGTACAAGAAGGACTGACAAGGACAGATGATCCCCAGATCATTGCCATATCCACACTTTATAATTTTTACTACTGTCTATCGTACTATAGTGACTTATCGTGGTCCTATTCTAAAAAAAACAAACAAAGCTTGCAAACAAGCTTGTGACAAGCTAACAAACAAGCTTACGGCCTGCCTTATGGTAAGCAGTAAGTAAACTTTTAGGAGACCTATAAAACGTTAGTATGCCTGTGCTTACACAACCAGGTAGAGCTCGTCTAATCTAAAATGACGCGCCCCACTATCACATTAACGCACACAAGCAAGTTTAAAATATGGACGCAATACATATACAAATGCCGTTGTAATTGGTCATTCAGTTGCCGGTGAGACTCAACGTAGGAGCACGCGTCGTTCATTGGCTCCCACACAGATGAAGTGTCGTTATCAATATTTGCACTCTCACATCGAAATTAACTAACTAAGTAGTGGGGTGCGTCATTTTAGACTAGACGAGCTCTACAACAATATATATATTTTTTAAGTGATCCAAACTCCGACTTTTCGTAACGAACTTCTTCTTAGTCGATGGCAAAAAAACTTTGTATTTAAATTTGGCCACGCGCACTGTATTTTGAGTGACTTCGTGGAGGTCTAGGTGTCAGGGCACAAAGGGCAGCATATAGGGTGTCTCTCGTGTGGGTTCTAGTAGTAAAAAAACGGTCTAATTTACTTCCCCTTGGCAATTACGCTTTTCAGCCACATTAAAGTTACTTCTTCTTTTTGGTGGCTACTTTCGGGTAAAGGCACCCTGATAGATTGGATAGTAGTAATTAAATAGTAAGTAAACCAACATTGGCAATTTGGCACAATAGAGAGGGATCATCATAATAAACAGCAACACAGAGCATAGACCCAGAATAGCAAGAGTCCGGTTTCACTTTAGTACCAGACTTACTCGAGAGAGGGCGCCGGGCGCAAAATAAAACGCGCTAGCGAATGTGCTCTCGCTAAATTTGAAGTTGAATGTTAATTTACTATATTGTACATATCGAGATTCTGTAGGATATACAATTTTTGACGAGTCTTTCATTGCGAGGACTTCCTTAAATACAGTTTTCTTTGTTATACCACTAAGGTGGCAAACAAGCTTACTGCCTGATGGTGAGCAGTCACCGCTGCCTATGGACGTTTGCAATACCAGGGGCATCACCCACGCGTTGCCAACACCAACAACCTTTCATGTATCACTGTTTTAGTAAAAACTGCATGAAAATCCGTTCAGTCATTTTTGAGTTTATCGCTAACAGTAAGTCAGACTAGAGGTGAGACGTACTAGGTAAAATGCGTACTGAGTCTTGCGAGTACGAGTACGTAAAAATACTTGTTCCTCAAATACTTCCAAGCATGCATTGTTTTCTAGTATTAGGAGTTTGCGTTTTGGCACAGAATCCTAATACTATCTTTTTTTTATGGTTTTTGGATCCACGGGAATCGATTCTGGGTTAAAGTGTAGCAAAGGGGGAGCTGAGGAAAAAAAGACTTGTAACATTTCAGAACCCACTGGTTGATGTGTTGCAAAGGGAGGGGCACTAACAGAAAAAGACAGAATGATTTTGTCAAAGAAAATTGAAAATATTCGACTTTTAGTAACGGGACGTGATAAGGGAGACCCTCAGGAAACCCGTTTGTATGGGACACTTGTATCTGTGGCGCCCCTAGGGGGCTCCATCTTTTCTTTTTTTGTGATTTTATTTTCTTTAAAATCGATATCTAAGAGTCCCTTGTCATGAATCTGGTGCCAAAATTGAAAAAATTTTTTTGTTACTGAACCGATTGCTTTCAAAATCGATATCTAAGCGTCCCTTGAGACTCTTGACATGAATCTGGCGCCAAAATCGAAAAAAGTGACCACACTTTGAACTTTTTTCCAATTTTGGCCGTTGGCCAATGTTCAGTACAGTCATCTTTTTTATGCGCCGCTCAGAAAAACTTTGGGCCCCCCTAAAGCCCACTACCGCAGAGAAAAGTGTCCCATACAAACGGTGTTCCTGGGGGTGCCCGCTATCACATGCCATCATCAAAAGTATACGCTATAATAGGATCGCAACTCTTTGAAATTTTTCACCAACACGGTGGTTGTTAAGTAAAGGGGGCGCAAGGCATTTGGACCATCCCTCCCGGATGCCTTTTCGTTTTTTTGAGTTCCACCTTTTGGTATCTTCTAACTAATTTTTTTGTATTACTAATTTCTTCTTATTCTTATTATAGTTATTCCATTATTTTCAATTATTCAAATTCTCCAATTATTTCCAGATATACATATGGCAGCTGAAGGACAACGATCTGGTCGGCATAGCGTTCATAGACACACAGATATACGCGCACAGATTGTTGGCAGTGAAGAATCTTGTACTGGTGGCTGACGTGTACAAGTCTGTGTCGCTGTTGAGGTATCAGCAGCAACACAGGACGCTGTCTCTGGTGTCGAGGGACCTTAGGAGTGTGCAGGTAAGGTTTTGGTTAGATGTTTAGAACACTTTTCCACTCTCTATACACACTCAACTGTCCCGCGAGAGCCAATCATTTTTCTAGGATGAAAAAACACTATACGAACTTGAAAAATACGGACGGGTACTTTGTAAAATCATGAGCGAAGCATAAAAACCGCCGTCCATTTATGTGCACGCTTTCTTTGACACTGTCACTGTCGTGATAGTGATTTAGCGTGGCACAAAAACAAACGAAATGGCGGCGGATTGTAAGACCTGCGGGGCTATTGGCTAACTCAGTTGACAACTGTATTTGACCCTAGATAATTCTACACCACGTCATCTACGTTGAAAACTGGCAATAGCGTCTACCAAATTAGAGTAGTGTCCGATTTTTTTATGTCAAATTCAGTTGTCCACTGAGATAGCCGATAGGCCCTCTGGTGTATGTGGCTGAGTGTGTAGGCTTTGTACACCAAAATAAATTGTCAAGAAATTGTCCTACGTTGAATGCTTCACTTCTCTTTAGTGTAGAATGGCGTCCGTTTTTTTTTTTGAAGACCGTGGCTCCTTAATAGTGAAAGAACTTTCAAAATCTGTTCAGTAGTTTCGGCGACCATCACCGACATACGAATTCGCAAGCTTACATAAATTCATCTTTATAATGTTGTGCTGGAAAGGTGGACAGATGAGCCAACGGATGAGGTGACTGGCCGACATTGGCACTTGATCGCGAAGAGTGGAAGAATCGGGGGAGGCCTTTGCCCAGCAGTGGGATGATTCAGGCTAATATAATAATGTTCTGCTGACGATACGCGTCCTTCACCCATCAGATATACGACATAAAGTTCGTGGTGGACTCTTGCTACTTCGGACCTCAGCTTTTAAATAGTAATAATATAAATAGTATTTATGTAGTTAAGGTTTTAAGATTTTCGTGGTTATTCACTATACGGAGTGGTCAACATGCCAGTCAGCCACGCAAGAGGTCCCGGGTTCGATTCCCGGCTGGGCAGAAATTTAAATGATGAATTTTAATTTCGGGGAACCGTAGCTTTGGCAGTGGAGGGGCATATACTGCCAGAGCAACGTGTTATAGAGGTTGACAACGCATTGGCGATACTCTTTGTGTTGCTAATGTCTATAGGCAGCGGTGACCACGCACCATCAGGTGGCCCGCTCGCCTGTTTGCCTACCGTATGACGTATTAAAGAAATAAAGTTGGTGTTTCCACCCACCAGATATACGACATGGAGTTCGTGGTGGACAACAGCCAGCTGGGGTTCCTGGTGAGCGAGGCGGGGGCCAACTTCGCGCTCTTCATGTACCAGCCGCACGCCCGCGAGAGCTACGGCGGTGAGTCACGAGGACTGGGGCCTGTGTTGGCCCACCGTTGGGGCAGTGGCGTTACTATCATACAATCCCAAAAGCCGGGCTTGCCTTATAAAAATAATTATCGATAAAAAATCAAAGGTAATGCGAGCGCGAACTTTAAATAGTTACCTCCTAATACTTTTCAAACTGCCGCGCCGCGAAGCAGCGCCATCGTGCGCCTAAGTTACGAAACACGATCCGTACGCACACGCAAGTTAAGACTGAGTGAATTGAGACTCGGCCAGTCATCTCGCTCGCACGCGCTGGCTTGTAAGCGGGCTTCGATTCCGGCCGGTATGTCTCTTTCCTACATATGAAAACTGTCCCATAATGAGATATAACTATACGTTTGTTTATATAGTAAATTGTACGAGACGTTGCCTTACTCTGAAACCCTAGACACGCCACTGCGTTGTGGGTACGATGGGCATACCTGCAATTACCCCTAATTGGGGCCCAAGGTTAACTTTGTACAGAAAAGTTGAAATAAAAAGTTAAAGTAAAAATCCGTGACAGTATAGAATACCCCAAACACTTTACTGCAAAGTCCGACTTGCACTTGCCGATTTTCAGGTGATCGTGCCCACAACCATTTTTAGGGGCTGGATCCGCGCCTGGTATTAGCCCACTTATTCAAGTCCCCTTAGGTTGCAGTGTTGATAGGCTAATTACGTAACTCTGATGCCAACAATTATCTGATTACAATTATTGAAATTGTTACTTTTGCGATTACGTATGATGATTTGATCTCTGCTTTAATTATCTATGATTGAAATGTGTTTTCGTTTGCAAATTTTTTTAAATATCAACATCGATTCGTTTTAGATTTTTCTTTTATTATATTATAAATTTTAATTATTTCTTTATTATGTAATATTAATTTAGGGGTCTTTTTCCTGAAGTAAGGATTTATGATTCATATAATTTAACACTATTATGGGTTGATCTAAAATGATTTGCGATAACTTAATTCAACTGAAAAAATGCTTACTTACTATTAGTCGCTCCCCGTACAAAATCACATTTGCATCAGCCGTCGTCGAAATTATATTGTTAATTATGTTCTACTATTATATTCTAAAATTCAAGTATACGAGTTTTATTGTGCAGCTCAAGTATGCCCGCCCTGTTGAGACATAATATGTATTCTCAAGAGTAATCTCCACCTTATTCACGTTATCAGAGATCACATCTGTGTTTGAGTAATTATTGTTAAGAGTAGTTTTAGGTTTATGTCCAGCAATGAGCGTCTTCCGACTGACATGATGATGATGATGATAATGATGTGTCCCCCGCAGGCCAGCGGCTGATCCGCAAGAGCGACTACCACCTAGGACAGCAGGTGAATTCGATGTTCCGCATCGCAGCCAGGCCGCATCAGGGAACTGATGCGCTGAGACACGCCACCATGTTCAGTAAGTCATTCTACAGACCCGTTGCAAAAAAAGGACTACATGTTTAGTTGCTAAATGTCCCTTAAAAATAAACCTTCGCAAAAATTTTCTTGCCCAAAAATGTCCTTACTAAAAATGTCCCTTCCAAAAAATGGTCCGTTTCCAAAAATGTTCTTGCCCAAAACTGGCTCTTCCCGCAAATTTCCCTTTCCAAAAATGGCTCTTCTCAAAATTTACCCTTTTTAAAAATGTGTCGTTCCCAAAACTTTAGTTTCTCAAAAATTACCCAAATTTGTCCTTTATTCCAAAGGAAACACTGTGGCTGGGAGCTCATTCCATACCCGAATCAAACGAGCGAGAAACGTTCTTTCACCACGCACCATCAGGTGGCCCTTGACTGTCTATCGTATTACATTTAAAACTTCGCTCAAATTTCCCTTTAGATTTTTGACTTTTGAAAAGAGATTAATTAACGTAATCTTAATTCAATAAATACTTTTTACATTTTCAAAAAAATGTAATACTAATTCCAGCGACCCTGGACGGTGGCGTGGGCTACGTGCTCCCAGTATCAGAAAAGGTGTATCGTCGATTGCTGATGCTGCAGAACGTGCTCAACAACCATATCGCACACGTCGCGGGGTTGAACCCTAGGTCTTACAGGTCAGTGGGGTCACCTAATGCCTAGTCTTACAGTGGTCGAGGACTGGCGAGTGTCCATACTGCGACTGTGGACGAGACAGCTAAGGGCTTACAGGTATGTGAGAAGCTGGTGCCTTATTTACAGTCGTCAAGGACTGGCGAGTGTCCATACAGCGATTGTGTATGAGCGAGCTATACTTTGTTAAGTTTAGGATGATGATTTTGACAGCTTACACTAGGCATAGGGTAGTGTAAAATCTTGGCAGGCTTACAAGTCAGTGGAAAGGCTCGCTGCAATCCCAGGGCTTACAGGTCAGTGGAAAGGCTCGCTGCAATCTCAGGGCTTACAGGTCAGTGGAAAGGCTCGCTGCAATCCCAGGGCTTACAGGTCAGTGGAAAGGCTCGCTGCAATCCCAGGGCTTACAGGTCAGTCGGAAGGCTCGCCTCAACTCTAGGGCTTACAGGTCAGTGGGAACCCTCGCCTCAACCCCAGGGCATACAGGTCAGTGGGAAGCCTCGCCTAAAGCCCAGGGCTTACAGGTCAGTGGGAACCCTCGCCTCAATCCCAGGACTTACAGGTCAGTGGGAAGGCTCGCCTCAACTCTAGGGCTTACAGGTCAGTGGGAACCCTCGCCTCAACCCCAGGGCTTACAGGTCAGTGGGAAGGCTCGCCTCAACTCTAGGGCTTACAGGTCAGTGGGAACCCTCGCCTCAACCCCAGGGCATACAGGTCAGTGGGAACCCTCGCCTAAATCCCAGGGCTTACAGGTCAGTGGGAAGGCTCGCCCCAACCCCAGGGCTTACAGGTCAGTGGGAAGGCTCGTCTCAACTCTAGGGCTTACAGGTCAGTGTGAGCCTGGTTCTCGATTTACACACACAACGATACGATTTCGACAGTGGTCAAGGACACTGGCGAGCACTCAAACGTGCATCATCATCACAGCCCATAACAGTCCACTGCAGGACTTAGGGCCTCTTCCACGAAAGGGGAGGTTATTGCCATAATCTCCACGCTCGGCAGGCGGGTTGGAGATCGCACTGTTATAAATATAACAAGTTTACCATTGTTATACTTGCTGCTGCCCATTTTCCAGTCTATAGAGACTCTAGATCTTTTGTCTCGAAAACATTAATCGCCTCGTACGACACCCACGTGTGTAAAGGACACTCTGTCGGACACCACACGGCCATCAAATTAGAGTAGTGTAAGATTATTTATATGCCAAATTCAGTTGTCCACTGAGATAACCAACCGCCCTCCTGGTGAGATGGCGGTCAAATGCCCGACTACATATTTTTGTTATTCTACCATCAGGTGGCCCGTCCGCCCATATGCCTCCCTAGGCAACAAAAAAAAACTAACATGTTTTTTTCTCCCTCCCTTGCCCAGAACATACAAGCCTGCCCGTCGCTGGGCCGGCAGCGGGCCGGCGCGCGGCATCCTCGACGGGGACCTCGTGGCGCTCTACCACCATCTGCCCAACGCCGAGAGACACGACGTGAGCACATACACACACACACACACGCACGCACACGCGACACGACGTGAGCCGATACACACACACACGCACACGCGACACGACGTGAGCCCATACACACACGCACACGCGACACGACGTGAGCCCATACACACACGCACACGCGACACGACGTGAGCCCATACACACACACACACACACACGCACACGCGTCACGACGTGAGCCCATACACACACACGCACACGCGACACGACGTGAGCCGATACACACACACACACGCACACGCGACACGACGTGAGCCCATACACACACGCACACGCGACACGACGTGAGCCCATACACACACACACACACACACGCACACGCGTCACGACGTGAGCCCATACACACACACGCACACGCGACACGACGTGAGCCGATACACACACACACACGCACACGCGACACGACGTGAGCCCATACACACACGCACACGCGACACGACGTGAGCCCATACACACACACACACACACGCACACGCGTCACGACGTGAGCCCATATACACACACACACACGCACACGCGACTATCGAATGCCACAAGCTACGGTCCTGACACACATCCAGCCGGTCTAGCCATCTTTGACAGCTCCGCTTGCGTGATGCGTGTATGGTAGAATATTGACAGCTCGAAGTTCGACTATTTCTACCAACATCTACATTGACTCTGATTGTGTAGGATCATCCGCCAATCCACCTCCTTTGTACACCGAAAGTACGTGAATTGTCTATGGACCAAGAATTTCTACCACAAACTGCTTATGTCAGATAACGTTAGCTTATGTCAAATCCCATACATTTTTTCTACCACAAACGATTGTAGATTAGCGCAGCCCCTTGGCTAAGGCCGCTGATTACTATTCATATATTATCGTCACGGGGTGCCGATCGGCTCCCGAGACTGTTCAACCAGTCTCAGGGTCCTCAGCGGAGACCTTGACTTTTTATCATATTGGCGTCAATGTCCCGGTTGTGCTCTCGCGCGGGGGCCAGGATTTGGCAGATCAGATAATTACAGCGGAGCGAAGGCTATCTGACCTGCATGACCCTGTTAACATGGGAACCTGACCAGGGGCCGTACGATACTACGCCGCCATCGCAGCAAGGCAACCGCGTTGCTGGGATTGGTCCATACTCAGTTGGTTCAAGATGGCGTCGTACTATCGGAGTTGGGCCGTACGACCGCAGATTGGATCATGGTTACACATTCAGCCGCCTATATGTGCAGATTTCCTCACAATCTTTTCCCTCACTGTAAATCTCTAGCATTATTATTGAACCCTTGTTTGAGTTTACTTACTCCATTTTCTTTTTCAGATTGCGAAGAAAATCGGCACCAAAGTAGAAGAGATCGTCGCCGATCTCTACGAAATCGACAGACTGACAGCCCATTTCTAGATTAGATAAAGAAACGTGATCTGTAAATATAAGCTTAAAGTATTAGTAAATAAAAAACTATGATTCCAAGTGTTTACTTTAATTTTAAGCCCATTTGTCTTCATATTTACTTTTCTTTGTGTGTTCTAAACGTACAACAATATTTTTATTGCAATATTGGGTTGCAATGCTTTAGCGTTCTGAAGGCTGAGTGTAAGATTTGCTTCTTTACTTTACTGTCGTGTTTGCGTTTAGTGGTATCTAGTGGTAAGTAATAATCATCTTGGCGTTAATGTCCCGGTTGTGCTCTCGAGAACGAGGGCCCGGGGTCCGCTATGAACATGATACAGGATTTGGCGATCAGGTAATTACAGTGGAGCGACTACCATCTGACCTCCGTGACCCTGCTACCAGGGGAACCGGCTACCGACGCTCTACCATTTAGTGGTAAGTAAATGAAACTTTTTCTTCATAGTTATTTCTACCTAAACGCAAACGCAATAGTAAAAATTTACACTCAGCCACCAGGAGTGTCATACGTAACGTTGAATTCGTTCCGGAATAATTCGAAGTCACGTATCACTCGCGTTCGCAGTGCTGCGCCCAAACTGAACATAGAGACAAAGAAGGAGCCTACTCACAGCTGAAGTCACATTCTATATTGCGTTTTTCTTTTTAATGGTGCATATAACGTGTTCAAAAGGGACTAACTAAAGTTCTAAAGGGATAAACTGTCAAGTAACCCTCCATAAACCAACGCCGACTGCACATAGTAAAAACAAATTTGCTCAGCCATGAAGGTAGCTAACTTTTCAATATTTTTGGTCATCTTAATATATAGCTTTTTGTATGACTTTGAGTCATTTGTATAGTCGTGACAGATCGACAGTGTACATTCTCTATATGTGTCGACAGAGTAGAGAGGTAGGGCATAGCGGGGTATCCCGTTCGAATTGGATTGGAGCCGCCCGACTGGGGAAGTACCTCCACCTTACTGAATACCGCAGCTAAACAATACTCTTTTAAATAGTATTGTGTTTCTGCCGGTGACTAAGGTTACCAGTGCTCCATGGAGTGGGGATTTGGGGAACCGTGGCTTTGACAGTGGAGGGATATTTGCCTTTTAGCTGCCAGAGTAACGTGTGATAGAGGTGGGCAACGCATTGGCGATAGTCTCGGTGATGCTAATGTCTATAGGCAGTGGTGACCACTTTCCATCAGGTGGCCCGCTTGCCTGTTTGCCTATCGTATAAGATAAAAATAAACATTAAAGTCACTTTTCTTTTTGGTGGCTATAATGTGGCTGCAAAGCGAAACTGCCAAGAGAATGTTAGGCACTCCGGTAGATCAGATAGTAATAAGCAAATAGTAAATAAACCAACATTGGAAATTTGGCACAATAGAGAAGGATCATCATAATAAACAGCCACACAAAGCATAAACCCAGAAATAGAAATAGCAACAGTCCAGTTTCGCAGAACAGCAACGACCGGCCCGGTTTCACTTTAGTACCAAACTTACTCGAGAGAGGGCGCTGTGCGAAAATAAAACGCGCTAGCGAATGTGCTTTCGCAAAATTTAAAGTTGAATGTTAATTTACTATAATGTAAATATATTCTTCGCTTTGTTTTACACTATCAATTATTTGGTAGGATTCACAATTTTTGACGAGTCTTTCATTGCGAGGACTTCCTTAACTACAGTTTTCTTTGTTATACCACTAAGGTGGCAAACAAGCTTACTGCCTGCCTGACAGCAGACCCCGTAAAACATTCCTCATGCATGTATGTGGTGAAAATCCGTTCAGTCGTTTTTGAGTTTATCGCGAACTTCGTCCGCATAATATTTCCTTGTCTCCAAGTCCATAGAGATGAGACGTACTAGGTAATATACGTACTGAGTCTTGTGAGTACGAGTACATAAAAATACTTATTCCAATAACCTGTTCCTCAAATACTTCCAAGTATGCGTTGTTTTCTAGTATTAGGAATTTGTGATTTGGCACAGAATCCGAATACTATGTTTTCTTATGGTTTTTGGACGTAGATCCACGGGAATCGATCCGAAGTTAGAGTGTAGCAAAAGGGGCACTGAAGAAAACAGACTTGTAAAATTTCAAAACCCACTAGTTGATGTGTTGCAAAGGGGGCACTGAGAGAAAAAGACAGAATAATTTTGACAAAGAAAATTAATAATTTTCGACTTTTAATAATGGGACGTGATCCTAGACCCTTAGGAAAACCGTTGGTATGGGACACTTGTCTTTATGGCGCCCCTAGGGGACGCCAACTTTTCTTTTTTTGTGATAACATTTTTTTTAAATCAATATCTAAGAGTCCCTTGGGACTCTTGACATGAATCTAGGGCCAAAATTGCCGCCATTTTGAACTTTTTCGTTACTGGACCGATTGCTTTCAAAATCGATATCTGAGCGTCCCTTGTGACTCTTGACATGAATCTAGTGCCAAAATTTAAAAAAAATTGCCGCCATTTTGAACGTTATTGTTACTGGACCGCTTGCTTTCAAAATATATATCTGTATGTCCCTTGAGACTCTTGACATGAATCTGGTGCCTAAATTAAAACAAATAGCCGCCATTTCGAACTTTTTTGTTACTGGACCGATTGCTTTCAAAATCTATATCTGAACGTCCCTTGGGACTCTTGACATGGCTCTGGTGCCAAAAATGAAAAAAAAATGCCGATTGCTTTCAAAATAAATATCTGAGCGTCCCTTGGGTTTCTTGACATGAATCTGTTGCCAAAATTGAAAGAAACTGCCACCATTTTGAACTTTTTTGTTACTGGACCGAATGCTTTCAAAATCGATATCTGAGCGTCCCTCGAGACTCTTGACATGAATCTGGTGCCAAAATCGAAATAAGTGACCACTCGTTTGAACTTTTTTCCAATTTTGGCAGTTGGCCAATGTTCAGTACAGTCATCTTTTTTTTTGCGCTGCTCAGAAATTCTTTGGGCCCCCTAGTGCCCCATAGGGGCACCGCACGGAAAAGTGTCCCATACAAACGGTGTTCCTGAGGGTGCCCGCTATCACATCCCATCATCAAAAGTATACGTTATAATAGGATCACAACTCGTTCAAATTTTTTTAAGTCCCCAACACGGTTGTTGCTACGTAAAGGGCAAGGCATTTTGGACTTTGGACTCCCGGGTGCCTTTTCTCGATTTTTCTAAGTTTTTTTGAGTTGCACTCTTTGGTATTCTCTAACGCGAGACTGTTCAACCAGTCTCAGGGTCCTCAGCGGAAGACCTTTACTTTTATATCATCTTGGCGTCAATATGATATAAAAGTAATTCCCGAGCATAAATGGCCGAGCCGGTCCGGTCGTGGTTGGCGTGGGGTGGGTTTGCTGCGGCCATAGGGCGGTCAGCGTGTCACTGTGTGTTTCCTTCCTACTTTCCTCCTTTTTGACGATTGAAAGAGATATTTAATGTCCTAATCAATTAAGAAATTTTGAATTTTGAATATCCCCAGCATATGAGAGCAGGCTTTGGCTCGTCAGGTAATAACAGTACAGCGACTGTCATATAACCTCCCTATTAACAGGCCAACCTGACCAGATCGGATCATGGTTAAGCATTCAATCGCCTGAATGTGCAGGTTCCCTCCTTAAGAGAATCGGTTAGTGTTCAACGAATGAACATAACTCTGAAGAGTTATTGTGCACTGGGATTCGAACCCGGCACCTCGGCGTACGAGTCAGCTCCCTTGACCATTAGGCCACCTACGCCTCAGGCAGGAACTCTTGAATAAAACAATAACTCTACTTACTGAGTTTTGGCTCGTTTGATTCGGCTTAACCAAGACTTCGGTCTTAGCTAGAAGAAGCCGGTTTCCTCATGATGTTTTCCCTAGCTGTCCACCTTGATCATGATCCAGGATTTGGCAGATCAGATAATTACTTGGAGCGACTGCCATCTGACCTCCGTGACCCTGCTACCAGGGAAATCTGACCTTGTATCATGGTTGCACATTCAGTCGCAGATTTCATCACGATGTTTTCCTTTACCGTAAGAGCGTCAATTATCATTCAACTAATGTACATAACTCATAAGAGTCATTGGCCTTTCTCGCTTGCAAGCCGGATACCTGTAGCCGTATTCACAATGATTCGAAACCGTTTCCGAACAATTCTACACGAAATTCGTAAGCAACGAATCCGTGTCGATCGATTCGAAAACTGTTATTCAGAATCCCGATCGATTCCACGGAAACTCTACTCTCTATAACATATGAAAATTTCATCAAAATTAACAGAAACCACTTTTTCTTAAGAACCTTTGCGGGGTCCTTTCTCGATTCCGTATCCGAATCCGATTTCCGAGCCATTGTGAATACGGCTTCTGTACCACTAGGCCAGCGAAGCTCTTGTATGCCGTCTTCTGAACCACCAGATAAACAGTAACCGTAAAATAAAAAGCGAACCATACATTTCCCAATGTTTATTCAAAAATATTACGTCTAAGGTGACATACAGCTAACAGTGCATAAATGTAAGGCAGCGGTCGCCATACACGGCCAGTAAGCCCGGACTGCTTAAGCCGCAACTTTATCACAACAGTTTTCTCTTTATATAAATAATCTACGACATACAAATGACGAAAGCATGGACCCGCAAAAAGTACGGACATAATAAATAATTATCTTAGAGTTAATGTCCCGGTTGTGCTCGAGGACGATGGCCCGGGTCCGCCTTGACCATGATCCAGGATTTGGCGATCAGGTAATTACAGTGGAACGACTGCCATCTGACCTCCGTGACCTCCCCTAAATGGTGTCTTCCGAATAGGGGACAACGGGATGAATGAAACATAAAAATGGCAACCCATTTGTGTGTGCGTGCTTTGACACTGTCACTGACGTGACAGCGCGGTACAAAATCGAACAAAATGGCGGTGGATTGTCGTACCTGGGGCCTTGCCATGAACTTTATAAAACCGTCAAGTTCCACGCAGTTCGGTTAGGAAAGATACAAGCTTATGTGACATGTAAAGCGCTGTCCCGTTCCAAACTGGGTAGTTCTGTTTAGGTCCTACTATAAGAGCTCATGGTAAGCCCCCCTAGTGTATCTGTTGAGTGTGTAGGTCATATACAACAAAATAAATTGTCGTACCTTGCACGCCTCACTTCTCTTTAGTGTAAAATGGCGTCCGTATTTTTTTCAGGTCCATGGATGAAAGAAACTCCTTTTAAGAGGACTTGGCATACTGTCAAATAATGCGAGTATTTTTGATATATGAAATGGCCAACGTATGTGCCCAAAAAGAACTAGCATAAGAATTAGAACTCCCTAGCATTATAGTACACAATATGCCGAATAGGCACACTCATGGCCTAGAAACCATAGAAATTGCACCATTGGGCCTGTCCTCCATTCCGAAAAAGGAATTCCTTCATCATTGACGAAATACAGTTTAAGCTTGGTATTCCAAAAAGAAAAATGGTGGCTGTCTTCCGAGTTACTGGTGCCTAAGGTTTTTTCGACTATCTATAATAATTCTTATTGTTCTCAGTATTTTCTACGTTTGAATTAGAATGAATTTCTACATACGTACATACATAATATTTACACGATTTTATAGGTAGCACAAATTCATGTTAATCTATACGAAATTCCCGTGCGTACCCCTTCGTGTACCCCAGTGTATCCCCGAGGCATGTGCATCACTGCACTTCAATTTGCCCTAAAATTATTTATAAGAAAAATTTCCCCTACGTGAAAAAGACGGTTTCACGGTTGGCTGATAGATAAGGCTACTCTAGAACCGCCAATGTACCTTCAGTGCTTACAGTTTTATTAAATACATAAAAAGACGTGGCGTGACATTATGTACCTATGTATTACTTCCAAGAAACCATGAATTTTATTAAACACAGTGACGAATAAATAAACAGCTGGAACACATTGATGAGCGAACAATTAAAAATATTAACATTTCCGTTTAAGTTTTATGCCTATCGGCACCTAAAGGTCTTGGCCCGATATTGTGATTATTTAAATAACATCAAATTATTCAAACAATTTATAAAAACTTGACATACTATTATTTGGTAGTAATATTCAATTAATTATAGTTTTGACATTTCAAATGATGATACATCTTGACATCTTATTGGTTTAGTTTGGCTTAATTTTCATTTTATTTTAAATTTATATATAGTAAAACCTATGTGGATTGTATCGTATACCGTATGGTGGAACATGGAGATCTGTTAAATATATGTAACCAACTTTGTAACCCATGTTGACGATTAATTAAATAAATTGAAATTGATATTATTACTATATAATTATAACTGGTTCTAACATCATCATTTTAACATCAGTCCCGATTGTTTCTCGCCTAAAGTCTGTCAAGTATTAACCTAGCAATTTCACTATTTGTATCACTTTATATCTAGGTATTTCAATAATAGATATGGTGGCTCGTGGGCACTTGGTGTTTAGAATCTATTATATCCAAAACAACGCAGCGCACGATTGCGCGTGCGTTGCTTCATCACCACAGACCACCAAAACAACGAGACCTTTGCAAAGATTATCAAACTGATAATCTTATAACAAGTTATTACCAATTACTAAGAACTTGATGCGCCGTCATGCCATTAAAATTTGGAATTCACAGGCAAAGCGCATCTGTATCAGTTGAAAGTTGGATCTAATACAAATTCTAACTTTTTCTTTATATTATACAAGATTAGCCCGCCACCTCACCTGTAGGTAAGTGACGATGCGGCCGAAAATGTAGCATGCCCGTCTTGGAACAGCCTATTCACTCTAGCCTTGAAGGCATCCAGATTATATTGATCAGGGAACACACTCGCAGGCAACGCGTTCCACCCCTTAGCCGTACGCATTGTAACTCCAGAGGATATAAGCATCTTATTTTAGGAAAACACAGTCACCATTTACCATCTCCCCTTGGAATACCAAGCACAGCGTATTTCAAAATATTTTCTCCACATAAAATATCTACATTGATGCACACAATAAATGTGGTACAATAAACTATGATAATATAAACAATTATAGGCCTTGAAACGGCTTTAAATAATTGGCTTGGTTCACATGATAAAAATAACTGTTTGCAAACAGGTCATAGTACATATAATTAATTACGAAGTAGCAGGTTTCTTGATAAACACAAACAAATAAATTAATATGTACAGTCGAGGATACTGAATATTTAGTGTGGGTTTCTTGCTACCACATACTTCTTGGATGCTGATTTACTTGATAAGGTACATAAAGCATTATTGCTATATGGTATTTTATATGTTACTTAAGTATATTGTAATACATATGCTGTTGGTGTACCTTAAAAGAATACGTCTGAAATTGGCCGTGTTACCATTTTTTTTTTATGTCATACGGTAGGCAAACAGGCAAGCGGGCCACCTGATGGAAAGTGGTCACCACTGCCTATTTCCGAAATGAGGTTTGTCATTAATGTCATTAAGCGATATTTCTCGTAATAATGCGATCAAATTACGAAGACGAGTAACTTCTAAACATTCAAGTTTCCTCGACTGTACAGTAAAAGCACTTTCGCAAGACTTTGCTGGTTTGCGATACATACTTATATGAATGTGACATTTGATATGTTCACAGAACCCAATATAAGATAAACAAATAGAAATATCATGTGGGCCTCAAACTGTCGAGAAAGCATGTCGCCACCTCGGCCGCTACTGCGCACAACTGTACTACCGCGCAATAAGTGCTAGATGTCAGATACTATGAACACAAGATGTCTATCTAGTGGCATGGCGACAAATTGACGCGCGCATAGGATATTCTATTGATTTATCATATTTTGATTACTGTGGGTAAGGCAAAGTACGATATCAATAATAAAATAATGAATGTGTCGTAAAAAGGAACTAACATGTCGCCTATAGTGAAACTACTGAAGAAAGGACACTGACGCCCCCTCAAGGTCATTATTATTGTAGTAGCGTTCATTTATTTTCAGATTTACATTTGCTAACTGCAGGCTAATTACGTAAGTCTGTTGCTAACAATTCCCTGACTTCAATGGTTGAGATTGTTACTTTTGCGATTACAAATGATCGATTTAATATTTTCAGTTTATTTTAATGGAACTTTGTTAGCAACTTGGACCCATGAAATCGATGATACCGAAATCGCAATAGTAACAATTTCAATCATTGAAATCAGAGAATTGTTGGCAACAGTGTTACATAATTTGCTAACAGATTACAAAGTGACATAAGAAAAATTCCTTTATATTTCTTTTTGATCATATCTATACATTTAAAAAACTAAATATGTATTGTACAATACACATACATAAGTGCTAAAGAAAAATTTCCTTTGCCGCTACAGCAACATTCGCGTCATTTGGTGCATCTTTAGCTAAAATCAGTTTACAAAAAGATGGGGGCCTTTAGCTGTCACTTATGCCCATAGTACTCGCCTTTTCGCCCAGGGAATATTTATTATGAAATAAATAAAATTTTAATTCATGAATGCTTTAGAAACCGTTTAACAACTGCACAGTAGTGCACAGGAATATGATGTTTAATGTCATGCACATACGTGTATTGTACAGAAATTATTTATATCAGGTTCAAATTCATAAAAATAAAACGCCATATTTACAGCTATGTTCTGGATTCCTATTCTACCAACTACGAAATGAACGTAGGTTTTTGGACAGTCCTGTTACAGTCAACTTATATTTCCAACGTATCAGTCTTTTCCGGGAACTTGAGCAACACTATGAAATAATTTGAAATCAGTACATATATAGTCATAATATTATATAGGTTACTACTAAGGAACTATCGTACATACAAATTACAAAGCAAGAATGGTATATAGTTACAATAAACTTAATTAAAGGTAATCCATCTTTTAATTACAAAGTGAGATCAAAACAAAAACATCTAAAATTCGTATAGTTTTATTTCCTAAGTGTCGCCCAAATTACTTTCTAATACACTATTCGAAAGCATTTCAAATTCAGCTTTGAAACAATCAAATACTGTTGTATGTTATATATTAGAACCATCGGGCACGACCGGTTAGATAATTCGAGTAGCAATTATTGAAGGCTCGATACAGCCACCTCACTCGGTTGCGGTTTGAGCGAGTGATATGGCGATGTATAATCCGTTCAAGTTACACGGTCAAGCCCGATGGACATGAACTCGCACGCGCACTGTATGCATCTTTGCATGTTGTACGAGTCATAAGTTAATGGACAATGAAGCCTCAGTGATATAAAGTCTAGTTTTTATAATGTATTTTGAGACTGCCCTGAATAGTGTAATCAGAGCCTACCTAGTTCCCGCTCCAATCCGCCGATCTGCACATATCAGCTATTAGGTCATCAAACTCTTGCACAGAGTTCTCGTACTGAGCCAAGTCCTTCTCAACACTGTCACTATCCATTGCAACGTCTTCTCTCAAAGACTCCGAACTTTTGGACGTGGATCTTTTGATTTCCTCCGGTGAGGGTTTCCAAATGGGCGCATTGAAGAAGTCCTTATAGAACTCCGCCAGCTCAGTGATAGGATGGTTATCGGCGAATGGAAAATGCAGCATCTTCAAAGGAGGCTCGTCCCCACGACGGTATCCAGAGAATTTCTTCGGAGGCATCTCGAACGAGGTCGGACTTCTGGATACCTCAGACATACCCAGCTCCTGAGTGCTTCTACTTTCAGCCGCTGCCGGCTTCTCGGGGCTACGTTTCCGCTTCCCCCTGCACTTCGGAACGGGGTACCTCCTATGGAATTCGTTGAAAATTGCCACAATTAAGCCCTCGTCGACAAAAGCAGCCAAACGCAGAGGCCTGTTTAAGTCCAATGCTCTCGATGCTCTGTCCACCTTTTCTCTGGGCTGATTGTGGGCGTATATCATGTGTTTCGGACTCAACTCGAAGTGGTCGCTCTTCAGCAACAGAGGCAGCTTCTCCGAGACCACAGTCTTCATGGGCGACAGGGAGAAGTTTGAGCGAAACACGACCTTGTAGCTGAGACCTCCCAGAGGAGTCTTCAGCACTCCAAAAGTGTGCGACTTCATGGAGTCAATCTCTTTCAATTTCGGCTCTCCATTATAGACTCTGTAGTAGACGACGAAGGAATCCGTCTTCTGTTTCCTGGATAAGCCGTATGCAGGGATGATCCTCGAAATTGACACTACAGACTTGAGCAGGATGCCCATCCTGAAGTAGACTGTGTTCATAGCCCTGACAGTAGTATCGATGTCCGTCTCGTCGAACTGTAGAGTCCACAATTCGAGGATCATTTCGCGTCGATCCTCCGTCAGCACAGAAATCTCGACATGCAGCTGACTTTTCAATATGTCCAAGACTCTGTCTGAGGGGAGGGCTTGCTTGATCGCTTGGTTAACTTCGGGTGTATCTGGTACCTGGAGGTTGAACCAATCTGCTTCACCTGTCTCTGGGTGGACACCCGGCTCGATTTTAACACCTCTTCTAGATTCCACAATTACTTGGACGCCTTTGTAGGCGAGGAACTTGCAATACTTTGAGAACTCGTTCTTCTCTGATACGTTGGAAAATGCCGCTTCTGGCGCCATGTTTGCACTCAACTACGGTTGGTAAACTATGAAACTCACTCTTACTCTTCGTCAGCTATACAATTCTCTACCAGATTCCTTAAATTGGGATTCTCCATCGCTGCAGCAATCCTTTCCTTGTCGTTGATCTGTTTGTTGACTGTAACAACGGAGATAATATGGATTAATATAACGATTGGAAGTTTAGATGGTTGGAGGCAAAAAGTTCTGAAGCGATTTCGTTAATTCTTTCTTATAAGGTAATGATTATGTTTGTTATGATTGTGGCGCTGTTTTTATTCGCACCGACACAGACCAATCTGGAATGGGTTGCTTGTAGAATAAAGGTAATTGTTGTATCTCGCTTTTAGGAACGCGGAGTGATGTAAGTGCGAAGAAAGTTGTAACTGATTATGTTTGCTTGTTATTAAAAATCTATCACCTAAATAAAAATCTATTTAACGATACTTTTAGTTAAGTTCAACTTATATATATTATGTGTATAAAAGAAATTGTGGTTGTGACTGTAAATCCTGAGATCTACAGCGCATTTATAATATTACAAGTTGACCCGGCGCGACTTCTTTCTAAGAATAAGAAATATTTATTTACACAAACAGAAACACCACAATATGGACGTCAGATGGCAGTCACACTGTAATTACCTGATCTGCCAAATCCTGGAGCATGGTGAAGGCGGACCCAGGGCCCTCGTGCGTGAGGGCACAACCAGTAGGCTAAAAACGTAACGCTGTTGAAACAATTCTCTGATTTCAATGATTGAAATTGTTACTTTTGCAATTACGTATTATCAATTTAATAGTTCCACTTTGTTAGCAACTGAAATCGATGATACGGAATCGCAAAAGAAACCATTTCAATAATTGAAATCAGAATTGTTGGCAACAGCGTTTCCTAATTAGCTTACACTAATACCTAGACTTATTTTAATACCAAGATGCCAAGAACAAGTAGGAATGAAAACGTATATGTAAGCTATTTATGTCACATAATAATGTAAGCTGTGTTGATAAAGTTGTGCATACTACTGCGCGTCACACTAGGTCAGTCAGGTCAATAAACTTTCCGATAGATTCATTTGTGTTTTGAACAAATTCAGTTTCTCTACTTGCCGAGTTATAGTTTGTGGGAGATGTTTTGGAGAGTACAACATGGAGTTTTTCAAGAAATGTGTGTAAGATTTTTACAGGGTCGGCAACGCGTGGGTGATGCCCCTGGTATTGCAAACGTCCATAGGCTGCGGTGACTGCTTACCATCAGGCAGGCCGTAAGCTTGTTTTCCACCTTAGTGGTATAAAAACAAAATTGCATCTCTACTATTCAATAAATCATCATATCTGGCCATCTTGGCGTTAATGTCCCGGTTGTGCTCTCACGCACGAGGGCTCGGGGTCCACCTTGAGTCGACCATGATTCAGGATTTGCCTGATCACGCAATTACAGTGGAGCGTCTGCCACCTGACCTCCATGACCCTGGTAACATTGTACATGGTCACAGTGGGATTCGAACTTGGTACAGCTTATGAGACAGATACCTTAACCACTCGGCCACCGACGTTTCTGCATGATCTACAGACGCTATCTATGTACTCATAAATCATCACATAATATAAAAAAATCTTATAACATAAATTGTTTAACAAAACAATGACAAATATTCATTGGGAGCATTTGGGAACAACATCAATGAACTTTGACTCCTTTATTATGCTAAATCAACTTGTCGTGGGTCCACTGATCAATGAATACTAATAAAGGTTAAAATTGTTTATGTCCATTATGACTAATTAGACCTTATTTTAGAATTGCTTTTCTTAATTATTTTATTTTAATTCTCACTTCGCAATGATGTAATATGTAAAGATTGTGTGATACTCGTGAATTTGTACGAGCTTGTAATTAGTTTATATTCACTATTGTATTTTTTAATGATGACAAGTTAATTTTTAATTTCATCATATCAGCCAGAAGACTGCTGGGCACAGGCCTCCCCTAGAGATCTCCACACAGGCCGGTCCTGTGCTTTCCGCATTCAGCTGGAATTTATAATTTATCAAATAAGTAAATCTAATCTAAATCATCTAGCTACTTATATACTTTTAAATCCATACTTATTATAAATACCCACCCTGGAAAGTTAACTACTGAACCACTCAGGTCATCAATTTGTTACTGTTCATTGCTTCGGCAATCGTTATTCAATCAATAACAGGTAAAGAAACCCTGATAATTGATAGTCGCATCAGCCAGGCCTAACACATTAGCCTATAATAAGCGGTATGCCAAATAACTGTTACTATTTAGTAGGAATAAATTGCGTATACTGGTATAACCCGCGTCACGAAAGAAGAGACTTGTCAAATGGCAGTGGAGGGGATTTCGCGCAGATAATTGACCATGTGACCCGCCAAGTCTCATCTTATTTGACACTAGTTGTAAAGGCACTGTGGGCAGAACAAGCACATGTTTAACTTGAAGATCAGCAGAACGAGGGACTACATATTCTGCAAGGAGGACGAAATGGCTCTCCATTTGATAAGCAAGTGCAAAACCCTGATGAAAAATGAAAATGAAATAATGAAAACAACCTATTACAGTTCTTAGAAGCTGTAGGGTAATCCCTAAACTGTAAGTATGAGGTGATCACAATAGATCAGTAATGGTCGCAGTGATACTAGGACTGAACAAGCATTAAAAGGAGCACACAAGCACAAGAACAGAACACTAAATAAACTACCCCCACTGATTCACTTTGCTCACTTCCTTAATAGTGTGCCTACACACATAAACTTACTGTACTACTATTTGAAAATGTATAATAAATAAAAATAAACTTTGAAACAAAAAAATAGGTCTTTAAGATGCCGCCCCTGGTTTCAATTGATTCCATGTCGTACACCATGCTAGACAACTTAATATATTATGAAACTAGTGTTGAGGTTAACCAGTAATAGTGTGTTTTCTATGTGTAAGACTCATTTTGTATGGTTGATTCACCCGACCAAACAAAATATGAGTCTAAACGCAGCACGAGACACCCTAGCTACTTTGTTATGCTGAATATATGCACAAATTACAGCAAACAAATGATTTGTTATGAAGGAGTGCAACTTTATCATAATCAACTATCCCATTTTAAAAATATTGAGTTGTAGAATAATATATCATTGAATTAAAGCTATAGTTAATACTTCGCTCATAGTCTTCATAGTCATCTGTCTTTCATGTAAGATATGGACTAATATGTCTGAAATAAATGAATTTTATTTTATTATTTATTTTATTAGTTAAATATTGGAAATTGTGAACAATGGTTCTTAGTGACTCTTGATAACATAATCTGAAGTGACAATCCTTAAAATTCCATACATTAGAAGTACCTCACTTATCTTCTGTGCGAATGTTTGAATGCAAATTGGTACCTACTTACCTGTATTGTATTCTCATGTAAGTGACTTATTATGTCCATAATGAGAATGATCTTTTAACCTACGTGTGGTGAGTGAGCTATTGGCTGGTAGGACAAAACTAAAACCATTATTTGAGATCCTGTGCATTAACACATGATATCATCTTAATATTTATCACGTATAATTACATATAGTTATAATTACATAAATAATTTCAGTTTGAAAAGCCATGCAGTAAAGGGTTCTGTGACTTACAAACTCCACCCTTGGAGAGCAGACCTGCATTGAAACTACCCTAAATGGAAATAAAATGCCAAAATATTCAACAAAAAATGTGCACAAAAGCCACACCCTAACTGCCCACTGCCACAAAAAACCAGGTAGCAAACCCACACACAATACAAAAATAAGACCATCCCAACCAACAGAATGGAATTTCCATTAGAATGGATATTTTTCCTCAATAATACTGTATCCTTGGGTATAATATACTGTATTTATCAGTGAATAAACATTTATTGGCACAGTAATATAGCAATGAAGCAATAATGTGTCTACTTGACTGATAACAATGATAATTATCTTATTTATCACTGTGTGCTAATCTTCAAAACAAAGTTAATTATATTCTATATCAGTGGCCCCCAGCAGTATTCATCCACATTCAATACAAAACTTGGCTAACATTGGACTATCTCATGGGATCCTGTTTCTTTTCTGAGAGATAAAATAAATATCATACAACACTCTAGACCCCTTTCGGGTGCCTTTTCTCGACTTTCAAAGTCTTTTTAAGTTGCACCCTTTGGTATCCTCTAACCTAAGCTTCTTCTCCTCTAGCTTCCCACTAGTCTATAAATTTTAGAAGTTGGTTCAGTAGTTTCGAAATGGATTGCATTCAGAGACCAGTAGATGGGGACGTTGTTTTATAACACAAACATTTAGTAGAACAACAAAAATATTAGCACTTCTCTAATAAGTGGTAGTTACAGCATGCATAACATAGGTAATACTGTCAATTGATACCTATTTTAATACTGGTATATTGATTCATAAGAACAAAAACAAAAAATGTATTAATGAGGTCCTAAAATACCAACAAGTTGCAGAAACAACAAGTGAAATGGTAAGGTCACTCACTTTCATCTTCGGTGGTATGGGCACCCTTCTTTATGAAGACGTCGAGTTTGACAGGATGGTGCAGCGATCTCAGGATCTTAATACGAATACAGAGCCCTATCAGAGTCGCTAGCGAACAATGGGGCACTGTAGGATTGTATTCCACTCGCAAAACTGGAACTTTATCCGCTGTGGGCTCCTTTACAAAAATTCCATCTTCGTAAATAACCTTGAGGTCTTCCAGCGTACTCGGTTTCTCTGGGTCCCGAATGGTCCGCAAAAAGTCTAAAACACCACAACACACTGTTACAAACACAGGATAACCGTGAACAGTCAAATTACGCGAAATTTTATCAATAACAAACCATAAATAGTTTCTTTCAAATCATTCTCGTCTCTGTAGCCAAGTTCCTGCAATGATGCACTTTTGTCCATGTACGCGGGCTGAGCGATCTCCACGGGTGGCGGCGCGTTATTCAAAGACAACTTTGAGAAGAACGATATCATAGCGTTGACAAAACAAAGGTTACATGCAGTCAAAGCAAATGTCGGCCATACCTATTTTGTTTGTTTTGCTGGCTGGCTGGTTCCAAAGTTCCATTCAGCTCAATGTTGCCACCTCAAAAATCATTAATTCACTAAACTTAACTAACGGAACAAAACATTTTGGGCATGGTTTTAGCTCAAGAAATCGCTTAATATCATTTGGTGGTAGTATCCGGGTAGTGCAGTTGCACGTGAGACCCGGGATCAGGATTCAGAATTTGGTTGGGCAAATCTGGTAATGAGCAGTTTTCCAGTAGGTGTCTAAAGCATTCCTAACCACTCACTAGATGGCGCCCCGACAATTTTGGTAATTGATAATCGCTTGAAATGGGTTCTTAGCAAACAGGATATAAAACACTGGGTACGTTGTATTGGATAATATTGTATTTGTCAATAGTTTTCAACCATTTTAGAGGTTGTAATAAGAATGGAGCATAGTGCCAACCAATAAATATTTCATTTTACATTTCGTTCAACCTTTAACAGTTATGTTTATATAAATAAACATTTTATTTTTAAGTTTAGTATTAGTTGTCTGCATCAAATCACTGCCATCATCATACAGATTTAAAAAAGATTACCAAAATTGTAGGAGCGCCATCTATTGATGCTTTTTGAAACCAACTATCAATACCTACTGGAAAACACCTCATTACGAGTAGGAGACAGACTGCCATCAGCTGATAATGACTGTCGTTCTAATATTTTTCCCTGACCGTAAAGCGCGCTCCACATGTGGACAGTTCCGCGGGAACACGAGAATGTAGAGGGAGTATTCGTGTAGTCCCGTGCATGTTTAGCATGTCTCGCCTATTTCATAAACTAAGTAAAGATAGTTTGTTGTCGTCTTGATTCGATTGATTTTATATTTATATTTCTAGCGCTTTTTCCCGTAACAGGTTCGGGGTACACTTGACCATGATCCAGGATATTAGTATGTCAAGTAATTACAGTAGAGCAGGTGCTATCACCTCTGTGACCCTGTTTACAGCACATTAGCGATATTACACCGATAAATCGATATAATGTCGACGCGTTTTGACACCACCACATCCCTAATAGGCGAGAATGTAGAGGGTCGACGAAAGTCCCGGCAAAAGTTTCGCCGGAAGTTTCGGCGAACATGTGGAGCGCACTTAAGAGTAGGTATCGGCTACTGTACAATTTAGGCGTACAACTCAGGAAATTGTATAATAAGACCACGCTTAGTCCGAATCGCTTATTAAAAAAAAACTCTGTATGGCAACTTATGCCAAGTTTTGTATCCGTCATAGTTCATAAAAGTCATAACAAACAATTTGTAGGATTCTGTAGAATCGTTTACTTTCATGGATTATGAAAAATATTAAGATAATTTTTAGCATTATTAATAATTTAGACAAAAGTTCAAGCTAATCGTGACCAAATAGGTACTTAACTGAATGTTTACAAGGACTGACAAGGACAGATTATCTCCAGATTATTGCCATATCCACACTTAATAATTTTTGCTACTGTCGGTCAATACGGACTTATCGTCCAATTATAGACATTTCGGTCCCGAGACTGGTGGGGATCGAACTCCTACCTACGAGGCCGACCCGCTAGTCATTAGGCCATCGCTAAATGAGTAGTAGTAAACAAAAAAGGAACCTTTTACTCTTTTAACTTACCTTAACTCTTTTGGTGTCGAAACTGGAAAGATTTAAGATTTAAATGTTTTGAAAATGTAGAAGAAATAGATTTTGTAATAGCTGTAAGGCTTGTAACTGACGGTACTGACACACCTAGGGTGCTTTAAATTGTATTAATAATACAAATTGAATATTATTATTGGTTCGGGCCGATCGATAAATCGTCAGTTTATTTTTAATAAATAAAAAGTATGTATAGAAATAAAACAGCATATTATTATTTATAAAATACTACCTGATGATTTTGAAAGTGATCAAATAATTTTTAATAATATTTCAGAAAATCGCTATCGACCTCCAAATATCACTAAATCTACTGGCAAAATCACAGGCGGCAACACTTTTTTCTTCACAAAAAGAAATGGAATGCCAACCATTTATCGAACGTATTCATTTGGTTTCCGATGGATAGAATAGATGGCGCTACTGAGACTTCCAGTCAGTGAGTGGCTAGAATGATGAGAATGTCGCGCTAACCACAGGTGGTGGATTTTGGAATCGTGCAAGCTAACCCCACAGATCAATGATTGCCTATTTAATTTAGACTGTAAATTTAAAAAAATAATATGCCCGTCAGTGTTCTTAATTGTAAAAATATCGACAGACACCGCCGACTCATAAAATCCGTTCTAGTCTTGATCCTTGAGTTCTAGTAACATTCGCTTTTTTTTTTCTTTTTATGTTATACGGCAGACAAACAGGCAAGCGGGCCACCTGATGGAAAGTGATCACCGCTGCCTATGGACATCAGCAACACCAGGGGCGCCACCATTCGTTGCTCGCCACTCAGGAGACCTCTAATATACCTCTTGAAAGATCCCATGTCATAGTCCAAAGGAAACCCTATGGCTGGGAGCTCATTCCACATCCGAATCCTACGAGCGAGAAACGTTCTTTCGAACCTTCGCGTGGTGACCAACAGACGGTCTATGTAGTAGAGATGAGTACCCAGCCCACGGCCGGCGGGCGGTGCGATGCCGGAATTGTGCTGTGGGCACTAGATCGAAAAGTTCCTCGGAACACTCCCCATCGTACAGCCGATAGAACACACACAGGAAGCCAAAGTCCCTTCGGTTAGCCAGTGGTTCCAACTTGCTTGTTTGTATGGGATCATCGACAATTCGTACGGCGCGTCTCTGTACGGAGTCCTGAGGATTAAGCAGGTCGGCAGCTTCGCGACCCAAAGATGGGAACAATACTCCATATGTGGCCGCACCTGTGCCTGTACAGCAGCAGGCGCTGCCCACAGGGAGAAGTATCGCTTGGACTGGTTAAGCACTCGCAAGCTTTTGCGAAGCCAGTTTGGCCTTGCCTTCCAGGTGACTCCGGAATCGCACGCTATGCGATATGTCGACACCAAGGACCCCGATACTTTTAAGATGGAAAGGGGTGTTCCTTGAAACTGCGGCACTATGTCAAAGGGATCTTTTTTGGCAGAAAATGCGCAACCTGTTTTTGTTTTTGCACTGGCCCAGACAATTTGTAGGAGCCCGTTATGTCGTGTCCACTGGATCCTCTCTACATAGGAATGGGTTTGAATATATCAAATGGAACAGCAGGATTATCAAAACAAAATACTAAGAAAATAATGATACCCATACAAATTGCAGTGGACGAATTCATACAAAACAAAAAATTGTTCCACTCAATCCCATCCAGTAAACACAGTTTTAGTCATCTGCTTATAATCAAGTTTTAAAATAAAACTAGCAAATAACTTAGCATTAATTTTATTTAGAACTTCTTGAAGGACTTTTTAGAGCCCTTGCCCTTGGAGACCTTCAGTACGTTGAACCGCACCGTCTTGGACAGCGGCCTGCACTCTCCAATAGTGACAATGTCACCAAGCTCCACGTCCCTGGAAAGATATACCATGCATTCAGTAACAGTGTAGACATTGTATTTAAGGTTGAAAAGGAATGGTGAACTCAGAAGTTTGGGTTAGAAACACGTCTTTCGTCATTTAGTTGTCGGAAGACCGTCGTATGAGTTTCATCATTGGATAATAAATATCATTGTGCAGATCTATTATTAATAAACTGCGCCAGTTTACAATTTTGCATCAGCATAACATAACGTCAAAGACAAGAGAAAAGGAAGGCAATGGATAAAATGGAAAGACAAGATAGTAAGGGAAGTAGGAAAGACGTGGAGAAGGATACCGCAGCTGTCACTTCTCCACGGCAGTCTTCTCGTGACTACGGTGGGTGTAAGTCCCGTCTAATATAATTATATGTGGAGAAGGATAGCGAGGCTTATGCCACAATAGATAATGAGTACTTTCTAAATATTAGGTATAGTTTGTATTCCTAGCAAGTACATCTGATTAACGTAATAAATAACATTACATCAACAGTTTATCACTGGAATCGAGCCTCCTCCACATAAATGGAGTAGAAGGGCTTGACAATCAGCTTTTATTTATATAGGGTCTTAAAATAGTGTAAAAGTGGTCTCATCTTTATAAAGTAATCGGATTGTATAACATAATGTTATAACATCTGGCTTATCCATTCCAAATGAATGAAAAACATTATTTAGCTGCTAATGTGACATCTAAGTGTCAATGACATCTAGGCCAGTCCGCAAGTCATTGACACTGCCACATTTTTTAATTCCTTATAAAAAATTCAATAATACTCATGCTCCTCTTAAAATATTTTGCACTAATATTACTGTAAGACCCTATATTTAATCAAAATTATTATTTAATAGCATCCATCTTGGCTTTTATTGCTTGGATCTTGGCATCTAATTTCATTAATCTCGGTCCAGCCATTTCCGAGTCCATAAGGAACGCACATACAAAAATGTTTATAATAATGTATACATGAAATAAACAAAAAAACCCTCACCTGAAGCAGGGCGAAAGATGCACAGACATGTTCCTGTGTCTCTTCTCAAAGCGGTTGTATTTGGGCAGGTAGTGAAGGTAGTCACGACGGATGACGATCGTACGTTGCATCTTCATCTTCTGTACCACTCCAGTGAGGATTCGGCCACGGATGGAGACATTGCCAGTGAACGGGCACTTCTTGTCAATGTAGGTACCCTCAATCGCCTGGAATATTAGGAATTATGTTATAGTGTTAGTATTGATGAAACTAATTTCATGTTGATGGTTTTTCTTTAGCTAGTGAATATGTGAAACCTTTATCAGAGTTTGGGTTAGAACACGATCTTCATCATTTAGTTGTCAGAAGACCGTCGTGTGGATTTCATCACTTAATAGTTTCACATTTAGCGTGCAGACTTAAATAGGTGGATGAAAATTGATGATATGAAGAGGAGTTTAAAGGGCATAGTGCAAATGAATAATATATATACTAGATAGTTTATTTTATGAATGATAATTCCCGTTTTCAGGAGATTGCATTCTCCACATGCAAGCAATGAAAATGATAATACATACAATGGATACATAAAATGAAGAATAAAATATTAAAATAAACAAATCCCATAATTAATAAATAATAGAAAAACAATAATTTTTTATACATGCTTGGATCACATTTACAGACATGCGGTTAACCCTTCATGCATCTTACCTTGTCACTTTTGTGACAATATCATAATCATAATAATATACCGGGTATGTTTACAAACAAAATTCTTAGGCATCAAATTTTCAATTAAATACAAATCTTTAATGATGTGAATTTCAAAATTTTGTTTGTAGACAAGCACAATGAATGGACAATGCTGGACCAACACCTTGTATTGTATGGACATGAATGTAGTTGGAACAGAAATTATTATTGATATTCTAAGATATTCAGCATTAAATACTGATAGTAGTAGATTTGATGTGTGAGAATTTATTTGTAAATCATTAATATTTTCTGTTCACCCATGAGAATTGTGTATTGTATTGTTAACAACGAAGCTTCCACCGACCACCACCACCATACTGTAAAAAATCAGACCTCTCGTGGAGTTTTAAACCCCAACCCCACATTCTTCGAATGTCTGCTATCCTTTTTCTTTAATCCGCCCTTTTTATTTAAGAAGACGGTCAGCTGCTTTTGGTACGCCTTCTCTGTCTACGGGAAGAAAAAAATCACACATTAGCACACCATGCCGCGATTACCTCTCTCGGAGACTTGAAGCCCAGACCAACATCTTTGTGGTACCTAAGAGGCTTACGGCTTCGCTTGACTCCAATGCCCTTTTTACGGTTCAAAAAGACCGTTGGTTGCTTTTGAAATGAACGTTCTGTCTGCAATATTGGTAATTGTCATTAGTCTGAAGAAGGAAAGGAAGTACAGATAGTTCACGACAGACTTTCTATTCTACCACTACGTTAGACAGAAGGAAACAAATTAAGGCAACTCAAGTAAGTTAAAGTAACACAAGTAAAGGTTGTAAAATGTAAACATAACCTGTTCATGATAACAAGTTACAAATAACAAGACGATAAATTAATTTAAAAAAACCTTTTTTCTTTCTCCTTCGGAGTAAGACTCCGAGCAAGTACAAAATTATACTGGCATGATATTGCCGAAAAATAACCTATTTGGACAGTTAAATTCTACAACAATTACCAAATATAGCCAATACTGTAAGAAAATTGTGGTCAAAATCTAAATATAAATAAAATCATTCGTTTATTCGGCGATTTATTTGAATTTGTTGTATTTCTACCGAAATAATGTGGACAATCTCCACGTGCACATGAAAGTCACGTTATTTTCACGAAAACATTAAACTTCACATACCGCAACTTTCGGATAATATTATAATCGATTTTATGGGTATAATATCAAACAATATACGGCTAAAACACGGGATAATAAATAATTTTCACGAAATATTCAGCACTTACTTGGTCCGCCATTATGCTTGACGAGGAAAGAAAAAAACTAGTTGATTCTCTATGGACAAAACAGACATAGTATAAACTTACCAGTAGAAAAAATTAAAACAGCGGATTTGTCCGTGCATTGTGATATATTCTAGGGATTTGATCCGAAGTGTCCGTTAGGCTCGGACTACAAGGATCCGATATAGAACGGAAACAATCCGTAGCACAAGCAAATGTATTTATGAAATTTCACTGCATCGACTACATGCGCACTGAGGCGGAACGGAACAGAATACCCCCATGAGAACCAATAAAACCCTTCACATCATTAATCTCCGGGTGTTATTTAACTAGTTCTCAAAAATGTTTTTACTTTGACATTATTTGACAAGCCTATTTGAAAACAGTTGTCGGATTCTATATAGGACCAATAATTAGTATGGTCTTCAACCTTTACCTCAATGTGGTCAGCATTAAGAACGGGACTTTAGTCAATATTCACTGCACCGCGCCTCAAATCCTCCAAGTTAATCGCCTCGAAACTGCGTAGGAATTTAAATTTAGGTTTATACTTAGGAGTCCGAACTTGAAGTGAGAGGTATATTAAATCGTGATAGAAAAAAGGGGAGGGGAACTGACCATGTACTGCTATCTTATCTAGGGAAGATGTAATCAACAAATCAAGAAGAGAGAGGTTACGTGTTGAAGTCCCTCAAAAAAAGATAATAATAGGATAATTGGGACAAATTTTATATAATAGGGTCTCAGGGAGAGTTAAAATAATCAATATGAAGTGAGGGACTATAAAACACGGCAAGCAAAATCTTTTTATGGTGAAGTGTTAACTCAACGAAAAGGTTCAGGTTCAGCAGAGCCAGAATAGAGACTAGGTGATGCGCTGATAACTTTGTACGGAATGTGTTCACGGAGATAGACAGCTACACCATCGCCTCCCTTGCCCGTTCAGTCATTGCGAATAAGGAAGTGAGAAGTAAGAATAAGAAAGAGAGGGTTTAAGTAAAGATTCAGAAACAAGAACAGCATCCACAGGGCTGTTAGTAAAAGAAGCCAGTATGTTAGCGTAGTGACCATGAATTGAGTGGGAGTTGCTATGGATAACATGAAAGTCATTTTGGGAACCTGGAAAAGCAGACCTTCAGCTGTTCATGCACGGAAAGACATGTAGATGCATCAGCGTCACTCTCAGAGTCGGCGCTAACAAAACTTTCAGTTGATGAAGAGGATGTAAAAAGCCATTTTCAAAGGCAAGCGGACTATTCATATACCTAATATACTTATAATAAATGAAATAATATTATATTTTTATGCTATACTATATAACTAATTTAATTAAATTAGTTATATAGTAAAGGCAAGGCTCGCATCTGGGCCCTGTGTTGTTTTCATTATTCATTAATGACTTAACATCTCAATTACATCACTGCAAGTACTCCCTATTCGCAGATGACTTAAAAATATTTACAACAATCAAAACTTCTTCAGATTCCATATTAATGCAACAGGATTTGGTAAGATTGAGTAATTGGTGTACTGCGAATGGCATGGTGATAAATGCCAAAAAATGCTTTCATATTAAATTCACTTCTAAAAAGACACACATATCTTCTGTTTACCATATTGGGGGCGAGATTCTGAATGAAGTCAGTGAAATCAGAGACCTCGGAGTCACTTTAGATACTAAACTGAAATTCACCTGTCACATCAATAACATAGTTAAACGATCTGCACAAGCACTAGGTTTATTAAACGCAATACAAAAACTTTTAAAATCAACACTAAAATAAACTTGTATAATACCTTAGTACGCACTCATCTAGACTTTGCTTCATCAGTTTGGAATCCCAGTTATGCAGTTCATTCACAAAGAATTGAAAGTATACAAAGGTCCTTTACCCGACACATCGCCTACATATTACCAGAAATTTCATACCGACGTCCATACGAGCAGCGCTGTCTGCATTTTAGAATGGTATCGTTGCGGAAACGCCGCACTGCGCACGATCTGTCGCTGCTCTTTAAAATGCTCAATAGGCATACTGGCTGCAGCGACCTTCTAGAACACTTCTCATTAAGTGTACCATTTAACTTACCTAGAAAACCGATGCCTCGAATCTTAACAAGTAATTCAATAGCCAGGACGAATATTGGATCTCACTCTCCTGCCTCCTAACGGATTCCAACAAAAATCGTCACAAATTGATCACTTTTCCAATTTTCTTGGCAGTTTCAAAAAGTTTGTTTATGATTTTTTACAGTTTAAGTTGCTTTGTTTAACATTATTTAAATTTTTAATGTATAGTTTATACTAAATTCCTTTTTCTTTATTTTATTTTGTTTTAAATGACACTGAACGAGAATGTTGTGTCACCAATATGGGACTCGTATTAGAATAAATTTAATGTAATGTAAATGTTTATGACGTAACAATATGTGTTCTGCAGGTGTACCTTACTTAAATAAATAAATAAATTAAATAACCTATTGGTATTAATTCATCACCATCACTTGACTAGAACTTGTGCATGTAAACAACAGGATTTTTTAAACAAGAGAATGAGGAAGTTTCCTAATATCAATATTGCCATATTTAATCACATAGTGGTAAAATATAGATCAAAACTAACAAGCCAGTACAAAAAAAAATTGATATCCGTCCATAAATGACTGAGCTATACAATATTTAAGATTACATGTTTTTTCGCAAAATTATTGCTGCCGCGATCTAGTTGTGACGTCACCAGGCCGGCAGCCCGCCCGCCACTATGGGGCTACCCATACACTGAATTTCTTAGTGACTGTATCTTCGGAACCGTAATAGCTAGACACTTGAACTACTAAACACAGAATATGTGTTGTTAGGTGCACCTAACGAGTGGCGAGCTCGTAGCAGTTAGACTAGCCTCAAACTACGAAACGGTCACCCATCCTGTTCCCGAACATAGCAAACATTGCTTAACCTCGGTTATCGGTCTCGCAAGGACGCTGCCACTATGATTAGTGCCGCTCTCCCAAAGTGTGACGCTTGTAAGTTTTACCATCTAGGCCATAGAGAAAAACTAAATTTATCTGAAACGCCTTTAAAATCACATTTTATGTATGGAGACTCCCCTTTATTTTTATTTAATGACTATTATTATTATTTGTTGTTATAGCGGCCATAATAACACACATTTTGTGTCTAGTGGTTCAAGTGTCTAGCTATTACGGTTCCGAAGATATGGTCACTCAGAGTTTCAGTGTATGGGTAGCCCCATAGTGGCGGGCGGGATGCCGGCATGGTGACGTCACGCACGAATTCACGCCCCTAATGAAATTATTCTTGCAATCGCAACTTTAAAGTCTCATAACTTTTTGGTTCTTGAGATATTTCAACATTTTTTCATCGTTTTGTTTCATTTGACTCAAATTTTTACATACAATTGAAAAAAAAATTTGAAACTTCCGCATTAGAGAATTGGCTACATTTAACTAAACTACATAATTTAGTAAAGTGACCACCGATAAAAAAAAAAGATTTTACTTAAAGCGATTTCACTTTTTAAAGCGATAAGACCGCGTTTGCGCGCATGTATATTATGCTGATTTTTGTATATTGTCTTATAATATGTGTGCAATAAAGAGTTTTTACTTACTTACTTACTAAAACTAAATTAAAATTATAAAGTGATACCGCGAATAAGGTCGAGGGGGCTCGCCTGCGCTAGTATTTATTTATTTATTTAGGACGGCCAACAAGACTTACACTAACAAAAGTTATAGCATCTTATAGCTAAAAATTTGCGGTTGCGTAAACCCCAGGGATACACGGGGAAAAGGTGCCTGAACCTGCCGGTATCAGGAAGGAGACCCCGTGGGCGGCTCAAGAACCCTTGGATTGCCATCGCTGAGTCGGAAGCGAAAGCCAATGGCTTACGACGCGAGGATGGCATAGACTGGGCGATTTTTTTTTATACCACTTAGTTGGAAAACAAGCTTACGGCCCGCCTGATGGTAAGCAGTCACCATGTGTAGGGAAGCGGACCCTGGCAGAGTCCGGGATAAGCGCTATGACGTTGATGAATAAATGTTTAAACAAAAATGGAAATTTTATTGTGATGATGACGATATACATCGAAGACTTTGAATGTTTAGAAACAGATTTTGATTATGACTGATAGTTGTACATTCTTTCAAGGGTTTGAAGTTTTTAATGTACGTGCAATTAGTCTTTAGTATATGTATCCAATTAAGCGTAAAATGGATTTCTACATGTTAATAATATAAAATAAAGCAAAAAACATAAATATAATAAAATCACAAAACAACGCCAAACGGCGAATTGCGCTGTTTTTAAATGCTTTATTTTATACCGATACATTTACTAAGAATATAAACCGTAATATAATAACATACTCAAACGAATGAAAGAATGGTAAGAGAAATTTAGTATAGGTGACGAACCACCTTAACTTCTCCGATATTTCTTAGGTAGGTATGCATGATTTTATGAACCTATATATGCAGTACTAGATTTTGTTCGCATCTGCTTTTGTGTCTTGCGTCTGCGTAGAATTCGATTTTACATTGCGGAAATTCCTGCGGCAATTTTTTTCCCAACGCCAACGTGCTATTTTAGGCATATTATAAGCTTTATGTTATTTATCAATAATAAGAAGTGATAATTAAGTAATTTTATCAAAATAATATATTAGCTGCGTGAAGGAGTAACATAAGTGCATCCATCCATCCATATAATATTAGTAGGATAGGATGTATGTATACGGGAACATAAATAAGTAATATTTATTATTTACTCAACGTTTTATTTAATGAAAAAATATATCGATATGTAAAAATGTACGATCACATCACTGTCCATCTGACATTCTTATAGCGTCATATGAATTTGATTACAGATTAAACTACTTCCGATGTTGCTACACAAAATGCAGAACTAGCGCCACGGTTGACAGGTCACCTCTGTCGCTGGTCAAGCTATATACAATTTTTAAATAATTTAAAATGTGCAGCTCGATTATTAGATGTTGCTTTGGATACGTCTACTCGCAAAAAACGCAATGTCAATACCATACAGCCAAGGAATTATACTAATGTACCCTGTCATTAGAGCACTAGCTATGGAAAATTTTTAGGAAGCGAGCCTTAAAAACGGCTCATTTGATTGCCAATCTAGAAAGATGATGAGATTACCTAAAATGGTGTTGTGTGGAAGGGCTTTCATATACCACTCAATGCTGCCTGACATAATCCTATCATGAGTATCTATCCTTTAAATATGACCATAGACGATTTTGACGTTTGGTAGTTAATATTTTTTTTATTAGCAACTCCGGATGGCAAGGCAAGGGCAACTGTCATTAGCGCGATTTGTTATGAAAATACCCGTCAAATTATTTTTCGTTTTGCAATATTTTTATGAAATACGCGCTTTTAATATATTGTTCTATTGCTTATGTATTTTTACATAACGTCTCAGTGCTTCTAATCGACTATGAGTTGGGTTATTAGTGTCTTGCGCTCGAAAACATTGTAATGCATTCTACTGGTATTTGTTTTGTTCGAAAATTTTGGATTTTCGACTTGATCTGAAATGGAAGATGTCAGGCAGCTGGTGCAAGAGGAAGGCAGGGAGGCAAGGAACCTTGTTGCGTTCCATGTAGCTGTAGATTCCCCAGGTAAACCATTGAATTAACAATAGTAACCAAGTCAGTTGTCAGGTATGCCAATGGGTACTTCCGTGATCAAAAACATTTGTTATCGTGGGCGGAGATGACTATTGCTCAAACAAACGACCGTTGAGGAGTGCCCATTGACTAATGATTGGCTCCATACAGCTTTATTGTCGTGCGAAGAGCATTGACACAGTTCAAACTTTGTCTTTGTTTAGTTATTAAGATTTTTAATTCCTGAGGTTAAATAAATTTTAAAATACTTCTGTATGTACTATAAATTATAAACCTAAAATTACTGCGTATTATTGCGTACCCTCAATATGTGCAAATATTAGAAAATAAAAAAGCCCGGAATGTCAAAGAGGCATGTGTTCTTATTGGATGCAGGTGTGTTTGTGTGTGAATTTGGAAAATTAAAACAACTTTAATAATAATTGTGATTCAATTGTCAAGAGGTTTAAATTAAACAATACAACACTTATGATTTCATAAAATTACTTGAGACCAGACCACCCAAAACCTGAGTAAAACTTGCTCCAAAAATTAATGTCAAGCTCTTGTATGGTAGGGGTGGGGAAAGATCACATTGCTCCACTTGCTCCAATCCTGACCATGTTACTAAAATGTTACTAAAATTTAAATTTAAAATAATAATTTTATGCATTTTGTGTATCTTGAGTTTTGATTGTTTGTTATAATGTAAATACAAGAAAAGCATAGTGAGACCAAGATATATTAGAGATCTCTTGAGACGCGGGCAACTCATTAGTAGCACCCCTGGTGTTGCTGATGTCCATCAGAGGCGGTGACCATGCACCATCATGTTGCCTGTTTGTCTTATAACATAAAAAAGTGATGGATTGACATTGCTGAGTTGGATGCGGAAGACATGGCGAAGTGGAGAAGAACTGGCAAAATCTGGGATAGATGCTGAGATGATGATGATGGTGAACTTTTTGCTCGTTCCTTAACGATGGATGGACTGTGTGAATGGTGACATGAGGGCAAACAGATTGAGTACAGAGATGACAAGTGATAGGGTTGTGTGAAAGAAAGATGATGATGATGAATCGAACTATAGAGATGATGTATGGTGTTGAAAGTTTAATATGAATTTAACATTATGTAACATTAAATTGACATTAGAGGCTGATAGCATTATAGGCTGGCGTATCATAGCATTTTATGTAAAATTACATATATTTAGATAACATTTTTGAATACCCATTCATTAAATTTTTTAGATTGATTGTCTTTAATATATTCTATTGGTAACAAAATATAAGAATTGTTAATTCACAATCTACCACTAGGGTACTAAATACTGATGATCACTGTACATAGTTTGTATTTTATGTAAAACTTACATAATTTTTTTTGTTTTCTGTCATTCGTTAGGCATTAGCTACACCAAGAGTATTGCAATGCGTTGCCCACCTCTATAACATGTTGCTCTGGCAGCAAAAAAGCAAATACCGCTCCACTTCCAAAGCCACAATTCCCCAAATCCCCACCCCATAAAGCAATGGAGACCTTACCCACTGGCAGAAACACAATAATTCCCCATTACCACCTATTGACCGAGATATACATATTTATGTACCCTTTCAATGACGATGTTATCCCCTTCGATCTTAAACGCGGTATCGGGGCAATTGGTCATGATCTTGGTCTTATTTAGATTCATCTCTAGTCCGTATAATCGAGAGGCATGATTAAGTTCCCGTATCATGGTTTTCAGCTGTTCCGGGGTTTCAGAAAACAGGACAATGTCGTCCGCGAATCGCAAGTTATGAAGATGCCTGCCCTCGATACATAGTCCATATTGGTCCCAATTTAGAGTCTTGAAAATGTCCTCCAGAACTAAGGTGAACAGTTTTGGAGAGATAGTATCTCCCTGTCTGACACCTTTCTCCAATCTAATGGACTCTGTCATTGGTGGTAGGTTGACTGTCATGCTGGCATTTTTATAGATGTTCTCTATTAATTTCGTATATCGATGGTCAATATGAGCGTTTTGCAGAGAATCGTAGACTGCCCAGGATTCGATACTGACGAATGCCTTCTTGTAGTCTATAAAAGCCAACCACAGTGGCATGTGGTATTGTGTGGCTTCTTTATGAGATTTGCTATGCCCTACCTCTCTTAAAATACCCACATAAAGCTCACGTCTGTGTCCTACAGGTGGGGTAGGCACAGACTATTGACTGCCACTTTGATCTGTCCTGATAACTCCCTAGCCTCACATATATCTGCAACTCTTTTCATACATCTCCCTTTTATTCTTGCCACTTCAGACCATATGTAAAATTTAACCCTTTATAGCTTTTTGTGACATTTCTGTAACAAACCCCAAATAATCCCTCTAAAATATGTATTAAATTTATTTAGGTCTTTGAATCCGTGTAGCAATACTATGACTTACCACTGAATAACTTGGTATTGAGTAAAAATCATATATTGGGTAACCTATCGACTCATGTGGCAGATTAGAACTGGAGCAGGTTATGAATTTGATAAAAAGAAATGAAAAGTGTATACAGTTGTGTGGTTTACTTGAACGCCTATAGGTAAGTATATAAAGTAATAACTTTTGTGTTACCAATGCATATTTTCATCTTTTTTATATTGGTAACTTTATATGTTTGTAACATTCCTGTTACATTAAGTGACAAAGGTAATGTAAGTTGTAAGTAAAGTATACAAGTATTGATGCTAAAATTTCTCATTTTACTTCAGAATTCGTCACGATCGATGCGGCTTGATGAGATATATAGCAAATTGTTGGTATATTATATCGAATAGTAAGGAAGGCAAAAATTTCAATGACAAATAAATGTCTTAAGCAGAATTTAGTCTTGAGATAGGTGAGACCTTATGCAAGCTTGGCCTAAAGCCTTACATCAAGGTCTTTAGAAAATGAAATTCAAGACAAAGAAACATAAGGGCCCTGCGTAACATGGTCCCTAATTGGCAGTAAGGCAGGACCATACTGGCCACGGGCCAATTTGGTTGGAAAAAAGAATATGTTGCAAGAGATGCTCAAGTGCACTGGCGTTTTACAAATAATTTGCTAAACATGTGGTGTAGCATTATGCTATAATACACAAAATAATTGTTTTAAAGCCTTCCATACGACGTAAATAGTTTTTTACGTTGTAACACAGTGTTACATTAATGTCAAACTCTCTAAAATGTCAAATAAATGATGTAGAATTAATCTAAAAATAAATGATAAAAATTTCTGAGAAATACGTGTTTTTTATTTCCCTAAACGATGGGAATGGGATCGGAAGACGAATTCAATAAAATAGCTCTGTGGATACGAACTGCAAAGGATAGAGAAAATTGGAGACTGTTGGAGGAGGCCTTTGTCAAGGGACAACTGGTACAGAAGAGCAATCGGTTGTCGATGTGTAATTAATTTAGATTTAAGGAAAAAGAATGTAATAAAGGCAAATTTAAAAAGCATTGTGATTCTGCCGGTGAGTAAGGTCTCCAGTTCTCCATTGGTTTGGGTTTAGGGGAACCGTGGCTTTGGCAGTGGAGGGACATTTGCCTTTTTGCTGCCAGAGCAACGAGTTTAAGAGGTGGGCAACGCATTGGCGATATTCTTGGTGTTGCTAATGTCTATAGGCAGTGGTGACCACTTCCCATCAGGTGGCCCGCTTGCCTGTTTGCCTACCGTATGACACTTTTATTTATTTATTTATTCATTCACCCAGCACGCCCGCCCCGCAAGCCATCCCACTTGGCGCGTGCGGGCGGCGGGCGGCCAGGCGGCGCCCGCACGGCGCGCCGCTCGGCCTCCGCGGGCCGCGACAAGCACTCGGAGCTTAGGGCGCGCTACTGGGCGCTGCTGTTCGGTGATTTGCAGCGGGCTGTGAGTTTATTTTTCTGATGGACTTGTTTTTAGTGAAGGGTTGTGTTAGAGAGAGGCCCAGGAGGTGATGAATTGACATCGCCGAGTCGGATTCCAGAGCCAATGGCCTATGATTTGGTGAGTGTGACCCCGTCGCACGATTTCTCATGGCACGGGTAACGATACAACACTATACTATATCGTCGTTACTGCTGTCATTGTAGTTTATAATTATTTACCTTTATATATATAAATGTACCTGCTGTGAGTATGCTGACTGAAGACCTGGCAAAGTAGAAGAAGGAAAGTAGGTAAACGCTGGCACAAGCTGGGGTAGACGCTAAGATGATGATTCTGGTAGGAAACCGCTTTCCGAGAAACAGAAAAGCCTTTTCCTAGTAGCAGAGCAGACTCTAGCTGGCAAATTTACCACCGGCGAATGTTCGCAATGACCTGTAGAGCACGAAGGAGGCTCATTGATGTTTTTTCTTCTCCTGTTTTGACCGAGTTGTTAGTAAATTTGATGTCTTACAAACTGTTGTTATTTATTTTCTAAGTTGTATAATATTTGATTGATTCCATAACAATTCCACAGATCGGCGAAATATACAACACTGTCGAGGTCCGCGAAAGTATGAACGAGTGCCAAGAAGTGATTCTAGTCCTGGAGAACTACACTCGGGACTTTAAAGCGCTGGGGGAATGGTTTCGTTTAAAATGGGAGTACGACAACACTCCTCCACCGCAAAGGCCTCATAGCCTTACTTGGGAGATACGCAAGACAGACTTCGTCCGCCCCGAGTCCAGAAGAGCGTATTCCGTGAAAAGTTCTCCCACAGTTTCAGGCAAAAATAGCCCTTGTCTCTCTGGCCATAACACACCAAGTGGGAAGCACAGCCCAGTCACCGGCAAAGCCAGTCCAGGAAGCGGTAAAATCAGCCCCAGAATCCCGCATCCTATCACCAGTCCAAAAGGCAACCTAGAGTTCTTCAGCAACAAAATGGCCACCAAAACAACTGCTAAACCTGAGCCAAAGCTTGTCAAAGAGAATAGGCTGTCCGAAATCAAAGAAAAAGACGTCAAAGGTAGCCTTGAAGATGTAAAAGAGCCTGAAGGTACGAAGGCAGTTGCGGTTAGTGATAAGGCAGCGAAAGTCAATGTGAAACGACAGCCTATAGTCGAAGTAGGCAAAGTCAAAGAATGTCCCAGTGTTTGTCCCAAACAAGTCATAATAAAATCTCCGGAACGTGCTAAACAATCTAACGTAACAGAAATCTCCAGTCAAGCAAAGGCAACTATTAATAAGTTGGATGAAATGGAAAATGAGTTTTTAGCTAAACAGCTGCTTGAAAATAAAGCTAAGGATGAGAACACACTGAATCAAGACAAGGAAATTGATAAAGCCATTGAGTTGGAATCAGAGGAAATTAGTCCAGAAAAAACAGAACTAACGAACTCTTCGTCCGAAGCGAGAGATATTACTTTATCGGCATCACCCGAAAAATCTGAAGATAATTTCGGTGACGTGTCTAACGAATCTTCACCGGTTAATCCAAAAGATGAAGAAGAAAATTCTCCATTATCGTCCATCGCTAATGATGAATCAAGTGAATCGGTTGAAGAGAAACTTAATTTTGTTACCGTCGTTGAAATAATTGAAGAAAAACATGAACCCAAAGAAGATTCGGATAAGATTTCGAATGGAACAACTTCAAAAGAAATTCATGACAGTCCAGAAAATAGACAGGCAAAAGAAAATGTTCATGTGTCCAGCAAGGAAGATGACAAAAAAGTTACTAAGCAACCAGATGAAAAGAGAGATGATTCTAAGAAAACAGAATGTAAAACCGCAGACCCTAAACCAAGTTCAAGACCCGCGTATTCCCAGGCAGCTGCCAAACCAAAGCCAATCGCATCTAAACCTGAAGTGAAAGCACCTTTTAAGACGACAACAACAGTAGCTCGTAGTAAGAACGTCGTAGAAATGCCAAATTCTGCGTCCAAAACGCGTCAATTCGCCAAAAGAAATCAAACTAGCAAATGCAGCTATCCATTTAACTTGACAACTGGTAGAACGACGTTATTTGACGCTAGTACACCCGTTGTGAAGTCAGTGGTAAAAAAAGTGACGCCCTCAAACAAGACACAAGTAGGGTCTGGTGATGCCAAAACTGTTCCTGCAAAAGTTGACCCCAAAAGACGTCCACCAAGACCAACTTCCTTGAAGATAAACGAGAAAGGTGATAAGAAAGACAAAGCGAACCCAACGCTAGAGAAAATAAAGGACTGCGATGAATATAGTAGCTCAGACACGATAGTTACTCAAATCGATATGTCGAGGATTGAATCGAGTGAAAGTTTAAAGACTTTGGTTCCCGAGGATTTGCAAATGATGCAAGACGTCGCCAATTCTATTGAAGTACTTAACATTGATAGTAATAAGACCGATAATGAGGGATGGCTGACTGTGAAATCTAGACGATTGAGTCGCGAATCGAAGAAGCAATCGAAATCTCATTGGGCGAATAGGTTCAATCAACCGTCAGCCACTACAAGCCTTCCAACTCTCAATATAATATCTCCGAAGCAAGAATCTAATCCAGTAGTCGATGAAGATACAAAATTAGACAGAGCACAATCGGAACAGCCTGAAAAACGTAATCTAGAAAAGGGGAAAGTGTTTACGAAGCCGAAAGCTGTTTCGAAGGTGAGAGATAAAGATCCAGCGATGATTCGACAAAAATCCGACGTAACTGGCCTCAAAACGCATTCTGCTAGGAATAAAGTAGCTAGAAAGTCTGAAAAATTGCATGATTTGCCTCAGAACGATGGTGAATTGACTAAGAACCGTTTGCATTCGTCGCTGGAGAGCTTGACCACGGCTCTGGCGAGATCGCAGGAGAGCACCGAGGAAGTGTTCGATTTCGACAAATGGAAGGCTGAATTCACATCCACCTTTAAATACTTGGACGAAGAAGATCACCTTCCGAACCACAATGAGATTCTAAAGACCGCAGATCCGACTGAAATGTCGGAAATTGCAGAAATGACTTCGCAGATTGAGGAGAGCGAAAGGAAGTTGTGTTTGGCGTTAGATTTCCAGACGGACGTCGATCAGAGGAAGTTGTGTGAGGAGGAAGATTTGCTGAACAGACAGATCATGGAGTTGCAACAGGGATCTGACAACGATTTGGACACAGAAACTGACGATACAGAGGTAATTAAACTACATACTTTTTTATGTTAAACGGCCAACAGGCCACCTGATGGATAGTGGTCACCGCCGCATATGAACATTAGCAACACCAGGGGTATCACCAATACGTTACTCACCTCTAATATACATCTTGAACGATCCACCATAAAGAAGTTATGAGTAAGAAACAAAAGAGATCCCCAAGAGCCTATCAAATGTTGTGTCCGAGATGATATCTTTAATATATATATTTTTTATATTTACGCCGTTCCATTCCATCCATATGGTCATCTTGGCGATAATGTCCCGGTGCTCTCGCGCACGAGGGCCTGAGGTCCGCCTTGACCAAGATACAGGATTTGGCAGGTTAGGTAATTACAGTGGAGCGACTGCCATCTGACCTCCATGATCCTGTTAACAAGGGAACCTGAACAGATTAGACCATGATTACACAATGAGTCGCCTGATTGTGCATATTTCATCACAATATTTTCCCTCACCGTTCGTTAGTGTTGAACTAATGTACATAACTCAGAAAAGAGTCCTTGGTACATGGCGGCAGTGGGTTTCGAACCCGGTTCCTCAGGGTACGAGTCGGACCTCTTAACACCAACGCTCTCTTCCAAACCATCCATAGATTATGATGATAAAAGTAGTTCTATCTTCAAAATCCCCAGACGGACGCAGAGATCTTGTGCGAAGACTCCTCGATGGCCATCCAGCCTGCTGAGACTTTGGGTGCTTTAGCTGCCAGCTTGGAAGACCAGTATGAGACGGCCCTAGCTGGAATGTCCTGGGCCGAAAGAGTGGACACCCTGGTGGTTTTGGAAGCTCTGGTTGCCAGGGATCCAGGTTAGTACATCTCTTCTTCATAGCGTGCCAATGACAAACAGTATATAGTGGTTCAAAACATCTCTAACAGAATAAGTCCTAGCAATGAGCATAAAACATTCACTATGGAGACTAATCACCACCCACTTTCGGCCATTTTGAAAAAATTACGATTTTGCGGCCATTCTTAAAACTTATGCCATTCGATAGGACACTTTTTGTTCAAAAATGTCGAAAGTGATATTCTTGCATATATCTTGCAAGTATAACATGCCGAACAAATATCCCCTTCTAAGTCACATTGTCAAATATCTTCAAAAGTACTAAACCGATTTCGATTAAATGAAGCTAGAGTAAAAAAGCTTTCAAATAAAAAAATCCGCATTAATAATAAATAAATAATAAATAAATAATCGTGGACAAATTCACACAGCGCCATCTAGCCCCAAAGTAAGCAAAGCTTGAAATTGGTTCATCCGTTGCGTTACATGCGTTAAACTTACAACAAAAATTAAACTAAAATAAAGTGTTTTGCAAGATAATGTGTCCAAAGCCATCTAAAATACTTTATTTCATAATGATATGCCACTCGGCTCTCGAGACTGTTTAATCAGTTCCGGTCCCCAGCGGTAGACCTTGGTCAACCTCGTTTCGCCAAATACTGGCTTAATATTGGCTTTTGGCACACCTAACGAGTAACGAGCTCGTGGCGTGTGAAGCTCGACTAGCCTCAAAGTACGAAACGGTTACCCATCCAGTTCCCGGACGCTACGAACATTGCTTAACCTAGGTTATCGGTATCGCAAGCTGCGGTGACTGGCAGGCCGTAAGCTTGTTTGCCACCTTATTACCAAAAAAAAGCTTATTTATTTTATGAAATAAGATAATAAGTTAGGTTGCATAATGCATTGCCCACACTATAAGAGCGAGCTCCTCAACTCTTAACTCACTGTCTTCGTAACCCTCTTAACATTTTTTTTATTTGAAATCCCTTTTAATCAAAATTATTCCTATCTTTATACAGGGGGTTCGGCAGATCGTTGAACATACGAAAATGGGGGTAGGTGGAGTCGTCTCCTACTCCTACTATTCAGCCAATAAAAAAAATCCTGGTCATAAAAACAATATATGGGATTTTTAATTTTATTTTTTGAAATTTCGCCATACCTTTGAACCCCTGTAACTTTTTCTTTTTTATAGCTAGGTCCAAATTTTTTTTATTAGAATCTTAGGGATGGTCGGTCCTTAGAAAATTTATATTTGTTGCAGGTTATTGCTAGAATCAAAGTTATGGAACCCCAAACCTAAAAAAAGTTAAAAAAAATGTAGACCTCAATTTTGCGTTGCATTTAAAAAAAAGTAAAGGATTAAAAAATGTAAAGGCTTCAGATTTTTTTAAATATCTCTGGCGTGTATGCTCTCTAACGGTATGTAATTTGTTTCGATATATTTTTCGTAACCAGAATTATTAATTTTGTACGTAGTTGGACCATTTCGACGAAATTCTACTTATGTGGCATGTTATACATGTTTTGCGAAATTAATCAATGCAAAGGTAAAAAAATGAAACAAACATTTCAAAACTAGTAATCCTTTAAAAAAAATCATTGACATAAAATCTTTTTTCTTTTTACATTTAATGTAAGTCTTGCTCAAATTGATTGCCCTCTTTCGTTATGCAAGCTCTGCATCGGTTTCTTATTTCGACTGTTGTTATTCGCATTAGCATCCCTTGTTTCATCGTTTCGAAGGCAGTATTAATGCGAGTTATCAATTCTTCACGAGAGGAGCGTCGGTGGCCGGGCGTTTGAGTATCCGACTCGTAAGTGACTCGCTGCGGCCATGTACCAATGACTCTTTTCCGAGTTATGTACATTAGTTGAATTCTGTCCGATGCTCTTACGGTGAGGGAAAGCATCGAGATGAAACCTACAAATTCAGGCAACTGAATTTGTAACCATGATCCAATCTTGTCAGGTTCCCCTGGTAGCAGGGTCACGGAGGTCAGATGGTAGTCGCTCCACTGTAATTACCTGATCGCGGAATCATGGTCAAGGCGGACCCCGGGCCCTCGTCCTCGAGAGCACAACCGGGACATTAACGCCAAGATGATGATGATAAAAGAAAAGGAAAAATTGTGATATTTATATCTAAAAAAAGCTGAGGACAAGGTGCACCAATGCACCTTGTATGTCCTGTACTTGTGCAATGTCCTGTACTTGTGCACTTCAGTGGCGTAAACCAAATCTTTGGCCTTCCATACGTAAAAATCGATAGGCGTTAAAAGGGATTCTTTTATTCATACGGATGAGATGAAGGCGCCTGCGGTGCTTCAAAAGTGAAAAGAGAAAACACGGTATGAGCGTGCTAGAGTGAAACAATACCATTATTACCCGCTTAAATCCCGCAGAGGGTAAAAGAGAGAAAAGATAGCCATTGTGACCGAGCAAGGATGAAAAAATAATCTACCTGCTCTGTGTAACCATCCCAAAAGGAAGCCGTTACATTATTTTTAAATTTGCATTGGTAAATTTCGCTAAACATGTATATAATAGGACCACGATAAGCCCGTATTGACTGACAGTAGTAAAAATTATAAAGTGTGGTTGACAGTCCTTATAAACATTCACTTATTTGGTCACTATTAGCTTGAAGTTTTGTCTAATTTATTAATCATGCTGAAAATTATCTCCCGCACCTTCCTTTTTAATTGTTTTGCCCATCATTTAATAATATTTTTCATAACTCACGAAAATAAACAATCCTACAGAAATCAAATTGTTTGTTATGACTTTTATGAATGACGTTCTATGACGAATAAAAAACTTGATATAAGTTGACATACAGAGATTTTTTTTTTAATTATGCGGTTCGGACCTAGCGTGGTCTTATTACAACTTTCCAAATAAGTCGTCGTCTTTCGTCGAAATGGTCCAACTACGTAAAAAAAATTGTAACTCTGATTACGAAAAAGATATCGAAAATAATTTGGACCTAGCTGTAAAAAAGAAAAAGTTATAGGGGTTCAAAGGTATGAGTCTCGGAATTTCAAAAAATAAAGTAAAATGACCTATAAAAAGTTTTTGAATGCCAGGATTTTTTTTATCGGCTGAATAGGAATATTGCAGAGAGTGAGCGATGACCAAATGGCGATTTTAAAAATATATACCTACAACTTATGGTTTGCTTTTCAATTTTTAATAGCATTCGGGGTTTTTAGTGTCTGTACTACTTGTTTTGTCTGTCGGCAAACAGGTAAGCGGGTTGCAGGTTTTCTGCGGGACAGAGGCGAATGAAATAATAACTTTAATCTATTATGTTCAATCGTAAATCAACAGAAATCAGAATAGTATAAGTAAATAGAAATGCCATGTTGGCGTCGAAACTGTCGAGAACATTTGTCGCCACCTCGGCCACTACTGCGCATAACTGTACTACTGCGCAATAACAGTCGTTGTTAGATTGTGTCAGATACTAGAATAGGTCATCTGCATGGCGACATCAGGCGTGCATAGCACTTTTACTTAGTGACTTATCATATTTTTATTTCTGTTGTTAAACCAACACAATGACACACTAAGGTTGTGGAATGTACTACCTGCGGGGCTATTGTCTAACTCAGTTGGCAACTGAATTTGACATAAAAAAATACACTATGTTATCAACGTTAACCATTGGCTATAGCGTCTACCGAATTAGAGTAGTGTAATATTGTTTATGTCAAATTCAGTTGAACACTAAGATTGCCAATAGTTATCCAATATGAAGAGGTTTTCCCTGGAGAGTACAACATGGAGTTCTTCAAGAAAAGGGGCGAAAGGCAACGGGGTCGGCAACGCGTGGGTGATGCCCCTGGTATTGCAAACGGCCATAGGCTGCGGTGACTGCTTACCATCAGGCAGGCCGTAAGCTTGGTTGCCACCTTAGAGGCATAACAAAAAAAATTAACGTAAAATTAAATAAATCATCATCATCATCCGAGCGGTCAATCCCGGCTACAGCCAGGGTCCGTTTTCCTGCTTTTCTTTCTCCACTTCGCCCGATCTTCGGCATCTTCACGCCGTAAGCCGTTGGCTCTCGCGTCCGACTCGGCGATGGCAATCCATCGCTTCTTGGACCTTCCGCGGGAGCTCTTTCACGGGATTATCTTTCGGGAACGTAAAATAAAGAAATAATTTGATATGATCCAGGTCGAGCCCAGCAGTTGCACGCAAAGCTATCCCAGGGCATCAAGCGGCGGGGCAGCTTCCAGGACGCACTTAGAAGGTAATTATTGCCTTATCCATTTCTGTAGCCAAGCAACAATGCTTGCGTTGTTGTGTTCCGGTTTGAAGGATAAGGTAGCCAGCGCAATTACAGGCATGAGGCATTTTATCTTAGTCCTCACATTGGCAACGCAGCTGCGGTTCTGCTTTTTTGTTACCTGTAACCTAAATGTATGAATTGTAGATGTTATGGGCGACAGTTACCACTTACAATCAGGTGGGCTGTCTCCTCGTTTATCACCGAGTAGCAAAAATAAAACTTAGCTGTGTCTGCAATGCATTACTAAAATCACTATAACGTTTATATATATGGCGGAAAATACCCCTTTTTATGTCATATTTGCCTTTTTATCCCTATGTACCTACTTTCGCCGTCTGTCCCTTAGTATCTATGTACGCATAGATCTTTCAAAGTACGCAATGAAGAGGAAGTTTTATAGGCAAGAAAAAAGGGGGTAATGCGCTTATTGAGCAAATCAAAGTGGAATGTATAGCTCATAGAATAAGGTCCATTTTTGTATCACTTATATTATGTCACGTGTCGCTCCGATTTTCTAAAGCCGTAATACAAAAAATAGATCTTATTATATACGCAATACATTCCACTTTGATTTGCTCTCGCGCTTTTTGCTTCTGAATTTAGTCAAATGTAATCAGCGCATAAAGTAGGTGTACGCGAACGAAGTCGCGCCGGATCTAGTATTTGCTTGCAATACTCGGTTTCCCAGATTGCAGGCCAAGCAAGCCAGGGCTGAAAGGCAGCGTCACGAACTGGCCACGGAACGCGCCAAGAGGATACACACCTTGCTAGCGAGGGTCGAGGAGGTTAAGGTGAGTTTTTTTCTTTATGTGACACACACACACGCACACACGAAAAATATATGCAGTTTATCAGTTATCTAACACCCATAACACAAGCTTTGCTGATTTTGGGGCTAGATGGCGCTGTGTGAATAATAATAGTTCTTTATTCACATAAGATTTATACGTTACTTAGTTAGGTACACTTGTAGTATGTAGAATTAATATTTGTTCAAATAAATTGTTGGCATCGAATTCGTCCAAGCATGTTTATTTTATTTTATTTATTTACATCTGATTCCGTTTGAGAGCCGTCTTTTTTTTTTTTTAAATTGTCACTGAAAGGTGAAAAGTTGTCTAAACATACAGCTAGGTAAAAAAGAGTTTCGGAGTGAAAGAGTCATTACTACACAGCGACAGTTGGATTTGACGACCTGAGTGGTTCAATGGTCAACATGCCGTCTGCCACGCAAGAGGTCCCGGGTTCGATTCCTGGCCGGGCAAAAATTTAAATGATGAATTTTAATTTCTGTTACGGATCTTGGTGTTCTATGTATAATAAGTATGTATTTAAAGTATTTAAGTAGTATATCAGTTATCTAGCACCCATAGTACAAGCTTTGCTAAGATTGGGGCTAGATGGCGCTGTGTGAATTTGTCCACGAATATTTATTTATTTATTATTTATTTCAACTTGAATAAAAATATTTGACTTTGACTCGCTTACGAGTCGGACCCTCTCACCACAAGGCCACCGACTATAAACTATGATATTAAATTCCAGGTGGCCAAAAACCAGCTGATCGAAGAGAAAAGATTGCGAATGGAGCGAAGGCTGCAGCGGGCGGCTGAAAACAGAGATCAGCATTTGAAGGTATTGTTATTAAGACACGAGGATTTGGCAGATCAGGTAATTACAGTGGAGCGACTGCCATCTGACCTTCGTGACCCTACTGCCAGGGAAACCTGACCAGATTGGATCATTGTTGCACATTCTGTCGCCTGAATGTGCAGGTTTCATCACTATGTTTTCTCATACCGTAAGAGCATCAGCTAGCGTTCAACTAATGAACATAACTCAGAAAAAGTCATTGGTACGGGGTATCGAACTCGGTAGCTCTTGCTTACGAGTCGAAACTCTTAACCGTTAGACCACCGACCCTCTTTATATAGTTTTAGAAAAGATAGAAAAGTTGGCCCTAATATAATTTCAGTGTATCTATAATATTTATTTGTCCTATTTGTGCAACCAACAAGATTTCTTCACAGAAATAAGTAGGCCTGTTGTGTGTTCTATACTTCTGTCATTTTGTTTCGTATCTTGTGTACAATAAATAGTTTAAAAAATATAATAGGACCACGATAAGTTCGTATTCACTGACAGTAGTAAAAATTAAAAAGTAAGGATATGGCAATAATCTGGTGATAATCTGTCTGTAACGACATCTATCGCTCCAATAGGGAAACTCAACGATACTCACATTACGAGTACACGAACACAAGGTTGGCAAGCGTTCGCACATAGATGGCGCTAACCGTCCTGCATCGCGCTAGAGAAATGTGCCAACTTCCACGGCATATATACAACTTCCGACGATCAACTGTCGGGCCCTTGGTCCCCTGGTCACAACACCCATCTTCGCTTGCCAACATTGGCGGCTATATTATCCCCGCACCGGCAAAGTTCTTCTTGTAAACAAAACTTGTTCCTTGTCAGTTCTTTTTGTAAACATTTAGTTATTTGGTCACTATTAGCTTGAACTATTGTCTAAATTATTAATCATGCTGAAAATTATCTCCCGCACTTCCGTTTAATTGTTTTGCCCATTATTTAATAAAAAAGTTACGAAAATAAACAACCCTACAGAAATCAAATTGTTTGTTATGACTTTTATGAATGACGTTCTAACTTGGTATAAGTTGCCATACAGTTTTTTTTTTAATTTGCGACTCATACTTAGCGTGGTCTTATTATAAAAAAATAACCAACCAAACCATCCATCCACCAGGACATAGTACGCAAAGCTCATGACGAGGAGGAAAAACTGCGAGAGATCGCGTTCATCAAACAACTTGAGGAGCAGAACAGGAGACACGAATTCCTCGACCAGTGCCGGGCCACCACCACTCGGCTACGGCAGATGAGGCGGGAGAGAATGGGGAAGCTGGTAAGATAATGATGATAATGATGATGATTAAAACCTATATAGATAATGATGATGATGGTGATGACACCGGTTACTACAATCCACACATACACACCTCAGATTTTATATATGCCTCACACCTCACATTCCACAGACAATACATCGCTCACTACAAATCACCTGACACACCCTACATATCACATTCCATATAAACCTTACACCTTACATTCCACACACACCACAACCTAGATTCATTATACACACACCATATACGCAAACACAAGATCAGTGTCGAGCCACCACCACACGGCTACGGCAGATGAGGAGGGAACGGATGGGGAAACTGGTGAGATAAACAGACACACAGACACATGACACACACCATACATCGTTCACTACAAATCACACACTGTGTTGTGACACACACCTTACACATCACACACAATATATCGCTCACTACAAATCACACACTGTGTATGACACACACCTCATGCATCACATTTCATATATACCTTAAACTTTACATTGCACACACGCTAAACCCAGATTCATCTTACCCACACCATATACGCAGACAAGACTACACGGCTACGGCAGATGAGGAGGGAACGGTTGGGGAAGCTGGTGAGATAAACAGACACACAGATACATAACACACACGATACATCGCTCACTACAAATCACACAATGTGTGCGACAAATCACACCTCACATTCCAAATATAACTTACAAAAAAAAGCATCTTGGCGTTAATGTCTCGGATGTGATTTCGCACACGAGGGCCCAGGGTCCGCCTTAACATATACCTTACACTTCACATTAAATACACACCATACCATACTCACCATATGCGCAAACACAAGATCAGTGCCTAGCCACCACTACACGGCTGCGGCAGATGAGGCGGGAAAGGATGGGGAAGCTGGTAAAACATCACACACCACACGTTACACGCCAAACACCATTTCGTTATAAGTATCACAAACTATACCTCTGATTAGAGAATGCAATACCGGGATACCCCGAAATACTGGGATCCCGCATACATTTTGCGGGACTTATCTCGGTCGAATATTTTGAGGCGGGATTACAGAGAAGCGTTGTTCATACGTATTGTCTGGCGTAAAGCGATTATGTTGAATATATTATTTAAATACAGAGATCATCATTGTTTTATTGTCTATCAAACCGCGAAAACCTAATTAAAATTGATTAAGACTTAAAGTTTAAGTTAAGTTAAAGAATTGTAACGCTAGAAATGTATTAGCGTATATGGAAAGAAGAGATGGTTCGATAGTTATGCTCGCAAGTGCATTTCCAAAACAATGGAATTGTATTTTATGGTGTTTACGTAATTATTTCAATTTATATTGATGTTGAATTTATGTCTTAATTTGTAAAGTACTTAGTCTAAAATTACTAATATACAACTTAAAATGTACCAAAAAGCTCGGTTTGTTTTAGGTTTTAACTAAAACCATAGAAACGAGATTAATAAGGTATTTATTACGATTTATTTCTGGGGTCTAAGTCCACTCTGCTGGATCACGCAAATATCTGGATCCAGCGGGACTAAGATGGTTCAGTCCCGCAAATACCTGGATTTAATTATCTTGCGGGATTGTATTATACCTCTGATACATCACTGATCGGATGATTATGACATCGCTCACTACAAATCACACACAAATCACATTCCATATATACTTTACACCTTACATTCCACATACACCATACCCCAGATTCACCATACACACACCATATACGCAGACACAAGTCCAGCGTCGCGCCACTACCATACGGCAAAGTTTTTCGTATATCACATTCTCTCCTAAAACTTAAATTTTTTGAAATTTTTTATATTTTTTTTAACAAATTTTTTATTTTTTGTAAATTTCTCGTCTTTTTTTTTGTAATACCCACAATGTTTGTTACATTTCATAATTTTTTTCCCTTTTTTTCCTCCCAGGAACTGAAAGCGGCCCGCGAAGCGGCGGTGGGGGCCCGCCGCCTGGCCCTCCTGGAAGCCCGGGCGCGCCACGTGGCAGCGTTGGTGGAAAGGCGGCGGCAGCGCGACGCGCGCGCAGACCGGTTCAAGGGGCAGCGGCAGCGGGAGAGGGATCATGCTGCTAGGGAGAAGGTTGGTGGGGCAGGAATTGTAAAGAAATGAAAAAAAAATTTTTTTTCGTGGTTTTTTTTTGTGTGGAAGTTAGAAGAAAAGTGGACGATTCTAAACTAGAGAAAAATAGAGCGACAAATAAAAACATAAAATTTGGGAAATATTAAAATACAAAAAAAAATATTTTAGAAGCAAGCTTGTCGAAAATATGTTGGAGAGAAACCAACAATTTATAAGCTAGAAAAGAATTAGAGCGCCAAATAATAAACACATAACAATTGTAAAATATTCATCACAGCCCATAACAGTCCACTGCAGGACTTAAGCCCTCTCCCACGAAAGGGAAGGTTATTGCCATAATCTCCACGCTTGGCAGGCGGGTTGGAGATCGCAGTGTTGTAAATATAACAATGGAAAACGCTGCTGCCCATTTTCCAGTCTACGGAGACTCGTAAGATATTTTGCCTCGAAAACATTAGTCGCCGTTTACGACACCCACGAGTGTAAGGGGTTGGTGCTATTCTACTCTGCCGGGCACCACTCGGCTAATAATATAATATACACTCGGTAAAATATTAATTACGATTAAAATTAATGTTTCTATAAAAAAGTTTGTCAAATATATATGTTTGCGCACTGGTAATGCTCAAGCTAAATTACCAAAGAAGCTCCATCAAAAAATCCATTCAATATTCGCATGAAAGCACAATACAAATATTATTTTATTATCTAAGACTCGCCATAAAAAGTTAAGCAATTTTAAAGCATAAAAAATCACAAATTAATGCTAATAACAAAAGAATATTATCAATAATATTAAACAAGAAAAAAAAAACAAAAATGTGTTCGCCCAACGTGGGGCTCGAACCCACGACCCTGAGATTAAGAGTCTCATGCTCTACCGACTGAGCTAGCCGGGCTGTAGCATCGGTTCTGAAATTATGGATTGGTTGCTTTTGTACGTTACGTCAGCACAATGGGACTTGTTTACTTGGGTACTATTGTAAATGGATCTATATTGGCTTTCGTTAAAGTTGTTTTTTTCGCCTGTATTTGTTTTGTAAACTTGTAACAATATTGTACATTTTTTATTTATTTATCAGTTTATTGCACACAGGATAAAACATACTCGTTGTTACAGTAATAAATAACACTACAGGTACTGCTTATTTCTAGAAAGAAATCTTTTCCAGCAGGCTTTTCATTTTGCTGCAATATTGCCAATGCCACAAACTTATCTGACCCGGTGACGTCACTGTTCTTGGCATACCTAGTTAAAATCATCTTTGCGTAAATGTCCCTGTTGGGCTCGTAGTCCGCCTGGACCGTGATCCAGGATTTGACAGATCAGGTAATTACAGTAGAGCAGGGATCCCCAAACTATTTTGGACATGTGACCCCTTTTCCAAAATGAACTGTTACCTCAGCCATGGCCAAATTACCTACTTTTAACATCAACCCCCTTATTCATAATGGTCCGCTAACTTAAAACAGCTGCTACAGAATGTTATTTTTCATTCTGACTTAGGTCAATAGAAGAAGACAGAGTGAGAATTAGCAATGCATTAAGTTAGCAGACTATTATAAATAAGGGGGCCTATCTTTAGTTTTTTCCTAGTGATACAAAATACCTAGGTACTAAGGTACCAATTGGAAAACTTTGCACTTGGTTAAGTGAGTAAAGTTGACTTCATTTTCTCATCAACATTTAACAAAATAAAAGACATACAATTCAGTAAATATCAAGTTTAATTTATAATGATTATTACAAATTAAGTACTTAAAGAATCTTAAGTAGGTAGGAAATTATATTTAAAAAAGTATTAATTCGCAAAGAGAAAATAAAACCTGATAAAAAGATGGATGAACCTGGTGACTATCTACCAATTTTGGTGAGTTCAATATTGGTGAGTTGCAGCCTTAAATCTCCACGTTCGTTGATTTTCAAACGGTTTCTTTTTTCGTCAACATGTTTGTTACCACTTTTTTCAACTAGGTATGATGATGGAAAAGCGATAAGGTATTTTTCAGCAATGTTCCACAATGTAGGATACTGTGTTTCAACGTTGCGTTGCAACCAGAACTTCTGATAGCCTTGGTTGAACTTCTGCTTAAGCTCTTCGTCTGTGCTGATGGTAATCAACTCTTCTTGTATTATCACATGGGCTTCTTCTATGGCTGTGGTATGGCTTTTTTTTTTTCGTGTCCGCCATCATAAAACTCGCAGTAATCCTGCAAATAAAACACTACCTAAATAAAAAACAATAATAAACTGTTAAATTTGCACACTATCTTATTTTTATCACACCCAGGTAATGGATTCTTGTTAGGTATTACTGACTTACTCATTGATAAACTTGGATACCTATATTAGGTAAGTAACTATAGTAGGTAATTATGTATAGAAAATTCGTATTAGGTAAGTAGGTACCTATCAGCATAAGAACGGAAACCAAAGCAAACTGAACACTTCAAAGTTTAGGTACCTACCTACGTAACAACTTAAGTGTAAGTAATTTTTACAAATACTTTTATACCTACCTATTTAAAATATGTTGTATGTTGTGTTTACCACTTTTTCAATCACTTTACTTCACTTAATTCAGCTATGTAATAACTTTGTAATCTCTTGAAATAAATGAGTACTTATATGAGTTATTATCGTTCAAGCTCCAACGAATTTAAAAACGCAAATGAACTTTCAACCTAAGTGCAAGCTCGTTAAATAGTAAAATATCAGGAATATGTTTGGACTTGATCATGAATTCATTCGTGTTAAATCGCGTAAGCGTCAAATAGAGAGCAAGCCAAAACGCGCCTGAAAGACGTACGCTCGAACTCATTATCTTGCACAAACTTGTCCACACAGACTTGCCGAGTTTTTCATCTTGTACGAACTTGAGACTTTACATTACTACAACAATGCTATTTCCTACAAAAATATTAATTATTCTTAGTACACGTAACACAACATAAACAATACAGTACCTACCTATCTTGAAAGTTTTAAATAAGAACTTGTGTTAACTTAATAGGGGTCGATTTTTAGACCTCGTCGACCCTCAAAATCAGTTTTCGTTTATGTCGACCCCTATTGAACCGATATCGACCACTTTGGGAGTCCCTGGTCTAAATGAATTTGAAACGATAATGTTTGTTTACTACATTTTCTATCTTAGTTATGATGGTTTTGGATTAGGATTTAGATTAAGACCATTGCTGTTTCATCTCCTTATATTCTCCGGTGCTCACTTTTTCCTGTTTTGTGTGTCACAAAAATTAATGAATAACAAACAAACACTCACAGGCGGAAGGTCTGAAGTCTCGACTGTTCCTTCTCTGTTTTGTGTACTAATGAAACAATAAACTCGCCAGACTTCCGCCTTGCGGCTTGACATCCCGCCTGTTCTTTCTCTGTTTTGTGTATCAATCAATAAATAAAAAAACAATCTAGAAGGCGTGAAAACTCGCCTGTTCCTTCTCTAAATATAAATACGCAATCCTTCCTAAAGACCGGTTAAATTTTCTTTGTTGTAGTTTTGTGCGCAATAAAGAGTGTATCTATCTATCAACCCCCCCAGGCGGAAGGCGTAAAGTCCCGCCTATCAGCCCTGGCGGCCGCCGCGGCCCTGGAAGCCGTGGCCCTGCGCTCGCGGATCCGGCGGAAGCAGGACGCCAGCCGGCGCCGGCTCGAGTGCCACCTGCAGGCCATCAGGGAGAGGGCCACCGGGCCGCAGGGACACCCCGCGAGACAGGTGAGGGCTGGCTATGGCTGTGGCTATGGCTGTGGCTATGGGACGGGTCACAGTGCATAGGGCGGCTCGAGTGCCACCTGCAGGCCATCAGGGAGAGGGCCACCGGGCCGCAGGGACACCCCGCGAGACAGGTGAGGGCTGGCTATGGCTGTGGCTATGGCTGTGGCTATGGGACGGGTCACAGTGCATAGGGCGGCTCGAGTGCCACCTGCAGGCCATCAGGGAGAGGGCCACCGGGCCGCAGGGACACCCCGCGAGACAGGTGAGGGCTGGCTATGGCTGTGGCTATGGCTACGGCTATGGGACGGGTCACAGTGCATAGGGCGGCTCGAGTGCCACCTGCAGGCCATCAGGGAGAGGGCCACCGGGCCGCAGGGACACCCCGCGAGACAGGTGAGGGCTGGCTATGGCTGTGGCTATGGCTGCGGCTATGGGACGGGTCACAGTGCATAGGGCGGCTCGAGTGCCACCTGCAGGCCATCAGGGAGAGGGCCACCGGGCCGCAGGGACACCCCGCGAGACAGGTGAGGGCTGGCTATGGCTGTGGCTATGGCTGCGGCTATGGGACGGGTCACAGTGCATAGGGCGGCTCGAGTGCCACCTGCAGGCCATCAGGGAGAGGGCCACCGGGCCGCAGGGACACCCCGCGAGACAGGTGAGGGCTGGCTATGGCTGTGGCTATGGCTACGGCTATGGGACGGGTCACAGTGCATAGGGCGGCTCGAGTGCCACCTGCAGGCCATCAGGGAGAGGGCCACCGGGCCGCAGGGACACCCCGCGAGACAGGTGAGGGCTGGCTATGGCTGTGGCTATGGCTGTGGCTATGGGACGGGTCACAGTGCATAGGGCGGCTCGAGTGCCACCTGCAGGCCATCAGGGAGAGGGCCACCGGGCCGCAGGGACACCCCGCGAGACAGGTGAGGGCTGGCTATGGCTGTGGCTATGGCTGTGGCTATGGGACGGGTCACAGTGCATAGGGCGGCTCGAGTGCCACCTGCAGGCCATCAGGGAGAGGGCCACCGGGCCGCAGGGACACCCCGCGAGACAGGTGAGGGCTGGCTATGGCTGTGGCTATGGCTACGGCTATGGGACGGGTCACAGTGCATAGGGCGGCTCGAGTGCCACCTGCAGGCCATCAGGGAGAGGGCCACCGGGCCGCAGGGACACCCCGCGAGACAGGTGAGGGCTGGCTATGGCTGTGGCTATGGCTGTGGCTATGGGACGGGTCACAGTGCATAGGGCGGCTCGAGTGCCACCTGCAGGCCATCAGGGAGAGGGCCACCGGGCCGCAGGGACACCCCGCGAGACAGGTGAGGGCTGGCTATGGCTGTGGCTATGGCTGTGGCTATGGGACGGGTCACAGTGCATAGGGCGGCTCGAGTGCCACCTGCAGGCCATCAGGGAGAGGGCCACCGGGCCGCAGGGACACCCCGCGAGACAGGTGAGGGCTGGCTATGGCTGTGGCTATGGCTACGGCTATGGGACGGGTCACAGTGCATAGGGCGGCTCGAGTGCCACCTGCAGGCCATCAGGGAGAGGGCCACCGGGCCGCAGGGACACCCCGCGAGACAGGTGAGGGCTGGCTATGGCTGTGGCTATGGCTGTGGCTATGGGACGGGTCACAGTGCATAGGGCGGCTCGAGTGCCACCTGCAGGCCATCAGGGAGAGGGCCACCGGGCCGCAGGGACACCCCGCGAGACAGGTGAGGGCTGGCTATGGCTGTGGCTATGGCTGTGGCTATGGGACGGGTCACAGTGCATAGGGCGGCTCGAGTGCCACCTGCAGGCCATCAGGGAGAGGGCCACCGGGCCGCAGGGACACCCCGCGAGACAGGTGAGGGCTGGCTATGGCTGTGGCTATGGCTGCGGCTATGGGACGGGTCACAGTGCATAGGGCGGCTCGAGTGCCACCTGCAGGCCATCAGGGAGAGGGCCACCGGGCCGCAGGGACACCCCGCGAGACAGGTGAGGGCTGGCTATGGCTGTGGCTATGGCTACGGCTATGGGACGGGTCACAGTGCATAGGGCGGCTCGAGTGCCACCTGCAGGCCATCAGGGAGAGGGCCACCGGGCCGCAGGGACACCCCGCGAGACAGGTGAGGGCTGGCTATGGCTGTGGCTATGGCTACGGCTATGGGACGGGTCACAGTGCATAGGGCGGCTCGAGTGCCACCTGCAGGCCATCAGGGAGAGGGCCACCGGGCCGCAGGGACACCCCGCGAGACAGGTGAGGGCTGGCTATGGCTGTGGCTATGGCTGCGGCTATGGGACGGGTCACAGTGCATAGGGCGGCTCGAGTGCCACCTGCAGGCCATCAGGGAGAGGGCCACCGGGCCGCAGGGACACCCCGCGAGACAGGTGAGGGCTGGCTATGGCTGTGGCTATGGCTATGGGACGGGTCACAGTGCATAGGGCGGCTCGAGTGCCACCTGCAGGCCATCAGGGAGAGGGCCACCGGGCCGCAGGGACACCCCGCGAGACAGGTGAGGGCTGGCTATGGCTGTGGCTATGGCTACGGCTATGGGACGGGTCACAGTGCATAGGGCGGCTCGAGTGCCACCTGCAGGCCATCAGGGAGAGGGCCACCGGGCCGCAGGGACACCCCGCGAGACAGGTGAGGGCTGGCTATGGCTGTGGCTATGGCTACGGCTATGGGACGGGTCACAGTGCATAGGGCGGCTCGAGTGCCACCTGCAGGCCATCAGGGAGAGGGCCACCGGGCCGCAGGGACACCCCGCGAGACAGGTGAGGGCTGGCTATGGCTGTGGCTATGGCTACGGCTATGGGACGGGTCACAGTGCATAGGGCGGCTCGAGTGCCACCTGCAGGCCATCAGGGAGAGGGCCACCGGGCCGCAGGGACACCCCGCGAGACAGGTGAGGGCTGGCTATGGCTGTGGCTATGGCTACGGCTATGGGACGGGTCACAGTGCATAGGGCGGCTCGAGTGCCACCTGCAGGCCATCAGGGAGAGGGCCACCGGGCCGCAGGGACACCCCGCGAGACAGGTGAGGGCTGGCTATGGCTGTGGCTATGGCTACGGCTATGGGACGGGTCACAGTGCATAGGGCGGCTCGAGTGCCACCTGCAGGCCATCAGGGAGAGGGCCACCGGGCCGCAGGGACACCCCGCGAGACAGGTGAGGGCTGGCTATGGCTGTGGCTATGGCTACGGCTATGGGACGGGTCACAGTGCATAGGGCGGCTCGAGTGCCACCTGCAGGCCATCAGGGAGAGGGCCACCGGGCCGCAGGGACACCCCGCGAGACAGGTGAGGGCTGGCTATGGCTGTGGCTATGGCTGCGGCTATGGGACGGGTCACAGTGCATAGGGCGGCTCGAGTGCCACCTGCAGGCCATCAGGGAGAGGGCCACCGGGCCGCAGGGACACCCCGCGAGACAGGTGAGGGCTGGCTATGGCTGTGGCTATGGCTACGGCTATGGGACGGGTCACAGTGCATAGGGCGGCTCGAGTGCCACCTGCAGGCCATCAGGGAGAGGGCCACCGGGCCGCAGGGACACCCCGCGAGACAGGTGAGGGCTGGCTATGGCTGTGGCTATGGCTACGGCTATGGGACGGGTCACAGTGCATAGGGCGGCTCGAGTGCCACCTGCAGGCCATCAGGGAGAGGGCCACCGGGCCGCAGGGACACCCCGCGAGACAGGTGAGGGCTGGCTATGGCTGTGGCTATGGCTGCGGCTATGGGACGGGTCACAGTGCATAGGGCGGCTCGAGTGCCACCTGCAGGCCATCAGGGAGAGGGCCACCGGGCCGCAGGGACACCCCGCGAGACAGGTGAGGGCTGGCTATGGCTGTGGCTATGGCTACGGCTATGGGACGGGTCACAGTGCATAGGGCGGCTCGAGTGCCACCTGCAGGCCATCAGGGAGAGGGCCACCGGGCCGCAGGGACACCCCGCGAGACAGGTGAGGGCTGGCTATGGCTGTGGCTGTGGCTATGGGACGGGTCACAGTGCATAGGACGGCTCGAGTGCCACCTGCAGGCCATCAGGGAGAGGGCCACCGGGCCGCAGGGACACCCCGCGAGACAGGTGAGGGCTGGCTATGGCTGTGGCTATGGCTACGGCTATGGGACGGGTCACAGTGCATAGGGCGGCTCGAGTGCCACCTGCAGGCCATCAGGGAGAGGGCCACCGGGCCGCAGGGACACCCCGCGAGACAGGTGAGGGCTGGCTATGGCTGTGGCTATGGCTATGGGACGGGTCACAGTGCATAGGGCGGCTCGAGTGCCACCTGCAGGCCATCAGGGAGAGGGCCACCGGGCCGCAGGGACACCCCGCGAGACAGGTGAGGGCTGGCTATGGCTGTGGCTATGGCTGCGGCTATGGGACGGGTCACAGTGCATAGGGCGGCTCGAGTGCCACCTGCAGGCCATCAGGGAGAGGGCCACCGGGCCGCAGGGACACCCCGCGAGACAGGTGAGGGCTGGCTATGGCTGTGGCTATGGCTGCGGCTATGGGACGGGTCACAGTGCATAGGGCGGCTCGAGTGCCACCTGCAGGCCATCAGGGAGAGGGCCACCGGGCCGCAGGGACACCCCGCGAGACAGGTGAGGGCTGGCTATGGCTGTGGCTATGGCTACGGCTATGGGACGGGTCACAGTGCATAGGGCGGCTCGAGTGCCACCTGCAGGCCATCAGGGAGAGGGCCACCGGGCCGCAGGGACACCCCGCGAGACAGGTGAGGGCTGGCTATGGCTGTGGCTATGGCTGCGGCTATGGGACGGGTCACAGTGCATAGGGCGGCTCGAGTGCCACCTGCAGGCCATCAGGGAGAGGGCCACCGGGCCGCAGGGACACCCCGCGAGACAGGTGAGGGCTGGCTATGGCTGTGGCTATGGCTACGGCTATGGGACGGGTCACAGTGCATAGGGCGGCTCGAGTGCCACCTGCAGGCCATCAGGGAGAGGGCCACCGGGCCGCAGGGACACCCCGCGAGACCGGTGAGGGCTGGCTATGGCTGTGGCTATGGCTGTGGCTATGGGACGGGTCACAGTGCATAGGGCGGCTCGAGTGCCACCTGCAGGCCATCAGGGAGAGGGCCACCGGGCCGCAGGGACACCCCGCGAGACAGGTGAGGGCTGGCTATGGCTGTGGCTATGGCTGTGGCTATGGGACGGGTCACAGTGCATAGGGCGGCTCGAGTGCCACCTGCAGGCCATCAGGGAGAGGGCCACCGGGCCGCAGGGACACCCCGCGAGACAGGTGAGGGCTGGCTATGGCTGTGGCTATGGCTACGGCTATGGGACGGGTCACAGTGCATAGGGCGGCTCGAGTGCCACCTGCAGGCCATCAGGGAGAGGGCCACCGGGCCGCAGGGACACCCCGCGAGACAGGTGAGGGCTGGCTATGGCTGTGGCTATGGCTACGGCTATGGGACGGGTCACAGTGCATAGGGCGGCTCGAGTGCCACCTGCAGGCCATCAGGGAGAGGGCCACCGGGCCGCAGGGACACCCCGCGAGACAGGTGAGGGCTGGCTATGGCTGTGGCTGTGGCTATGGCTATGGGACGGGTCACAGTGCAAACGACGTTTGCAATACCAGGGGCATCACCCATTGCCGATCCAGTAAAAATTCCATTGAATTCTACCACCTGATAAACCATACCACCCATTGTCACACATACATTTCCCCACGAAATGAATGTTCACGCAACCAATCCTCCGCAGTCAACGTCGGAGAGCCAAGACCAGGGCTCGAAGGAGGAGAGGGAGATCCAGGAGGAGGCGGAGAGGATTGAGCAGGAGAGGAAGGAGCGCGAGCGCCAGAAGGCGGTCAAGAAGAGAGCCAGGAAGCTGAAACAGAAGTTGCTTGCCACGTAAGTTGTATTCAGTGAAATTCATACTCATATGAAAGTGTAATTGTTTTCGCCTATACAAATTAACTCAACATTTTTTTTATTTCAAATTCTATTTGGAAATTAATAATTGCTTTAGAAAATGAAGTCATCAAAAATAAAAATGAACTACTTGGTAAAGTTTATTTACGTATTTGAAAACACCCTTTTTTATGTATCGTCAGTTTTGATGCTTATGACCAAGGCAGTTAAAGTGGGAGGTAATATTTTTACCCCTAGCATTGAGACAATTAACTTGATTTTTGTCCATTAATAAACTTAATTGTTTCTAAAAATAAATTGTTTGAATATTTACTCCACTGTAAAAACATCTTTACTCACTATTTACTTAACGCGAATGGACTAAAGTGTGTTTTGACCGCCATTCTAATACTTTTTATGTTCCATTGCAGAAGCGAAACCCCATCCACAGACTACACAACCTCCATAGAACCTAACCCGTTGACAAACAAACTTTATAAAGTCATAAACCAATTGAACAACATCCTGACACCCTTATTGGAAAGCAATGCAAACAACGATAACGGAAAGAAAACCAACGATAAGGTCGACGATTTCGAGGAAGAACTGGAGAGGGGTAGCAAAAAAAATAAAAAGGGGAACAAAAATGGCGTCGAAATTGAGGGGAACGAAAAAAAGAAGTCTAAAAAACGGAAAGGTAGCGAAGAGAAAGTTAACAATAACGAAACAGATAGCAACAACGTTGATACTAACATTGCAAACGTGACAAGCACCACTGACGATGGCAAGAAGAAATCTAAGCAGAACAAAAACTCGGAAGAATCAAAAGAAAACCAAGAAGCGGTTGAGAAAACCGAAATCCTTGTCCAGACCACCCAAGAATTGCCCGAATCCGCCAAAACTGATTCTGTAAAGAAGAAAAACAAGAAGAATAAGAGTAAAGATTTGGAAAACAAAAGTGATAGACCGAAATTGAGTAAGACTAGCTCGATTTGTAGTTCTCTAAGCGACGCGAGCAAAGCCAGCTGTAGGAGCGAGCGAAGAACGAATGTGGATATTGATACTACATTCATGGAGAGACAGCTCAACGAATTGAATAGGATGGTCGAGAAATTTGACAAGGTAAGTAAACATAATGTTTTAAACTATCGCGGTTATTATTGCATAATTTACAAGTTATGTTCCGGGTTTCCTACCGCGTACCTTTTTTGACGAGTAGCCCGATATTTAGACGCAGTTGCATGCGTCATGGTCACGGGCCGACTTCAGACGTACGCGGTAGGAAACCCGGAACATACCTTTAACGAAGGTAAGTAAAGTAAGGAAAAAAGTACTATTTGAGAGCCCTTACCAGATTTTTTGAGAGTTTTTGTACTCGGATTTTAGAATACAGATAATTGAAAAACGTGAAATTTCAATATATTGCTTCTTTTTGATCTCAGATTCGAGAACACAGATGATTCAAATACGTGAAATTTCTATATGTTATGTTTCTTCCATCCCTTGTTTAGAATGTGTATAGGTGAAATCACTATTTATTTAACTTAACTTGATATTTTTGAAATTTACTATGATAATATGATATTTTATGTTATTGAAAGATTTTTGCGTTTATCTTTTAAACGGTAGGAAGGTCAAATAATAAGTATTAAAGAAAGAACAGTTAGTTAAAATTTAATTACAGATTTTCTATTTAATTACACGATCTATCAGTTAATTAGACACGAAAATAAATAACTGGATAATTATCAGTGAAAATAAAACGATTTACTACCCTGACGACATCCATTTCTGACGACCTGAGTGGTTCAGTTGGTTAACATACCGCACAGAGGTCTCGGGTTCAATTCCCGGTCGAGTAGAAATCGAAATGATGAATTTTAATTTCTGTTATGGTCTGGGTGTAGTATGTATAATAAGTATGTATTAAAAAAAGTATATAAATAGTTTATCAGTCATCTAACACCCACAACACTAACTTTGCTTACGTTGAGGCTAGATGGCGCTGTATGAATTTGTCCAAGCATGTTTATTTACATATTCACTACACATATTATCGGGTTTGTTACCACGGTTAGTATTATATGTGTAGTGAATAACAACGAAAGTCTTATAACCCATATTTATTTACCATTTCCCATCAGGGCGGCACCGACAAATGCCAGCAACAAAAACAGTGGTGCCTCTCGGCCGCCGCCAGGGCGCTTGCCGCCGCCGAACAGGACGGCGGGATACTGCTCACCGGCAGGTTAGTATACTACCACACTACAAGATGGTAGAATACCTACCTAACTACCATACTATTCATTGTTGTAGGCCTTTATCATCATAACTTAGGTGGTAAATACCACATAAGTTATGATGATAAAGGGGTGAGATCTGTGACTATCAAAGTTTGCTTTATTTCTTTGATACTCACAAAGCAGCTGTATCAAGCCGTACTTATTCAAGACCTACAATCGTGATTGTAGATTTTTTAATTCAATTCCCTAAGAAAATTGTGTTTTGTCTTGCTCCCGCTGGATCCAGATATTCGCTGGATCCAGCGGGGTGGACTTAGACCCTAGAAATTAATCGTGATAAAAACCTTATAGACCTCGTTTTCATAGTTTTAATAGTAACGTTAAAGTTGTTTATTAGGTCTTTTAGACATAAATTGACATACTCACATCAACATCAACATAAATTGAAATAATTACGTATATACCACAAACACATAAAGGCACCTTTTAATTCTTGTGAACATCGTAAGAAAACTAAACATTGTTTTGGAAATACACTTGCGAGCATAACTATTGAACCACCCCATATTTTTCTCTCGCAAAATGTATGTGGGACCCCGGTATCCTGGTATGGCACTCCCTAGACTTACAAGAGAGGGCATGAAACGCCCATTATCCTTCGCTAAATCTAATCTAAAGTACTCATCCTACGTGTGTGAACCTAGTGTTATAATATATCCCGACATTCCCACCCAGGGCGGTATCCACGGCGGTAACGATAGTGAGTCGGGTGACCGCCGGCGGCAACGCAGCGAAGCTCCTACATTCGCCGGCTTCGGTGCATCTTGCCAGGCTGTTAGCTATGCAACTGGTGAGTTGATACTCATACATACACACACACAGACACAGAGGAACATAGACATGGTCTGTCTAGTCCATTCACCATATCATCCACGAACGTCTAACGCGGAAATGATCTGGAGACTCTTCGGACTTGTTCTCTCCTGATGAAACGCAGCCCAATGGGTGAAGAATTTAGATATTTACTTGTAGTTTGCGACTCGGCTAATAATGTCATACGAATAAATAAATAAACAGACACGGTCTATGTTTTTTTTTGGAATTTCGATTTTTTTCGTGTTTTTTTACATCTAAAATTGAAATGTATTTCACAAGATTTAATAAACTTTTTTTTTTTTTTGAGATTTTTCGTAATGAATTAAATCACTTTTTGTACACTAGTTCCACTTTATTATACAATTTTATTAAATTGCAACCGGTTTCGAATTACTCATCTTCAGGCAATTTCCTGTAATTTTTCGTAATTTATAGATCAATTTAGCATTACATTTTTTAGATTCCAATTTAGATATAATTAGATAGTTTAAGGTGGTAATTTGCTTACAAGACTTGAACAAAATTTGCTTACAAAACTAAAGCAGCACGCCACGGTGTGAGTTCACATCTGTTCTTATGTTTTGACGGATTGACGAGTACATATTTCTGTGCGATTTGTAGTTTGTATACTTTGATGAAAAATTTGTATGAGACGTTTACATACAAGGTAGCGTACAGAGGAGCACTGGTGGCCAAATGGTTAATAACTTTTGCTGCTATAATAGCAAGCGGCTCTCGAATAAGTGTGTTGTTTAGTGCTGCCATCTAGCGGATGCTCGTTACAACACGAAGCACCCATACGTATCTACCGTAGAAGAGAAAGAACGTCTAGTTCCACCCATTGCAGTCAATGCGTGGGTACCCCGGTAGATGGCGCTACGATACACATTTTTAGCATGTTGTCTTGTTTTTAATTTTTAATGGATTTAAATGATTTATTAACGTGAATGCCATGTACCAATGACTCTTTCTGAGTTATGTACATTAGTTGAACAGTAACCGATGCTCTTACGGTGAGGGAAAACATCGTGATGAAACCTGGATGATCCAATCTAGTCATGCTCCCCTGGTAGCAGGGTCACGGAGGTCAGATGGCAGTCGCTCCACTGTAATTACCTGACCTGCCAAATCCTGGATCATGGTCAAAACGGACCCCGGGCCCTCGTGCGCGAGAGCACAACCGGGACATTAACGCCAACATGTTTTTTTTAATATTCATCATTAATTATAAAAGTTATTCATAATAATACAATCTTTGCTTACTTTGGGGCTAGATGGCGCTGTGTGAATTTAGTAGAGCAAAAAAAAAAACTTAACCGACAGAAAAACTTTAACCCCTGTCCATGTTTATTCAAACTCGAATATTTTCTAAATTATAGAACCGATTTGAATGAAATAAAGCTTAGAACCATCTCGATAACACTGGCTTTCAACTGCTTACCATCAGGCAGGCCGTAAGCTTTTTGCCACCTTAGTGGTATAAAAAATAGAGTAAACCGCATCCAAATCCACAGACAGACACACAAAGCCACAGATACACAGAATATACACGTCAAACCTACACCCCTCTTTATTCGTCGGCGGTTAGTAAATCAAAACAAAAAAGCACATTAGGAATAGTTACCCAGCCCTATTACCATAAACTAGACAACTTCCCCGACCCCACCAATCAACTCTTTTCCCCGGAAAGGGGTAAAAAACATTTTTCCACCCAGTTTGCTTTGATGTCATTCAATCAGAGGTCGTCAACGTTTCGGGCAACTTTGTCAATTTCGTTAGCGATTGCGTTGGGTTCGCGGGACTCGCGGAAACTTTACGAGGCACTTTTAGTTTGGTTACTGTACAAGTTTTTGTTGACATTTGGTTTTATTCATTTTTTTACCCGACTGCGACAGGAGGGTTATGTTTTTCGGGTAGGTGTGTGAACTGTTTAAGTGGTGCCGTCACTTTTCCGCCACAGCACCCTCCGACGAGTTTCACAAGTCTTTTTACCGCACCCGTGCTTGATTTGGAAAGAGCTCCCGAAGTCGTCGCTTTGCACAACAACGGGGTTCTTCAAAAGGCATCAAAAGCCAGCATCGCATCCGTTCACTATGTTTGCAGTTGACGACGGTGGCCACTTTCCATCAGGTAGACCGTCCGCCGCCCGTGTGCCTCCCCAGGCAACAAAAAACCGCTTTTCCACTTTTTTGTTCCACTTTGCCCGGTCTTCAGTATCTTCACGCCGTAAGCCGATGGCTTGCGCAATTGACGACCGTGGTTCAGTGGTCAACATGCCAGTCGCCACGCAAGAAGTCCCGTGTTCGATTCCCGGCCGGGCAGAAATCTTAATTTCTGTTACGGGTCTGGGTGTTCTATTTATAATAAGTATGTATTTGAAAGTATATAAGTAGTATATCAGTTAGCTAGCACCCATAGTACAAGCTTTGCTTAGTTTGGGGCTAGATGGCGCTGTGTGAATTTGTCTACGATTATTTATTATTTATTTAATTAAGTATAACTAGTGAACCCGGTGCGACTTCGATCGCGTACACCTACTTTACCTCTACCTACACTTTTTTCTTGTTTATAAACTTTCCTCTTGAATCACTCTATCTATTGTTGAAAACCGCATTTAAATCCGTTGCGTAATTTAAAACATTTATACGTACCTAGATACATACGTAGATATATACGGAACAGAGAGAAACTTAAACTGTAACGATTGCCTCATTGCGATTTACAGATATCGCAATGAGGCAATCGTTACAGTTTAAAATTTAATAAGCTACAATTACGATTGTACTTGGTAACGACTATAAAAATAAAGAGCTACCAATTCAGTTCTTTTAATTTCGCCGACGGGAATCGAATCGCTCGATTTCGATGTTCTCGATACTTGTGTATCGATTTTACGTTGTTTTTATATTGCGCTACCGGAATCTTAAATTAACTGTTAAATTTACTTGGTTGCGGATTACTAAGGATTGTATGGCTGTTAGGTGTCTTAAGCTTATAAGCAGGAGCTTTATTACAGGTAGGACTAAAATTATATACATAATCCCCGTAAATCAAAACTGTTCCCCATAGTATCTTAGTTTGGGAAATATTGACTCTATGTTACGCCAAATACAACCAGTTTTAACGCTTAGTAATGTGAGCATATCATAAAATTTTAAGAGGGGTAGGGCATAGCGGGGTATCCCGTTCGAATTGGAGCCGCCCGACTGGGGAAGCACCTCCACCTTACAGAATACAGCAGCTAAACAATTCTCTTAAATAGTATTGTGTTTCTGTCGGTTAGTAAGGTCTCCAGTGCTCCATGGTTGCGTGGGTTTGGGGAACCGTGGCTTTGGCAGTGGTGGGGCATTTGCCTTTTTGCTGCCAGAGCAACGTGTGATAGAGGTGGGCACCGCATTGGCAATACTATTGGTGTTGCTAATGTCTATAGGCAGTGGTGACCACTTTCCATCAGGTGGCCCACTTGCCTGTTTGCCTACCGTATGACATAAAAAAAAATCATGAGTATTGCCTATAAAATTGTCTCTTTCTACATAATAATTTGTAATTAGTTGTGCTCTGACAAGCAAAGCAATAAAATATTATTTAAATGGCTACCTCATCCTTCAAACAGAAACACAACAATATCAACATCGTTGCTTGGCGCCAGAAAAAGATAGGCGGTGGTATCTACCCAGGCTGACTCCTTTAGGTTGACAGAGTCCATCTGCTGGGGCCTAAATCTCGCTCTGTGACATCACGAATTCGACATTTATTCTAGTCACATATCTCCATTAATAATGACATTGAAATGTCTGTTGCAGCCAAAAATATTTTCTCAACTATCTTCGCCAGTCGTATATCGGTCGAAGATTAATTTAAGTGGCGTTTTAATACAGTTTTTTGGCTAGAGATAATGTTGAATTTGAGATGTCACAGCCTTACTTACTTACTGCGCTGGCTCAGCGGCCCAAAGTGGATCTTGCCCTCCGTCACCGGAGATCGCCACCTCTTCCTATCCGGCGCCATCTCCTGCCAATCGAGGTTTCCCAGTGCGAGCAGGACTTTCAGAACTTTATCCATCCAGCGATATCTGGGCCGCCCTGGTAACTGTAAATGTACTAATTAGTTTCAACCATGTCAGTGTACACGTGCCCTCGTCTCGTTATAACCCAAATAAATAAAAACTTTATATTTTTCGTTTTTATTTTATTTTATTATAAGCCAAACGTCTCGTTATCGTAAAGCCAGCGGCGCAATCTCAAAGGCCAACCGTGTGTGTCATGCCCTTAAATTCGATGTTTTAAAACGGAAGAATTTGGGTTATACTTGTTTTGTAATTTTACTTTTTAGATATTTATTTCATTTCGGTCTTAGGGCCTCTCACTAATAGGGAAATTATTGTCATAACTCCGCACTTGGCAGGCGGGTTGGAGATCGCAATGTTATAAATATAACAATGGAAACGCTGCTGCCCATTTTCCAGCCTACGGAGACCTATAGAGCAAGAGCCCATGAGGGCCAGACCTTCCTATTGTTCGTAAGTATGAAAGTTTTTCCATGTGTGTCCCCAACACAGGTAAGAATGATCCCCACCCATGAAACCTGGATCGTGGTTCCTTTGGCAGGTAACAGGTAACAAAGGTGTATAAAATCTTATCTCCAATTTCTTAAGTTAGCAAGCTCAATTTTTTTGTATTTTATTCGTAACAGCATTAATACTCACGATGCTCATTGCCAGACACATAGTATGGTTACAACCCTCCGCCGGACACCCCTAAACTTTAATTATCTGTAATTATACTTACCTTATATTAGGAAAGCTGAATTTTATAAATGTTATTCAGAGAATTATTAAACTGAGTTATCTTAGTAGCCAGACAGTTTTTTGGGTTCTATAATCCTGCCAGACGCATTAAAAGTGTAATAGTTGCGAGAGTGGAGCTCATATACAACAACTGGTGCGAGTGAGACAGAGCGCTCGGTTCGGTGCGATCTTTTACTGCGCATCAGCTGTCGTCTATACTAATATTATAAAAAGGAAATGTTTGATTTTTTGTTTGTTTGTTTGTTTGTTTTTATTGAATAGGCTTCGAAACTACTGGTCCTATTTCAAAAATTCTTTCACCGTTGGGAAGCTACACTATCCCCGGGTGACCATCTTGGCGTTAATGTCCCGGTTGTGCTCTCGCGCACGAGGGCCCGGGGTCCGCCTTGACCATGATCCAGGATTTGGCAGGTCAGGTAATTACAGTGGAGCGACTGCCGTTTGACCTCCATGACCCTGCTAACAAGGGAAACTGACCAGATTGGATCATGGTTACACATCCAGTCGCCTGAATGTGCAGGTTTCATCACGATGTTTTCCCTCACCGTAAGAGCATCGGTTAGTATTCAACTAACATTAGTTGAATACTAACCGATGCTCTTACCAATGTACATACATAACTCAAAAAACAGTCATTGGTACATGGCCGGAGCGGGAGCGTAATTTTCTAAAAAATTACGGTTCATTAATAAAACTCCAATAATGTAACGCAAGGTGTAAAAAAATACCCAAAAAATTCTTTACATCGCGTGTGCTGCGAAAACTATTGATGATAGAACAAAATAATGTACTACGACTTTGCAGAACACATCATTATCTATAAAAAGTGTCACGACAGTATATGTCTAACTATTATAGTTATGTCACATGTATGCATGTGTTCTTTTATTTTCAAAATTTAATTGAAATGCCGCCGCTAAAAAACGCTATTTATTGGTACTTTGCTATTAATCCTTATCAACATCAATTACTTCATATTCACGACTGCTTCAATACCTTTATATAACTTTTTGAATTATGCAATTCAGACATTCCATTCGAGAGATATCACGAGTTTAAAAATTTGAATATTAGAAAAAAATTACTGATTAAATGTGAATATTAGAAAATTTTTACTGATTATAGATTAAAAAATTTATTATTCTGACTGTAATAATTTTATTTTATTAATTTCTTGATGAATTATAAAAAAAAATCACTAAACAATTTGGAATAAACGATAGTATATGTTTAGCATAACATTGCAATGAACTGAGCGCTCTGTCTCACTCGCACCAGTTGTTGCATATGAGACACTTTAATGCGTCTGGCAGGATTATAGAACCCAAAAAACTGTCTGGCTACTAAGATAACTCAGTTTAATAATTCTCTGAATAACATTTATAAAATTCAGCTTTCCTAATATAAGGTAAGTATAATTACAGAGAATTAAAGTTTAGGGGTGTCCGGCGGAGGGTTGTAACCATACTATGTGTCTGGCAATGAGCATCGTGAGTATTAATGCTGTTACGAATAAAATACAAAAAAATTGAGCTTGCTAACTTAAGAAATTGGAGATAAGATTTTATACACCTTTGTTACCTGTTACCTGCCAAAGGAACCACGATCCAGGTTTCATGGGTGGGGATCATTCTTACCTGTGTTGGGGACACACATGGAAAAACTTTCATACTTACGGACAATAGGAAGGTCTGGCCCTCATGGACTCTTAGACTACTACGGATCTTTTGCCTCGTAAACATTAGTCGCCTTGTACGACGCCCAGGAGTGTAAGGGGTTGGTGCTATTCGACTCTGCCGGACACCACACGATCTCATTTGCATGAAAAAGTGGCTTATATCTCCTAGTGGTGTGGGTCCAGAGTTCGCCTGGACCATTATCTAGGATTTAGCAGATACGATGTAGCGACTGCTATTTGACCTCCGTGACCCTGTTAACAGGGGAACCTGACCAGATTGGATCATGGTTACCATATTTAGTCGCCTGAATGTGCAGATTTCATCACTATATTTTTCCTCACCGTAAGAGCATCGGTGAGTATTAAATTAATGTCATAACTCAGAGAAGAGTCATTGGTACGTGGACGTGGTGGTACTGGCGTTCGACCACGTTACCTCTCGCTTACGTTAGACCCCTTAATCATTAGGCGCTGTCCAAATTGGCAACGGTCGTGTGACCATGGTTTATTTATCGTATTGCACAAAGTATTCCCATAAAAGTCTAGATGTAAATGGTATTCGAAAAATAAACGTAAAAGACTGAATATATAAAACTGATTGCGTCAAAGATACGGCCCAATTAACATAGTTTGTCGTGCGCGGTGTCACCTTGGTATGTACCAGGCGAATTAATTTCGCAAGTTCAGCTCGGATTTGTCGGAATTATTTGTGGCAGTTGCCGCCGCGTACAAATAATCTACACTAATATTATAAAGAGGAAAGATTTGTACCTATTTTTGTATGTTTGTATGTTTGTAATGAATAGGCTCAAAAAGTACTGGGCCGATTTAAAAAATTCTTTCGCCAATAGAATGCTACATTCTTCCAATTTGACATAGGCTACATTTCATTTTGAAAAAAATTAGGGATCCTTGGTAAAATTTGAACAATGTAACCGAAGGTGTTGAAAAATGAGTCTTAAAATGTCTTTCGTCGAATGCGCTGCCGAAACTATTAGCGATAGAACAAAATAATGTACAACAATATTGAAGAACATCATAATGTCTACAAAAAACTCCGCGGTAGCATATGTCCAACTATTGTAGTTATGTCACAATAAGTGTTCTTTTATTTTCAAAATTTAATTAAAATGCCGCCGCTAAAAAACGCTCTTTATTTGTACCTTGGTATTAATCCTTATCAAAATCAATTACTTCATATTCACGACTGCTTCAATACCTTTATATAACTTTTTGAATTATTCAATTCAGACATTCCATTCGAAAGATATCACGAGTTTAAAAATGTGAATATTAGAAAAAAGTCGCGTGTTCGCCGCTCAGCCCGCTCGGCTATCTAGGCAGCATGGGGTACGTACGGGAGCAGTCAATGTCAATATAAATTAATAATAATTTTTAATAAATAAAAATATTTGTGAAAAAAAGTTTTATATCCAAATTTCCAAAAATAAATAATTGTCTACCCCGTGCGAAGCCGGGACGGGCTATCTATACTAATATTATAAAGAGGAAATGTTTGATTTTTTGTTTGTTTGTTTGTTTGTTTGTTTGTATTGAATAGGCTTCGAAACTACTGGACCGATTTCAAAAATTCTTTTACCGTTAGAAAGCTACACTATCCGCGGGTGACATAGGCTATATTATATTTTCTAAAAAATTACGGATCATTAATAAAACTCCAATAATGTAACCCAAGGTGTAAAAAATACCCAAAAAATTCCTTACATCGCGTGCGCTGCGAAAACTATTGATGATAGAACAAAATAATGTACTACAACTTTGCAGAACACATTATTATCTACAAAAAGTGTCGCGACAGTATATGTCTAACTATTGTAGTTATGTCACAAAAAGTGTTCTTTTATTTTCAAAATTTAATTAAAATGCCGCCGCTAAAAAACGCTCTTTATTTGTACCTTGATATTAATCCTTATCAAAATCAATTACTTCACATTCACGACTGCTTCAATACCTTTATATAACTTTATGAATTATTCACTTCAGACATTCCATTCGAAAGATATCACGAGTTTAAAAATGTAAATATTAGAAAAAAGTCGCGTGTTCGCCGCTCAGTCCGCTCGGCTATCTAGGCAGCACGGGGTACGTACGGGGGAGTCAATGTCAAGAAATACGGCAGTCAGGAGCCGGGTCGCCCCTTCCCTCTAAAATGGTTGAGGAGACGGTTGGAACTTTTGTGATCGTAATATGGTGTCCTGTTTGTAACGGGACACTACTCAGTACATACTTAAGTATAATATAATTACTTCATATTATAAAACGAAGTCCCACGCCGTGTCTTACTGTCAGTCTGTACGCGATAAACTCAAGAACTACTGAACGGATTTTCATGCGGTATTCACACACAGACTACATAGTGCGGTTTTAGACAACGTGATTCATGACGAAGGTTCAGGTGTATAATTTGTTAAGGTTTACTACCCGTGCGAAGCCGGGGCGGGCCGCTAGTAAATAAATAAAATAAACATGCTTGGATAATTCACACAGCGCCATTTAGCCCCAAAGTAAGCAAAGCTTGTGTTATGGGTGCCAGAAAACTTTGCTTACTTTGGGGCTAAATGGCGCTGTGTGAATTATCCAAGCAGGTTTGGTTTCCCTGTTAATAGGGTCACGGAGGTCAGATGGCAGTCGCCTGATCTGCGAAATCGCAATTATCTGATTTGCGAAAACCTGGATCCTGCTGGATTACGTGCTCCTTGTTATTCTCCGTTATATAATATTTATTTTCTTCATGTTGGCCAATCTGATGGTCTCTAATGTTATCTAGAACTGTTCAATTCCATAGGTTGGGACCTGGAGACCTAAGATACAGACGAAAGTCTAGTTTAGGCTCCAGTCTCACAATCTTGAACTGTAAACTGAAACTTGTAAATAAATAAATAAATAAATAATCGTGGACAAATTCACACAGCGTCATCTAGCCCCAAAGTAAGCAAAGCTTGTGTTATGGGTGCTAGAGAACTGATAAACTACTTATATACTTTTTTTTTAAATACATACTTATTATACATAGAACACCCAGACCCGTAACAGAAATTAAAATTCAGTTTAATTTCTGCCCGGCCGGGAATCGAACCCGGGACCTCTTGCGTGGCAGACAACGGCATGTTGACCACTGAACCACTCAGGTCGTCAACCTATGACACTGTATGTGAGATTTTTTTTAAATTATCATTTGAATTGCATTCGAATAACTTCCGTTCGATTGTGACGTGACCTAATAAAGTTACTTTTTTAAGAACTCCTTTGTCGGCAAACGTAATATTTAGCACAGCTACCTTCCAAATCGCCTTGTCTTGTACACATAAAAACTTTACGCCGATTTTTATTTTATTTCGACTCAACAAAACGCCACCTATGTAATTTTAATCGATCCAATTATTTGATAGTGATCTCTTGGTGTTTATTTTACAGTTAACTGTTGTTTAATTGTTTACCGTGTACAAGTGTTTCGTAAAATCTTTAAAAGCGATCGCTTCCCACGCTTTCGGCAATTTGTTTTGCAAGGTTTAACCCATTTTTTTGGTAATTAGTGGACTAATTGTTATTGGCTCCGCATCGCGCTGGAATTTAGGACGCCCGGGTTTACGGCTACTTGATTTTTTATGGAGTGATGGTAGCCGTTCGTACTTTACACGTTTAGCACCGCAGGAGGTCGCCACTCGTTAGGTGTGCTTCCTAATTTGAGGCGAAGCGAGGTTAACTCTGAGACTGGTTGAACGGTCTCAGGAGGCGATTGGCACCCCGTGACGGTGACATGGCCGTGTGGTGTCCGGCAGAGTAGAATAGCACTACCCCTTACACTCGTGGGTGTCGTACAAGGCGACTAATGCTTTCGAGACAAAATATCAGAGTTTTCGTAGGCTGGAAAATGGGCAGCAGCATTTTCCATTGTTATATTTATGACACTGCGATCTCCAACCCGTCTGCCAAGCGTGGAGATTACGGCAATAACTTCCTTTTTCGTGAGACCTGCAGTGGTAATGAGCTGTGATGATGATGATGGTAGCCGCTTAAAGGGTCTGACTCGTACCCTGAGGTACCGGGTTCTAACCCCACTCTTTTCTGAGTTATGTACATTAGTTTAACACCCAATGCTCTTTATTATTTATTATTTATTTAACGATTTATTGCACACAATAAAGAAATACAGAGATATAACATATATATAACTGACACAACAGGGCACTACAGGCTCTTATCGTGAGGAAAAACATCGTGATGAAACCTACACATTCAGACGACTGAATGTGTAACCATAATCCATGACTTAAGCATTTGATTTTTCGAATTTTAAAAACTCCCTTTTATCCGCAGGAAAAGGACCTCCAATCGGACCAGAAGGAGGCAGAGCTAGCGAAACAGATGTGCGACTGTCTCACCATGGCGCTGGAGTCGGTGCTACGGTCGACTGTCCTCTATGAAGATAGAAAGGACAAGGTGGACAAGCCTGGAAATGAGGAGGTGGAGACTCTGGCCGCTTTGAGGAGTCGAGCGCATTCTCTGATCAGGTTAGTGGAGTTTACTGCATGTTTATATAGACTATGTGTCTTACGTCATCGTTTACAAGAATTATTCCATTTTGTAGCGATTAGTGGACGCTTAGGAGAGCCACAAATCGTTGGCCTGCCCGTGTCCAACTTGGCACAATTTTTTTTTGTAGTAACTCTAACTTAATTAGGATAACCTACGGCGCCCTCACTGTCTGTATTGTGATGGTGTTTATACTTTGTACGATTTTTTATGCTAAGTCTAGAGTTTCTCCGTTTTGTGTGCTGGTAGGTAAGTTGTTAAAATTATTCGCAAGCCGAGTGTGAGAGTATCAAAAGAAGCCAGAGGAAGAGTTGACAAAAAAGGGAAAATTTGTAATATTAAAAAGAGAATACTGTTTGGGGTAGAGTCGATGGGGTTCTGGGGGCTGAGTGCCCGAAAGATCTTTCAGGAGATATCTGCCGGCCTGATTGAGACGACGGGCTGGACGAGCGTACCTCATTCAGTGTTTGAGCTTGGCAGTACACAGAGGTAACGCCGCCAGCCTCCTCAATTCGTAGCGACTTGGAATCTTTTATGTGTGATTTTGTTTTTATTTTTGTGTATAGGTATACCATATAAGTAGAGAAAACAATTTAGCATGCGGATGTTTAGAGGAAAACCGGGTTCGCATGCCAAATGATGCCCAATGATGACTATGAGGGTCTTCAAGCCCTAGCTAGGGCAATCGACGACGGTAGGGACTACTCTCTAAACCTATTCATACCTATATCTCGACATTATCACGAAAATTACATAATTTAAATAAAAAAAAATCTAGAATTATGGGAATACAAAACTCAAAAGCCGGCTCCCTTTCATTTTTTTCCTCGATAGATATATTATATACATCTAGATAATTAACCATCACCAAGACATCCCCATACACGCCACCCATAACCGCCTAACCTTTCACAACCACCATACATACCCCCTCGCGACACCCCCACCCCCCTCGCAATCCCCCCTTGCCCTGCGCCGGATTGCATTAGACAAATCAGATTACAGCCTAGCTAAATAAACGCAAGAGCGCCGACTAATGTTGTTATGGTAAAGACGGTATGCCGACTAGTGTCTGGTCGATTTTTGGGTGAAGCCGAGGCCGATTGATCGGCTATCGTTATAACTTTCGGCCGAAAAAGATGAAGGTTTAAAAAAAGCTGTAGGAAATTTTGGTCAAGATTGGCCACAAGCTACAATTAAATAAATAAATATTCGTGGACTAATTTACACCGCGCCATCTAGCCCCAAACTAAGCAAAGCTTGTACTATGGGTGCTAGATAACTGACATACTACTTACATACTTATTATACATAGAACACCCAGACCCGTAACAGAAATTAAAATTCATCATTTCAATTTCTGCCCGGCCGGGAATCGAACCCGGGTGTTCTTGCGTGGCAGACCGGCATGTTGACCATTGAACCACACAGGTCGTCAAATTAATAATATAAATGAGTTTAAAACTTTAATATTGAAATGTTATTGGCTTTAATTATTATATAATATAGAAAGGTGACTTAAATCATCTCTAGAAGTTGACCTAGAGATGATCAAAAAAATTACATTGCAATAATATCCGTAAAAACGAATAAAAACCATCTTAGGCGAAACCGAATAAAGGTGACGTTTGGCCGAAGGTGGCCGAAGCCAAAATCAAAGCTTCGGACGGACACTAATATCGACATACCCGAAACAGTATTCAATGAGCTAACACTGCTATGAAGGTCTATAGAAACGCTATCTCATCTTATACTGGTTTTATTCTCTCTCTATACTCGATGTGGGGACGAGTGTCGTGTAATTAGCGCGACTTCTAAAAACGTATACCCGATTGCAGTCAACTTAGGCATAAGTTGACGCCTTTACATGAATAAATATACTTGGACAATTCACACAGCGCCATCTAGCCCCAAAGTAAGCAAAGCTTGTGTTATAGGTGCTAGGTAACTGATAAACTACTTATGTACTACATATAACATCCAGACCAGTAACAGAAATTAAAACACATTATTTCAATTTCTGCTCGGCCGGTAATCGAACCCGAGACCTGAGTTTCACTGAGGTCGTCACTGAACTACTCAGGCAGCAGGTACATATTCTATGATATTGTGATGTATGTAGTTTAACAGTTACCTTTTTTTTAAATTTATTTAACACCCATAACATAAGCTTTGCTTTCTTTGGGGATAGATGGCGCTGCGTGAATTTGTCCAAGCATATTATTATTATTATACCCAAATTGAGTTCACAACAACCACTCAGAAAACGCCAGCTCCATTTAGTTCGCATTTAATTTAAAATCTAATCACTGGAAGCACGAAAACACCAACACAGGGGGGCCGTATTGAATGCTACGCTCCCCAATAGGCTGATTATGAAAGACAAAAGGCCTAGCGTCGCTCTCTAAGGCAATGCGACGGTCTGTCAGTCGGTGTGTTTGTCACGGAGCCCTGTTCGTACCGACAGGTGGGGTGGGCGGCGCTACCGGATTGTTCCATTCTAGTCATTATTATACTGCGTTTGTTGTAGGAAGCAGCATGTCAACTGAGGGCAAATGTCAAGGGCCTTTGACTGAGATTTGTACGACCGAGTCAATAGAGGCCCATTGATGAACTAGCGGACAGTGGTTGCACCTTATTTTTGACCCCGATAAAAAAAGGGCTCTATTCGGCCTATCCCACCACTCAATCCTGTTTAGCCACGATCTAGATAGGTAGATAAATTCTTTATTGCTCACACAAGAAGTATTACTTTAAAAAAGTAGCGAAAAACCTTATCTAGTTATGGGCAAAAGCGGTCTTATAGCTCCAAGCGATCTCTACCAGGCAACCGGCGACCGCTACAGCGGCGACAACACACAGATCCTGCGTTTTGACACGCAGGCGCGCCCGAGAGTTGTCTTGGAACCCGCAACAAATTGAATTAAGTAGTAACAGGTCGGAGTAGGAAAGATAGTGTACCCGACTTTCCCCCTCATCTTGGGATAAGTTGACGTATCTGTGGCTCTGTGTAGCCTGTATGTTCAGGTTTCATCGCGATGTTTTCCCTCACCGTAAGAGCATCGGATAGCATTCAACTTAACGTTATGTTCATTATTCATAATAATATAATAATCATGGCGTTAATGTCCCGGTTGTGCTCTTGCGCACGAGGGTCCGGCGCCCGCCTTGACCATGACCATGGTAATTACAGTCGAGCGACTGTCATCTGATCTTCGTCCCTCTGCTACCAGGTGAACCTGACCAGATTGAATTATGGTTACATATTCGTCGTATGACCTCCCCTTTCGTGGGAGAGGCCCGAAGTCCTGCAGTGGACTGTTATGGGCTGTGATGATGATGATGATGATTCAGTCGCCTGAAAGTGCAGTTTTCATCACGATCTTTTCCCTCACCGTAACAGCATCGGTTAGCATTCAACTATTGTACATAACTCAGAAAAGAGTAATTGGTACATGGCCGCAGTGGGATTCGAACCCGGCACCTCTCGCTTACGAGTCGGATAGCGTAACCACTCGGCCACCGATGCCCACTCTCTAACAATACATTCTTTTAATTTGTCCAACGGTTTCGGACCCTGAGCTTGACAATGTGGCCTGTAGTTGTGTAGGCGAGTGTGTGTCATTACATTAGCTTTCCCTCCGTTTGATCAGATATATCAATGATCACTGTGATCTGCCCACTATCGATGTCATCTAACCCCATTCTACCCTGCGTTGTACAGAGTTGGCTTGTGACAGAGGTGACATTGCCTTAATTCATAAAAAAAAAAATCATCTTGGCGTTAATTGGCGTTAACATGGTTGTGCTCTCACGCACGAGGGCCCGGGGTCCGCCTTGACCATGATCCAGGATTTGGCAGGTCAAGTAATTATAGTGGAGCGACTGCCATCTGACCTCCATGACCCTGCTACCAGGGGAACCTGACCAGATTGGATCATGGCTACACAACTAGTCGCCTAAATGTGCAGGTTTCATCTCGATGTTTTCCCTCACCGTAAAAGCATCGGTTAGTATTCAACTAATGTACATAACTCAGAAAATAGTCATTGGTACATGGCCGGAGCGGGATTCGAACCCGGTACCTCTGGCTTACGAGTCGTATACTCTAACCGCTCGGCCACCGACGCTCTTGCCTTAATTCATAAGAATAAGTGTAATGCATATTATAATACTTAACCAGCAATTACATCCACAAGAGAAGTTCGGTTAATAAAGTAAACTAACATGTAAAGTAACCGATGTGCGCTATTTACCGCTTTGTACGTATTCCGTTGTTAGAGCTCGTCTAGTCTAAAATGACGCGCCCCACTACTTAGTTAGTTGATTTCGATGTGTGAGTGCAAATATTAATAACGACACTTCATCTGTGTGGGAGCGTCGACTGCTCCAATCGCACGACGCGAGCTCCTACGTTGGTGTCTCACCGGCAACTGAATGACCAATTACAACGGCATTTGTATATGTATTGCGTCCATATTTAAAACTTGCTTGTGTGCGTTAATGCGATAGTAGGGCGCGTCATTTTAGATTAGACGAGCTCTACTATATTGTAGACATTTCTTATCTTGTCGATGGACTATACCCTGACTTACACTTAATTCGCCCAGTATTTGGCGACGCGTACAGTGGTCGGACTGGCCTTGAACAAGTCCCACATATTTTTCATACCACTAAGGTGGCAAACAAGCTTATGGTCGCCTGCCTGGTGGTAAGCAGTCACCTCAGCCTATGGACGTTTGCAATACCAGCAACAGTAGCAATTGTGCAAGTTTTAAGACACGCCGATTACTATTAAAGTCACTGAAAAAAGTAGAATTAAAGTAGGCATATTTTACTAAGAACGAAATACACAGTCCAAGGCTGTCAATAATGCACATCGGCTAGTTTTTTCTTTGTATTTATTCATACATGTAAGCAGAGAATACGCTCTACGAATCCTAACTAGCCGAAGTAAACAGAACATCTGAATTGAATACTCGAATACTTAGAACAGAATAATGTACGCTGTCTCTGTGCACGTACCCTACTCTGCACCCAGTAGGGTGAGTTGGCCCAGATCGCGAGGCCATATGTCCCGTGCGTTTATCGGCCACATGTCCCGCCGTCCCCGTCCCGTCCGCAATGAATAGCGGAGCTTTGTCCCGCCACTGAATTGAGGACAAAACGCGGAGAAATTGCCGTTTTTTTGCGTAAAATTGAAATATACTTTTGTGTACAAGTCAAATTGAAATCTGTTGGCTCTCTTTTTTTTGTAAATTATACTAGGCAGTAATTTGACTGCCAACTCACCTGGTGGTAAGTGACGATGCAGCCGAAGATGAAGCATGCCTGTCTAGGAACAGCCTATTCTCTCTAGCCTTGAAGGCGTCTAGATTATAATGATTAGGAAACACATTCGCAGGTAACGCGTACCATTCCTTGGCAGTCTCTGTGTGTTCTTTTCCATCTGTACAACGGCGAATGCTCCGAAGTACTCTTTAACTTTTGCAATCACTTTTCCGCCACCGCACCCTCCGACAATGGGATAGATTTCGTCCACACTATCTAAAAGACTAAATGCCTAGCACCCAAGTAGCGAGCATCCCGAGCCTTTTAGCCGCGTACTTGCAAGATGTGGATTGAGCATCCCGAAATCTTTCATTTGCTCTGTAACATGGGGTTCTTCAAAAGCCCTACAGGCATCTCAAAGAATTGAAGTTTTCGATGGTAGTAATTACTTGCGCTCGCGCGTGTCTCATCCCCTCAGTCTCTTGTTTAGTCTGATATACACTTACTATGATGACGCAATGACCCAAAATGAGTTTTGGCCTCCGACACCAAGAAGTGGTCGGACGTCCCAGGTATCGCTGGAGGGACGAAATGGAAAGAGACCCCAGACTGACTGTTGGCCGGAGGTGGCACAGGACAGAGTGGAATGGAGTCTCATATATAGGATGTAAAATTCATCATCATCTATGGTATTACAACCACGGATGGCACTTAGCTTCGTCCAGTAAATCTCTCCATTCCGATCTGTTTTCAGTTTTTTAGGTGCCTAGGTACACGAACTCACTAACGTTGGCAAAGATATTGCTGCCTACGATGATGACAGGTTGCTGTGCATTAGTGACAAACGAGGAGACAGCCCACCTGATGGTAAGTGGTAACTGTCGCTCATGACATCTACAATCCATACATTTAGGTTGCATGTAACAAAAATGCAGAACCGCAGGTGCGTTGTCACTGTGGGGACTAAGATGAAATGCCTCATGCCTGTAATTTCGTTGGCTACCTTATCCTTCGAACCGGAGCACAATAATGTAAGCATTGTTGCTTGGCGGCAGAAAGGATAAGATTGGCTGTGTTTGCTTGCTAATAGCTACCGAAATAGATTTTATCATAAAATTAAATCAAACTTAATTTTTTATACTGATATTCTTAACAGTCTAAAGATAAAAAACAGTCTAGGTTTTTGATAAAAATGCTGGATTTACCAGGTTTATGATAAGATTAAGTAAGAATTTTGTCTTTTTCCGGTTCACGATGAAAACCATGATTACATCACACCTGCGGGCTGCGACATATATTATTACTAACTAGTGGACACGGCGCGACTTCGTTCGCGTACACCTACTTTACCCCCACCTACCCTTGTTTTCTTGCGTATAAACCTTACCTCTATATATTTTTGAAAACCGCATTAAAATCCGTTGCAACATCGTATAGTCGAGTTCATTAACATGTGAGCATTGCCAAGGCTTCAAAAATAAATGTACATGGAAGGATACTTATATATCTGAGCAGATGTACATATGTTTGATTGATGAATCTGCTCAGATATATAAGTACCCTTCCATGTACATTTATATTTGAAGCCTTGGTAATGGTCACATATGAATGAACTCGACTGTACATAGATAACATTCAGTGGGAAGCGACTTTGTTTTATACTATGTGTAGATATACGTCATACATAACTATCATGGCGTTAAGTCCCGGTTGCGCTGCCTCGCGGCTCGAGGGCCCGGGGTCCGCCTGCGACATACCTATATGAATAAGCTCATTCACAATCACCACTTTACAATAAAGTGGTCCATTCCTAACATCCGATACATTTCGCCACACGCAACTATAACCAGCAAAAGGCTTCCATCGTAATTTGCACTCAATACACAGATTGGTGCTCAAACAGTCTGTGCGCGATTTTGCGCCCTTGCCTCGCCATTTGCGTCTCGGAGCAAACTTGAGTGAAATTGATCAAATAATTGCGTTCGAGCCGACCGATCAATGGCGATCGGTGTGGTGCGATTATAATTGTAGCACTTGTGGTTTTCGTGTCGTTATTTACCGCTGTAAAAAAGGGGTGTTATAGTTTGACGTATTAACACTTATGTATACGACGATAGAATCTTATTTGTATCAGTGGGTAAAATACGAACTAAGGCATTATTGTACAGGGTGGCGCAATAGAACGTGCATTTATTAAGTAAAGGCTAAAAAAATAAATACAAAAGGTATAGTTGAAATAAAAGATAGGATGATTAGGTAATTAAATGTACTTAAATAACATCATCTAAATGACGGCCCTCTCGAAGACGGCACTCCTCTAAACGCTAACGCAGATTTGTAAAAACTCTTGTCAATAAATCTGGGGTGATTGCTGCCATTTCCCCACGGATACTTTCCTTTAGCTGACTGATGTTCCTCGGATTGTTCATGTAGACTTTATGTTTGAGGTATCCCCACAAAAAAAGTCAGGAGGCGTCAAGTCAGGGCTACTTTTGGAAATTAGTCTTGCAGGAAACATCTGTCTCACAACCGCCATAGAGTCATTTGATGTGTCGCTCCGTATGTATGTATGTATGTAAACTCTTTATTGCTTTATTGCTCCGTCTTGTTGGAACCAAGTCCTCGTAGTCGCTATTCTTGATCTCGCAAGTTCTGGAGTCAAATATCCCTCTAACATCGCAACATGGCGGTATATACACGCAATATGCATGTTCTATTGCGCCACCCTGTACTAAAATGACAGATTGAAACGCCCACTTTTCATCCCTCGACGAAAAATGAGTAGTGTTATAAATTTTAAATGTGTGTCTGTGGCTCTGTAGCGGTGTATATCTGTCTGTATGTATATCTGTAACGGATGGATCGATTGCGATGTGGTTTTCTGTATTTGAAAGCCTGTTTAATCGAGATGTTTCTAAGCTTTAGTTAATTTAAATCGGTTCAGTAGTTTGGAAAATATTTGGAACTTGTTGGGTGGTTTCCCGACATTAAAATTTTTATTAAGGTTAGGTTATCTTTTTTTCTTTTTTAGTTTGACTATCATTGCAGTAGGCTAAATACCCAGATAATTGTTGGCAAGTAACTTGTTGCCAACAATTATCTGATTTCAATGATTGAATTCGTTAGTTTTGCAATTACGTATCATCGGTTTCATGGGTTCTTTGAACTCAGAGTGTGTTCGGTTTCAACCAAACAGTTTTCCAAGTATGCCTCACCTCAAAAGTCTCTATAACTTCGTTCCCCCGAGTTGAGATGATTTTCGAAAATATGTCATTTTCGTTTTGGTTTTGTCAATTTCGTTGTAGACTCGTCTAGACTCGGGGGAACGCAATTAATGAGTATTATAGGTACAGAATCTCACCACTGCTTGCAATCAGTTCAAAATCGGTTCGTAATCAAAGCGAGTATGGCCACTTCGCGTCGAGACCACTTCGATAGCGAACAATGAATCGAGAGGAATCGAATTAAGCACTTGATTCGATTACTCGGTGCCGAGAGCTGAATGTTGCACTTCAAGGTTGAGGGGGGACGGTTTTCATACAAATTTTATGTAACCTTATTCATTCTTTATTGTCATTGTACCCGGTAAGCAGTAAGTTACGATTCCTGCATTTCAGTTTTCAATCAACTGCGGCACTGCAGGCTATTTACGTACCTTTGTTGCTAACAATTATCTGATTTCAATGATTGAAATTGTTTCTTTTGCGATTACGCACGATGTATTAAATACTTTCAGTCTATTGCAAGGTAGACGCCACGTGAACGAAGTCGCGCCGGGCCCACTAGTCTGAAATATTTTCAAACTATGTTTCCACTGTTCCCAGACAGGCATGCTCCATCTTTACCCGCATCGTTACTTACCAGTTGAGATGGCGGTCAAATGCCTTTCTAATTCTTACATAAAAAGCAATAGTAGGTTTACCATCGCATCCAAAATCGCCGTCCAACAAGCCACGCAATTAAATTAAATTAAATTACTTAAATATAATTTATTTTAAGTTTCACAGACTCATATTCTTATTACATTTCATTAATAATTATAGTTTATAATAATAAATACATTCATCGTCAGCATTACAACGTCACTTTAGAATTAATTCATGTCATAATCTTAAAACAAAAATAAACGTAGGTATATATGTCAGATAAAGTTATACAAATGTCAGCCTTTAAACAATATGTATTGCATGTCAAAAATATGGAGATCAATTAATTTATAAGTAGGTACAGAATCAATAACAATGTCAAAATAAAATCAAATTATGGATATGAAAATGTCAGAACTAATTAAAAACTGTAATGTAACTAATTAATGCAATCATCATTTGTATTTTCTATCAGGCGATAGAAAGTAAAGCGATATGTCTGGCACAGCATTTCCCAATTATGTGGCAGTCCAACCTAGCTGCAATCATCACCAGGACGGTGTTGGAGCTGGCCCGTACCCTGCGCACTAGAGACGAATAAAGCAATCCAAACAGCGCCCGAACACGATCTCCCATCGCACAAACGCCATAAGCTAATGAGCCGTCGCGTAATGAGAGTGGGTGCTAATTTATACATAGTATAAACCAAGAACACCTTTGGTGTTGCTAATGTCTATAGGCAGCGGTGACCATTTTCCAACAGGTGGCCCGCTTGCCTGTCTGCTTACTGTATAACAAAGAAAAAGTCGCTTCCCGCCGTCTGTCTCTATGTATGTCTGTACGCTTAGATCTTTTAAACTACGCAACGGATTTTAACGTGGTTTTCAGCAATAGATAGAGCGATTCATGAGATTATAAACAAGAAAAAAGGGTATGTAGGGGACAGGTAAAGTAGGTAGGGGAAGTGGAGGGTAGATGTGAAGAGTTCCGCTTGCGTTCTTCCGAGGTCCCGGAGCCCTACGAATAGCACCGAGGTGCCACCACCGTGGAGTTTTCAGTGGGTAGACTCAACATGACCTAGCTCTTCCCCCGAGGGGTTGGGTACCTGGATCGCAGGTTTATTCCACAAAAAAATTGTAGGTGTAGGGTTAGGGTTGTCAACCCTACTATATAATATAGTATCCTACTATATTAGGAGTCTTATTAAAAATTAAAATATAGCAGGCGAAACTACTATATTTAATTAGCACAACATTACCACTTACCGCAAAACGGAACGCGTCCATAAGGCCCTCAAAAGAAATAAATTCCTGATGCAAATCGAATATTTCAGAACGATCTTGAGTCTTGATATTTGTATGATGTGACGTCAAGCTCAAGTCAAATAAAACAAAACAGCTATGAAGCTCAATGTAGCAGAAAATATACTTATTTAAGAAATAATATAGGTATGTACATTTTATTTAAAAACCTACTATATATTTTTTTTATTAATTCCCTACCTACTATATTTTTATGGCTTCTAAACCCGCAAATACTATATTTGGTCTAAAAAAGGTGGCAACCCTATGTAGGGTAGATGTAGGGTAGGTTTGGTAGGATAGGGTAGAGTAGGGGTGGGACACCACGTGAAAAAGTCGCGCCGTGTGTAGTGGTAGTTCTTACAAAAAAATTATAGGTTTACCGTCACATCCAAAATCACCGTCCAACAAGCCACGCAATAAAGCAATCCAAACAGCGCCCGAACACGATCTCCCATCGCACAAACGCTATAAGCCAATGAGCCGTCGCGTAATGAGAGCGCGCGGCCAATCGCGGCGCCCCGCCCACCAATCGGCGGAATTAAAAAGTTGAGTTCCTAATTTGAAAATGAAAACGGCCGCGTCCCGTGGCGGGCTCCCCCTATGTGAGCGGGCGGGGTGGCTGTGAAGGCGGGTTTATTGGCGGAGCGGGCTCATGAGCTGAGCGGGTTATGATACAGATGAATACGTTACCGCACTCAACGTTGTTCTTAGATTTTAGAACAGTGGCACTATGTAGTATTTATTTTCTTATTATTTCGGAAACGTGTTTAAGCATTCGTGATTTTAAAACACATAATGAATTATTTTATTTTATTGCCATTTGTAGCTATCGTATAATTGTAATAGTTAAGCTCGACTAATACCACGCCTCTATCCTTTGCGACAGGCTTTTGACAATCGTATTGAGCGGATATACCAATGACTCTTCTCTTGAGTTATGTACATCAGTTGAATACTAACCGATGCTCTTACGGTGAGGGAAAACATCGTGATGAAACCTGCAAATTTAGGCAACTGAATTTGTAACCATGATCCAATCTGGTCAGGTTCCCCTAGCAGCAGGGTCACGGAGGTCAGATGGTTGTCGCTCCACTGTAATTACCTGATCGCCAAATCCTGGATCATGATCAAGGCGGACCCCAGGCTCTCGTTCTCGACAGCACAACCGGGACATTAACGCCAAGATGATTATTTTTATGATTATGATCTAGTGAACTAAAGAAGGCAACCGGTTAACAGAATTATGATTTTTTCCGCCAATGTTCCCAACCGCTCGCACCGAGACCCCACCCTTACGCCCGATAATTTTCAATTTGACGCGGCGGGGACATTCTTTTTTTAATTTATTAAAACAGCCAGCCCCATTCGCGCTGGCTGGCCAGTGTTTGTTTTTTATTACCGTCCGAATGGCTTCTGTTTTCCTGGTACATGTGTCGGCGAGCGTATGAATGATGGCTACTAACTTTTGCTCGCAACACTTTACCTTATTTTTAAAGTACTGCTTGGTGCCAAACGAGTAGACTTATTATAAAGATAGAGAGTTACTTTTCAGGGATCAAAAATGACAATCAAGTGTAGCTTCCTCGTACAATTAGTACAAGAATTATCGAAATCGGTCCAGTGGTTTCGGTGATTACCTCCAACAAACTAACGAACTACTTCTCTTTATATTGACTTATTGTACTGTCTGTAATCTATTCTGTATGTATATGCCGGACATAAACGTTTTTTTATAATATTAGTACGGACAGAATGACCATTAGGTTGACGGAATGACCATCTTAAATTGCTAAAATCAAATTATAAAACCTTTAAGAATTAATTCGACGCCAACAACAAATAATCGTCACACCGTACGTCATAAATTCTGGAATATTATCTCTTCGCTCATCACAAAAAAAGTAACAAAACCCAAACATAATGTCAAACAAAACACTTCAAAATTACAATTTAATATACCCCGGCGGCTATCACGTGATGGGACAACTGACAGTAATGTATTCAATGTAAACAAAACAGCCCCACGGAATGTAGTGCTTTGGAGAGTGTATTATTGTATCATTGGAGCGAGGGGTGGGCTCGGATCATTAGGAAAATTATCTAAAACTGAGCGAGTGTAGTGTGGTGTGTGGTGCCGCCACCTCAAAGAATAGCACCACCCCATCTCTTCCCGTGGGTGTCGTAAGAGGCGACTAAGGGACAAATCCGAAAGGTGGGCAGCAGCATCTTTCTGTGTAGATTTACATCAACTGCACTGCGATCTCCAACCCGCCTGCCAAGCGTGGAGATTATGGCAATGACCTCCCCTTTCGTGGGAGAGGCCCGAAGTCCTGCAGTGGGCTGTTATGGGCTGTGATGATGATGATGATGAGCGAGTGTACAAGAGTCTCTAGATAGTGTTTTGAATTCGACTGCAAGTCTCTTTTAACAATTTGCTTGTTTCTTAACAAGTCCTGAGGCTTTTCGTCATGCCTAACATTCTAATACGAGTCCCACTGAATACTGAGTGAGGTCCCTTATACACATGCATTACACCACTAACACACACCACTTATCTTAGTAGAAAAGTGGTGTGTGTAGTCCATAGGCATCGACACTGTGCTAGCTTTTATGTGCTTTTTGTTAATTATTGTGTACTTTTTCTATTCTACTATGTTACAAGATGTCGTGTTTTCCAAATGTTTGTGTTGTTGTGGTTCGGTATGTGTAAATAAATATTTCTTATTCTTATAATGCCCGATTTCACCGATGTGAAGTGACACATTAAAAAATCTGACATAATCTGCTACTTTCAAAGGTGAAATTGGGCCTAAGACAAATCTATACATACTATGATGAAAACTGCACATTCAGGCTACTGAATGTGCAACCATGATCCAATCTGGTCAGGTTCCCCTGGTAGCAGGGTCACGGAGGTCAGATGGTAGTCACTCCATTGTAATTACCCGATTATGAGTACTATGTATGAATACGAAATTAAGAATGATTTTGGACGATAGCAAGAATGATAGAAGATAATTAAAATATAGCTTTCGTCCGCGACTTCTTAGAAACAAGTAAAGTTCAAAGTGTGCAGGTTTCTGCACATTCAGGCGACTGATTGTGCAACTCTGATTCGATATCCGGAGGTCAGATGGCAGTCGCTCTGTAATAAATCCTGGATCATGGTAAAAGCTGACCCCGGACTCTCGTGCGCGAGAACACAACTTAAACACGCAAATATGATATACCTTCTGGTGGTGTCCCATAATGTGATATATCCTCTCTCATCTCCTGCAGACATCACCACCAATCATAACCAACGTTACTCACCGTACAACATAACCCTCTATTTACAAGGGGTGAGTAGACCCCTGCCGCGCGCGTTACCCGATTTGTGTCAATGACGCGCACTCGGTTAATGGCAGGTGACGCTTAGTGGGACATTTACCCTACTCGGGGGATGTCTCGTATGGTAGGGTGCTTAGACTAGTAATATTAGTGATCTGTCATAAAATATTGAAGCGGCGAATGTGTGTAGCACGGATTGTCTTCATGTTTGCTGCTTTCTTGGCAGTCAGCAATCATCGTCATCTTGTTTATTTATTCGGCAAAAATACAATATAAGAGAAACACATTAGCGTTAATGTCCCTGTATGCCTAACACAAGTTGCTCTCGCTCCGCGATAATCGAAAAAAAGCGCGGCATAGGTATTGCTATCTCTTTCTTCTTAGTATTGAGAGAGAGAGACGAACGCTCTCTCGCGGCGCGGTCTTTGTCGCGGACACACTTGTGCTAGGGCACCTGTTGTGCTCTCGCGCACGACAACGCTTTGACTGGCCTTGTAATTAAGTTAAATATTGTCTGAAATACTGAACCGATTGTAATGAAACGATTTCATTCCGGGTTCGATCCGCGGCCGAGTAGAAATGGAAACGCTATGTGAGCAAATATAAAAAAAAAACTTGCTGATAGACAAAGTCGGAGAACCCCCGACCAAGTTTACTTAAACTCAAATATTTTCTAAACTACAGAATCGATTTTAATGAAACAAAGGTAAGAACAATCCGATTAAACTGGCTTTCAAATAGAGAAACCCGCATCCAAATCGGTCCATCCGTTCGGGTGCTACGATGCCACAGACAGACACACAAAGCCACAGATACACACGTCAGACTTATAACACCCCTCTTTTATCATCGGAGGTTAAAAAAGGTAACATGACCACTATCAGGCCGTAAGTTTGTTTATTTATTTATTTATTTAACAATTTATTGCACGCAATAAAGAAATACAGAGATATAACTGACACAACAGGCACTACTTATTTCTAAAAGAAATTTCTTCCAGCAGGCCTACAGAAAGGAAATGTTTAGCTAAGAAATGCAGATACGACGCGCACAATTAATAAATAATTATAAAATACTTATGAATATGACTAATTTTTATATATTACATCAATAAATACATACATACTTACATACTTGTTTGTCACTTTTGTGGTATAAAAAATACATACACATGAATACAAACGATCTCTCTCATCTTGGCGTTGATGTCCCGGTTGTGCTCTCGAGAACGAGGGCCTGGGGTCAGCCTTGACCATGATCCAGAATTTGGCTATCAGGTAATTACAGTGGAGCGACTGCCATCTGACCTCCTTGACCCTGCTACCAGGGGAACCTGACCAGATTGGATCATGGTTACAAATTCAGTTGCCTGAATTTGCTGGTTTCATCACGATGTTTTCCCTCACCGTAAGAGCATCGGTTAGTATTCAACTAATGTACATAACTTAGAAAAGAGACATGAGTACAAACGATGCTTAGCAAAATCTCCAAAGCCAACACCATTCTCCCATTGGTCTTACTAAACCAATAATAATAAAAAAACCGTCTACCACACGTTATGACCGTAACGGGTGTGCCGCAAATGCGCTTCCCATGTACTCCTCGGGGACGCCGGTTCGATTCCCCGGCCGTGTCACTGTCACGCGACGGCGGAAGGTCATATGGCGCGTGCTTTGACAACTGCAGTAGCGTTGTTCATAGTATATCTTCCATTTTTTTTGACGACCTTAGTAGTTCAGTTGGTTTTCATGCCGGTCTGCCACGCAGAGGTTCGATTCCCGGCCGAGCTGCAATTGATATGATGAAGTTTAATTTCTGTTACGGGTCTTGAGTGTTATATGTATAATAAGTATGTGTTTAGAAGTATATAAGTAGTTTTTTTATTTTATTTTTTTATTTCATACGGTAGGCAAACAGGCAAGCGGGCCACCTGATGGAAAGTGGTCACCACTGCCTATAGGCATTAGCAACACCAAGAGTATCGCTAATGCGTTGCCCACCTCTATAACACGTTGCTCTGGCAGCAAAAAGCAAATGCCACTCCACTGCCAAAGCCACGGTTCCCCAAATCCCCACCCCATGGAGCACTGGAAACCTTACTCACCGGCAGAAACACAATACTATTTAAAAGAGTATTATTTAGCTGCGATATTCTGTAAGGTGGAGGTACTTCCCCAGTCGGGCGGCTCCAATTCGAACGAGATACCCCGCTATGCCCTACCTCTCTTAGTTTATCAGTTATCTAGCACCCCTAACACAAGCTTTGCTTACTTTGGGGCTAGATGGCGCTGTGTGAATAGTCTAAGCATATTTATATTATATTTGGGGTCGTCTGAGATGACTGTGTTGCAATATGACACACTCCATTTATTTCTGCTACCATGCTTGCATTATTGTTTGTTTTGTTTTCGTTTTGTTTTGCTTTGTTTTACGCTATTTAGTTATGTTTTATTTGTTTATTTTATAAAGTTTATATTCTCAAACACCTACTCAATGGGCACGGCTGAAAAACAGCGCTGTACGGAACCATACCGTCCCGTAGCAGCATAAGCTGAGCCAGGTCCATTTGCCTTAGTTATTTTTATTGTTTAGATGTAGTGGTAAAGCACGATATTTTGTTTAAGGCAATAAATTATTCTTATTCTTATTTTTATTATTCTTATTGTGCTCTGGTTTGAAGGATAAGGCACGAGGCATTTCGTCTTAGTTCTTAAAGTGACGACGCAGCTGCGGTTCTGCATTTATGTTGCCTGCAACCTAAATGCATGAATCGTAGATGTTATGGGCGACAGTTACGCTTAGCATCAGGAAAGATGCTTAGAATAAAAAAAAAATTTAACGTAATTCTCCTATCATCATCGTCATTATAACATGGCTGCAGTGGGATTCGAATCCTGTACAGTCGGCCAAAAATGTGGTCTACCACCCCACGATTGAGGTTCGTTTGAACGTCACGAGACAACAAGGTCGATTTCTACTTGCAATAATATTATGTCAGTGAAAAAAGTCAACCTTAGCGATCATTAGATCTCGCAGAAGCTTTTGTCAAAACTGGTAGACCACTTTCTTGGTCGACCGTACCTCTCGCTTACGAGTCGGATATCTTAACCACTCGGCCACCGACGCTCCTAAACGTAATCCTCCTACTACAGTAAATACATTTTTATTTGTATTTCATTCATTTTCGTGCCTTCCACATCGATCGACTTCGTGCCTATTGCATCCTTCTGTGAGATACAATAAAAATTATCTATTTTCTTTTTCATTCCTAATTTTTTTTCCTATTCTCCCGAGTCCTAGAGAATGGAGACCGCGAGTGACGCGTGTCAGTAACCGCGGCAGCTGATTGCGCGTTTGGGGTTCGATGCCTGGCTCGTGCCAATTCCCTAGTGGTCGATCTGCGAGTATGATATGTGTGGCTTGGTATAATTGTGACGGATTGCTGGTTTATTGGTTTTATTTGAGACGTGTGTAACTATTGATATGTTAGACGTGTGATTTCCGAACGAGTAAATTTCGTGCGCAGTGTGTAGTGATAACAAATGTTAAGCAACGGACGTTGATGCCGGTATCAGGATGGGTGACACGTTTCGAGGCTAGTCGAACTTCAGCACTGCAACGAGCTCGCCACTCGTTAGGTGTGTGTGCTAATACCGTTGATTCAGTGTGCTTGACCAGGGTCTTCCGCTGTGGAACAGTTTAGAACCCCGTGACGATATTTATTTTATTGTTGGTTTATTCGTTTTGGTTCAGGCGTTTGAGGGCGTCTTCTTCTGTCTGTGACGGGTTAGGTGGGTAGTTTCCGATAGAATGTGTTTTATTTAGCCGGAAATATTGCCGGGGGTTAGGAAAGAGCATAGACGGGAAGTCACTGCAGTTGTCTGTGGCCCCAAAATTCTTGTCAAGCTTAAAGGGCTTATATACAACAGTATAATTAGACCTGTGATGTTCTATGGCTGCCAGACATGGCCAGCGTTGACGAAACACGTCCGCGAACTCCACGCCAGCAAAATTAATTTGCTGTGTATTTCTTGTATTTTGCTTCATGTTAATTTAAAATATGTATTAGCATTTTGAATACTTAAGCGTTATCTATGTAGGTACTACATTTTTTCTGTGAATTAATACAGACGGCGGGAAGCGACTTTGTTTTAATACCATGCATAGAATATAGATCAACGCATTACTTACCGGGGACGGAATTAGTTGACCGGATTACGAGCCCCTGCTTGCATGTACGATGCGAATTCGCTCGTTGCAAGCCGATTACGAAGTTTGTAAGGGGATAAGGACTTACCACGTAAAGAGGTTGATTGAGGATTCCAAGCAGGGTTGGGTTTGCCAGGTGGGAGGCATCTGTCAAGCCTGAGGAGTCCGCCTGGTTGAATACCACTGCCTTATCTGTTTCTGCCGCCAAGCAACAATGCTTGCATTGTTGTGTACCGGTTTGAAGGATAAGGTTGCCAGGCATTTCATCGTAGTCCTCACAATGACATTTTCGCTTACTGTCGGGTGGGCTGCATGCTCGCTTGTCACTGAATAAAATAAATTAAAAATACATATCTATTCCCTAAATCCACACTAAAACTCCGCTCCCCTCCCTCTTTATGCCCCTAAAAAAACGCCATAAGGCACGCCAAGCGCCAGTGGACCAGAATAATAGACGCTGGGCTCTTTCAAGGATGTTTTGATTCGATTTCACACCATTGCTACGAGCATTAGCGGAGTAATCATGCGAGAGATATGACTGGTGCTCCGTATGGTGTTGCTGGCTCATCAGTGCTGTTTATGGCTTTCATTGTAGAACGAGAGAGGTAGGGTATAGCGGGATAAAAAAAAATCATGGCTTTAATGTTCCGGTTGTGCTCTCGCGCACGAAGGCCCAGGGTACGATCCAGGATATGGCAGATCAGGTAATTATAGTGGAGCGACTGCCATTTGACCTCTGTGACCATGATACCAGGGAAACCTGATTAGATTGCATCATATCATTGCATACACATTCAATCGCCTAAATGTACAGGTTTCATCACGGTGTTTCCCTCACCGTAAGTGCATTAGTGTTCAACTAATGTACATAACTCAGACACTGTATAATCTGGACGCCTTCAAGGCTAGAGTGAATATTCTGTTCCTAGACAGGCATGCTTCATCTTCGACCGCATCGTCACTTACCACCAGGTGAGATGGCGGTCAAATGCCTAGATAGTCCAAAATTAAAACAAAAAAAACACGAACCTTTGGTATTCGATCAATGTGATTCGAACCCTCTCGCTTGCGAGTCGGATACCTTTACTACTAGGCTACCGACACTTTAGATAATAAACATTGTAATCAAAATATTTTACTATGACTGTGTCTATGTACGCTTAGATGTTCATTCTCCGCATATTACATTATATTCAAATTATATTTCAAACTACGCAACGGATTTTAATGCAGTTTTCGACAATAGATAAGAGTGATTCAAGAGGAAGGTTTTTAAGCAAGAAACAAACGGTAGGTAGGGTAAAATAGATGTGTGTGGTAGATTTAGAGTAGGTGTGGAATGAGTATAGGTTAGGTGTCGGGAAGGTGTAGGCTAGAGGATGGGGTATGGTAGGGTAGGGTAGAGGTAGGACGCCACGCGCCGGGTTCTCTAGTAAATAATAAAAAAATATTAGAAGGCACATCTAATGAGCGAGCTCGTTGCGTTTGACTAACCTCAAAGTACGGAACGGTCACCCATCCAGTTATCGGACATTGCGAGCATTGCTTAAGTCGTTAGCATCTTATAGTCCCCAAAAGCTCTGTAGTCGGCTTGCAACGCGTGTATCCACATCGCACATGCAAGCAGGGGCGCGTAATCCCGTCCCCGCTAAGTAATGCGCTGATCCATAGATAGTATAAATCAAAGTCGTACCTATAATGTCTATGTAGGCTGCGACTGCGCAAACGCAACGTTTCTCGCTCGTACGATTCGGATGTGGAATGAGCTCCCAGCCACAGTTTTTCCTTTGGACTATGACATGGGATCGTTCAAGAGATATATTAGAGGTCTCTTCAGAGGCGGGCAACGCATTGGTAGCCCATGGTGTTGCTAATGTCCATAGGCGGCGGTGATCACTTTCCATCAGGCGGCCCGCTTGCCTGTTTATCTGCCATACAACGTAAAAAATCTCGAGAACCTCGGTAGTCGGCTTGCAACTTGTGTATTAACACTGTAAATGCAAGCAGGGGCGCGTAATCCCGCCAAGTGATTCCGTCCCCGGTAAGTAATGCGCTGATAAATGAAATTAAATCGCACAAACAAGTGCTGCGCCCCTGGCCCCCCTTCGGCGCGAATATGTCTCTATTGGTGGCTAGGGATGGGGTGGTGTCGATAGAATCGGTCGGTTGATTCGTCATCGTACTACGTTCATTTTCGTGTATAACTTTTACGTAAATGAACTTTATGTCGTGGACATAAGAAAGCTGATAGAAACTGGCCCTATTCTATCTCGACAACTGTATTTGACTAAGCTAGTTTAATTGATAGAAGTAATGATTTTGTCTCAGAAGACTCCGTGACCACAGAGAAAGGGCTCGGGAAATTTTTAATTCGCCCAAAATTAGCTTTAGAAATCCTTACCTTTATTGTACCATGGCGAGAAAGATGCAAATACCAAATTTAATTTGCAAAACAAAATGTAATATTTCCAAGAAACTACTGGGTCAAAATTCTGAGGAAAATTGTAGTTATTGTACTACGACGGAAACAATTATGAAGGCCCTGCATACGCTCTATCTTGCTTTACCTATACTTCGAAGTTTTTGGTACACTGGTTGTGTACCAATCTCAAAATAATCGATGTCGATAAAACAATCTGCTATACCCACATCACTAAGATAAGGTTAGCAAAAAAGAGCATCGCAACTCGACATGTGCCGGGCAATCTGTCGCCGAAACGCCACTACACTTGGAGTGCATACCGCTGGCTCTCTCTAACATCCAGCTTCTCGTATCTCGCATCTCGCTCCAACGCCCTAGCCTCTGTCCCCAACGCTTACGGTTGTCGCTACTACTTTATACTCAGTAGTAGGCGGGGGTGGTAAACATTTTTAGGGAATGAAATTAAGTTTTTTCTTTGTTTTTAATTTACATTGTGCGTAAATTATGTATTAATATATATAAATTATATATAAAAATGTCATTGACCGTGAAAACAATTTAAATCGCCATTCTCAGTAATAATTTTAATTAGCTTTCAGTAATAATTTTGACGGAGTACAATATAAATATTTTATTTGCCTATAGTTTACAATTAAATTAGTTAGGCGTAGACTAAATTCTACATCAAAAAGTTTTCAGTTTAAAACGGCTTTAATAAAACCTAAACATTATTAAACAAAGTCGGAAGGAAATACCTTATATTACGATATCTTATCCTCCGATATTCTAACTCGGCGCCTGCAAAAACTAGCAAACAACAAAGAAAAAAAGGTTGTCGCCCCCTGCCTCCGCGATTACCATTCACTCGAACCGATGCGATTGTTTTCGATTGTCCGACTCGATTATTCGATGAATAACGGAAAAAATCGAGCCCTAGCCCTGTTATAATGCTCGAGTTTCGCCCAAATGCGTTTAGCGCCAGCATTATAAAGGTGTCCGGTTACATCGTAAACAAATGTTAGACGCACAAAGCTTTTTTGGCATAATATGAATTGTATTGTTTAGAGGGTATTCTTGAAACTGGTCCATGATGTTGTCTGTGTAAACTGGATTGACTCATGATGGCAGTATGTCAGATATAAATTCTCTGAAAAGGAGGTCCAGACAACCGAGACAACGATCGGAGAGTTGTCGCCATAGTGAAAGTTGTAGAAAATGAAAACTCCTTTCCAATGACATGTTCTATACATTTCTGCCGGTCCTCCTTTCAGATTGAAACCTTGTAAAATGTCATGTTACCAAAATGACACACTCTCAACGTCATATCTGCAAAATGTTCGTTTAGATTTGGTTTTTGTCAATGAGCAGTTTTCCAATAGGTATCTAAAGCATTCCTAACCACTCCCTAGATGGCGCCCCGACAATTTTGGTAATTGATAATCGCTTGAAATAGGTTCTTAGCAAAGAGGATATAAACACTGGGTACGTTGTATTGGATAATATTGTATTTATCAATAGTTTTCAACCATTTTAGAGGTTGTAATAAATTATTACAAACAAAACAAACAACAATTTGAATGAGTTAATTCGTTTCATGGACACTGGGATCAAGAATGGACGCAATACAAATATGAAAGGTTTGTATTAAAATACATTTCGTTGAACCTTTTGGTAAAAAATTACCAAAATTGTAGGAGCGCCATCTGTTGATGCTTTTTGAAACCAATTGACAATACCTACTGGAAAACTCCTCATTTTCACAAACAATCAGTGAAATTACCAAATTTCCGATTTCTGCTCAGGAAATGCATGAAATTCCTAGGAAAAGTGTACATTTATAATAAAATCGAACCCTAAGCCCTGTTATAATGCTCGAGTTTCGTCCAAATGCGTTTAGCCCCAGCGTTATAAAGGTGTCCGGTTATGTCAGATTTTTGTAACGTAAAGGACAACATAATCTACCGACGGTTGCCTCCTAATCCCTACCGCAGGCGAAGCGAGGTTAAGCAAGGTCTTCTCACCCAACCTGTTAGCGTCCCGTGACAGTAAATAATATACTTCTATGACTAATAATAATAATAATATGACTTCATGCATTTACTGTGACATGTACACACATACTACGACGTCGCATTAGACCTAAATATACATACCTAAATTTACATTTACAAATGAAATCTAATATATAAAATTCTCGTGTCACAGTTTTCGTTGCCATACTCCTCCGAAACGGCTTGACCGATTTTGATGAAATTTTTTGTGCTTATCCGGTATCTATGAGAATCGGCCAACATCTATTTTTCATCCCCCTAAATGTTAGGGGTAGTCCACCCCTAAATTCTTATTTTTTATTTTTATTATTTATATGGCAAAACAACGTTTGCCGGGTCAGCTAGTAAATAAATAAAAACACATATACACTTTCACTATACATGTTATCGGGTTTGTTACCACGGTTAGTATTGTTACACATATACTCCTTCTTTCTCTTATAGGGGTAGGCAGAGACCAGATACCTAAATATAGATGAAAATTTGAGAGTTGCGCTTTTTTAGACTAGACAGGCATTTGACCGCCATCTCACCTGGTAATTGACGATGCGGCCGAAGATAGGGCATGCCTGATGAACATACGTGTTCGATTCCTCAGCTGTTCGTATTATTAAGGTTGAAGCGCGTGAAAGCGGCTTGTGCGGAGAGCTGGAAGATCAACGACTTAAAAGGAGACTGCACCGAATGCGCTCAATACGAATCATCATATCTTCAATATTACGCTATCAAAGCCAGTGAAATGTTGTAGACACGATACAGAAACCAATATCTATGGTTGTGGTAGTAACTAGTTTTATTACTACTTTTAATTTCGTTAAAAATGTTCGCCAAATCTGACAAACCGCAAGGATAGATATTGATTTCTAGATCTAGACGTGTGCAAAATTTCGGGTCCCACTGAAAACCAGCGCTTCGGTTCGCACCGGGGCAAAATGCTGAGTGAGGTCCCTTTTACACATGCATTACACCACTAACACACATTACACCACTAATTTTTGTGTTGTGGTGTTTCCGTCTGTGTAAATAAATATTTCTTATTCTTATTCTTAAAATGTAATTGCCTTTGATAGCGGAATATCGAAAATATGATTAAACTATGACATTTGTATGGAGCCCGCTCGGGGAAAACTACCCTTTGTTCGATTGTACATGGCCGCAGCGGGATTCGAACCCTGTACCACTGGCTTACGAGTCGGATACCCTAACCTCTCGGCCACCGACGCCTAACTCCGACACAAACAGATTTGCAGTAAAACATGCAAATGCGATCGGTGACTCGTGTGAGTGTGATCTGCCCTCGCCGGGGCTGCAGGTGGCATCGTCTCACGAGTGGGAGCTGGTTAGGGTTGGCGCGATCCCAGACGAAGTAAGAAATCAATCTAGGAACAGCTTATTTGCTCTAGCCTTGGCGTCCAGATTTTTTTATTTTTTATTTATTTATTTATTTCAGGCAACTGAGGCCCATATCTATAAATACACAAACAACATAAATACAAAATAAACTGATACAAAATACAGACTAAGATAAAAACTATACCTAAATACAAAATAATATATGTAAATTGTAAACTGATATATAAAAATATAATTTATTAATATCTTAAAACCTAACTGACACTTAATGTTTAATTTTAATGATCAGTTACGTTAGTATTGTTAATCGTGTTGATTTAAAATAATTTAAGCTTGTACCAATAACCACCTCCACAAAGTGTCTTGAGATGGGACAGTCTGGTCTAGCAAGAATCATTTTCACATATGCCTACTGATTTAAATTTTTTTAATTCAGATTGAAAGTCTTGCACCATCGTCACTTACCACCATCTGAGATGGCAGTCAAATTCTTAAAAAAAAAAAGACAGAATCCTACGAACAACACACGGCCGCACACAAAACTGCTCCTTGCATGTGTACCTACATACTACACGATCACACGCACACATTGCCAAATAAACTCGTACATCGTAGATGTTATGGGCGACAGTTGCCGCTTACCATCAGGTGGGCTGTCTGCTCGTTTGTCACTGAGTAGAATAAAAAAAAACTACAGCTTGTTAATTAACATGAAAACGTATGTACTTGGCAACATTAACTAAGTACATACGACAGACAGCACGCTATCTTTATTTGGTGAGGCTGCTGATGGTTGGACGTAATGTGATGTTTATTTATTTATTCGTATGGCAAAAATACAATATACGAGAAACACATTCAACTACAAATTTAGATCAAGCGAAGTCAGCCATTTAATTGCTTCGTCACTAAGGGTGATCAGGTCCTCCGGTGGGCCAGGGTAACTTATGTTAGGGCATTCCGATGTGATGTTACATTCGCATGTTGAAATATCGCAAAATGTCTATTCACGGCGGGTGTTAAATAGGTAGCGTCGGTGGCCTAGTGGTTAAAGTATCCGACTCGTAAGCGAGAAGTGCCGGGTTCGAATCAAACTTTGCCAAGTTCGACGTCGGCAACCCTACTAACGAGGAGCTAAGGGTGCGATGCCCACCTGGCGGTTCGCACGGCACTAAGGGGTCGCCCGCGGCGCGTGGGGCAATCCGATTGGCAGAATTAACGAAGCAGAAACAGTGAATCTAGCCAAGATGCATTCTGTGATTGACGGCAGAGGAGAAAGGAAAATGTATGCGTTTGACGATAATATGTGGCTGGGCTTGGCCGTGTGGTGTCCGACAGAGTAGAATAGCACCAACCCCTTACACTCATGGGTGTCGTACAAGGCGACTAATGTTTTCGAGGCAAAAGATCAAGAGTCTCCGTAGGCTGGTAAATGGGCAGCAGCATTTTCCATTGTTATATTTAAACACTGTGATCTCCAACCCGCCTGCCAAGCGTGGAGATTATGGCAATAACCTCCCCTTTCGTGGGAGAGGCCCTAAGTCCTGCAGTGGACTGTTACGGGCTGTGATGATGATGTGGCTAGGCAACTGAATGTAACAATGATCCAATCTGATCAGGTTCCCCTGTTAATAGGTTCGTGGAGGTCAGATGGCAGTCGCTCCACTGTAATTAGGTCCTGATCTGCCAATCCTGGATCATGGCAAAAGCGAACACCGGGTCCTCGGGCTCTCGAACTCGAAAGCACAACCGAGACATTAACGTCAAGATGAATATTATTTTATGTTTGACCATATTATGTGGCTATGATTTTACAAAAGCAATAGAAAAGTACATAAGCGATCGCTAAATTACATTTAGGATTGCCAGAATGATTGAATTGTAAACGCTGCGAAGCTGGCCAAACGCAGCCGTCACTTTCGATTGACAGTCGCAATGGCAGCGGTACTAAGCTCTGACTTGCGGAGTGCATTCGACGCACAATTCAACCGATTTAATTCTATCTCTAGTTGGCAAATGGATATATCGTGTAGAAACCTGCACATTCAGGCGACTTGAAAGGGTCACGAAAGTCAGATGGCAGTCCACTGAAATTACCTGATCAAATCAAATCAAATCAAAATTTCTTTATTGGTTAGGACATTAAATATCTCTTTCAATCGTCAAAAAGGAGGGGGGTAGGAAAGTAGGAAGGAAACACACAGTGACACGCTGACCGCCCTATGTCTGTAGATAAACGTATCCCTCGCCAACCACAACCGAACCGGGCTCGACAATGCCAGACAGAGCCGGAACGCTATATTATATTATCTGATCTGCTAAATCATGGATCATGGACAAGACAGACCCCAGGTTCTCTAAGATTATCTCTAACATATCATATATTATAGTAGCATATCTAATTGGATACGCACTTATCTAAAGAAAGTTCTCTCGAGAGTTTGACCTTTGGTTAATTGAATGGACTTTCATACATTTTATATACTTGGCTAGGGAGTGTACATGTTAAAATTAAGTAACGCCACTGTCATTTCATTATATCGACAATCCAACAATCATTCAAGTCCCACAGAGTAGAATAAACAACTTAATCACGTCGCAGTAAACACACTATGCTCGTTAATTGAATCTCCCGCCTCGACGCCCACTTGGCCCAACAGTGGGCAATGAATGGCCCACGGCTGGGAGGCCCAGCGGGGTGCCTAGCGGGGGGTCGATTGAGACGGGCTAGGCGGCGGGGTGTGCGCTGACCACTATTCAGTTATGATTGTTGTGATTGGAGGGCAGCTGAGATCGTATAGATTAGGTCGACGCTTTTGAGTTATGTTTTGTTTTCTATACTTCTTTCCTAGTAATGTTAGACAAGCTGAATGGGCGGCCTGCCTCGCAGAGGTCCCGGGGTCGATTCCCGAATTTTAATTAAGTTACGTAACCTACGTAGCTAAAGATTTAATAACCCTCAAAGGTATTTAAGAAATAATCTTTTGGTTTCAAATAGAACAACATGTCTAGAAAAATTAATTAATTAGCTGCCCATAAACAAAAGCAAAAATTTAAGTAAGTTTACATCTAATTAAAATTTAATTTTAAGGATAATTTTTATTCGTGTTTGGACGTTTTTTTTTGCTTGCCCAGCGGTGTTCAGTCTAGCGTAGCTGAAGCCTCTCGGACAGACTAATTAGACAGACTAACATGGCTTACTTCTATATAACACTACGCGTAGACTTACTACGACAATTACTTACTAAGAGAGACTGAATATCGCGTGGTCTTAGGTCCTTAAGATGATGATGATATTTAAGTATGATTCGCAGTTATTTTGTGCCCATATGGCGATAATCCCTTATTCAAACTATCATAACCCTTTAACATGACTTTAATACGTCATAAACATTAAACTTGCATGCCATTAACCAATAAACCCTTGTACTTATTATATAGCACTAAAAAAAATTGTGGCATGCAACATGCAAAACGAGACAGGTGCCTCCCCCATTAAAGGCATATGATGGGCGTGATTGCATGAAGCCGTCCACGGCGTATGGAGTTAATGGATTTCGAGGATGCATAAATTGATACAGGATGTCGTTTTTTGTGTGTGTATGCGAAAGTGTGTGTATATTCAGATAGAGTATTTTAATCACTACCTAGTTTTATTAGAAAAATAAAGTTGCATGATGTCCTCATCAACATTGATTTAAGTCTTATTCTTATCTTCTCTCTGCTAATTGAGGAGCTGTCAATATACTTTTTTTTTATCCGGAGATTTTAGGCCCGCTGAATACGAATTTCACCTCATTTCCAGTAAAAACGGCCTAAAGCAGTGGTAAAATTTAATCCAAAGTTCGTGGGTTCAATCATAATGGCATTATTACCAACTATGTAACCTACTATGTAATTATACTATCGAACCAATTTAAGTTATTTACTGCTCCTGCAAAATTTAATTTCATGTAGTTATGCCATTTTGTTCGCCATCTTCTCAATTACTATACCTACCTATTAATCAATAAAGATGCTACTATAATCCTCTTTCTAGCCTTTGCCGCAGTAGGACAATTAAAAGAAACAAAATATCCCTTAAAAATAAAAAAAGACATTCAAACGAAAGAGTTCGTCCAAGAATTAAAATACTCAACCTGTACACCAAACATGTAGCTACATTGAGACATCGTAATAACATACGACAGTTTAATGCACGCAAATAAAAATGGTAATACGGTTAATATAGTTTGAATAAATTCATTGCTTCACAGTGCAACGCGCGCCCTTGCTTCATTGTGCATGGTATTCGGAGGGTGGCCATTTTGAACTAAGATTAAAGGGATCTGGTACAGATTTTTATATGCAGCTAAGGTGGAAAATAAGCTTACAGGTTAGATCTATCTTGAGTGGATAAAGGAATTAAATAAACTTCACTTAAGCAAACCTCTTCCAGATATTTTATAGAAACAATGTCATCATCACAGCCCATAACAGTCCACTGCAGGACTTAGGGCCTCTTATAGACGTAATCTTATGAAAAGGGTAGGTATAAAAATGAAATGGTATGCACCAGTAGTCGATCTGATTATACCTACAAAGTTTTATCGTAATCTGATTGGCCATTTCCAAGAAATTGAAAAATTTGCTTGTAAGAAAATTCCAGTTTCCGTCATTTTCCTCATACAATACGCAAGGTTCATGGGCATTTAATATTTCGTCTTACTGATAAAACATGATAAATGCATATTTAAAAAAATGATTGTTATTAGTGCAGTTATATGTTATTTTCGATGTTCTATATACTCGTAAAATGGAATAAGACCTAGAACAGTTTAACGCAAATATACTGTATGGTTTCTAGCTTATTAGTACCAATTAAATGAATAAGACACCGGATTTAACCAAAACTGTATTTATTCACCAGCAACCATAAAAACATGTTCCAACTTGCAAAAGCGCGCGAACGTCACTTTGACAGCTGCGATCCATTCGGATACACAGAACTCTACAGATGCTAATGTTAAAAAAATGTTGGCAATGAAATATTAATAATCATTCTATTGTAGTAAATAAATCAGAAGTAAATCTGTAAATCACTGAATTCGAGCTAAGCAGACAAATAGAAAGATGATTATCACTAACTATAAAAACTGCTAAATGCAGAGATTTCCCCAATAATTCCTTAAATTCATCCCAGTGCACAATTTTTCTCATATAATACCCGACATTTACCATTAACTTGTCATTTCCATTCATTATTATTATGATCTTGTGGAAAATATAGGTTTCATTCCTCTTTTTACAATTACAGCGAAAACCGGTTAAGTGCATGTCCTCGATATATTAATTTATTGATAAATTCTCTACAAGTATTATAGCTTTAGTTGAACACACAGAAAGTTGAATATCTTATCTATTACTAGTGGACCCGGCGCGACTTCGTTCACGTACACCTACCCACCCACTACCCATTTTTCTTGCTTATAAACCTTCCTCTTGAATCACTCTATCTATTAAAAAAAAACGCATCAAAATCCGTTGCGTAGTTTCAAAGATTTAAGCATACAAAGGGACATAGGGACAGAGAAAGCGACTTTGTTTTATACTATGTAGTGATTTGGCATGTAATATTTTAAAACAATTGAATTTAATGATAGATAAAGATCAATTTGAACTTTCAAACCTTATTATCTCAGTTCGATGAAATGGATATTTAACATACGCTTTACGAGTTAGCAGATGATTTGCTATGAGTTCATTAGATATAACTTCAAATGTACTACCATAGTTCAGAGAACATTCCACCACTATCACCAATTAAAATGCCCAAACCTTTCTCAGTCTATTTCTTGGCAATCTTAATTCCTCAACCCGCTTAAACAGGAAAAAAAGGCACTCAACTCGACGAAAAATATTTTACCACACACATCCGCTTACCCAATCGGAAGCATTCAAACGATCGTACGGTTTACAAAGTTATTTCTACCAGTGGACAAAATACGAACTAAGGTATTATTCTACTAAAATTACAGCTTGATACTACGCTCACTTTTTAACCCTCGACGAAAAAACATGGGTGTTATAAGTTTAATGTGTCTATCTGTGGCATCGTAGCTCCCGAACGGATGGACCGATTTGGATGCAGTTTCTATTTCAGTCTCTATTTGAAAGCCAGTTTAATGGATATGGTTCTTAGCTTTGTTTCATTAAAATCGGTTCAGTAGTTTGGAAAATATTTGAGTTTAAGTAAACTTGGTCGGTTGTTATCCGACTTTTTCTATCGGTTGGGTTATTCACAGCTGGCGATGCTTCCAACTGAATGGATAAGTTGGTCGCGCTGTAGAGTAGGTTGGCGCCAATGAGTCACGGGCGCTTCGGGCGTTCCAAATTCGATCCCGCTAATGGAAGCCGCGGCCGCCGGCGCCTGCGCCGCGCACCTGTTTCGGCGGTGTTGCCAGGAATGGATTTATATATCCCTTTCTAACTGTAATATAAATGAGGGAGTTTGAACAGATTGGTGGATATTTGGTGCTTTTTCGCGCAAAAACTACTGATTGTTAGTAAACTATTTAGTTAGTGTAAATACTATGAAGCTGTCACTTAGAAGTCGCAGGAAAGAGCTATATCTTAATTTTCTTCTATCAGTCTTTCCAATTTAGCGACTCCCATCTGACCTCCGTGACCCTGTTAATATGGAAAACTGACCAGATTGCATAATGGTTACACATTTAGTCGTCTGTATCTGCGGGTTTCATTACGATGTTTCATCGTAAGAGCATCGGTTAGTGTTCAACTAATGTACATAACTCAGAAAAGATTCGTCAGTACATGGCCGCTTTTCGAAACTTGGCCGGGTCGAACCCAATACCTCTCGCTTGCAAGTCGGAAATCTTAACCTCTACGCCATTCACATCAGATATTGTAACATTGGTTTATGAAATAAATATATTTCAATTTTCAATTTAGTTTTAGGCCACCGACGCTCCGTTATTATTTACTACTCCCCGCTATTATTGACTATTTACCCAAAATCGCCTCCCCCACCCCCTGTGGCAACACCGAACCCGAGCCACTCAGCCATACTCAACCGTCTCCTTAATTCGTGCCACTTACTCGCCGGCGTGATGTATGACACTGCATTAACACAGCGCCCGTTTCTTCCGCGCTTTGATGTCGTCGCCACTCGGGATACGGGAGGTAATTTAGTCGCGGGAGTGCTGTGTTAGGTAGGGATATGGGTGTAGGTCAATGTGAAAGGAAGACGTCGTTTACCACCGACGAAAGACGCGACGTAAAAAGTTTGACGTCTGTCTGTGGCTTTGTGTATCTGTTTGTGGCATATGTGGTTTTCTCTATTCGAAAGCCAGTTTAACCAAGATGGTTCAAAGCTTTGTTTCATTAAAATCGGTTCTGTAGTTTAGAAAATATTTAAGATTAAGTAAACTGGGTATGACTTTTTCTGGCGGTTAGGTTATTTGCAGATAGTTGATATATTTTTGGAGAGTCTGGTTTTTTGATTCACGTCGCAATTATAGGGGTATTATAAGTTTCACTCGACACACAGACGTGTGTCAATGGCATCGTAGCTAGGTTGGACCGATTTCGATTGAAAATCGATATAATCCAGGATGGAGCCAAGACTGGCCGAAGTGGGGAAAAACAGGAAAGCGGCCCCTGGCAGAAGATGGGATTAACCGCTCGGATGATGACCATGAGCTAGTGGTGTCTCTGGAATTCCATAATTCTCTTATACTAAAGGTCACTCAAGGAGCCTAGGTGGCCGAATGGTTAAGGTATCCGACTCGTAAGCGCCAGGTACCGGGTTCGAATCCCACTGCGGCCATGTACCAATGACTCTTCTGAATTATTTATATACAATACATGCTTTTACGGCGAGGGAAAACATCGTGATGAAACCTGAATATTCTGGCGAGTGAATGTATAACCATGATCATATCAGGTCAGGTTCCCTTGGTACCGGGATTAAGGAGGTCAGATGGCAGTCGCACCACTGTAATAATCTGTCTGCCAAATTCTAGATCATATCTAAGGCGGACGCCCTCTAGCGCGAGAGCATTACCGGGACATTAACGCCGAGAGGATTTTTTTTCTGATGGTCTTTCAAGAACCGTTCTATTTCCCACAGATCACACACTATTTCCCACAGTTGAAAAAAAGTCTTCGAGGCCATCTTTCAACCGTCTAGCTGGCTATTTGGTCAACGTTTTGCAAAACCCAAATACACGAATAAACGGTTTATTTACCTACACGGAATTCGTACGAAACGTCGCCGCCGCAACGCGACTTTCGTTCCTAGGCTTGTTTACTACAGTAATTTTAGATAGCCAGCATACTTAGCCAAGGTGCAACGGGATATGTCCGTATTAAAACGGAATTTGTACCTTAAGGCGGGTATGGCGTCCATTTCTTTGAAACGAATGATTTTTTAAACGTCCGAGATTGGCGTGGCAAATCATAAATAAATCATTTGGCGTTAATATCCCGGTTGTGGATCGGGGTCAGGATTGACCATGATCAAGGATTTGGCAGATCCGATAATTAGTGGAGCGACTTCTATTAGACCTCCGTGACCCTGTTACCGGAGGAACCTGACCAGAATGGACCATGGTTACACATTCAGTTGCCAGAACGTGCAGGTTTCATCATGATGTTTTCCTTCACCGTAAGAGCTGACATTCAACTAATGTACATAACTCAGAAAAGAGTAATTGGTACAAGGCCGCAGTGGGTTTCAAACCCGGTACCTCTCTCTTACGAGTCGGATACCTTAACCACACGGCCACCGACGATCCTGTCTGCCGGTGCAAACAATAAAGACAAAAGTTTCGAACGGCCTCGCCTTAATCTCTATCGATGTAAGTCTCTACCGTCGTCTGGTACTTTTTAGTCCGTGTCGCGATTACACTGACCTTTTCAAAGCCGAGAGGTAAGAAATATTTAAGATTAGGTTATCTTAGGCCGTCACTACAAGGAGGTCCACCATTATCTGTCTCTTTACGCGACGACAATGTTACAAATGCGGTTTGCGTGACAAAAATTATCTAACAACAGTGAAGAGATTCTCATCCCACCGGCTGCACGAGTGAATTTGTACCGAGAACATAAATGCTTGAGTGACCAATGGGAAGGCGGCACACGAAATTCCGATTTTGAATTCTTGACGTTCTTTCCACCGGCGCCATGGTGGTTTTGTTTTTTATTTTTAAAGCGTCCTGGTCGAAGGAGGTCTCATATTGGTCGGCGGGGTTATATTAAAATGTTGCCCTATAAAATATTTGCATGCGTTCCGAACTTCGCTTAACCAATTTTAGATCGAAGATAATTTTAGTTTTATTTGCAAATTTATGTGAATATAATAATAGTTTTAATTCCAATTTCCTTGAAAATACGTCGTTTTGCAATTACGTTAATGCAGTTTTTACTATCAAGGAAATGCATAAAAATATTTGTTTAAGTGACTCTTAACGCAGACATAGTATGCGAAACGCAAAAGGTTGTGTGAAACTTTGTAAGATAAAATAATTACTAACAAATTACGATCATCTACGCACAGTTACTGTCCAAGTTACATTCAGTACTAACCAGATAGATAAATACTGACGACCTGAGTGGTTCAGTGGTCAACATGCCGGTCTGCCACGCAAGAGGTCCCGGGTTCGATTCCCGGCCGGGCAGAAATTGAAATGATGAATTTTAATTTCTGATACGGGTCTGGGTGTTCTATGTATAATAAGTATGTATTTAAAAAAACATTTAAGTAGTATATCAGTTATCTAGCACCCATAGTACAAGCTTTGCTCAGTTTGGGGCTAGATGGCGCTGTGTGAATTTGTCCACGAATATTTATTATTATTTATTTATCTGTCATCGTAACATTATGTCAATCGTCAGATACTATCGAAAAACTGAGAATTGTAAAACACCCAAACTGTTTGAAATACCTTTACATTAAGAAACGGGAAAACAAATTGAACGTTGCATAGTTTTCCCTTTTCAACACATTGAATGGAATTTAGTTATTTAGGAATCCCATATAGTCTTACATAAGTGTTACACATACACAAAAAATATGAACAGACTCACAGTTCCATAATTCTGATACGCATATTTATTTTTATCGAGCGTATGGAAGTAATAGAGCGCAGAAAATAGTAATTTAAACAAAATTATTATCAACAAACAAATAAATCTAAGTAATAGTACCTATAATTGCCATATTGGGGCGCTGGCTGCCTATTTGTACAAATATATACATGCTTTTAACAATAATTCGTATACTCTCATTCATTTTTAAGTTAATTGAGTGCTCACTTAATTTTTTTGTTGTGTTTTATTATCTGTGTTAGTTTGATTCCTATCTGTGGAGACCTAATTAGCATTATATTTCTTATATGAATAACTATTGTATTATAAAGCTGTTAGTGTTCCTAATAAATAAAATAAAATAAATAATAAATAAAATTACACCCCTCTCTTTACCAGTCGAAGGTTGAAATATAAATCCTATCTTACCCGTATTCACCTAACGAAGTGTAGGTATATAAAAGTCTATCTCCAATATTTGGCTGATACGTGGATTCAGCGTACCGGTTAATAATCGCAATTGGTTCTAGGGCTGCCAGATTTAAGACGAAATTAAGATACATTTATTTAAAAAAAACCTGGCGTGGCTGCTTCTTTGGCGGATGACCTCAAACGGCGCAAAGATCCCAAGGTCAGGGTTATTTATTTGCGCCGTTTGGACTGGAAACGTCGGTCCTTGGGGCCCTAGCGCCAAAAAGGTGTTCCATGAGATATCTACCCGGCTAATTGAGTCTACCGGAGACCCACGTGCTGGCGCTTACCTCGGCCAAACGGTAACGCTGCCAGCCTTATGGGGACACTTCCGCAAGGCAGCGATTTAGAGCCTGTTTTTTATTTGTAATTTTATTTTATTTCGGAACGAATCCATATCAGTTAGGTACAATAATAATTAGTTAAGTCTATAATTAGCAGGTTCATTTATTTATTGATACCCTGACTCTGCCACGCCAGTCGCATCTACACTACCCTACGGCAGTATTAGCAAAAATCAAAGACTTGTATATACTAGCGTACTAGGTTACCTCGACAATTCCGAACAACTAATCGAATAATATGCACTACTCAAAATTTAATAAGATATCATGCTTGATGGCTGTCGAAAGAATAAAGCCATAATTGGTATTCTACATTTAAAGAAGGCCCAATTTAATAGATCACATTTGACAGCTGACATAATTTCCTTGCGTCCACGACATAAAGTAAATGTTCGTGGTCGCGCGGTTGCGCCTAATATAAAATGATGTTATGGAATTGGTTATAAGGAAATGATGGCACTTGTCAAATATGATTAATTAAATTGGCCCTGCTGTAGGTACAATACTTATTTTTGTAATGTTTCTTTAAAAAAAAAATGCTAGGAATATCATTACATATGAACCATAAAACTAATAAAATAACATAAAACATTATAAAACGAAGTCCCACGCCGCGTCTGTATTGTCTGTTCGCGATACATTTTTAAAATGTTTTAATCTGTGAGAATCTGTAATTGGCATTCTGATACTTAAGTTTACTTCTAATCCATGTTACAACAGCTGTTGATTTTCCTAAGAATAAATAAATAAATAAATTAAAAAACTACCGAATGGATTTTCATGCGGTTTTCACCAATAGCCAGAGTGATTCATGAGGTGGGTACGGGTTTATTCACCACCAATAGTGTTTTACAGCGAATCGTGGCTTTGGCACTGGACAAGCTATGCATTTGCCCATTGGCTGCCAGGGCAACGTGTCCCGGGGTGTTAGAGGTGGGCCACGCACCCCTAGTGTTGCTGATGTCGGTGACTATTTTCCATCAGGTGGCCTGTAACAGGCCTGTAGACAAACATCATACATATAGGCAAACAGTTTGTTTTCATAAAAAGACGCTTTCTCTGGCGAATTTTCCCTGACGCCTGGTAACCCTATCCTACAAACCGCGACTCGGCGTTCCAGAATGCAAAGCAAACCAGGGATGAACTCCCAGGCGGTTCGATCTGCTAAGGTGCTCAAAGTTTGCGAACTTTAGAGGTATATTAGATGTCTCTTCAGAAGCGGCCAACGCATTGGTGACTCCCCTGGTGTTGCTGATGTCCATAGGCGGCGGTGACCACTTTCCATCAGGTGGCCCGCTTGCCTGTTTGTCTGCCGTATAACATAAAAAAAATCTTTAGCCATTAATTTGTATATTTTTAAACGCCCACGAAAAAAGGGGGTTCTATCAGTATGACGTGTGTATCTGTGGCGGTGTATGTAGCTCACGATCGGATGAACCGATTTCGATGCGGTTTTCTTTATTTGAAATGCAGTTTAATCGATATGTAAACGAAATGTGGACAAAAAAAGTCATAGAAAACTCAGTCAAAAAAAGTCATAGTATTTTGAACGCTGTTGATCCCCTCAAATGAGAAACCAAACCTGGTCTCCCTAGCCACGTAGCATGTTGAGAACCGCTCCCCCAAGCTCCGCGGTACTGCCATAGTCAATATTAGCACAAGATATAATTGGATCCGCTTCCCAAAGACGCTTGCGTTGTGCGATTTTATATTATTTCCCTTGCCCTATTATTTTAATTCTTTCAATTATTTTTTTGCGCTCAAGCGTTTGCAAGTACTATTGGGGTTTGAAGTTTGGGCGGGGTTGTTGAGTAGATCATCACAGCCTATAACAGTCCACAGCAGGACTAAGGGCCTCTCCCTCCTCTCTCATATTTTCAGAGAAATTGTTTTGATGTAATCACATGACAGGCGAGCGGCATCATCGATGACATATCTAATGAAATTACGTGTCTGTCAATGTCACAGTGACAATTGGCCGGCGGGCGTTGCTTTCGTCCGTCGCGGACAAAGAACAAAATCTTTGGCCGCGGAGTCTATTTTGTTTTTGTTTTTTTTTATACATTTTTAATGTGGCCCTACATACCAAGAAACCGTTGTGCCCTCGATGGTGCCGTGGTGCCTAGCATTCATTTATTTTATATTGTATGACATTCATAACTGTTTGTGAAAACCTAAACTGAATAAACGTATTTGATTGATTGATTGATTGATTCCCACGAAAGGGAAGGTTGTTAACATAATCTCCACGCTTGACAGGCGGGTTGGAGGTCGCAGTGTTGTAAATATAATTGCTGCCCATTTTCCAGCCTACGGAGGCTCTTAGATCTTTTGCCTCGAAACCATTAGTCGCCTTGTACGACACCTACGAGTGTAAGGGGTTGGTGCTATTCTACTCTGCCGGAAATCACACAGCCACATTGAGTAGATACAGACGTGTTGTCTACGTTGGTGTATGATCCCTTCTTCCCTACTTTCAAACTAGATTGCTCAACTCATAAGGTTGAATAGTAGGTAAACCAACGGCTCAACTGGTTATGGTCGAGCAGTGGATAATATCTATACTTATAGAATTAAAACAAAAACTCCAAATTAATAGTCTTCACCCACTACTAAGAAATCGTTAAAGTACAAATTTTGAAATTTCTTCTTTTTTCTTGAAAGCGTTATCGTAAGTTTTCGAGAGCGTGCCCTATTGAGATTTCTGATTTAGTTATTTGCATTTGTATGTAAATATCACTACATATTATAAAACAAAGTCCCACGCCGCGTGTCTGTCGTGTCTGTTCGCGGTAAATTCAAAAACTACTGAACGGATTCAAAGGGGCAAGTCAAAACAGCTGTGTTTAGGTGATCCGTTCAGTTGCTTCTGAGATTATCCCGAACAGACTGAGAGACAGACAGACACGGCGTGTGACTCTATTTTATAATATGGAAAGAAGCCCTTCTTCTTTATCCGCGGTTAAATAGAGAGAGATTATAAAATGTCCAGTGTTGCCAGCGTCCTTTGCATAATCCCGCGACCTGAAACCTGGCAACACAAACACACCTGTTTACCTTCCATTTGGATTTGCAACGCCGCGGTACCCTTTCAGTGCATCGGTTTTAATCTTGGCTGAATAATGGGAAGTTGGAAAGTTTTGTTTGCTTTACTGATGACCTGACCTGCGGTGGTGGGGTCTGGGCGGACCGATGTACTACGTTAGTTCTAGCTGTAAACCCAATTGTAACGCATTTATTACACATAGCACATCACGACACAATAACACTTACAATTACAGACAACGGAAACAATAATAATGAAAACATCTAAAACAATGTGTAGCCTCCCATGCTACTGTCGGTGCCGCGGCGGCCATCATAAATGGTACACACTCGTACAGTGGGGCGCAAGAAGCGACTCACAGCGCTGGTACCTGTCTGGTCAATAGATGTTGGAAAACCAAGTATATACTCAAGATTTTGGAATCGCGAGAACCCTCATTGAAATACCTCCTGCCAGTTTACTCTGTTACAATAAAAGTATAGTGCATAAAAACTTATCTGACTCGGTGACAGCGTCGCTGTTGTTGACATGACTTTGCCCACTTTGCCCAGCTTTGGCCACTGGGTCAGATAAGTTTGTGGCACTATATACTTGAATACTTTTACCTATAACACGCCTTCTTCTCCCACAGCTACATATGCCTGTGTGGCGTATGCTCTGGCGCCGAAGTGGCGGGCGGCACGGCGCGGGCCGCTGCGCAAGCGCTGCTGGCTGCTGCTGCGCTGCTGTGCCGGCCTTGCGGCGTCGATGCGGTGAGTAGGGGGGACGGAAGGCTTACCACCTATCTTTAGTTACCGATTTACATTGTCAAGGACCGGTGGCGAGTACAACTACAGTGGCGTGTAGCGAGCGCTGTGTACACTACAGCGCATCCGAGCGTCCGACGAGATTTCGCAAAATTCTCTGCATTCTACCGGTGATACCGGTGGTCGCTACACTACACTACTAAAGCAATTGCCATAAAAATAGAAAGCGATTCTATTTGGATCTATTTGCAAGGTAGTTTGCAAGCCAAGTTGACTCGCAATCCCTCCGCGCCTCTATCGGCCTGTCCCCCATGCAGAACCGAGTCGAGTCCAAGCCGCAATCCTAGTACCAATTTTAATAAGAGTTAGGACTATCAACCGAACATCAACCTTCCCCTCTACCCATGTGTCTCAGATCCTCCGCGCGTCCCTTAGCCTGTCGCTCTGCAGAGCCCGGGCTAAGTATTGCGTCACCGTGGCCGAGTCTAACCTGTATGACCGTAGCCAGTGAAACGATGTGGTCTCTGCCTATCCCTACTGGAAAAGGCGTGTCGTTATGCACTTGTTTTGCAATCGAATATCAACCTTATCCCTATTCCCATACCCTGGCCGTGGCCAGAGGGTATGGATCCGACTGGTTTATCCTATTGATCGAACGATATGAACTTTCCTCCTGTTGCTATAGGGCTCAGACCGCGCCTCAGCCTCACAATCCCTCCGCGCCTCCCTCGGCCAGTCGCTCTGCGGCGCCCGGGCGGAGTTCTGCGCCACCGTGGCGGAGGCCGAGCCGGCGCCGGCGCGCACGGCCGGCACTGTGAGGCTGCTGAGGGCCGTCGCTGAGATGGACCACAAGATTGTGCAGGTTGGTGACTACTATTTCGATATCTCTTTCAGGTGATTGGATGTGTAACTATTAGGGTCTTTGCGTACCCGACTTGTTTAGATACCTGGATATCGAGTATTTTTTTTTTAGTACCCGTGTTATAAAGGTACGCGGTAGGTAACCCAAAACATACCTTTCCGCAATAGTTTATATTTTTCTTTGTTCAATTTCAATTTAGAAACCGAAGGATTTAAAAAATCTGCCTTTGTAAGAAAAGACCTAACCTAACTTTTAATTAGTATTTTCTTAGTTGACTTATGACTTATCGGAGTTATAATGCGTTTATAAACAATTGCTTTCAATTCTTTATGCTGTTACATATTAGCGCTCAGTTTGTACACGGGTATGTAATATCATAAATACCCAGGTACCCGGGTATAAACCCCTAGTAACTGTACGAGCTAAGTACAATTAATTATTTTGCTAGCGTTGCAATACTGCAACTGTAATCGTTTTTTTAACACCTATCTAAGGGCACTTGGGTTTTTGAGACGAATCTAATGAGAGGTAACTGTCGAAATCCATCTAGCCGTTTGGAAGATACGGAGGGTTGTCAGTCGGGTAAAAAGGAATATTTATTTTGTGAGCATTGACACCAGAACAGCACAAACGCAGGCACCCACTTCACAACATGGTTCCCCCAAAACGTTATTCGGAACGCATCGCGTTACGTGTTTGCCCATTGCTAATTAAGAGACGTATCGGTGGCTCGCGTTTGCCCCGGACAAACAGCACGGGCCCCGGGGATATGATGATACTAGCTTTTAGACTGAGGGCGCCGTGGGTTGTCCTACGTTTTTTTAAACTACTCAGTGACAAAGGCCGCACACAGCCCACCTTATCATCATCGTCATCATCACAGCCCGTAACAGTCCACTGCAGGACTTAGGGCCTCTCCCACGAAAGGGGAGGTCATTGCCATAATCTCCACGCTTGGCAGGCGGGTTGGAGATCGCAGTGTTTAAATATAGCAATAGAAAATGCTGCTACCCATTTTCCGGACTACGGAGACTCTTGCTCTTTTGCCTCGAAAACATTAGTCGCCTTGTACGACACCCATGAGCGTAAGGGGTTGGTGCTATTCTACTCTGCCGGTCACCACACGGCCACCATTTAGGTAGCAGGCAACAAAAATGCAGAAACGCAGGTGCGTTGTCACTGTGAGGATTAAGATGAAATGCCTCATGTCCGCAATTGCGCTGGCTACCTTATCCTTATCAGCGTGCATGCGAGACCGATAACAAAAGTTAATTAACTAACTAAAATTTGAGGCTAGTCGAACTTTTCACGCTTTAGTTAGGCGTGCCTCCTAGGCGAAGCGAGGTAGGCCAAGGTTTTCGGCTGCGGACCAACTAAACTGTTTGCCACGCAGAGGTCCGATTCCCGGCCGAGCACAAATTTAAACGACGAGTTTTAATTTCTGTTACTGATGTGGGTGTTATATGTGTAACTAGTGGACACGGCGCGTCTTCGTTCACGTACACCGCGTTACCCCGACCTACTCTTTATATTGCTTATAAACCTTCGTCTTGCGTCAATCTATCTATTGTTGAAAACCTCATTAATACTCGTTGCGTAGTTTAAAAGATCTAAGCGTATGTAGATACATAGGGACAGACGGCGGGAAGCGACTTTGTTTTATACTATGCATAGATATTTAAAAGTATAAAAGTAATTTATCAGTCATCCAACACCCATAACACAAGCTTTGCTTACTTTGGGGCTAGATGGCGCTGTGTGAATTGGCCAAGCATATTTTATTTATTTATCAGGAACTCTGTCAAGGAGACTCCATTCAATGAATCATGCGTTTGTTATGCAAAAAGCGTCCTTACCGCTATTTGTTTACGGGTCCTTAATTAAGAGTGGTATCAATGCGTGTGTTTGCGCCGAGCAATCGTGCATTGGACATGGCCGCGGTCTTGGAGTTGCGAAGATTTTTGGATGAGGCAATAGGTTTTAGTTATTATTATCTAAGGGCTGCGGTGACTGCTTACCATCAGGCTGGCCTTAAGCTTCTTTGCCGCCTTAATCGTATAAAAAATTTTGGCGACGCTCAAGTAGGCATCTAAATTATTTAAGACTAGCCGTTCTCAGCTTTCACCTGTCCGCAGTTCGGATCTCTGCAAACAATAAACGTTCCCGGTGGAATTTATTATTTTTTCGGGATAAAAAGTGTTACTCAGTGATAGTGTAGCATTCTGTTAGTAAAACTATTTTTTTAAATCGTTCTATTTGTTTTTGAGTTTATTCATTGCAAACAAACAAAAATTCATATCTTTTCCCTTTATAATATTGGTATAGATATTTCTAACAAGCAAAAGCATTGCACCAACACCAACTTAGGTAAAACTTAAACTCGCTTAGTCACTCTCAACTTTATGACACCGATTTTGTTACATCTTAAATACTTAGGAGTATTTTAAGGCGCCAACCTTAGACGCTGTTTGAACCTATTTGGCGACCGTACGACCGTGGTCGAGCGACGATCGGTTTTGAGGTCCCCTATTGTTCGGGCGATGACCGTCGTACGATCATGGTCGCACGACCGTTGCCAATTATGACAGCTCATAAGCGTCGTCTAAGTTTAGTGCGATGGGGCATCAAGGTTACCGCAACCAAGTTTAGCCCGTCCACCGCCGTCCCGAGAGACTGCGTATACTTGCAAGAGTGGTCGGTTTATTACCGCAGTTGTGTGTTTGCAGTGCTACCGATGCGGGAATACGCGGGATGGGCTGACTGAGGTTTTTAAAAGCATACATATAAAAAACAAAAATTTTTTTTTTTAATAATATTAGTACCTATAGATATTTATAACAAGAATAAGCATTGCACCAACACTAACTTAGGTAAAACAGAAATAGCTAATTAAAAAAAACCTTAAATGCTTAGGAATATCTTAAGGCGCCAACCTATGGCGCTGTCCTAATTGGATTTGATGTCCCCTATTGGTCGCACGACAGTCGCCTAAGTTTAGTGCAATCGGTCATCAACATAGGCGTAGGAAGAGGGGGGGCCGGGTGGGCCGTGCCCACCCCAGAATGGGCTGGTGCCCACCCTAGGATGGGGTGCTCATTGGCTGTACATTGGCGATCGACTCGGCTTCATCGGCCGGCTTCAGGGGCCAGGCCCTCCCTGGAAAATAGCCCTAGATACGCCAATGGTCATCAATGTAGTGGTTCGATACCGCATCCAAGTTTAGCCCGTCCACCGCCGTCCCGAGAGACTGCGTACTTGCAAGAGTGGTCGGTTTATTACCGCACTTGTGTGTTTGCGTGCCACCGATGCGGGGATACACGGGTTGGGCTGACTGAGATTTTAAAGGCCTTATTCTTGCATTTCTTGTATTTCTTGCTCGGGCCTGCGTTCGATTCCCAGCCGGGCAGAAACTGAAATGATGAATTTTAATATCTGTTACGGGTCTGGGTGTAGTATGTATTTAAAAATATATATAAGTAGTTTGGCAGTTTTCTGGCACCAATAACACAACTTTGGATCTAGATGGCGCTGTATGGATTGTCAAAGCATATTATTATTATTATTTTTCTTAAAGGGCGATCCTTCTCAGCTCGTACATGCGTACTGGTCATCTAATAATACCCACGGACTAAAGCCAAGTGAAAAGCCAAGCCATTTTTATTATTATACCATATTTTTCCGTCAAAAATTCTACGAAATCCCATAAAATCTTAGTAACGTCTAAATTATTTAAGACTAGCGACCAGCCCCGGCTTCGCACGGCCAGTATCTTCCCCATATAAATCTGCAGTCGCCAACTAAGCCTGACTGACCTCACACGGCTCAGTCAAAGACAAACCACCCAGAACTTCCCCCTACCCTCAACTCAATCCCGTCTAAATCACAAATCACACGAACGTGGGTATCCGCAACCACTGCGACGTTACGTGTCCCATTGCCACCAACTTATCTGTACCGGTGGTCAAAACTTGAACTAAGTTCTTGACAAGACATGTCGTATAAGTGCCAGCAACAGCGCCACTGTAAACAGGTTAGATGAGTTTGTGGGACGGAAGTTACGTGACTGGACGTCGTTAGGTTCTTAACCTTTGAGACGAGAGAGTTCGGATTTCCGAACCGCCCTCGGATCTTGGTCAAGGCTCGTTGGCTCCACCGTGATTTGAGCACGGGAGGACCCAAAAGTTTTTATTTCGTGGCAAACTTACTTGTAGCATCCGACAACAAAGTGTTTTCTAGTACCATAAGGTTGAAGTTCCGTTGCACTTCATAAAACAACGAGGTTGAGTTAAACGAAAAGTTGTTTTGTTTACTTTATTTATGTTATACGACAGACAATCTGTGTGGAGTGGTCGTCTCCGCCTATGGATATCAGCAACACCAGGGGCGCTACTAATGCGTTGCCCGCCTCTGAAGAGACCTCTGATATAGATCTTGAAGGATCCCATGTTCATAGTTGAAAAGGAAGCACTGGCTGGGAGCTCATTCGACATCCGCATCGTACGAGCGAGAAACGTTCTTTTGAACCTTCGCGTGTACACTAACAGGGGTCTACGTAGTTGGGATAAATACACAGCCCGCGACGGGTGGTGCAAATCCAGGATCATGGTCAAGGCGGACCAGAGCCCTCGCGTGTGAGAGCACAACCGTGACATTAACGCCAAGATGACCATCGGCACTTACCATTAGGTGAGATGGCGACCAAAGCCCGTCTAGTACACAGTAAGAACAAGTTCTCAAATGAAAAATCATTTCATAACAAGCTTTTATCGCGACCATTCCAAACACGATGCGGTAATCTTATTGTGTTCATTAGGTATGACCACCTTCCGTCTCCATCATCAGACCAGTTCCACGGTATCATATTAATCATCCAAGTTACATAGGTATACCAAATTTCAAGCTCAATCGGATATCAAAAATGGTTTGTTCTTATATTTAGGTTGCAGGTAACAAAAATGCAAAACCGCAGATTGTCACTGTGAGGACTAAGATGAAATGCCTCATGCCTGTAATTTCGCTGGCTACCTTGTCCTTCAAACCGGAATGCTTGACGGCAGAAATAGATAAGGCGGCGGTACTCACCCAGGCGGACTTCTTGCTTGAAGGAGTCCTACCACCTGATACTACATTCGATGGTGATAACTTACATACGAACAGCGCAGGTTCATAAAAACATTGTTAAAATTTAAAAAAGTACGCCCCCAAACAGAAATACGCAACAAGCATCCATATCCAAAACCAACAGCCTACAAGTGCTTGCTGTGCAAAATTAAAAACGGAACGCGACACGTGACCAATCGCAAATAGAGAAACGGAGAACGGCAATCCATCATGGCCAATTATCACTCCCCCATACGAAGATAAACAAGACCAATAATAATTTAAAAAAATAACACAGGCATACAACCCGACGCATCTGCGGTACGCTAATAAACTTATAATTGTGTTTATTATCTATTATGTGTGTTGGGCGACCCTAGCAAATATTAGGGTAGGGTTGGCATGTGATACTTGAGGGGATCTCCCAATATGGGTTCTGTGGATGTCGCTATAGAGACTTTAAAGTCTGGGTGATATTTTAAATTCCCGACGAATAACCTAACCGACAGAAAAAGTCGGATAACCGCCGACCGAGTTTCATCATCATCATCACAGCCCGTAACAGCCCACTGCAGGACTTAGGGCCTCTCCCACGAAAGGGGAGGTTATTGCCATAATCTCCACGCTTGGCAGGCGGGTTGGAGATCGCAGTGTTTAAATATAACAATAGAAAATGCTGCTGCCCATTTTCCAGACTACGGAGACTCTTGATCTTTTGCCTTGAAAACATTAGTCGTTTTGTACGACACCCACGAGTGTGAGGGGTTGGTGCTATTCTACTCTGCCGGACACCACACGACTGAGTTTATTTTGTTTAAACTACTGAACCGATTCTAATGAAACAATGCAAAACACCAGCGCGATAAAACTAGCTTTCAAATTGAGAAAATCGCGTCCAAATCGGTCCTTCGGGAGCTACGATGTCACAAACAGACACACAGATGCGCAAAGCCAAGCGAATTCATGAGAAAGGTTTGTGTGTATAATAAATGCATATTATAATAGAGTAACCTAGAGAAAATCCGTGCGAAGTCGGGACGGGTCGCTAGTAATTCATATAATTATTTTTTTGTTTGAATAAATAATAAATAAATATTCGTGGACAAATTCACACAGCGCCATGTAGCCCCAAACTAAGCAAAGCTTGTGCTATGGGTGCTAGATAACTAATAAAACTACTTAAATACTTTTAAATACATACTTATTATACATAGAACACCCAGACCCGTAACAGAAATTAAAACTAATCATTTTAATTTCTGCCCGGCCGGGAATCGAACCCGGTACCTCTTGCGTGGCAGACCATTGAACCACTCAGGTCGTCGCTATATTACAAATTCACCATTAAAAATAGGACCAAAATTGTATGATAAAAAGGCAATCTCGCAGCCAAAGACCTAACCTTGGATACCTAGAAACCTAGGTATCCACACACACAGGAACACCGTAACGTAACACCGCACAATGCTAATTGGCCAGCGCCGAGCTCTGAAAATGCATTAAAGTATCAAGTGTCTTACATCCACAACGCCGGACGAGTCGAGTTCAAAAATACAACGATTTCCGTGAAATATTCTCGTTTGTGTTAACTACGAACAGAAAAATTGCGGATAGTATTGAAGACATGTCGTAATTTTGATAACCGAATTATATTTATTTCTTTATTTATTTTACAATTGGTTACGATCCCGGTCTGCCACGCAGAAGTCCCGGGTTCGATTCCCGGCTAGGCAGGAATTAAAATGATGAATTTTAATTTCTGTTTAGGGTCTGGGTGTAGTATGGATGTACTCGTATAAGTATATATTTAAAAAAAAAAAGCAGTGTATACGTAGTTTATCAGTTATCTCACACTCATAACACAAGCTTTGCTTACTTTGGGGTTAGATGAGATCATTGTCATCAGACGGCTGAACGAAATCCGGAAAATATCCATAAATGATATTTAATTGAAAAATAATTACTTTCAGAATTTAAACAATTATATATTTTTAGTAGATGAGGTAGGTAGATACATTCATATATATTCCGCAAACTCATCACTAAAAGAGATTTCTTCAAGCTCACCGTATACCTATTATCACGATCGCCAACCCTACGCCCCTTCCCAAGGGCTGCACAATTATTAATGTCCCGCCACAGTCCCGTGCAGACATCAAAGTTTGCCCCGGCCGGGAATCGAACCAGCACCCGGGGGACCGGAGTGGCCCCACTGATTTTATTACCGCCCACTCGTTAAAGATGGGCCGTCTTTGTGAATTTATTAATTTATAAAAGCATGCGTAAATAATAAATATGGACAGCTGTTGTTTTGTTTATAATTTTTTTAATGTCGAACTAAGCTCATATTGGTGTGGAAGTCGAGTCACAAGGGAAAAGAGAAAAATGTTGCAAAGAACACTCCACCCTTTTATTTTTTGCCTTATAAACCTTCCTCTTGAATCACTCTATCTATTGTTGAAAACCGCATTAAAATCCTTTACGTAGTTTAAAAGATCTAAGCAGTAAGTAAATCTAAGAAGTACATAGATACATAGGGACAGACGGCGGGAAGCTACTTTGTTTTATACTACGTATAGATAGATAAATAAATAATAAATAAAATAAATAATCGTGGACAAATTCACGCAGCGCCATCTAGCCCGAAAGTAAGCAAAGCTTGTGTTATGGGTGCTAGATAACTGATAAACTACTTATATACTTTTAAATACATACTTATTATACATAGAACACCCAGACCCGTAACACGGCCGTGACGGCCGTAACGGCCGGGAATCGAACCCGGGACCTCTTGCGTGGCATACGGCATGTTGACCACTGAACCACTCAGGTCGTCAGATATTACGTGTCTGCGAAAGTATATCCGATATGAAACGAAATATTGTGTTCCATTTCTAACGGCCACTGTCTGCATTAGTGATGTCACATTAACGAAGGCAGTTTCTCACTATCGACAACTCCAAATATAGTTTATGGACAATCATGTAATAATATAATAATAATAATAAATCGTTTATTATTGACTGGACAGCACAACACAGCATGCATGTAGTATACAAAAGAAAAAATAATATAAATTACATAATTGAGACATAAATTTATAAAGACATAATAAATAGCAATTTAGAAAATAATTAACTTACAATTAATTAAACAAACACAACCTCAATAATTACAAATACGCAATACAATAACACTGTCGACTAGGCATCGCTGTGTTGTAGCACCTAGTCTATGTCTAGTGGACCCGATAGAAGGTATTCGTGGAAAGGGACACATTTTTCTTGGAAATGGTCCGTGCGGCCTCAGAACTAACGTTTCGGGAGTAGAGGCTACATATCGTGGAATCGGGGCCTTTTTTCTTAGAACATAGCTTATGTATAGTAATGGGTGTGCGCCTTAAACAGACACGGAGTCAACTTTACGGAGCCTTAATTTATTTACGATTAATGCACTGTAAGCGTAAGGTACCGGGTTTGAATCCTTCTGCGGCCATGTACCAACGATTATTTTGTGAGTTATTTATGTACCGTATGGCTTAGTGTCTACTGCTAGAGCTCGTCTAATCTAAAATGCCGCGCCCCACTATCACATTAACGCACACAAGCAAGTTTAAAATATGGACGCAATACATATCCAAATGCCGTTGTAATTGGTCATTCAGTTGCCGGTGTAATTCAAACGTAGGAGCACGCGCCGTTCATTGGCTCCCACACAGATGAAGTGTCGTTATCAATATTTGCACTCACACGTAGAAATCAACTAACTAAGTAGTGGGGCGCGTCATTTTAGACTAGACGAGCTCTACTTACATTTTAAAAAAATCATGAGGGCGATGGATGCGCCAGGGGTTCGGATTTATAAGGATTTTTGTTTTTTAGGTTGCGCTTATAGCTTCACCTAAGATTACTGTACAATAGTCGCTATAAATTCGATTCGGTACAAGCTGCTTTCACTAGCACCTTTTTTTTTCGGTTGCTCTTATAGCCTCCACTTTACAGAATATCGCAGCTAAATAATACTCTTTTAAATAGTATTGTGTTTCTGCCGGTGAGTAAGGTTTCCAGTGCTCCATGGGGTGGGCATTTGGGGAACCGTGGCTTTGGTAGTGGAGTGGCATTTGCCTTTTGCTACTAGAGCAACGTGTTACGGGTAGGCAACGCATTAGCGATACTCTTGGTGTTGCTAATGTCTATAGGCAGTGGTGACCACTTTCCATCAAGTGGCCCGCTTACCTGTTTGTCTACTGTATGACATAAAAAAAAAGCTGCACCTAATATTCGATTTTCGAAATTCGATTCGCTACAGGCTGCCGTCGCTAGCGCACGTAAATGAACGTTTGTGCCAAAAAATAGCCTTGTATATTTCTTTTTTGAGGTTGCCCATATAGCTTCACCTATCGTTCCCGCACTAAAGTCACTATCACTATCAATTCGGTGCAACTAACGTCACTAGCGCACGTTTCCGCGTACCCTCGCCCGCCCAATCCATTAGCGCTGCGGGATCGATTACAGGGGGTACCGCCGCGGCTGCACCCGCGCCGGATGGATGGCAGTGTCTGTGCCGGGAGTGGGTAGGGGGGCTGCTGGATGGTCAATGTTTGGTAAATTAATATTTTATAATATTATAATATTGATATAATAAATATCGTGAAAAAAAACCCAATAATTTAATAACTTTGAAAATAAACAAGAATAATATATATAAATAAAAATATAATCGTGGACAAATTCATAGAGCGCCATCTAGCACAAAACTGAGCAAGTTTGTACTATGATGGGTGCTAGATAACTGATATAATACTTATATACTTTTAATTACATTCTTATTATGAAACATAGACCATAGAAACTCTGTAACGAATTAAAATTCATCATTTCAATTTCTGCCCGGCCGGGAATCGAACCCTTTTGAGTGGCAGACCGGCCACAACTCACAAGAACAACACACGTTTGGTCACAACTCACAACAAGTTAAACTTCAAAAACATTTTTTGTTGCGTTACATGACGCTGAGGCTGGTCCAGTTTATTCCGATGTCGCACCGCCCTACTTTCCTTTTTATTTATTAATTATTTTTATGTCTTTTGGATGTGTTTTTGGGCCAAATCAGAAGATAAAGAAATCAGAGAAAAATATCTGTGTATGTTAATATTTTACGCCTCCAAGGTCAGAGTGAATAGGCTGTTCCTAGTCTTTCCACCAAGTGAAATGCCGGTCAATGCCTAGTTATTATAAAAAATACTGTAATTTGTTATTCCATCCACCTAAGTAAGAAACGAAAGATCCAAACACAAACAAGTTTGCCGTACAAACAGACAGACGTCGATACAATGCCAATGGCACTGAGCAAACGGATCTAGCAATGGACTCGGTCGCTACATTGAGCGACACAGTGCAGGGAAGAAATAGTAATACGTGTTGGAGTTAAAAGCGTTTTCTATTTGTTCTTTGTAAGTTTTTGGTGCTGGTGCTGGTTATTTTTGCAAGATTTGATTTGATATTTTACATTATTACACTAGTCGTTCTTAGTGGCTTTATCCGCGCGCAGTTCGAATATCTAAACATTCGACTTTCCCGCGGGACTCTACTGTTTCCTTGGAGAGTACAACATGGAGTTCTTCATGAAAGGGGTTAAAAGGATTTTACGGGGTCTGCAACGCGTGGGTGATGCCCCTGGTATTGCAAACGTCCATAGGCTGCGGTGACTGCTTACCATCAGGCAGGCCGTAAGCTTGTTTGCCACCTTGGTGGTATAAAAAAAATCCCGAGATAAAAAGTAGCCTATGCCGCTGTAATTAGCCACGCTCGTACGACCGTGGTCATGCTACGGGCGGTTTTGAGATCTCCTTTTGGTCGGGCGACGTTCGTCGTAATATGTAACGGCGCGCGACGCCATCTAACGGCGACACAGAATATGGATACTAACGTAACGACGACTAAAACCGAATATATACCAAAGAATTACAAACCTTATTTCGTTGCATAAAAAATTTCAATACGAGATCATTCAATTTGTGACTTCTGCGCAGGTATTTTGAAGTATATCGTCGTTACCAAACGTGGTACTACTGTACAAATACAAATACAAAATGCAAATATTTTATTATTAACAGAGTTACACGTCAAAGTGGCAAGATGGTACCTAGGAAGTATCTTTATAAGAAACACATTACAATTCATTATTATTTACCATTGTACCATTAGGTAATCAATTTCAATCAATCAATCAATTTTTCAATTTCAATGGTCAATTTTTTTGTACCGTTAGGTAATTTATGAAACTGTCAGTCACTGCCTAGTCGCATTACTGATCATCCTGACACTGTGTCACTAGACTCGTTCACTACACTTTTATACAGGGCGATGCTATCCGTTTAAAGATTGCGCCGGCACGCGCCACAGCATCCTGTATAATGTTTATTTGTTTATTTGTTGCGCCCCACGCCTGGCTCAGCGTTCCGTGAATGAGGGTGGTTAGATATGTTTTTTTACCACTAAGGCGGCAAACATGCTTACGGCCTGATGGTTAGCAGTCACCGCAGCCTATAGACGTGGATTGCTGTGCTGGTGATTTCCACGTTACACGTTGTGGCAAGATCGCCACCTGATGGAGAGTGGTCACTGCTGCCTATAAACATTAGCCACATCGGCGGCGTCACTATTCACCTGTCACCATTCATCATCTCAATTTCTGCTCGGCCGGGAATCGAACCCGGGACCTCTTGTGCGGCAGACCGGCGGCATGTTAATATAACCAGGCAGGAATACAATACTATTTAGAGTTGTATTGTTTGTCTGCGGTATCCTGTAAGGTAGTACAACCCCAGTTCGGCTCCAATTTGAACGGAATATCCCGCTATGCCCTACCTCTCTCATCTTGGCGTTAATGTCCCGGTTGTGCTCTCGAGAACGAGAGCCCGGGGTCCGCCTTGACCATGATCCAAGATTTGGCGATCAGGTAATTACAGTGGCGCGACTACCATCAAAATTCAAAATTCAAAATTTATTTATTGATTAGGACATTAAATATCTGTTTCAATCGTCAAAAAGGAGGGGGGTAGGAAAGTAGGAAGGAAGCACACAGGGACACGCTGGCCGCCCCATGGCAGCAGCAAACTTACCCCACGCCAGTCACGACCGGACCGTGCCCGGCAATGCCAGGCAATGCCATCTGACCGATGCCCTACCTCTCTACCTACCCATAAACAAAACAGAAATCGACTCAATCCTATAGCACCTACGCACACTCCGTCCGTGTGAAAGTAGGGTTTAAAGTCCGCCACGCGGCGCCTCGAATCCCAGCAATCATCCCCGATTGTGTGCTGAGAGCCATTCGTTCTACGGATGATGACGTCGGTGTCGATCGCATTAGCGAGCGGCCACACAGAAAAGACGTAAGACGCAGACACGTCGCAGACGCGACGCCCGTTCAATTTACTTTCATACTAAATGTATAGAAACGTCGCGACGCAAAACATACAGAAAAGACAGGGCTAGGACAGGGCGAGGACGCGTCGCAGACACGACTTAGAACATACAGAAAAGACGAGGCAAGGGCGCGCCGCGGGCGAGAGCGGGGGTGCGGGCGGGGCGCGGGAGCCGGGCCTCGCCCGCAGCGCTTGCTGTCCTTGTCTTGCCCACGCTCTTGACTGATCCGCGACGGCGCCGCGTCCTTGCCCTGTCTTTTATGTATGTTTTAAGTCGCGTCCGCGTCCCGTCTGTGCCCTGTCCGCGACGTGTCTGAGTCTTTTCTGTGTGGCCGCTCGCTTAGCTTGACCGGGGCCGTACCGCCAATCTGCGCCATCTTGATTCAATAGAGTAGAAGGACGTCACAACATCCGATTCGAACAGGCTCTAGTCCAATAGAACCTATCCAGTGGAATAGACTGAAATATACGATTTTGAACGACATGATGTTGGTTATACTCTTAACTTCATGGAAGTGGATTTTATGTTCCATTTTACTAACATGATTTTCATGCTTTTTATTTTCAATGGACCTGTGAAGCGAGAGGTGCGCACTTGCATAACGCAAATTACGACCCAAATGTTGAGGCGGTGCAGCGATCGTTAACGTACCCATAAACAAATCATTAGACATCATCTCAAGCCTATAGCACCTACGCACAATCCGTCTGTGTGAAAGTAGGGTGGAAAGTCCGCCACGCGGCGCCTCGAATCCCACCAATCATACCCGATTGTGTGCCGAGAGCCATTCGTTCTACGGATGATGACGGCGTGTGTCGATCGCATTAAAGCATGACCAGGAATTGGTGTTACAACATTATTTACACTGGCAACAGCAAGTATAACTAGTGTCATGTAAGAAGAGACTTGGCGGGTCACGTGGTTCGACTTGCGCGGTAGGCGATTACCTGCGCGAAATCCCCTCTACTGCCATTTGACAAGTCTCTTCTTTCATGACGCGGATTATAACAGCAAGTGTTCTTATTGCATCTGTGTTGTATCTGGCTTGACTCTGTCAAGCAACAACAATGATTGCATTGCTATGTTCCGGTTTGATGGATAAGGTAGCCAGCGCAATTTAATAAATAAATAATTCATTTATTATCACTACAAACGCCACAATATGACATAAACAAAAAAGAAAAAGACCTGCATATTACAACACATAACATCATATACAGATACTGGCTTGAGCCATTTCATCTTAGTCCTCACAGTGACAATGTACATCCGGTTCTGTAGTTTTCTTACGTAAAGGCATGAATCGTAGATGTTATGGGCGATAGTTATCGCTTGCCATCAGGTGGGCTATCTGCTCGTTTCTCGTTCTTAGCTTTCATTAAAATCAGTTTCGTAGTTTAGGACGTATATGAGGATGTAGAGCTTGGCTGGTGTTTCTATCAAAATTCAAAAAATTCAAAATTTATTTATTGATTAGGACATTAAATATCTCTCTCAATCGTCAAAAAGAAGGTAGGAAAGTAGTAAGGAAACACACAGTGACACGCTGACCACCCTACGGCCGCAGCAAACCCACCCTACGCCAACCACGACTGGACCGTGTTCGACAATGCCAGGCAGAACCTAACTGTTACAATACAATTCCTAATCAGAAGAACCGCACGGTCTTATGTTTCACTAAATGATATCGACGACCTGTTGCAGTACATAAACAAATTTAGACACAAATTGACAACGTAAGCACTGTAGTAAAACATTTATTAGCAAAATTGTAGTAGTTATACTTAACGTTGTTGTCAGTCGCAAGCTTGTTAACTATCAAAGTTTGTAAATGAAATAAAAATCTTTAGGTCTATTTAATTATCTAGTACAATGTACCATTAATGTAAACGACTGTTGGTTTCTAAATAAAATAAAAAATAGTTTACAATATGAACACCTATGAACGTCAGTATTTTATAAGTTTTTATCATTTTATCCAGGAGATCAAATATAACATTGAAATGATTAGTTATATTTAGCATTATCCGGATTCTGTTACGAGAGAGACACCATTGCCAACAAACTGTTATGCAGTTTGGCAGGGTAACTATAAGTAAGACAGAATGTACGAAATATTGTAAGGATTAAATAAATAAATAATTTGATATTTCCCTGCGCATTCCCCTTCGCAAACCGATCTCTCTTGGCGTTTATGGAAACTAACATCGCGAAGACTCCCTGACTGTTTGCGAAGCCCACCGCAAACATATTACCTTGCCTACACTGTTTGTTCATACCGACATCGGAGGGAAACATTCGAACAATAACCATCTCTTTCGAACAAGCTAGTTTTCCCGTCGGACGAATGAGACAGTATCTACTGTTAAAGGTTGTGTGCATGTGTACTTCAGCTATTCTTTGGTGCAAAGCGTTTTTATGACATCGAATGCCTGCCTTTTAGACTTTGAGGGCGCCGTAGGTTATCCTATATCGTCGAGTACAAGATAAATTCTACTTTGTAGTGTAGTAGACGTTTAGGAGACTCACAAAAAGTTGGTCTGTGGCCCTAGCACAAGTGTGTCCGCGACAAAGCTCGCACCGCGAGAGAGAGTTTGTCTCTTTCTCTCAATACTAAGACGAAAGAGATAGCAATACATATTTCGCGCTTTTTCTCGCTTATCGCGCGCGAGAGCAGCTTGTGCTAGGCCTACTGTACGTGCAGAAACATAAAAAAAACAACAGTTTTTTTAGTGACCCAAGCTTTGAGTTTGCGTTGTGATAATAGTTACATATCCTCTTGTGAGGGTTCTAGAAGTAAAATACCGGTCTGTCGCCAAAAAGAAAAGTGACTTTAATGTGCCTGAAAAGCGAAACTGTCAAGGGGATGTGAGGCAGACCGTTTTTTGTTAAATTCTAGAACCAACACAAGAACTAAACAAGCTAAACAATACTCTTTGAAATAGTATTGTGTTTCTGCCGGTTAGTAAGGTATCCAGTGCTCCATGGGGTGGGGAGTTGGGGAACCGTGTCTTTGGCAGTGGTGGGGCATTTGCCTTTTTGCTGCCAGTGCAACGTGTTATAGAGGTGGGCAACGAATTGGCGATACTCTTGGTGTTGCTGATGTCTATAGGTAGTGGTGACCACGCACCATCAGGTGGCTCGCTTGCCTGTTTGCCTACTGTATGACATAAAAAAAGTAAGTACTATAGCTACGAAAAGTCTTGAGCTTGGGTACCTAAAAAAATATTTTTTGGGCCAGGTCGTGCTCGGACAGGTCAACGTTTTGTGGGAAAACGTCTACTAACGCTATCAAGTGGAATTTTCCTTGTACTCAATGACGTAGGATAACCTACGGCGCCCTCACAGTCTACTTGGTATTGTTTGCGAATTTGTGCCGTTGGCTTTTGCTGTGCGCGCTTGTGTTTTGTTTTTATTCGGTCTGTCACAGAGCGCTTCGGTTCTTCGAATGTAAGGTGTTTCCCGAGCGTGCTCCATACAAACATTGTTAAATCATATTTTCAATATTTAAATTTATTTTCCATGTGTTACATATAGATGTTATAATAATAATGATAAGAATGAACATGGACCCGGTTTGGGCACAGCCAATTGGTAGAGAGGAGTCATTGCCTTGGCTTAGTTGATTCAAAAGTAGCTTGTGTGAAATACAAGTGCTACGAAACTATCAGATTCAGATTCATTTATTGCCTAAAGTGAATACAAGTACATTTATATACCTAGCACTAAATACAGACATAAATGTGCATTCATTTAGGGTTCGTCAATAATAATAAGCGATACAATATAATTAATTGAAACATACAATATTATTCATCTGTACAAAAGTACCTATAGAATCAAAATGTCAACTACTTAGGCACTTAATTTTAATATTATTATGTTACTTATATATTACGCTATCAAAGCCAGTGACATTTTGTAGTCGTGATCCAGAAACCAATCTATATGCCAGTGGTTTGTCAGGTTTTCGTATCGTAGTTTAAATTTTCTTAAACAAGTGTTTTTAATTTGTATGAAAATGTTAAAGCCTGGCGCAACTTACAGCGTAGGTTTAACAAACCACAGATAAAGATATAGGTTTCTAAATCGCGTCTACAATTTTTCATTGGCTTCGATTGGTTAATATTGATAATAAGACCAAACGTCGTTTCTATGGATCGCGCTAGAGGGACACTCACTCAAGATCTTTTGATGCAACGTTTCGGCCTAACTGCCCTCAAAAGACCGCCAACTCCCATCCCATTAAAAGAAAACTACCGCAAAAACTCTAAGCAAATATCCAAACAAACATAGCGGAAATTAACGCCGTTCCACTCAGCTCCAACAACAGGGGTGCGTTCCGTACGCACGTGCCTTGCGCATCGCTCTAATCGCTGGGGACTGCTGAGCAGTCGCCAATTTTGAATTGAAATATACAAGTTTATTGCTGGCACGTTTGTAATTTAGTATGGTCTACGATGCGGTCATAGTGTCTTGCCTCATCTGGTATTTAGAAAAATTGTGCGTTACACGAGAGAATATGACTTAAATGAGAAAAAAATATGGGTTGTCTACTCACATCCTGGTTCAACTATGGGGTAGCTATGAATTTTCATTCATTTATTTCATTAATCATCATCATCATCACAGCCCGTAACAGTCCACTGCAGGACTTAGGGCCTCTCCCACGAAAGGGGAGGTTATTTCATTAATGTTTACCGATATTTCCGGTCAGACCAAGTTTTGCCCAAGCTTTTCCTACTATTAGACAACTCGATGAGTCGAGTCAAATCAATGATATTTTAAGGGAAGATCAGGTCAAAAGTACTTAAACCGACGTTCGTATGAAAGGGTTGATAAATGTGGAAGAAGCGAGAGAGATCTGTCAGGACCGTAGCAAGTAGAACGATGTGATCAATGCCTGAGTTTTAACACCCATGCTTGCCAGCCTGATAATCAGGGTTCCGCAACGCTTGCAGTGTCTGGGAACTGGATGGATGACCATTTCATACTTTGCGGGAAGCATTTCATACTGGCACACCTCTTTCGCTTCTTCCACATTACTACATATTTTCATCCATTTACGCCGATTAAGGGCACTCCTGCCCTGCCCTTTTTTGGAGCAGGCCATTTATTTGATCAGTATATGTCCTCCCCTGATGGTATATTATTATAATTATTGACGTCACCGTATCCCTTGCCAACCAGGAGGCGTTCGGCTGCGACGGCTGGCCGCTGGAGTTCCGGGCGGCGGCAGCGCAGCTGCTCGCGAGGCACACACCCTCGGATCGGGAGCCGTCCAAGGCGCAACGTGAGTATATAAGAAGACTTCCAATGTCTATGTCCTACCCAGCCCCAGTCGGAACCGTGTCCGGGCGTTTTGGAGCCTATTGTGGAGAGCGATGACGAAGGGATTTTATTTATCATCATATGTCATAAGACTGTGTAAGTAGGTACGTAAGTTATAAAAGTAATTCAAAATTTGCATCATCAATGATAGCGACACTCGAAATGGACAGAACTATAGATGGCGACGCTCGCTTGGCTCAGTTTTTGTCATAGCAGCGCGCAGTACCTTTTGGGTAGTAAGTCCGTGGGTAGGGCCATCTGCTACTGCTGCTCGCTGGCCGACCGAAGCCGACAAGTTCCGACCGACATTCGCAATAGAATAGCTATGAAGCGCACCTTCCGATTTGCGTTTTTGCCCCAGTCGTAAGGACTGCGTCGATGCTTACGGTTGACAGCGACGAAGAAAGGAAGCCGACCGTCGCCGTCGATTTGGCACACTCAAGTCATTTACCCAGGCTCCCACTTTCTTCTTTACTTGCTGCAAGTAATATCTTCATCGGCTAAAATTGAGCGAAGGAAGTCCTAGAAGCAATATTTGCATGCAGAGAATGTGAATCCGAATCTGTCTATAACCTATGTCGATGTCCGTTTATACTGACTTGTCTTATTTGGTGAACAAACAATGCCCAAAATCACGACTTGCCGTATCAGCCACGCTACGTATATTGTGTATAGATGTGGAGAATTATATAAGAAACACATAGAATGTGATTTTTAACGAATTCTGCTGCACATTATCCATTTAAATACATAATCCCCTTAACCAAATAAGACAAGTCAGTTTGGACAGATTATAAATTCCGCATTTTAGAGAACGGGTTTTTGGTAAATTTGGGTTGTGCGAATTTTAAGGAATTTTATTTATTATTGATAAGCCGCCATATTAGTTTGTAAATGCGCTCTTTCTTGTTTTTGTGTAACTAGATTTAAACTTTGTTTTAAATAAATATATTTAGTTTTTTCTTTAACAAAGAGTACTTAAATCTACAGTTGCTGGAGTCTCCTTTTAGGCAAAGCCTGTGTCAGGAGACACCGTTTCTATAGTAGATTACAAAAAAATGCTAGGTAAAAATAAAGCATACATCTTACTTAGATTGACACCAAAATGTTTATAAGATTATGACAAATTAGACAGATAACCGCCTCACATCTCCTTCTGCATGTAGTCTTTAATGGTACTTAGATTTAATGCCTCTCCACCAATCACAGGCACGGATGCCGACCGTCTCGACCAATCACTGTCCGAGGCGATGGTGCTGGACCTGATCGCGTTAATTGGATTCGTGGTTGTAAATAACCCTCAGATGCAGGTAAGTTGGGTGCTACTATTTATATCGATTGTAAAAAATATAATCTCTTGTATAACAAAGAACTATTTATGTCATATGGTATTCAAATGACAAGCGGGCCACCTGATGGAAAGTGGTCATCGCTGTCTATAGACATGATGACGACTATGTATTTTTCATATTTGTCATTAACATGACATGCAGTAGCAGTGGCATCGCAACAAATGACAAAAAACATTTTGTTTTATACGTTTTTGACGACCTGAGTGGTTCAATGGTCAACATGATGGTCTGCCACGCAAGAGATCCCGGGTTCGATTCCCGGCTGGACAGAAATTGAAGTAATGAATTTTAATTTCTGTTACGGGTCTGGGTGTTCTATGTATAATAAGTATGTATTTAAAAGTATTTAGGTAGTATATCAGTTATCTAGCACCCATAGCACAAGCTTTGCTTAGTTTGGGGCTAGATGGCGCTGTGTGAATTTGTCCACGAATATTTATTTATTTATTTATTATTTATTATGTTTATTTTTTACTTAAGAAATACCAACAGCAATTATCACAATATAAAACTATACTGGCAGCACAGAGCAGCTGGCAGATAGAAACTGGATAAACTAATACATACTTAACTATCAGTTAAGCATACCGAACAGTCTATAAGACTACAATTTCAAACTTAAACTAAAATATACCTGCAATACCCGAAAGTAATGCAACAATAGTCAATTTAATCATACACACCATACACATTAAACGTCTCCTCAAAGCCGCTTGACCGTTGCCTTTCCCATGCGGGCTGCACCTGCGCAAGACACGTGTTTCTTACTTCAGTCTATTATGTGTTTAGGAAGTGTTGTCAATCGATTGCATAAGTAGTTTCATACTTCATTAGTCTATTTCGCGTTTGGGAAGTATCGTTATTCATTTGCATATTGTAGAACAAGCTTTTGACGACCTCAGTGGTTCAGTTGGTTGACATGTCGGTGTGCCACGCAGAGGTTCCGGGTTCGATTTATCGGCCGGGCAGAAATTGAAATGATGAATTTTTATTTGTGTTACGGGGATGGATGTTGTATGTATAATAAGTGTGTATTTAAAAAAATTATTAAGTAGTTATCAGTTTTCTAGCACCCATAACACAAGATTTGCTTACTTTGGGGCTAGATGGCGCTGTATGAATTGTCCAAGCATGTTTATTAATTTTGTTCCCGACTTCGTCCGCTTAAAATTAGGTTTTTACGTTCCGGACCCGTTCCCGCGGAACCACATTGGATTTCGAAATAAATTGCAAAATTTCATCCAAATCCGTTTAATAGTTCTTGCATGATGGAGTAACAAACATCCTTACAAATTTGCAAATATTTGTAGGATAGGAAGTAGGAAAATATTGCCTTGCCACTGTGGTAGTGCTGAACAGAAGCCGAAGCGAATTTGGAGAAGTGGACATAGCAAATTCACCCTTATCTCAACAATGTTATACTCATATTTCTTCCGAGATAACCCTTGGCAGTCTGGTAATAAAAATGGGCGAATAAAGAATGCACGCGAATATTTATCGCTAAGTAAATGTAACCTTTATGTAGTTGAGATAAGGGTGAATTTGCGACGACCCTATGATAAGTATTTTTTGTAAGGTTTAACTCCCGACGCAAATAGAGGCGTGTAAGTATGACGTGTGTGTGTTTATCTATGGCATCGTACCTCCCGAACGGATGGACCGATTTTGATGCGGTTTTCTTTATGTAAGAACTAGTTTCAGTCGGGATTGTTCTTAGCATTGCATTTACTTGCTAATCTATTACAGCGAAATAAACAAAGACCTTCATAATTTTTATAAAAACCGCAACAAAATATCAAGAAAACTTTTTACATTAACGACGCAAAGTCCCCATAAAAACGCCCTGAATAAATAACTATTTCACTCACAAACGCATTAACACCAGCACGCCATCGCTCATTACACTGCGAAGCAATTAACTTCTAGCCGTGTCTGTGACAATGGCGCGTGTAAATAATTCATTGTAATTGGTCAGTCCCCTTCAAAAGCTTGGATACGATAATGGCCCCAGAACGCTTCCTTGGGTGACTCCGGACACCTGTGGCCCAAGAATGCTTCCTTGAGTGACTCCGTAAGGACACCTGTGGCCTTAGAATGCTTCCTAGGGTGACACCTGTGCGCGTGAGAAATTGGATGCGTTTTTTTATGTAATTCAGCGATGTATTCTGAACCCTCTGATGCAGTTATGCGGGTGTTTGTTTCATATGGTAATGGAATACTAAACATATGATTGTTGTGAATGAATGTTTTATTTAGAAGAAAGATAACATAGATATTCTTTTTTGATATACCTACATTTACCATACATTTTAAGGTATCCTGTCAAATGGATATACTTTCTGTATTTATTTTGCACATTGTGTAATCTCAATATCTAAACATAATTGACATAAAAACAGTATTCCTGTAACACAAGTTTCCCTAGTTTAGACACTAGTCCCCACAAATATGTATACGTAGCCACCATGTTCTGATGTCTTAATAATGTACCTAGTTGTATACCAAATTATGTTTAAGTTATTGTGGAAAAATAAATTGATTATTTATTTAAGCACTCTCTCTTACCTGGCTGACATCACAACACACTCTACTACTTCGTCGGCCAGCTCCCATTTATCTGAAAGCCAACCGCCTCCCCAGGAGACGATCTGCGACAACTGGAGTGTGATCCGCACGCTGTGCACGGTGCCAGCCAACTGGCTGGTGTCGCGGGCGCACAGCCGCGCGCTGCTGCCCACGCTGATGACTCTCACGGACCGGCCGCAGTGCGCCGAGGCTATCGCTTCGGAGGTCAGCGTGACGGTAAGATACCTTTTTATGTTGCATAGGGACAGACGAGCAGACAGACAGTCCGTCTGATGGTAAGTAACATCTACAATTCATACTTAAGTTACAGGTAACAAAAATGCAGAACCGCAGGTGCGTTGCCACTGTGAGGTCTAAGATGAAATGCCTCATGCCTGTAATTTCTGTGTCACTTATTATGATTTTCCTCACTCTACTGTGCTATCCCTGGGGCTGACGCAGCACGGACGGGACCCCCTATGACCAAGGTTATCCATTGTACTTTCTCCACTCGAGAACCTTTCCCCCTCCACATCCTTGCGAGCTATGTATATGGCCTGCCCTGTTCTGCTGCAGGTTTTCGATTCTGACTGCATCGTGCATTGTCAGAAACTATGTTTTGGAGTAGCTCTGTCCATCGCATGCTCAGTGGTTGTGGGCTTTGTAATGTGGCACCAATAAGATAAAGGTAGGTAGGGCATTCCCATTGTGTGATATGGGACTATTGTAGCGTTATCCGCACGCCAACTGCCAACTGGTTGTTCTCGTACAGTCGCGCACTGCTGATGGTTTTAGGGGAGTGCCCGCAATGCGCTGAGGCGATCGCGTTATTAGGTACGGAGATCAGATTCAAGGTAAGGCCTACAGATTAGCAACAGAACGGACGTATGCTTCCCTTTAAGCCAGACTACCTGAGCCCTTTACAAGGGCGTCCGTTTGAAGGTAACTTTTTCAGCCACAGGGTGGACGTAGGCCTCCCCACTCATTATCACCATCCGTGTCTAACGTAGCACTGTGAGACATCCCTAGCTAGCATTAACCTAACATTATTAATGAATAAGTACGTATGATGCGATGTGAATGGGACCCGATTTGATAGAAATGGCCACCGCTTCTAAATTATGTAATAACTTCATTCAAATGACGAGTTTAGGAATCCCTATGGCCACCTTTCGTCTCCATCATCTAATCAGCTGTGGTTGTGAAAGTAAATAAAACTTTGTGAAAAAGAGCGCGTTGTCGCGGTACGAGTTATCGCACTCGAGCCGAGAGAGATAAACTCTTATAGCATATGCTGGTAATGCCATTATCGTCTACATTCCCCCGTTTAGTTTCGAAAGCAGCTGAGCCTTCACTCCGCTATGGCATACAATATTCACGAACCTTAATTGCGGGGATGGTGGCAGCTGTGATGGAATCTAGTGTCAAGTTACGCTCGTGTAGGTTAATTTTCTTGGGCAATTTTGGAACGTAATATTTATTTCATATATACAAAATAATACAGAAAACCAAATCTTAACTAATTGGCACTAAATATAACTGAACTGAATACATTATACAAAAGATAATCAAATTGCCCTAGGTCTCCAGTTCTAGGAAAAGTCAGCATTTTGGAAAGCCATTGTTAAAAATTTTTTGGGCTTATTTAGATATACAGTTTGTGAGAAAAACCCTGTTAGATTCGTGTGGTTATCTTTATTAAAATCGGCTCTTTATTCATCACTTAGTATGCGCATCATTTACAGCGCAATCCGCGTGTTGACTAAATGTCAAATCAGACACTCTTTATGATCTGTCAAAATGGTTGACTTTTATTGAAATTTGTATGAGACTTTGAACTGTGACGTCTTGTGCAAATGCGTTAAATGTACTACTTTTTGTCATTTTACTTGATTTAAAAATTATAAATATAACGATTTCTTTTATTTTCTTGTACTGGAGGCTGGTTCTACTTGAAGCTCTTTAACCTGGTTTCATAATTTATATTGAATCTAGTCAAGTCCCTAATTAAAGGCATGAGACACATCATCTTAGTCCTCACAGTGACAAACGCATCTGCGTTTCTGCATTTTTGTTGCCTGCACCTGAATGCATGAATCGTAGATGTTATGGGCGACAGTCACCGCTTACCATCATGCGGGCTGTCTGCTCGTTTCTCACTGCGTAGAATAAAAAATAACTAACTGTAAGTACCTATGGCTATAAATTGATATCTTCCACAGATGCTAGAGGAGTACTTAGAGAGCTCGGAGGCTCAGAATGTGAAACTGGTGCAGGTCATCAAACAGGGACGGACGAAGAAGACTTCTAACAAAAAATAGCTCTTAATGACACTATTGAGGTAAATGATTATACCAGTGGCTCTACCTACTATCCGTTCGCTCTTGTTATCTAGTATCAATCATCATCATCAGCCTATGCTAGTCCACTGCTGGACATAGGCCTCTTCCAATGAGCGGCGATCAACCCTATCCTCGCGCCTTCTGTCGCCCACGAATCGTCACTCTACACTACGTAAAAAGGACCGACTGAAGCTGAACTGAAGCTTTTTTGTCTCGTCTGAGGCCTGAAAACGAAAAATAATTGGATTCCCGAGACCGAGGCTGGAAACATTCTCTTAAATATTGAAAAATATCTAATAATAATTAGTGTCGATATTTCGGTGGTGTGTTGGGTCAGTCCATCTCTACTCTATTAGATAGTGTACTCTTTAGTTTTCTTATATCTTTGGTTTTCTGTCCGAGAATACAGCCAAGCTCACCTTACCACATCTAATCGCTCCTTCAATGTAAGGTGGTTCGACAGTTTCGACACCCACATTTACCATTTGCTCGGAATTTCTTTATTTGTTGTTTTATACTCTTAGTAAATGTATTCATGGCAGCGCAATATAGATTTCTATAGGCTAAAGGTTTAAAATAAAACTGAAAAGGTAAAAATAATACGTCGCTAGATTGCCTTGCTCTGTGATTTTATTATATTTCTTTTTCATTGTTTTCTTTTATATTATTAACATATGAAATCCATTTCGCGCTCCTTTGGATACATTTACTGACGGCCAGTTGCAAAAACGTACATTAGACAGGTCAACTTGAAAAAAGTCCGAACAAATCTTAGCAATAATTTGTTTTGAAATATAACCACATTAACATTATATCGGATGGACGTACGTAGGAACTATAAGGAGGGGATGTGATGTTAAAGTAATCTTGTGTTTGGTTCGACGATGGTAATTGCCTCGCTGACTCTACCATCAACTTATAGCCAACGGAGAGTAGGTACGACCTGAGTCGTGAGGATTGTTGGCTTGATCATTACCTACTTGAAGATCAGACTACGTTAGGTAATAACCTTTATTCATGCGACCACTTTTCATTGCCATTTTTTCAAGTACACTAAAGTGAAATTCAATATCAAATTTATATTTTGAAACAGTATTCTGTTTCACGACTTTGGCTTAGTTTTAGTTGTCTTAGTATAAATTTACTTTTATTCTTTTTTGCTATAATTTTTTTTAATGTCACTATATGCTAAATTATTTATAGTATCTCCTAACGTTTAGAATTTATAAATTTTGACGACTGACGTTGGCTACCCGTTTGTGCGGGTGTCATATTAATTCTAAACTTATTCTTAGGTATTGTGTTAATATGTTCTTGATTGTAAAAGGAGCAGGTCACATGATTCGAACGTACCTACGTATGTATATTATTTATTATACACTGATATAACTTATTGTCGTCCCTTTGAAACACGTTACAGTTTCAAATAAGCGTGACTTGCAATATTATGTTGTTTAAATATTGAAATATTTGTCTATTTACTATCTTAACGGGCCCTAGAGAATAATTAAATCATTGTAGATAATAAATGAATTGTAATATCGTAGTACAGGAAAAGCGATCACTGCCATTGGTCTAGCTATAGAGACAAGTGAGTAGCTATTGTATAATACGATAGAAGTAGCTAGAATACATTTATTGCCAAATAGTTCGTCATGTGGTCTGTTTAAAGAAAAACAAGGGGTGTGCTAGATGAGTGCCTTGAGGTACACCGTTATGTAAAAGCTGTATCGGCTAACGTTCAACATAATTAATCTACTAATGACTTAGGAACGCTGTGATAAAGGTCGGATGTAGCTATTAAACATGGAAAGTAACCATTTCTAAAATTTAATGTAAAACTAGCATTAATTCGCCTTGTCAAAGGCTTTACTCAAGTCGAAAATCGTGTTTATTTTTGTATTGCTCTTAATTTGTGTAATTCAGCTTGTGATCCTTTCATATGCGATTACTAAAACTGTGATTATTATTATTATTAATTGTGTTCTCACTTGAAAATGTATATTTTTTTTATTCTGTGGTTTGGCGGGGTAGCAGATTTTATAGCACTCTGGTTACGAAAGCCAAAGTAGAGTTACCTAGTCAAGCCGTGGTTTTAACTTAGTCGATTGGTTGAAAGTATTTATCTGTGATTTTCTTTTCATTTAGTCTTTATTTTGAACGAGCGCGTTCGTAACTCCGCAGGTTGGTATTTTTGATTGAGAGACGAAATAAATATTTGTGTAACGAAATGCTGTTTTATTTGTCCTACTACCTAATAAAAGTATGTTGTCCCTTATGTTACAAAAATCTGACATCAAACTGCCGTCATGCGGTGATCCGGTTTACATAGGCAACATGGTGGACTAGTTTAAAGAACACCCTCTAAAAATCACTTTGGCGTTAATGTCCCGGTTGTGCTCTCGCACACGAGGGCCCGGGGTCGGCCTTGACCATGATCCAGGATTAGGCAGATCAGGTAATTACAGTGGAGCGACTGCCATTTGACCTCCGTGATCCTGCTACCAGGGCAACCTGACCAGATTGGATCATGGTTATACCTTCAGCCACCTGAATGTGGTTTTCATCACGACTTTTTCCCTCACCGTAAGAGCATTGGTTAGCATTCAATTTATGTATATAATTCAGAAAAGAGTCATTGGTTCAAGGCCGAAGTGGTGTTTGAACCCGGTAGGTACCTCTCGCTTACGAGCCAGATACATTTACCACTCGGCTACCGACGCACACGATATTTGTGTAACGATCCGCTGTTTTATTTTTCTCTATGTGTTTGTTTTTAATACAGCTTGCTATTGCTAGATGGGAAAACATTCCGCGAACAGGTAAATTTATTGGTAAGTGTGTTTATTCGTGAGAAATATTTATGCAAACAAATGAAAATGTCTAAACCAGCGGTTCTTAATTTCGGGTCGCGAGAGGTATTGGGTTGGGTCGCGAGATCCCCCAAAATGGTAACATTTTACGTGTTTAATTCAAAATTCAAAATTTCTTTATTGATTAGGACAATAAATATCTCTTTCAATCGTCAAAAAGGAGGGGGATAGGAAAGTAGGAAGGAAACACACAGTGACACGCTGACCGCCCTATGGCCGTAGATAAACGTATCCCTCGCCAACCGAACCGTGCTCGACAATGCCAGGCAGAGCCGGAACGCTATATTATATTATATAGGTATGTCTAGTATAATTAAGAAAAAACCACCTAAAACTACAGCAAGAGTAAGCCAGTCCACCAAGGCAGCACCCGTTCACGAGTATAACGCAGGGCCCAGCCATCGTCCAATTCAACCATATTTGAGGGAAAAGAGCGACCCGGCCCCCACGCCACCGCCAGACAGACTTTTAAGTGAGCATGCATCACACATGCTGTATGTGGTAGGTAGTCGCTACCACCCTACTCTATCCTATCCCATCCCTATCGCTACCTTACCCCTACCCTATCCTACCATTGCCTTAACCCTACCCTACCACTGCTTTACCCCTACCCTATCACTATCTTACCCCTACCCCACCCTATACTACCTTACCGCTATCTTACTCCTACCCTACCCTACCCTACCCCTACTCTAACTACTACCCTACCCCTACCCTAGCGCAGACAGGAGACACCATGTGTGGGAGAGGAAGGAAAATTAACGCCGCTTCCAAGGTGGTTCTCCGTGGGGAAAAGAAACGGCAAGAAACCCACAGAGCCTACGTTAATTTTTTTTTTTTTAAACATCATCATCATCATCACAGCCTATAACAGTCTCCCACGAAAGGGGTGGTTATTGCCGTAATCTCCACGCTTAGCAGCGGATTGGAGATTGCAGTGTTATAAATATAAGAACGCATATGCATAACGATATGCGAACGTAAAACGCTGCTGCCCATTTTTCAGTCTACGGAGACTAGATTTTTTGCCTCGAAAACATTAGTCGTCTTGTACGACACCCACGGGTGTAAGGGGTTGGTGATATTCCACACTGCCAGATACCACACGGCCGTTTCCTTAATAGGTTTCGAATATTTTTAATGTTTATTTATGGGCTGATCGATTTCACTTGACTAATATTATCTCGTGGTGCTCGTTGCGCTCACAATTTCTTTGTTTTATCTACTACGAAACTGGTGTCTACCAGTTTCTAATGTAAAATTTGAGTATAATTCCATAACTTTCGAGCTCGCTTCGCTCCTTATACCTTTTTTTAGCCACTCCGTTAGCTTCGGCGTCTACTACGCTAATATCATAATTAAAATTTTGAGCTCGCTGCGCTCTTCATACCTTAGTATTACCCACCCAAAAAGCAGCGGTACCGATCAGTTTCAAATCTCAAAATCACAAAACATTTCGAGGTCGATCCGCACTTCATTCAATTTCAATTTCTTAAGGTTTAATCATTTATATAATAAATAACAATTATCAATATTTAAAAAGAACCTTACTCTAACAAAAATAATAATCCTAACTAAATAAAAATAATTTGGCCCAGGTCCCCTGAATTTGGAAAGTATTTCAATTTCTTTATTACTCATTTGTTTTACCCAATCCAAAACATTAAACTAAAATAAAAATCAATGTTTTTCCTTCCATTTCTAAGTTTTACCCACCTCAAAAGTATCAGCTACCAGTTGCAAATCTCAAAGGTTAAGAACCGCTGGTCGAACCCAATACCTCAAAACTGCTACATCTAAAAACGCCTACATCCAAACGCTTGTATAAATCCATAAATAACTAAGTAATTGACTAACGCGATACACTTCAGCAAGGATCTAAACAACTCATTCATAATGTAAGATTATTTTTAGATTTCATTAAGATACACTCGGTGGCAGCGACAATATTAGACATTGTGGTGTCCTTTGATCAGACAAATTTACGTCGCCCGCCTTAAGTGGCGGTGTTATGTACTACCTTGCCTTTCTGAGGTTTTATTTTAAAATACATTCAATGTAAGTATGTTGGACGAGCTTCTTGTTCAGTGTCGTGAATGGGTTTTGACGAGGTGTCGAGATTTAATGGGGGGAGCGTCTAAATCTGACTTTATGGTTCATTTCTCTTTAAGTAAGTCTTGAAGAAATGGCGGTGCATTAGTATGAATGTGTATATTTATTTGTTTAGGTTTCGGATTCGATTTACACGTCATAAGTATTTGATGCTAAATGATTTTGGTCCTATCGGGTAAGGTTCCCCTGGTAGCGGGGTTATGGAGGTCAGATGGCAATCGCTTCTCTGTAATTACGCTATCTGCCAAATCCTGCATTATGTTCAAGGCGGATCCCAGGCCCTCGTGCGCATGAGCGCATCCGGGATATCAACACCAAGATTCTTTTATCATACATTCAATGTATGTAAGTATGTTGGATGAGTTTCTTTTTCAGTGTCGTTGTCTATGTCTAAATGGGTTTGGTTTTGACGAGGTGTCGAGATTTAATGGGTGGAGCGTCTAAATCTGACTTTATGGTGCATTTCTCTTTAAGTAAGTCTTGAAGAAATGGCGGTGCATTAGTATGAATGTGTATATTTATTTGTTTGGGTTTTGGATTCGATTTACACGTTATATTTGATGCTAAATGGTTTTGGTCCATATTAGTCAGGTTCCCCTTGTAGACCGTGTCCAAAAAGTAAAGTAACTTGGGAAATCATAAGACTGATTAAAATTAACAAGTAAGCAACCTGATTTAGAATAATCAAGACGTCCATCTTTTAGCTAAGTTCTTATCTTGTATAGGTATAGACAGACGTCTTCAGTTTTGCTTCCTTGTCGATTTCGATCAATCATAAAACCCAAGTCGCTTTGCTTTTTAGACAGACGCTTTGCAGGGTCACGGAGGTCAGATAGCAGTCGCTCCACTGTAATTACTAGATTTGCCAAATCCTAGATTGTGGTCAAGCCGGACCACGGGTCCTCGTGTGCGTGAGCACACCCGAAAACGCCAAGACGATTTATTTTTCCAAAACATTCAATCTACGTAAGTTTGTTTGATGAATTTCTTGTTCAGTTTCGTAAATGTCTATGCCTAAATGGGTATCGTTTAGACGACGTGTCAAGGTTTAATGGTCGGAGCGTCTAAATCTGACTTTATGATGCATTTCCCTTTAAGTAAATCTTGATGAAATGGCGGTACATTAGTATGAGTAAATTTATAACTAGCCGTTCTAAGCGGCTTTCACCCGCTCGTAGTTCGGATCTCTATAAACAATCAACTTTCCCGCGGAATCCTATTTATTTCTAAGATAAAAAGTAGTTATGTTACTTTACTAGTGATCATGTAGTATTCTATTAGAGGAAGAGTTTTTAACTTCGGTCCAGTAGTTTTTGAGTCTATTCGTTACAAACAAAGAGACAAATATTTTCTCTCAATATTAGTAAGATGTCTACAGCTACCTCAAGGGTCGGCACCGGGTCCACTCTCCTTAGTTTGCAGATGTCCTGGATGACGGTGGCCACTTACCATCAGGTGAACCGTCTGTCCGTGTAGCTCCCTAGGTAATAAAAAATATAGATTTGTTTGGTTTTGGATTCGTCATTAAGTAATATTTATAGGTGCTAAGCGTTCCTCGGTCTTTTTTTTCGACCATTCCATTCACTAATACCTCTTTTGTCATGTAACACCCTTGATATATCTATGAGGAGACACTATACTCCAGCATCTTTCAAAAGACCACCGATCAACCCATGAAATATGATTGCCCCAAATTACACCAGACATTACGTTTTAGCGACAGAACCCTCCATTTGGAAAGGAAGTGATTTTCCATTCCATCGCCTTCGGCTATTACGGAGCATTTTTGAGGAACTCTAAATGTCGGGTTCGAATTTTGAATTCATTGTCGGGAAATGATGTGTGCATAATGTCGTAATATCGGTTGAATGGTCTTGTCGGCAAAAATGGGAAAAGGTACAGTGGTTTGTCTATGGGTTGAAATATCATGTTGAAGAATCGAAGGTGTGTTTTGCATCGATCTAGGCAAGCTATGAGGTACTTATAATATAATAATATGTAATCAAAGTAAGTACCAGCATTATTCTGTGCGCCGGTGGCCTAGTGGTTAAGGTATCCGACTAGCAAATGAGAGGTCATATCTCCACAAAGGCCGGCCCTGTGCCTTCCGCATCCAGCTGGTACCTGCGATCTTTACTGCGATCGTCGGTCCTGCTTGTGTGAGGCCTACCCACGCTGCGTCTTCCGGTACGTGGTCGCCCTTACTGCCTCATCGGCCATCTGTTCTTCGAGCTATGTGCCCACTTTAGCCTGGCAATCCTTAGGGATATGTCGGTGACATTGGTTCGCTTGCGGATCTCCTCATTTCTGAATCTATCGCGCAACGGGACTCCGAGCATAGCTCTAGTGAGAGGTCCCGGGTTCGAATCCCACTGCCGCTATGTACTTATAATAAGATCACGCTAAGTTCGAATCGCATCTTAAAACAAAAAATCTCTATATGGCCACTTATGCCAAGTTTTTTATCCGTCATAGAACGTCATTCATAAAAGTCATAACAAACAAATTGATTTCTGTAGTGTCTGTAGGACTGTTCATTTTCGTAAGTTAAGAAAAATATTATTAAATAATGGGCAAAACTATTATTAAGGAAGTGCGGAAGATAATTTTCACCATGATTAATAATTTAGACAAAACTTCAAGCTAATCGTGACCAAATAACTGAATGTTTACAAGAAGGACTGACAAGGACAGATTATCCCCAGATTATTGCCAAATCCACACTTTATAATTTGTATCTACTACTGTCAGTTGATTCGGACTTACCGTGGTCCTATTATATTAATGACTTACCGGTGTGTAAAGTCTACCAAGAAAGCCGTGAAATAATTTTTGACCCCGTTTGACAGTAGAAGTAATACTCACTTTGACAGAAATTAATTGTTGCAAAAGCAGTAGTTTCTTTTCACGACATTCATGCCAGACTGTCTACTTTTTGAGGGAAGTCGGAATAACTTTATTTCCTACTCCTATCTGTTACTTCTTAATTCAATTAATTGCGGATTCCAAGACAGTATTAACTTGTCCTCGCGCCTGAGTGGTATAACTCAGGACGTGTGTGTGGTCACCGCTCTAAATCCTGGATACACAGGAGTTACAGAAGTGGGGCAAAGCCCGAAATAAAACCGTGTATGTGTATCTTTGCGCTCTGCAGCCGACTGTACCTACTACTGTTTACGGCGGGCGGGACCCGGGAGCCGCGGCGCCGCGCCGGTAAAAATAATGCGATAGTCCGCTAATGGCTTCACAGCGGCGGCGTGGAGAGGCCGTTTGGTTGTTTTTGTTTTATTTGTTAGAAGTAGGTAAGGTTTTCTTTTCATAACCTGACGACCTGAGTGGTTCAGTTGGTTAACGTCTCTCTCTCTGTCTGCCACGCAGAGATCCCGGGTTCGATTCCCGGCCGGGCAGAAATTGAAATAATTAATTTTAATATAATTTCTGTTACGGGTCTGGGTTGTATGTATAATAAGTATGTATACGTAAAAAATATATAAGTAGTTTATCAGTGTTCTGGCAATAACACAAGATTTGCTCACTTTGGGGCTAGATGGTGTGGTGTGAACTGTCCAAGCGTATATTAATTTATTTATAACATACGTACGTAATAGCGGTCAGTCCCTCTCGGTTTTTACCAGTAGATATGCAGTTCAAAACTGCTACCTACATTCGATTATCTCGTGGGGAACTGCGGGCCATCGGGTTTTTTTTTGTCCGACACTTACCTATACAGGGTACTGTAAGAAGGGAAATTAGTAGGTGTGGCACTGTGACGCTCTCGAATAATGTGTCTTTTTGTAAAATATACAATAAGATACCTAAACAGATAAGAGAGTTAGATGTGACGGAATTTAAGCACACTCTCTTTAAAATGTTGACCGAAATTTTTTATTATCGGTGTGACGAATTCCTTAACGATACTTTTATATAAATGTAGTAATATAAATAATAATTATAATATATAAAATGATAAATGACATTGATATTTTAACGATTTATAATAATTTGACATTCAATTAATTCAATTAATTTTAGTTATTGACGATTTAATAATGATTTATCTTGACATCTTTTTGTTAATTTAGTGTATTAATATTTGATATTTAAAAGGGATGAATTTCATTTTTTTCTAGTTTTGTATCAAGTGATAGTTAGATAGGTGGATTGTATCGTATACCGTAAGGTGGAACATGGAGATCTATAAAATACATGTAACCAATTATGTAACCCATGTTGACGATTAAATAAATGAATTGAATTGAATGAATTTGTCTTCACATATTTTTAAACACTATTTTTCGAAACCCTTCAAGAATTATATTAGCACTAAGGCGACTCCACTGCCCCGCGCGAGTTCCCTGCGGCCGCGGCGTGACGCGGCCTTGCACGGTGTGTATGCTTCATGCGGTAAGGAACAATTCTGGTTAATTTTTCTTTTGTAGCTATATATCGACAGTTTGTAGCCGGAACAGAGTATAATAAAGGTATTCGGAGAGTGGTGGCTTAGAGGTTGAGGTGTCCGACTCGTAAGCGAGAGGTACCGGGTTCGAATCTACCAATGACGGTTTCCTGAGGTATGTAGATTATTATTATATCCTTTATTGCACATGAAATGAGTTAAAAACAATAATTACAAACGGTTGTTTACAAAGGTGGGCTTATCTCTACTAGAATACTTTATACTTTAGATACTTTATTAGAATACTATTATAACCGATGAGGTAAAACACCGTGATAAAACCCGCATATTCAGGCGACTGAATGTATAACCATGATCCAATCTGGTCAGGCACCCCTGTTCACAACTGTGTTGTGTGGTCACAGAGGTCAGATAACAATCGCTCCACTGTAATTAGGTGCCTGATCTGCCAAAACCTGGATCGTGGTCAAGGCGGACCTCGGGTCCTCCCGGGAGCACAACCGGGACATTAACTCCGACTGATTGCCATCTGTGAGCGCTATGTTGCAGATCATGGCTTGCGATACAACGATTTCAAAGCAGGCAAAGGTCCGGAGAGAATTCCCAAGTTGCTTTTGAATGAGGCTACCATTCAGAAGGTGGAGCAGTTCAGGTCATATTTTAACAAGCGACCTCAGTGATGACGCCGACATTGTGAGGGAACGGCGTGCCATGGTCGTCCGTTGCAACATGATTGCGCGCAGATTCGCCGGGTGTACACGTGATGTGAAGCTGACATTGTTTAGAGCATATTGTTTATGCTTTTACACATGTCAGCTGTGGGTCCGGTACACCCAGAGAGCAATGAGTGTCATTAGGATACAATATAATGACGCATATCGTATCCTTATGAAGCTGCCTCGTTTCTGCAGTGCGTCTCACATGTTTGCCGTGGCAGGGGTCGCCGATTTCTTCGGGGTCTTTAGATCCCGTATCGCGGGATTTTGGAATCGGTTACGGTCGTCCAAGAATGACATCCTGGCATCCTTGATAGAGTGCATGGACTGCTCCATCTTCAAACAATGGGTCCACGTGCATCACGCTAAAAATAAGAAATGACGATGTGAAGACTAAAAATTATTATTAAGACTTAAGCATGACTTAAAGCCATTTTTACGTAAATTTTATTGTTATATTTTTTATTATTAATTTGTGATATTGGTGTAATTCGTTACTTTGCCTGAAATAAAGAAGATTTATTATTATTATTATATTATTATTAACGCCAAGATGATGTTCTTTCTTTCAGTCGTGCGCACTAGCATATCTGCCGCGTACGACTCAACTGAGTACGCCGGTGAAATGGCTGGTTCCGTGTGCCCGCTCGCCGTCCCTTGGTGGCCGACTAAAAGCTTTCAGCCGCTGTGACGTGAGCGTGTGCATAATAACACGATTTATAGACAAGCGGTTTATTTTTACCAGCTCAAACCGGAATGGGGCTGCAGCGGAATGCGTGATGCCCCGATGATTCTTCTTGTCGACAATTTGCGCCGCAATAGGCAGACTTGACAGTAATATATTTGGGCGGTGATTTGAGGAACTAGTTTTTTAAGTTAATCGGTTCGGCTGGTAGCCTAGTGGTTAAGAGCAAGCGAGAGGTAGCGGGTTTGAATCCCACTGCCGCCATGCCCGCCGCCCGCTGTCAGCTGCAAAGTAAATGGACACCTCCAGCATTTTTTTTTTATTTTTTTTATGACATACAATAGGCAAACAGGCAAGCGGGCCACCTGATGGGAAGTAGTCACCACTCCTATAGACATTAGCAACACCAAGAGTATCGCCAATGCGTTGCCCACCTCTATAACACGTTGCTCTGGCAGCAAAAAGGCAAAAGCCACTCCACTTCCAAAGCCACGGTTCCCCAAATCCCCACCCCATGGAGCACTGGAAACCTTACTCACCGGCAGAAACACAATACTATTTAAAAGAGTATTATTTAGCTGCGATATTCTGTAAGGTGGAGGTACTTCCCCAGTCGGGCGGCTCCAATTCGAACGAGATACCTACCCCGCTATGCCCTACCTCTCTTTATTTATTAATATTAGCCTGAATAATCCCAATGCAGTTCTTCCATACTTCGCGATCGTTTGCTATACTCGTATAACACAAATAGTAAGCGGCCAGTTTTCTCTGCATCTGTCGTATCTACATTAGTTGAGCCTCTTACGGTGAGCGAAAACATCGTGATGGAACTTGCACATTCAAGCGACTGAATGTGTGTATGATCTGCCAAATCCTGGATCATGGTCAAGGCGGCCCCGGTGGCGCGCGAGAGCACAACCGGGACATTAACGCCAAGATGAGATTATTTTTATTCACAAACAATACTTGTCTGAGGGCCGATTTTTCAATCCTCAAATAAAAGTTATCTGCCCGATGTGTAATATACTGCCAAATTATAACAAACTATAATCCTTCAATTGTAATTTATGTAAGATTTTGTTTTAATAAATGATAAAATTTATAAAAATAAATCAATAAAATGAATGAAATGAAATGAAAATGAAAAATTCTTTATTGCTTATACATAGAATAAAACAAAAACATAGGAAAAAATAAACAAATAAAAGCAACCGGCGGCCTTATCGCTTAAAGCGATTTCTTCCAGGCAACCTTAAACATCTAAAAACAGAGTAAACCCTAGGATAGATGGTAAGTCTGTTCTACTGAACATTACTGTGGCATATTTCATTATATATGAAGTAACAATACAATTTTATTTTAGTCGCACAGTAACTTATCAGACTGATTTGTTTTGTCTGAGGATAGAAAAATCGACCCTAAGTAAAGTAGCTTATTGTTTGTGAATACGGAAAGGAAAAGAACACTTAGCCTGGCTTGCACCAAATTCTTAAACACATTTAAGAATAACGTTGCCACGTTTTTTGTACGAAGTTTTTTGTTCAAATATCAACTCAAATACATTTAAAACTTTAGTCCAAACCACCCTTAATTCCATTCTCAGCCTAAACCCTGTTTTCCATAAGAAATCTTCACTCAGCCCTTGTTCCATCCCTAACAGTCACAATAATTACCCATACATTAGCTTAGATCTAAAGATTAAAGCGCCTACAATGATTTTATTACTGAATCATCTAATTACTATGATCCGTAGATTGGAATCTCCGACACACATGGCATGAAGATCTTTTGGGGTAGATAATATGTGACCAGAATGTAATGAACTTCAAGCGGTGATGAAGTGGTCGTAGTCGAGGCTCAAAACGAATTGGTCCATGGATTTGCACGCCGGGTGTTAAAATTTGTAGGTAACAAGGTTTTTTTACTGTTAAAGTTATTAGTTAAAGTATTATTTTCAATACTTATCGTTATAAGTTGAATACTCGATTGCACAAAACTTTAGGAGACTCCTAAGCTTCACTTAAAATATCCATAACAACAAAAAGCCTTGTACCAGCATAAATGTAAAAACTTTACGCTGCTGCCCATTTACAGTCTATAGAGAGTAGAAGTTTTGCCTCGAATACATTCCAAAGCTGGATTTGAGACTAAGGTTTCTTACGCGGGAGAAGATCATACACGCAGACATTGAGGACAGCATCAATGGGCTGAAATCCAAATGTGTTGGGCCTGATAAAGTGCCGGCATTTGTGTTAAAGGGATGTAAAGATTTTCTAAAGACCCCTTATGTTTTATTCTAAAGCTGTCACTCTCAACCGGTGTGTACCCGACATGTTGGAAGACTACGTGTGTCACTCCGATCCTTAAGTCTGGTAATCATTCTAGCGTCGAGAATTATCGGCCTATAGCTAGTTCTTCGGCTCCTGCTAAAATGTATGAATCCATCCTACATAAGGAAATTTCATGGCAGATTAAACCGTATTTATCGGACTGTCAACACGGCTTTCGTTCCAAACGCTCGGTCAACACCAATCTTTTTATTTTGGTTGATATAATATCGGGTCACCTTGACCGCGGTACCCAGGTTGACGTCATATATTTTGACTTTAAAAAGGCTTTCGACCAGGTCGACAACGACATACTATTGAGTAAGCTTTGGGCTATGGGATTTTCTCCAAACCTCCTAAAACTATTCTCAAGCTATATGTGTGACAGGCAGCAGTGTGTTCGCCATGGATGCTTCATTTCGGACACATATCACACTTGTTCCGGTGTTAGTCAGGGGTCGATATTGGGACCATTACTTTTTGGAATTATGATAAGCATCTTAGTTGGAGTCCTTGTTTCGTCCCAAAGTTTATTATACGCCGATGATCTAAAGGTCATCTGCCCTATTAGTGATATGTGTGATTGTGCTGCGTTACAGCGTGACATTGACTCCCTATTGCAATGGAACATTTACAATAAGCTTAGCTTCAACCCAGCCAAATGCAGTATCATGTCATATAGTCGGGCTAAAAACCCTGTGGTTGCCCAGTATGTGCTGGGTGGTGAGCCTATCGAGCGGGTTTAGGGGTGACTTTAGACACTAAATTAAATTTTCATTACCATATGACTTCCATGGCTACCAGCTGCTACAAAAGGTTAGGCTTTGTGATAAGGAATGCCCGATATTTTGACGATCCTAGTGCATTGAAGTTGATTTATATGGCTTTAGTAAGAAGCAAACTGGAGTTTGCGTCTATTGTGTAGAATCCACATGAGAGTACTTACGCCTTACTTCTAGAGAAAATTCAAAAGGCGATCCTGCGCTTTCTTTAGAAGAAAATGTATGGATATTATCCATTTTATTACCCTACTAAGTTCCTGCTGGGAATACTACAACTTAATTCTCTAGAAGTGAGGCGTAATGCTGGCTTGATTATTTTTGTGTGACGTATTTTGCGTGGGGACTCGGACTGCACGGAGCTTGTTGCTCGGTTTGTGAGACTTTCTGTTCCACATATCTCTAGACTATTGCTGAGACCACGCCAACATAATATCTTCGCGGCCCCTACAGCTCGGACTGTGTCTCGCGCCAACGCACCTCTCATTCGAGCGTTATCTCTGCTGAATTCGCTCCTGGCATCGGCGCCTGTGGAAGTTTGTGGAATAAATAAATCACTGTAAATATCAATAAATGAATCTAATCTATTGATATTGCAAACGTACATGGGCTGCAGTGACTGCTTACCATCAGGCAGGCCGTAAGCTTGTTTGCCAACTTAGTGGAATTTAAATTTTTTTTAGCTTATATAGTATTAGCGGGATATGATGTATTCTAAAGATTTTCCCCTACAAACAAACAAACAAAAACAAATTTTACACCTTTTCAACATAATCATCTACCCATAGTTAAGTAACAAAAAAAAAATTACCCCTACCATTAACTGACCATCCGATAGAGTCAAACGCGTAATGATCGTCGCGTGTCCCGATGCGTCATTAGATTGATTCTACCCCTTGTTGAGGGATGGGCTAGGGGTGGAACAGGGATGATGATTGAATCAACATTTAAAAATTGTAATAAGTCAGTTAGATTATAAAACAATATTAAACACGTAGGAATCTATTATTTAAAAAAAAAGCATTGTCTTTCATCATCATCTTGACGCTAATGTCTAGGTTGTGCTCTCACGCACGAAGGCCCGGGGGCTGCCTTGACCATGATCCAGGATTTTGCAAATCAGTGGAACGACTGCCACCAGGGGAACCTGACCAGATTGGATCATTGTTACGGCATTGTCTTTATTTATTCATAAAACAGACAAAATGGAAGGGTATTTACATTGAAAGAATAAGAGGAAAAAAAGAATATAAAAAGCATACGTACGCCTTAATAAATTTTAAATGTCGTTCAAACTTAATTTATTTATTGTACAGTTTATTGTGCACAATAAATAGTATACAAAACTAACAAACAGATACAACATCTACACACTAATCTACAGCTGATTTCTAAAAAAATATCTTGCAGTCGACCAACGGAAGAGATAGAGGACAAAATCGAAAGAGGCAGATGGCGTTCACCTTAAATTTACTTATCTACTATATACCTATTTACATTATTAGACAACAAACTATAAATACAAACACAAAACATAATAGTACAATTATATACCTACATATATAGGTACATACGTACAAATAATCATGGATAACAAATGGAAAGATATTGATAGTGTATGTTTTGTTTATCAAAACATTAAAAATAACTACGATAAAGCGTATCAAAGTTTCGGAGTGGGGCTCGTGACGTCACTTCTGAGTAAAATTTTACCTCAAGCATGACATCATGCAACATTTCAATGCACTGTATCGGCGTTATTTATGGTTTAAACAAAAAAAAATACGTGACTAATTTTTTATAGTCTACCTGATGGACAAAATATATTTTTAGTCAGCATTCCTATTAGCGGGATTAGGGGAGACAGGGACATAACGGGGACGTTAAGAAACACGAAGCATACAGGTGAAAAGTATATATAAATATTTTTTTGTGCCAGATTGTGCACGAGCAGACTAACATTTTGTAGGTTTCCTAAACGGCTACTATCGCTACAAAGCGGACTTTCTCTTGTACTCGATAACGATGGATAACACATCCCTCACAGCCTATTAATAAAAAAACATCAAAATTTACGCACAACAGGAGCCACAGTATGTAGGGTAGTTAGCCCTACCATCGCTACCAAGCATCAAAAAGTTACGCTCAGCACGAGACGGGAGCACACTACGTAGGGTAGTTAGCCCTATCTCTACCATAGCCTCGCCGCAGGGGTGCGGACATCTGGTCAATCTGCGATGCCCACGCGCCGTCGCGTGCGCGGTGACCGGCATCGTTATGACGTAATTAGACGTCTGTTATTAACGGGGGAAGAGTCAGATAATGATAGTTGCTTTTTTTTGTTTTTTACACTTTCTAAAGGTATGTTCCGGGTTTCTTACCGCGTACGCGTACCTTTGTTGACGAGTAATCCGATTTTTCCGATTCCGATGTGATATAATGCGTTGTATGCATTATATCACATCACAGCCCGTAACAGTCCACTACAGGACTTAGGGCCAGGAGTAAGGGGTTGGTGCTATTCTACTCTGCCAGACACCACACGGCCGCCAGCAGTAATGCATTATAGCCACGGGACGACTGGAGCACCGCGAGCGCCGGACAGTGTTGGTTAGCGATAAAACAGCCGAAACCGAGCTACTCGCTTTAGCAAACATACCTTTAAAATGTGTGATAATAATCGCGATATTTTAAAACATTATGTTTGACACGTTCATTGGTAGTTCAGAAGTAGAATTTTATAGGTTTGTTGATAAAATCTAAACGCATTTTCATAGCATAAACCCAGTGAAAGAATTTCGAAAAAGAAAAATTTTGAAATGTCCAATTTGAAATGTCTATGTTATAAGGGTTTTCAACGGAAGCGTCAAGCGCAATGTAATAGGTAGGTACGCATAGAACCAAATCTCATTTTTAACAAAATCAAAATCTTCAAAATCGGCAAATGAACTTTTAAAGTTAAATAAATTCCCCACTATGTGTAATATATGAGCAGCATATAAACATAAACAACGCCGCTATGAGCTCTTAAATTTTACCTGGTTCAACGTGGGACATTTACCCTACATAAAACACTGATAGTACTGTAGTAATATTTGTTTTCGAAACGCGAGAACAGACACTCAGGCGTTCCAAATCAAATCAATCAAATCAAATCAAAATTTCTTTATTGATTAGGACATTAAATATCTCTTTCAATCGTCAAAAAGGAGGGGGGTAGGAAAGTAGGAAGGAAACACACAGTGACACGCTGACCGCCCTATGTCTCTAGATAAACGTATCCCTCGCCAACCACAACCGAACCGGGCTCGACAATGCCAGACAGAGCCGGAACGCTATATTATATTATATACTCGTAGGTATGTCTAGTATAATTAAGAAAAACCACCTAAAACTACAGCAAGAGTAAGCCAGTCCACCAAGGCAGCACCCGTTCACGAGTATAACGCAGGGCCCAGCCATCGTCCAATTCAACCATATTTGAGGGAAAAGAGCGACCCGGCCCCCACGCCACCGCCAGACAGACTTTTAAGTGAGCGTGCATCACACATGCTGCATGTGATAGGTAGTTGCTCCCACCCTACTCTATCCTATCCCTACCCTATCGCTACCTTACCCCTACCCTATCCTACCATTGCCTTAACCCTACCCTACCACTACCTTACCCCTACCCTACCACTATCTTACCCCGACCCTACCACTATCTTACCCCTACCCCACCCTATACTACCTTACCGCTATCTTACTCCTACCCTACCCTACCCCTACTCTAACTACTACCCTACCCCTACCCTAGCGCAGACAGGAGACACCATGTGTGGGAGAGGAAGGAAAATTAACGCCGCTTCCAAGGTGGTTCTCTGTGGGGGAAAGAAACGGCAAGAAACCCACAGAGCCTACGTTAATTCTTTTTTTTTTAAACATGTCTTATGTACTAATACATTATTTGTCCTATATACTATCTTAAAAGTAAATACCTGTATAGAACAGCAGTTCAGTCCCATGGACTTTTGTCATTTACATATTCAGATATACTATAATAACTTTTTTGACATAATTTGTTTTTTATAGCGACTTTAAATTTATTCAATGGTAAATTCTGAATATCTGTTGGAACCTTATTATAAAAGCGTACACATTGACCCATAAATGATTTGTGGACTTTGGCTAGACGACAAGCACCAGCAACAAGCTTATCTTTATTTCTCGTATTAATATTATGAACATCACGATTCTTCTTAAATAAGTGTAAATTTTTATGAACATACATTAAGTTCTCATATATATATTGTGACGGCATTGTCATTATATCGATATTCCTGAATTTATCTCTTAGTGAAGTTCTAGGTCTCAATTGATAAATCGCGCGAATAGCCCTTTTCTGCAATACAAATACATTGTGCCAGTCGGCAGCGTGTCCCCACAGCAGTATGCCATAGGCCATAATACTGTGGAAATAACTAAAGTAAACTAATCTTGCTGTAGCCTCGTCAGAAATACTCCGTATTTTCTTTACAGCATATGCTGCAGAACTTAGCCTTTTCGCCAATTTATCAATGTGAGGACCCCATTGCAATTTATTATCCAGGGTAAAGCCTAAAAATACTGTAGAATCAACAAAATTCAAATTTTCGCCTTTTATTTGTACATTAGTGGGCACTGATCTAACATTTGGCAAAGAGAATTTTAAACATTTTGTCTTCTTGCCATTCAGTAATAAATTATTAACCGTAAACCAGTTTACCACTTCTGCAATAGCCTTGTTCACGTCTTCATATGTTAATTGTTGTCTTTTTACTTTAAACACTAAAGATGTATCGTCCGCGAACAAGACAATTTCATGGGCATCTTTTACAAAGTACGGTAAGTCATTTACATAAACAAGAAACAAAAACGGGCCCAAAATAGATCCCTGGGGGACACCCATAGAGACAACAGACCCCATAGATCTCTCTCCGTTCACATCAACTTTTTGAATTCTATGACTCAAGTATGAATTTAGCAAGTTCAGGGCCAAGTCCTTTATTCCATAATGTTGTAATTTCCTGACCAAAATGTCATGATTAACGCAATCAAAGGCTTTGGATAAATCACAGAAAACCCCTAAGGCATCACGTGATTCCTCCCACGCCCCAAAGATATGTTTAATAAGTTCAACACCTGCATCAGTTGTTGAACGACCGCGAGTAAAACCGAATTGTTTATGATGCAATAGGTTACTTCCATAAAAATGAGCTTTTAGTTGATTTAATATGATTTTCTCAAATATTTTACTTAGAGTCGGTAAAATTGAAACTGGTCTAAAATTTGTAGGATCCGTTGTATTACCAGTTTTCAACAATGGAATAACTTTACTGTGCTTCATCAGGTCAGGAAATTCACCATTATCAACACAATTATTAAATATATTCGCTAAGTGGACAGCAATAACATCAATTACAGAGCTAATAATTTTTACTGACATACCATCAATGTCGGCAGTTGCTTTCATTTTTATAGTTTTAAAAGCCTTAACTATATCTTGAGGTGTTGCATGCTCGAACTTAAAATCGATGACACTCTCGGGTACATTTTGTTTTAACAAGGATTCAGCGAGAGCAGGAGACGAATTTAAGGATTTCGTAGTTGACACTGGAATGTCTGTAAAAAATTTATTGAATGCCTCCGCAACTTCCGAGTTTTTGGTAACAACATTATCATTTATCTTTAAACTGTACTTAGTATCGCGATTTGTTACTTTTCCAGTTTCACTATTTATTATCTGCCATGTGGATTTTACTACATCTGTGCTATTTTTTAGTTTGTGTTTAACGAAATTCGATTTAGCTGTAGCACAAACGCGTTTAAATAACTTCGAATAATGTTTAACATACTCAGCAAATTCTACGCTATTATTATACGCCCGTTCTGCATAGAGCTCATATAATTTATTTCTACTCTTATGTATTCCTGCTGTCGCCCAATCGCTAAACATAAGTTTGCTGTTTACTGCCTTCACCTTTGGTTTGAATATACTATTACTTTCAGTTTTTGTCATGTGTAAAACTGAATTATAATATTCATTTGGGTCATCAAAATACTTTAAATTAGATGATTTCTCTATAATGTTATTTCTAAAACTGTTTAGACGGTTGTTGTTAATTGGTACAAATTTAATAGTATTTTTTGTTTCTTTCCTCATATTAACATTAAACACAGCTAATTGACCACAATGATCGGATTGTAATTTGTTTATTACAGACTGGCTACATGCCTGGATATCACAAAAAATGTTGTCTAGACAAGTTGATGTAGTACTTGTTATTCTAGTAGGCTCTAAAAATAAGTTGATTAAATTATGACACTTAAATAATGATATTAGCCTACCAGTATATTTACAAGATACGTCTAATAAATCTATATTAAAATCTCCACAAACAACAATATTTTTATTACAATTGCTAACTTTAATAAGGGCTTCATCCATAATTTTCTCGAACAAATCAAATGATGAAGCCGGAGGTCTGTATACGCTCATTACAATAAGTCGCTCAAGTTCTATACAGGCAATTTCAGCAGATCGTTCAACAGACAGCTTGACAATATCAGTGCGTTCCTTGCATTTTAGGCAATTACGAGCAAGTATTAGGGAACCTCCATGAATTGCCTGCCCTCTTGTGAACGAACTTGCAAGTTTATGGTTGTTAAAGCCAAATATGAGCTGGTGATCTTTTAACCAATGTTCAGTAATGCAAAAAATATCAACATTCTCACCGTTCATGAATAGCTCAACTTCCAATTCTTTATTCGTCATGCCTTGGATATTTTGATGTACTAAGTTAACTATACAATTTTGTTTATTATTATAACATTTTACTTTACGTACATCCAAAGGCTTATTACCACTATTTACTAATGACTTTATGCCAGAGCAGTCCTGTATATTCTGAACAATATCAAAAGATTTACTGTTCAAGTCTAACAGTGGACTGTTATATGCTGCTGATATGATACAGGACGGCTCCTTTGTCTTACATACTAGTTTAAAGAGTGACCCTTTTTGTTTATTAACAAATCGGCACTCTGGTCATATCTACCTACGGTAGGAGAAATCAATAAATCAATATGGTACGCTAACATTGTAGCCAGTTTGACTTTGTACCTACGTCGAAGATACATAGTATCTTCTGTTAAAACTACTTTATCTGTAAATTTATTACAGTCAAAAAAGGTAAATGCGTCTTTCTGACTGCAAGTCAAATTATACATCAAAGTATTCAACATGTGAATACGGTCATTTTCAGTACCATAAACATTTTTTATGAAGGGAAATGCGCACAATACAATTTTTCCTGCAGACAATCCTTGCAACGCTTCAAAACCCTTGACTATATCATATTTTCGTACTTTAAGGCTATTGCGCTCTCGGCGCGGCGCGCGGTGCCACCCGCGGGGCCGGTACGAGCTCGAGGATAGCATGCTCGGTGGTGATGGCTACCGCGGGCTGGATGTGGGCCGCGGGGGCCGTAGAGCGCGTCGATCTCCTTGCTGTGGTGGCATAGGAGGTGGCCGCACCGGCCGGTGCGGCTGGGGCCTTGAATGGCCCGTCGACCGCGCCCGTCGACTTAGGGCGCGTTGTACTCCTCGCAGCGGCGGCATAAGATGTGGCCGCGACGGCCGGGGCGGCTGAAGCTTTGTGGGGCCCGACGACCGCAGGTACGATGTGAGCCGCGGTGGAAGAGGTGGACGCGAAGGCCGGGGAGGCCACGGCCTTACACCCGGCGACCGCGGGCTCGACGTTAACCGCGTGCGCCTCGGGGGCGACGACAGTGTTTTGCGGCCGGGGCGCGGGGCGCTGAAGCTGCGAGGCGACACACTCACATTCCCCTTCTTTGGCAGCCATCAGACGTTCGATCATGTCCGAGTTTTCATTTGACAATTTGACCATTTCAGAGATAGCTTCTCTCCAAGTCATTATTTCACTCTGTGCAATTTTATATTTTCTATTTACTATATTTAAGTCTATTTGCAATTTTTTAATTTTTTTATACGTCTCGTGTGTCTCCGTGGTATGGGTTTGTTGCGCACGTACCAATTCTGAATTACATTCTTCAAAATCATTTCGTAACTGATTCGTTGTTTTGGATAAGTGGTGAATAATTTTGTTTTGCCTTGATAACTTTACTTTATGATATGTCTTTTTCATACATTTTTTCAATTTTAGTACTCGTTTTGATTTTTTATTTCTATTTATGTTAAGTGAAGATGACGTGGATGTGGTCCAGGAATTGCAAGGGTCACAAGTGTTTCCAGACACTGTTTGATGATCATATTCTGGTTCTACTAGTTCATCGTACAGACACTGGGATATTTGTTGTGGGTCGCAAGACCGTCGCTGCTCATATTTTGTTATGACATTGTGAGCCTCGCTCAGAGCTAGCTCAAGTTCCGAGATTCTGCTCAAGGCACATGTGTAGTTCCTGTGACAGGTCTGCTGCTCTGCTAGTACGTTGCGTATCTCGTCTCTGTCCCTGGTTACTTCCAAGTACTCTTTATGCATAGAAGCAAGCTCACTCTTTAGCTGAGTGTTAGTGCCAATGACGTTTTGGATCTCTTGTTCTGCGTCTATGCGTTCCTCCAACAGCTGGTCGCAGAGAGTTTTGGAGCATTTCAGCTCGTCCAGCGCTAGCTGCAGCTTGCATTCGAGCTCCTCGCAGGCAGCGCGTCGTGTCTTCACCATATTTGTAGTCGTCTATACTGGTCGGCCTGAAACTGACAACAAACCGAGACAGCAGAAATTCCAACACGAATATTAGGTATTAGGGAGGAATGCGCGAAGCTACCTTTAATAATTAATCAATTAATACCTATAAAATGGCAAACAAACAATATAATGCGAATCTAGCTATCTACTTTACAAAAAATAATATAATTATGGCAAAGTCCTCCACTGTTGTGGAGAAGGCTCTAGTCAAGTAATTATTTACCAACTAACTGGCAAACAAACAGTAATATAGCCTGTTAACTATCTATCTACCTAACAAAATATTATATGTTATTTCAAAGCTCGTTACTGATATTAATATGGTCAATCTATGACTTAGTACCTACGAACTATAGCCAACAAACAGCAATACAATTTGCTAATTTAGCTGAGCCATCCCCAATTTATGGTCCTATCTAATATCTATCTATAAGCAGACAATGAAAAAGTAGTTTTATGAGGTAGGGTAAATCCAATTTAGGAGACCCTATTACCACAATATTCTACTAACTACTAGTAATACCTACAAATATTAGGTAAGTATCTGTAATCAGTGAATCACTTATCAGTCTACACCCAGGTACCCACCCACTTTACAACGCAAATGGCATAAAAATAGAAAAAGTAAAGTAAGATAAATACAGCGGAAAAACTAAACAGGGGAAAGGTAGACGTTATATAATGAATTAAAGTTAAAGTTAGTTGAGAGGTCTTAGAATGAAGGGGAAAAAAATAAAATAAGATCTATGTTCCGACAAGATGCGTTCTCTTCTTTGTTATCAGTCCCGGGTCAACGACCGCGGCTTTGCAATCTGTTAGATACCTACGAGTGCAGCACCTATCGCACAGGTACTCACTCACCGGTAGTAATAACAATCAATCAAGAATGAATACGTTTAATAGGTACGTAGGTGTAGAAAGATAGTTGCAATCTGTTTTGAAAACTATACAAGTCCTTAACAAAATGACCTATTCCAAATATTTAACAACGTAAATCGATAGGCCTAATTAAATATGTGCGTGGAAGTTAATAAAAATATCAAAACAAAACTATACTCGCCTTTTTTGTAGTCCTCTGATTTCGGTCGAACAAAGGCGACCGTTACAACTTTAGTGTAGTTGTAATAACTTATTTGCCACGAACACTGGCACCACAGAAATCGTAATACTTATTTATTATTATAAACTGTCACAAATTAATTGCTAGTTGAAACTTATTAACAATTATAACTATTTTTAAAACAAATTAATTGACGAGTACACAATTTAACGTCTTAACCCGGGTATTTCCAACTACCCTTCGTATGCTTATTTGGTAAAAAAGCTGTCCCTGTGAAATTGTCCAAGAATTCAGTTTATTTATTCCTATCCTTACTACTAAAGAGCATGATACTCTTAACAAAATAATATTTCAAAGTAAAGATGTTGCGAATGACACTCGTACGTATAGGAGAACTCATATCATAAGCCAACCAGTATAAGATGAGCTAGCGTCTTCATGTACCCTTATAGCAATGCTAGCTCCTTTTATACTGGATTTGCTAGGTAGATACACTGTGTCCTGTACCTACTTCACAATAACCCCTCGTCCGACGCATCTGTCCAAACACGATTCGCGTGACAGCTACCGCGTGACACGCGCCGGGACAAGACAAACTGACCCCGTATTGTGGGGGATCCCGTATCTGATCTTGTAGCGTTTTGTAGCACAATGGGGTTACGATACGTATGATCCAAGAAGAAAGAAAGAAAGAAAATACATTTATTACACACATGACGACACAATAACAGTTAGATAAGTGCCAAATAATTAAAAATTAAAACATTTAAAACAATGCGTAGGCTCCCATGCCACTGTCGGTGCCGCGGCGGCCAGCATAAATGGTACCCACTCAGCATGTGCTGGGAGGCCGCGCTCCCGCTTCTTCCATCTCTTTACTAAATTCTCTTGCAGATAGGAGCAGTAATGTAAGTATGATAAAATGCTCTTACTGTATATAAAAACAACAGGGAATTACAATATAGTTATGAGTGCACGAAGACATTACATAAATTGGATTTAGAGCCTATTATAAAACTATAATTGTTTTGCATTACCTTCTGATAAATTTTGTTATCAGAGAGTACCTATAATTGGCTTGACTGTGTCTACTTAATTAATTTAATTTGTTTTAGAAGCTGTTGGTTTTCCAATAAATAAATAAATTTCCGGTGGATAACCTAGAGGAGGCCTGGAGACATGCAGTTACAGGTTTATTACCTAGCCATAGGCTCCAGTCTCCAGAAACTTTACCGACATCGTAATGCCTGTGATTCATGTATAGAGAGTAAATAAAAAAGACTTTTTATTGCTTTGTGAGGTACACGGATGGACGGTCCCACCTGATGGAAAGCGGCCACCGTCGTCCAGGACATCAGCAATCTGGAGAGCGGATGCGGTGCCGGCCTTTGAGGTAAGTACCTATCTGTAGACATGCTTTTTGAAGAACCCCATAGTATTTGTATTGTATTGTCGTCTAAGCATAGAATCATCATCATCATCATCATCACAGCCCGTAACAGTCCACTGCAGGACTTAGGGCCTCTCCCACGAAAGGGGAGGTTATTGCCATAATCTCCACGCTTGGCAGGCGGGTTGGAGATCGCAGTGTTTAAATATAACAATGGAAAATGCTGCTGCCCATTTTCCAGACTACGGAGACTCTTGACCTTTTGCCTCGAAAACATTAGTCGCCTTATACGACACCCATTAGTGTAAGGGGTTGGTGCTATTCTACTCTGCCGGACTACACACGGCCAATAGCATAGAATAGAAGCATAGAATATGATTCATAAATGTCCATCGACTACCATTCTATTTAACCCTCGCGTGATGACTCGGTCGCGCCCACCTCGTTACGAAGTTAATCTCGATGTAATTGTCCAGGGTGGTATTACCTATATTACCTTTGCCGGGGGTGAGTGACGTCACGCCAGGTGGTACGGGCGCGTGCGATGCGTTCGATGCTCCCCCGTGCGGTGTTGTGTCCGGCAGAGTACTTTGGAACCCACGATGGTAAGTCGTAGAATTTTATGCTATACTAGCTGACCCACCGCAACTTCGTTCGCATGTTCGCAGATAGGATGTTGTAATTTTTAGTAAACTTTGAATAAAGAAATTTACTATTATTATTATGTTGTCCTACCCTATAAACCCTTTTTTTTAATCACTCAATCTATTGTTGAAAATATCCGTTCAGTAGTTTTTGAGTTTATCGGGAACAGACAGCCCGACAGACAGACGCGACGTCGGACTTTGTTTTAAATATGTAGTGATAGTGATAATTTAGAAACACATATTTTAAATAGGTGCAATTTAAAAACAATTACATGTAAGGATTTTGTTTCGTCTATTCTTTAGAAATAATCATCTTCTTAGCGAGTCGATGGCAACAATAATATATTATAGACGCCCAAATTTGGCCATGCAAACGTTTTCAGTGGCTTCGTGGAGGTCTTACTTTGTGCACACGTTAGGGAACATAGAGAAGCATAAATGTCGTTATCAAACGCACTGAGCAGGTCAAAGATCTTGGCATTGTATTGGACACGAAATTGACTTTTTGTGCCCATTATGAATCCCTTTTCGCGAAATCAGTTAGGATGTTGGGCTTCATTTTTAGGACAGTTAAGCCCCTAAACTCAGCAGCTGCATTTAAAGTCCTTTACTTTGCATATGTCAGGACCGTATTGGTGCTGTCCACCGTAATAGGTTGGAGTCAATACAAAAATCTTTTTTTATAATTACTAGTCAGGCATTTGCCCGCCAACTCACCTGGTTGTAAGTGACGAAGCGGCCGAAGATGGAGCATGTCTGTCTCGGAACAGCCTATCATCATCATCATATCAGCTGGAAGACGCCTACTGCTGGGCATAGGCCTTCCCCAGAAATCTCCAAAGACCGGCCCTGTGCCTTCCGCATCCAGCTGGTATCTGCGAACTTTACCGGATCATCGGTCCACCTTGTGGGAGGCCTACTACCCCATATAATATATTGATTTTTGACCTTGAAAACATTCGGTTATCCCGCGGGATCCAGTTACTTTTCCGAGTGGGACCTCCCCCAATGATCGCCAATACCGCATCTCCTCGTCCGCATCCAGCCTCCACTCCTGCAAATCGTAACTCCATCTGACCGGAAAGTGGCAACTGCGTAACTGTCGCCGATCGTGCGTAATCTAAGAATTCAAGATGAATTTAGGTTTCATTCATGAGACAACTGAAACACCTGTCACTGTAAAGACTAAGCTAACGCCTGCGGCCTTAGCCAAGAGGTTTCGTTAATCTACAATAGTTAATCTACAATCGTTTGTGGTAGAAAAAATGTATGGGATTTGACATAAGCTAACGTTATCTGACATAAGCTAACGTTATGTGACATAAGCGGTTTGTGGTAGAAATTCTTGGTCCATAGACAATTCACGTACTTTCGGTGTACCAAGGAGGCGGATTGGCGGATGATCCTACACAATCAGAGTAAATGTAGATGTTGGTAGAAATAGTCTAACTTCGACCTGTCAATTTTCGACCTTACACGCATCACGCAAGCGGAGCTGTCAAAGATGGCTAGACCGGCTGATCTGTTAATTACACTGCAAGTACTAGACACCAGCAACCAGCGCCACTGCGTCAGCTGTGTTATTATGCTGAGTGCACAATTAGCATGTTTTTGGTAAACATTTTGTTTTTCTCCTTTTGTTATTGTCTTCCATGTTTTGTACCTTATATGCCTTGGAAATAAGTGCAATAAACATATTTTTAGATTTTACTTCACTCCTCAAATCGGCTGCAGGTACCATGCTAGCTAATGTTTATTTGACGGCGTCGTCAGTGAGTAAACAGTTCAATTCAATTCAGCCCACATGGTACATGGTAACTGTCGCATATAGGTTGCAGGCAACAATTATGCAGAACCGCTGGTGCATTGTCACTGATGCTAAGATGAAATGCCTCATGCCTGTAGATAATTGCGCGGCTACCTTATCCTTCAAACCGGAACACGACAATGCAATCATTATTGCTTGGCGACAGAAGAAGATACTCGTAAGTCGGAGTCGTGAGGCTTCACAGAGTCCTACCACCTGATAATGCTTGGTGGCAAAAATATTCCATAAACACAATATTTTTTGTACCGGAGAACGAGCGATACACTATCAGATGATTGATAACGAAATCGTATCTTGCTATGAGATTTGTTGCAAATGGATTTTTAATTCTCATTTAGAAATTGGGCATTGTTGTGTGGAGTCGTCGAGTGAAACAAAATGTTAGTCTATTTGTCTATATTTTTGGTGACGATCGTTTTCTACTTATATTATTTTTTAAATAAAAATAAGACGTATTGGAAAGACCGCAATGTAGCCTATCTCGAACCAGAATTACTAATTGGAAATCTACGAGACAGTGTGTTTCGTAGAAAGCATTTAGGCACAGTTATAAAGGAAATATACGAAAAATTCCCAAATGAAAAAGTTGTCGGCGTCTACCGGATGACTTCTCCGGATATACTTATCAAAGATCTTGATATTGTGAAACAAATAATGATTAAAGACTTCGACAATTTCATTGAACGAGGTATTGAACTGCACGCGAAAGGCCTTGGCACGAACATGTTTACTGCCCAAAGTCATGTTTGGCTGGTGTTAAGGAACAAATTTACACCACTCTTCACGTCTGGTAAGCTAAAAAACATGTTCCATTTGATAAATGAACGTGGTGACCTGTTCATGGATTATGTGAAGAAGACATGTGCCGCACAAAAGGAGCAAGAAGCTCTTGAGTTAGTCCAAAGATACACATTTTCGACTATATCTGCCTGTGCTTTTGGGTTGGACGCAGATTTGAAACAGGACAAAATGAAACAAGTGGATTTGATCAACAAGAAAGTTTTGAAGAATCAATATTTCAGCGAATTGCAAATGATGTTCCCCGGTATTTTGACCAAAATAAAGTTCAACATTTTCCCAAAAGTTGTTGACGATTTCTTTTATGGCATCGTCAGAGATGTTATAAAGCAAAGGAACGGGGTTCCCAGCAATAGAAAAGATTTCATGGACATGATATTAGAATTAAGACAACAAAAAGAAGTGGTAGGATCCGCTAGAAGCGCCACTTCTGAACTGAAATTGGAAATCGACGAAGAAATTATGGCGGCCCAAGCATTTGTTTTCTACATAGCCGGATTTGAAACCTCCGCTACGACGTTGGCATTTATGCTTTACAATTTGGCTTTGAATCAGGATATTCAAGACAAAGTTCTAGCTGAAATAGACGATGTGCTAGAGAGACACAATGGAGAACTCACTTACGAGAATGTTAAAGAGATGAAGTATATGTCTCAGGCATTGGATGAAACTCTGCGGTTGTACCCAATTGGTGAGCCCTTGCAGAGACGTGCTGCAGCCGACTACGAGGTACCTGGTATGGATCTCACCATTAGAAAGGGACAAGTCGTCTTAGTTTCTGCAGCAGCTATCCAACGAGACCCCAAATACTACCCAGACCCTGAAAAGTTCGATCCAGACAGATTTAATGCCGAAAATTCAAGAAATAGACATTCTTGTGCATACTTACCTTTCGGAATTGGTCCCAGAAATTGCATTGGTAAGTTACTAATTACCTAATCCTGTTTACACGTAGGTTATGTTTATCAACTTCCTTTTTACTTCTTAGGTATCTATCGTATCAGTTATGGAAAACAAATTAAAATGTCAGTTGATTAGAGACAATGGGATAAATGATGATGATAACGACAAAAGTATTATTAAACTGTTATCAGTTTAATACGTAATACTTAGGATTATCTTTTGTACTTATTATGATAAAACGTTGCAGTGCAATCAGGACTCGCGTTCCGAAGCTTCGGTGCAAACAGGTGTGTTTTTATCTGGTTTGTGATGATCCTATCTCTACATATCTTGCTAATTGCTTATTTAGTCGGAGTCTCGTTGCGCGATCGAATCGGAAATAAGAATATTCGCAAGCGAACCAAGGTCACCGACGTAGCGCTAAGGATTGCCAGGCTGAAGTGGCAGTGGGCAGGGCACATAGGTTAAAGAACAGATTGCCGATGGGGCAGTAAAGTTCTCAAGTGGCGACCACGTACCGGAAGACACAGCGTGGGTAGGCCTCCCAGAAGGTGGACCGCTGACCTGGTAAATATCGTAGGTACTGAATGCGGAAGGCATAAAACCGGCCTTTGTGGAGATCTCTGGGGGAGGCCTATGCCCAGCAGTGGGCGTCTTTCGGCTGATATGATTATTTGGTCACGTCGTCGTATTTCAGATTCGCTACTACCTTTATTTGTAATAATAGAGTCAACTGCTAAGAGAGAGAACTGCTCCACGGTCTTGGACACTTGTATTAAAACTTGTGCGTTAAACAACTGTGAAAGGGTCGACCACCATTAGTTTGATTTTACTTTTGATTATAGCGAGACCTATACTCAAGCTAACTGCTTCATACCGCTTTATGAACTCTGCCATTTCAGCTTCGGACGATGCAAGAATCGTGATGTCTTCCGCGTAGCGAAGGTTCGATATCTTCTCTCCGCCTATCTTGATGCCGCCTTCTCAACCTACGAGAGTGCGACGCATTAGAATTATTCGTCATAGATAGAGATGCTGCTACCGTGCCAGACTCCCTTTCAGATATTGAACCGGACTTCTTCCAGCATTATTGTGCCATATCCGGACTTATATAGACCACGGATCTATGCTATCAGATAAGAAGGAACATTTAAAAGCTTTCTGATGATTCACAAAGCAGATACATTTCCAATTGTTTTTCTGATACTTTTTGATTACGAGTCTACGGTTTAGAACCACGTGCCCATGTCCTTTACAATTCCTGCTTGTTCTTGCGGTATCTACCAATGAAGAACGAACTAAGCCTGGAGTCTATGATGTGGAGTAAGATTGTTGATATCATTTTATAGAGTGGACAATGTCTAGACAACAGGCCAAATTCCTGTATTCCAAATATCTTAATATTTGGTTCCTTAGGGTTTCAACGGCAAAGCAGGTGGGTTGAAAATGCGAATTTTGATACAGATCCTCACAATATTCTCTCCATCTTCAGTTGCACGACCACATTCCGCCGGCCCCTTTCCGCCATCGGGAAACGCGATCCGGGTGAACATTTCAACCTTATGTCGTCGATCTTCCAGCTCCGCACCAGCCGCTTTGGTTCAACCTTTATAATGCGTACGGCTAAGGAATGAAACGCCTTGCCTGCGAGTGTGTTCCCTAGATGCCTGCAAGGCTAGAGTGAATAGGCTATTCCTAGACAGGCATGCTCCATCTTCGGTCGCATCGTCACTTATTACCAGGTGAGATGGCGGTCAAATGCCTAGATAGTCTAATTTTATAAAAATCTATGTGTCACTTTAATTATCTCATGTGTCTGATTATTATACCACCCTTATCGTCAAGTATAGGGTTACGGGTGATATGCCTGACTTTCCTTAATAAATCAACTGTCTGGTTTCTCCGCGTGACATTAAATATCTGTGCAGATGTTCTCCAGATGTTTAATTTTATCTCTTTCACACTGCTTTTGGATCTCGTTATTGAGCCACGCGTAATCTTTATAGAAGTTTTCAGTTCTTACTCAGTTTCTTTTCTTCGTACTATGTTAGTCCATGTCTCATCCGATATCCAGTCCTTCCTGGTGTTCAGTTTTTCTCCATAGAGTCAATGGCTACTGTGATTGTACTGAACTGGACTGCCATATTTCCTCGGAGTTTACTTCAGATCCACTAGGGACTAGACTGGATTCAGTAATCTTCTGAAAATGCTCCAACTTAGGTTGGGCCAGTCCAACTGAATGTAGGACTTTTTCCAGATCTCGTAGTTGGTGGTCAGTCCCACAGTCTGCGCCCGGATAAGTTCTGGTATTCGTTAGGGATGATTTTGCGTTTACCTATGGTGATATAATCAATTTGACTTCTGTATCACTCACTCACTCGTGCACTCACCTGGTGAGATCCACGTGTCTGCGTATCTGATTCTATGAACAGATGTTAGTTTTCAACCTTTCGAACGCCCAGACCATGCTTTCCTTCTGTATGACGGATATGACTCTGTATTTTCTAGTTTTGCATTCCAATCTCCCTGGATGATAAGCAGTTCCTGTATGCTACCTCTACAAGTGCCTCAAAATGCGTAAGCTACCGTATACAAACACCCTAAAGTACAGTCTGTCAAGAAAGTCGTGAAAAAGATCTGCTGCTCTTGCAACAATAAATTACTGTCAAACTCGTGATAGACTGTATATTAAATGAATATGAATAATAATAATATAATGCTCAATCATTTTGTCTTTCTTAATTGTTTTCTAAACGTACTTTAGACATGACGTACTTACCAAATTTTCCTTTGCCGCTACTTCAGCATTCACGGCTTTTGGGCATCTTTAGCTAAAACCAGTTTACTAAGAGAAGGAAAAATTTGCTGTACCTTATGCCCATAAAACTCGTCATTTACCTCAAGGGTATTTTTTACATAATTAATAAAAATTTAATTCAAGATTGCTATAAAAACCGTTTAACAACTACACTGTAGTTTTATTAGTAGTGCGGACCCCGGGGCCTCGCCACGAGAGCACAACCAAGACATTAACGCGAGATGAAGAGTGTGTGAATATTATTCTTAAGGTGATCAGGCACTTACTTATTCCAGGTCTACGCTTCGCCAAGGTCCAGTCCCAGGTGTGCATCGCCAAACTGCTTTCAAGTTTCCGCGTAGAGCCCTCACCCAGGACGCCGAAAACAATGGAATTCGATCCTTACAAACCAATAATTGGACCTTTGGGCGGCATCTATCTTAACTTCATTCCAAGACACTGAAATAGATGAAGGCGTTCTTTAGAGATACCTATTATATATTAGAGATTTATTTAGGGAGGATCCAAATTTCGCGCATGTGCCGCGAATGCGCAGTTGCAGCAAAGGCTCGCGTCGTGTTGCGCAATCCGCTCACGTGCGGTGTGCCAGCACGTCTTGAATGAGCCGTTGTCAAAAATAGCTTCTCAAAAATTCACATAGATGACGCGCTCCAGCTACTCAATTGTATTCTTTGGACTATATGGGGCTATTATTGTAGTTGAATGGCAAATCTTATGTGTGACTGTGTGTATTGCCTCAGAACAAATTGAACCGCGTTTAAACACTAGTTATTATTTAATATTCGCTAAAGTACTATCGTGCTACCCTAGAACTTATTTTATATTTAAAATTAATGGACGATGACGTACAAAGGCTAACATAAAGTTACACAGCTTCATCTTCCAGTCAACTAGAAATCAATTAATGAAATTTATAAGATTGGGCCCCAAGGATCACTGACATTCAAAAACCGTTAAATTGATAGACATAAAATACATTGTATTGAATTAAAGATAAATATCAATATCATACAGACATGAGATTATAATAATGTCGTCAGTCGTTACAGCGCGCCATCTATGGGAATTTTTAGGACGCCTTAAAAACGGTTCATTGGTTCGTACGGTGAAATGCAACGCACCGCGCGAGCCGTTGCTTCAATTAGATGCATGCAATTTATTTATTCGTATGGCATATTAATATAAAAATAAAGACTATATTGCAATGCAGACTATGCAATGCAACGCATTGATTGCACCCCCAGTGTTGCTGATGTTCGAAGGCGGGGGTGACCACGTGCCATCAGGTGGCCCGCTTGCCTGCTTTGAAAGAAAGATAGAAAAAAGAAAGAACATTTTTAGACACAATCAATCACACCACAACATTGAAAAAGATACAAGAAGACAATTAAACATAAAAAGTACAACATAAAATATACGAGAAGACTACCGATATATATACCTACTTGATTAATGATTTGTGGTGTAGTGTAATTGATAATTCGTTGTGTTTGTATAAAAATTGATAAGGTGTTGTGGTGGTGTGTATGTGTAAAAAGGACCTCACTCTGCATTGTGCCCCGGAGTGAACGGGAGAGGTTTTAAGTGAGACCTGCTGAGCGAGGCACGATCAAATGTACATAACTTATAGAAAATACAAATAAACACTAAATATACTACTTATACTTTTTAGATGTAGGTATTGGTGTATATTGTTATTATAACTGTACATTATTACTTATACTGTATGTTAATAAAATAAAATAAATCAATAATCGTGTTATGTGTGTTTGTCTGATGTACGAGTATATCATACAAAAAGGTATACCTACTGTGCTAATAGTGATAATAGAGTATAACTGGACGTAACGCAAAAAGGATTCAATCCACACCTTTTCAAATATGGAGTTGTCAAACGGGTCTTCATATTTATATCATTATAAACTCGTAGCGCAGCCCAAATCTCCAGGCAAGCGGCATTAAATGACGTCATCCGAAGGGCGTTTGTCACCGTCAGCGTACCAGCCGTATTAGAGCCGAAAGGTCACTTACGTGACGATGGCAAGAGGTCTGACAGCATGACGCTCATTGCTAGGAAACGTGGGAGGGCGCTGGTGTGGGCACTACCTGCGTGGACACTCTGGCGCCATTTCATGTAACCGCTACCGCCCACTGCGCTGGAACTGCGGCCTCTGCTGCTGAGGACCTCAAACGGAGGAAATATGAAAGCCTAGCCCAGGACTTCATATTATAGCTGTTTGGAGTCGAGACGTTGGGATCGTTTGGCCATGAAGCTTTGAAATTTTATAAAGATTTGGCAAAAAAGGTAATAGATGCCACAAGTGACCGAAAACCTCGTTCCTCGGGCAGAGGATAAGTTTTGCTATCCAACGAGGCAACGTAGCCAGCTTTCTTGGCACCGTTCCGGAGGGCAGTGATTTGGATGACTATTTATTTTTTAAGGTATTAGTTTTTGTATTCGTTTATATGTTATGGTTTTGTAAATATTTTGTTTGTACCAATAAATAAATAAATACACTTTTTTATATATTTGGAACTACTAGGTACCCCTATACATACATGTATGGGAAATCTCAGATATTTTTCATCAAAACAGATCCAAAACACTTGGTTGTGTATTGTACGTGAACTGGTCCAAAAGTTTTTAGCCAACGGCTTTTATACATCCTATTGTTTTGACTTTTGTATCGTTTAAAGGCAAATTTTATTACAAACTCCTTAGCCAAAAATTACTAGCCGGATTTTTAGTAATTTTTGATAAATTGTTAAAAATTACAATGTCTGCTACATTTTATCCCCTACGACGGAGGTAACACGAAGCGAACGGAAGCATTTCTTGATACGATGTATTACGATTATAAACATGAGTTAACGTTTATAGAATCACATAAAATTTTTATAAACGCCTTAATTTAATTGCCCTTATCACATGCTAGTGTTATTTATTGATTCTATAAGTTTAAACGTGGTCGTGGGCGACCTCAAACATGAACCTAGACTAAGGCAACTGCCAGCTGCAGACCATTGTTCTTTAAGTTAAGGATTTTGCCATTGCCATGCATGTATATCCGAAATATCTGTATGTTTACAAAGAGTTATCCAGAGTATTTTAAGACAGTCTCAGAAGTAAGTACCAGGACTCAAAGGGCACAATACGAAAATCTGTTGCATAAACCTCCATGCAAATCTTATATATATAAAAACAATGTATACAATATGTGCATAATCTTGTATAATAATTTACCGAATGAGATTAAAATATTAGAGGAGAGGCAGTTTAAAGTAAAGTTAACTGAATGGCTTCTACAATATTGTTTTTATGATACTAAAGAATTTTTTAATTATAAAAATATGGTCCCAATTACACAGATTTTGTAGAAAAAAGTGATAAATTAATATTATAAGTGCTATTAATTATTAATTTTGTGAAATGTGTGAAATATGCTTATATACCTACTAATTTAATATTTGTATGCCCAAAATAGGGCTAGACATAGAGAGACATTCAACTTTCTAACAACTAAGTTATGTATACACACCTATGTTACAAATAAATGACTTTGAACTTTAAACTTTGAACTAAAGAAAACGTCAGCAGGGTAAAGTCGTTACTGGAGAAATGACACCACATTAACAAGCATGAGGTTTAGGTAGAAATCCGCCTTTACCGTTTGTTAAATCCTCCTCCTTCGGACTATCTAAGGTTTGGTTAGCTGGAAAAAATCGCATTGTGGTATAAGCCCGCCTTTGCAATGTATTCTTGTTATCTTTTATCAATGTTCTTTAAGAAATTATACTCAATAAAGTTTGCCTTTAATCGATACAAAAATTAAAACAATGGGCTGTATAACAAGCCGTTGGCTAAAAACATTCGGACCAGCGTAGTAGGTGACACACATAAATGTATGGCATAAATGTTTCAAATAAATATCCTAATGAGGAGTTTTCCAGTAGGTATTGATAGTTGGTTTCAAAAAGCATCAATAGATGGCGCTCCTACAATTTTGGTAATCTTTTTCTTAATCTGTATGATGGTGGCAGTGATTTCATGCAACCAACTAATACTAAACTTAAAAATAAAATGTTTATTAATATAAACATAACTGTTAAAGGTTGAACGAAATGTAAAAAGAAATATTTATAGAAGTTGGCACTATGTTGCATTATTATTACAACCTCTAAAATGGTTGAAAACTATTGACAAATACAATATTATCCAATACAACGTACCTAGTGTTTATATCCTGTTTGCTAAGAACCTATTTCAAGCAATTATCAATTACCAACATTGTCGGGGCGCCATCTAGTGAGTGGTTAGGAATGCTTTAGATACCTATTGGAAAACTCCTCATTGATCCAATTTATTTTGATATTTTTGAGAAATACAGTACATCGCTGTAGTGTTTCATAGGAAAAAATGAAATACGACCCAGATGAATTGGATCGTTTTTGCTAAATAAAAAAAAGGTGTTGGATGTTGAGTTATAGAAAATTATTCTGGGGTTATATGAAGTGTGTAGAGGGAGGTGGGACATCATAATCCTTGGTCAGGCACCATCAATCTAATTAAAATTGTCTGAGTATTTGTAAAGTTAAAGACTGATTTGTAATGTCATGCCAGAAATGTCAATTATTAATGTTTCTATAGTATAAGCTCGCCGTATAAAAATACTGATACTTTGAGATATTTCTGCAAAAGCTTACGAAACAAGAATCTTTAACACTCATTAAAATAAATCATCAAGTGCTACTACAATGGGCTTTATGCTTTACAATTTGGCTATGCATCAGGACATCCAAGATAAAGTGCTCGCTGAAATAGATTATGTGCTAGATAGACATAATGGAGAAGTAACCTATGAAAATTTGAAAGAGATGAAGTATTTGTCCCAAGCTTTTGAAGAGACTCTGCGGTTGTATCCAATAGTTGAGCCCTTACAGAGACGTGCTGCAGCCGACTACAAGTTGCCTGGCGTAGACCTCACCGTTAAAAAGGGACAAGTATTGTTAGTTTCTCCAGCAGCTATTCAACGAGACCCCAAAAACTTCCCAGAGCCTAACAAGTTCGACCCGGACAGATTCACTGTCGAAAATTCAAAAGATAGACATTCTTGTGCGTACATGCCTTTTGGAGTCGGACCCAGAAATTGCATTGGTAAGTTAACAGTAAACAACAACTAAAATGAAATCAACTTTAATTTTTCTTTATTAAGTAATACACTAAATAGTGAAAATGGACGGGGATAGGATAGTAAGAAGGAACCACAGTGATCATCATCTTGGCGTTAATGTCCCGGTTGTGCTCTCGCGCACGAGGGCCCGGGGTCCGCCTTGACCATGATCCAGGATTTGGCAGGTCAGGTAATTACAGTAGAGCGACTGCCATCAGACCTCCGTGACCCTGTTACCAGTGGGACCTGACCAGATCGGATCACGGTTACACATTCAGTCTCCTGAATATGCAGGTTTCAAAACGATGTTTTCCCAAAAAAAATTCAAGAATATTGTCCTCCGCACACGCACACTTTCGATGTCCTGGGGTACCATGGATTTTCGGACGACATTAAAGTCTAGCCATTCATAGTAGTAACTCCGCCAGTATCCTGGGTACACTCCCGCAAGGCAGCGACTTCGGCTCTGTCTGATTACTTAGTTTTGTTCTTTGCGAATATCCCGAGTACAATACGTTCCATAGCACGCTGATTGACCTTGAATCCGTATCTATGTCTCGGCACCGTAGGTCATGAGAGGCAGTACGCACTGGTTAAAAGCCTTTGGTTTGGGTGGGTACCGTATGGTTGACGTGAGGGCTCTACGAAAATTTCCTATTGCTACCCAGCTCAGCTGAATCCGCTTCTCGGCCTCTATCAAAACTGCCCCTATCTCATCATCATCACAGCCCATAACAGTCCACTGCAGGACTTAGGGCCTCTCCCACGAAAGGGGAGGTTATTGCCATCATGTCGACGCTTGGCAGGCGGGTTGGAGATCGCAGCGCTGCTACCCATTTACCAGCCTACGGATCTTTTGCCTCGATAACATTAGTCCCCTTGTACGACACCCACGAGTGTAAGGGGTTGGTGCTATTCTACTCTGCCGGACACCACAAATTGCATTAATTGTATAGATAGAAATACTGTAAATGTAGTTAGGCAACTACGTCCAATTATCGTTACCTAAATTAGCTAGAGAAAGATAAGCCAGTACAAAAATGCAATCAAGCGAAAAAAAATATTCAAACGATTGTAGGTTTTCCCCGTGCCCCTGTCATTTAGTCACCTGCAAACAAGAGTCCATTACTCATTTTACTTTAAAGCATTCTGTGTTAGGTGGTAAACAAGCTTACGGCCTGCCTGATGGTAAGCAGTCACCGCAGCCTATGGACGTTTGCAATACCATCACCTGCGCGCTGTGGGCCCCGTAAAATCTCGTATTTGTCAATTTTTGAAATTAATTATGTAACAAAGAGAGTGAAAGTGAAAGTGATTTTATTCCTTAAACTTTGTTAACTTATCACTATGAAGTTCATGACTCAGTTCAGCTTAAAGAACTTAAAGGACTCAAAAGGCTCAATGGAAGACTCGCGAGACTAATAGTCTCGAGTCATACAAAATGACATGTCTCGAAATTAAGACTGAAGGACTCAAGTCTTTTTTAAGCTTTGGATTTTCAATTCGAATAAAATAAAGAAAAATATTTTTAATTTCACTGAAACTAGCTTTATTGGAAATATAATTCAATGCCATTCATGTTTGTGTATGACTTCGGCCATATTTTTGTATGACAATAAAAAAATCACAATCCCCATTCAGAACGCACGCGACGCGGCGAGGAAAGCATATAACGGGATATAACGGGAACGTCTTACGCCCTTAACGCATATGACCCCCCTCCCCCATACCCCCCATTTGCGGGGCGTAATCCGTCGCCGGGACTTCACGGGAGCTAAGTGCGTAGCGTGCGGGCTCGCTGAGGCAATTTGTTGTTGTTTGCTGTGTGAATTTGTCCATGCAATTTATTATTTATCTACACTAATATTATAAAGAGGAAAGATTTGTACCTATTTTTGTATGTTTGTATGTTTGTAATGAATAGGCTCAAAAAGTACTGGGCCGATTTAAAAAATTCTTTCACCAATAGAATGCTACATTCTTCCAATTTGACATAGGCTACATTTCATTTTGAAAAAAATTAGGGATCCGTGGTAAAATTTGAACAATGTAACCGAAGGTGTTGAAAAATGAGTCTTAAAATGTCTTTCGTCGAATGCGCTGCCGAAACTATTAGCGATAGAACAAAATAATGTACAACAATATTGAAGAACATCATAATGTCTACAAAAAACTCCGCGGTAGCATATGTCCAACTATTGTAGTTATGTCACAATAAGTGTTCTTTTATTTTCAAAATTTAATTAAAATTCCGCCGCTAAAAAACGCTCTTTATTTGTACCTTGGTATTAATCCTTATCAAAATCAATTACTTCATATTCACGACTGCTTCAATACCTTTATATAACTTTTTGAATTATTCAATTCAGACATTCCATTCGAAAGATATCACGTGTTTAAAAATGTGAATATTAGAAAAAAGTCGCGTGTTCGCCGCTCAGCCCGCTCGGCTATCTAGGCAGCATGTACGGGAGCAGTCAATGTCAATATAAATTAATAATAATTTTTAATAAATAAAAATATTTGTGAAAAAAAGTGTTTTATATCCAAATTTCCAAAAATAAATAATTGTCTACCCCGTGCGAAGCCGGGACGGGCTATCTATACTAATATTATAAAGAGGAAATGTTTGATTTTTTGTTTGTTTGTTTGTTTGTTTGTATTGAATAGGCTTCGAAACTACTGGACCGATTTCAAAAATTCTTTCACCGTTAGGAAGCTACACTATCCGCGGGTGACATAGGCTATATTATATTTTCTAAAAAATTACGGATCATTAATAAAACTCCAATAATGTAACCCAAGGTGTAAAAAAATACCCAAAAAATTCCTTACATCGCGTGCGCTGCGAAAACTATTGATGATAGAACAAAATAATGTACTACGACTTTGCAGAACACATCATTATCTACAAAAAGTGTCGCGACAGTATATGTCTAACTATTATAGTTATGTCACAATAAGTGTTCTTTTATTTTCAAAATTTTATTAAAATGGCGCCGCTAAAAAACGCTCTTTATTTGTATCTTGATATTAATCCTTATCAAAATCAATTACTTCACATTCACGACTGCTTCAATACCTTTATATAACTTTTTGAATTATTCAATTCAGACATTCCATTCGAAAGATATCACGAGTTTAAAAATGTAAATATTAGAAAAAAGTCGCGTGTTCGCCGCTCAGTCCGCTCGGCTATCTAGGCAGCACGGGGTACGTACGGGGGAGTCAATGTCAAGAAATACGGCAGTCAGGAGCCGGGTCGCCCCTTCCCTCTAAAATGGTTGAGGAGACGGTTGGAACTTTTGTGATCGTAATATGGTGTCCTGTTTGTAACGGGACACTACTCAGTACATACTTAAGTATAATATAATTACTTCATATTATAAAACGAAGTCCCACGCCGTGTCTTACTGTCAGTCTGTACGCGATAAACTCAAGAACTACTGAACGGATTTTCATGCGGTATTCACACACAGACTACATAGTGCGGTTTTAGACAACGTGATTCATGACGAAGGTTCAGGTGTATAATTTGTTAAGGTTTACTACCCGTGCGAAGCCGGGGCGGGCCGCTAGTTATATCTAAAAAGGATAGAGTTTGCTACCTCCATGGGATTTTTTTTCATATATTATTACTAGAGGTATAACGGATATTCGGCCACTATGCCTAATATCCGTTAATATCCGGCCGGATGGTTCTCCGTCAGCCAGGTGGCGTGTGGGTGTCTTCCGCGTCAGCGAGTCAAATCGCCAAATTTAGGGCTACTTGCACTAAGGTGATCTTTGGGGCGGCGGAGCACATGCTCAATCCATCGCATTGAGCTTCCACGAGTGTGGACATTACGTACTTTGCCCAACAGGGTGACACCCGCTGATCAGCATAAATACGCATTTTTGTCGTGTGTAGTTTTGACAAGTGCTGTTTAGTATTATAATGTACTTAGTTTAATAATTTAAAGTCAATCAAGATATATATTGATATTATAGATATGAAAAAATATTATCCTGGATTAAAATATGAATTTCTTTATATTTAGAGGTAGTATACGATGTCGTTTATCCCTACGATGCTGTGGGCTAATGTAAATGCCCGTATATTGAAACTATCAATCCGTATAAGGGTGGAAGAACTGTTCAGTTCAACGTTCAAATTATTCACATTAAACGAAAACTTTAAATTACATAAACACATACAGTCGTGTACAGCTTGTACAAACTTGTTCAGAGACTATGACCTGTGAATATCCGGCCGCCGGATATCCGGCTATCCAGCTAGGACACTGGCCGGATATCCGATATCCGGTATCCGGCCAAACAACTATCCGTTATTACAGTCTCTGCCTATTTTCAAAATCAAATTTCGGACCTATTATTTCTCAAAAATGTACTTATCTCTGTCTCACTGTTTTATCAAAATGTTGATCTATCTATCTATTACCTGCAGGTATCTGACGCAGACAGTAGCCGTGTGGTGTCCGGCAGACTAGAATAGCACCAACCCCTTACACTCGTGGGTGTCGTACAAGGCGAATGCTTTCGAGGCAAAAGATCTAGAGTAGTTATGTAACTAATATTGCTGTGTCCGTCAGGGTCATAAGTGTAAAGAATACTTTTATAAAGCAATTAACATTCGAGTATTGAGTAAAATATGCAACAAACTTGCACTGATGCAATAACGCTTGCATTGTCATTGCCATTTTAACATGTGAACATGTACCATTGTTGTGTTCCGGTTTGAAGGTTACGATAACCAGCGCAATTGCGGGCATGAGTCTTTATAGTGACAACACTGCGGTTCTGCATTTTTGTTGCCTGCAACCATAGAGAAAATATTTACTAAAGTAATAGAGGAGACACCGCAAGTATTTTCTTTGAACCACGCTTTGCGGTTCATGGACAACAGTGGCCGCAGGCAGTTCTGGGACATTGCGCGACGCGGACCAATCTGACAGTGGGTTGGGTATTCAAAAAAACGCCATCTTGTGCATTAAAAACTGTACGAACCATTCGAGGGCCAAAAATAAAGAAAATGATAACATTTCATCGGTCATTCTATGACTTAGCAGCCTCCCCCCGCACCTCCCGCACGTGTCAGGTTGGTACAATATTTTTGTTTGTGATGGCTGCTCTATTACATCAGTAAATATTTCCTCTATGCCTGCAACCTAAATGCATAAATCACAGATGTTATGAGCGACAATTACAACTTACCATCAGGCGGGTTATCTGCTCGTTTGAGTAGAATAACAAAGAACCTATGTAAACCGGCGTCGGCGTCGTTGTTGTCGACAACAAAGTCACATTTCAAAATGGCTACTAAGTGTCTAGTTTTGGCCAACGGGTCAAATAACCTTGTGGCCCTAAGTCTGTATCTAGTTTTTTGGACTTTGAACATTGCATTTCTATATACGCATTATTATCAGGCTTATAACAACTCTTTTGATTATTTTTATCAAAATAAGTACCTTCCGAAGAGAAAATAATAAACAAAGATAGTGATAGTAGGTTATAAGCCTAAGTAGGTAGATACTAAAAGACGTTATAATTATAAGTAGTTAATCAGTTATACAGGATGTTACATAATATATGTATGAAGCCGTGAACCGGATGGAGTGCTAAATGTATGAAAACGATAGGTACAAAAATTCCACGTAGGTACAGTCGAGTTCATTAATATGTGAGCATTGCCAAGGCTTCAAATATAAATGTACATGGAAGGGTACTTATATATCTGAGCAGATGTACATATGTTTGATTGATGAATCTGCTCAGATATATAAGTACCCTTCCATGTACATTTATATTTGAAGCCTTGGTAATGCTCACATATTAATGAACTCGACTGTACGACAGAAATAATTGTACCCATCGTTTTAATAAGGTATTTGATACAAATAAGGCCTACCTAACTTGAAGAACCTGCATCTCGATAAATAAGAACATATAATGTTATAGCTCTAGTCAGTATGCAGGATTGATTAATCAATAATAATAATTGAGAAAGAAAATTCACGGTTCACTAAAAAACATTGGAAAAACAATCGAGTTTCTGACGGTCTACATTTGGCTGTAATAAATCACGTGCACTTAAAAAGGCCTACTAAGTTCAATTAAAGAAATATGCTAAACTGAACTCATATTTAAAATAAATCATTTTTTTTTTAGATTATTTATTATTTTTTCATTATGTTATGAAAAGATTTACAATATTTTTTTATGTTTTAATCTACATAATGACTAATCAGACTTCTAGCCTCTCAATTAACAAATCAAATAAAATTCTTACAAAATTAAATAGTTTTCGTATCACAAACAACATTGGTAACTTGAAACTTCCAAAATAAAAGTAAAAAATAATAAAAATTCTGTTTTCGGTTAGGCCTTATTTAGTAACTATGTTCGAATGAGGCCTCCTAGTAAAACAACGTTATAATGATAAGTAGGAACATTAATCAGTCTTAATATTGTTATTATGAAATCTTAAGCCTCATCACAATCGGGGCATACAAAGGCTTCCGTGTCATTTTTGGTCAATCCAACACAAGCCTCGTGAAACCACCTACAACAATCAATGCAGGGTCTCATATCCATCATTTTATCTTCATGACATGCATGGCAGTGCCAGCGTTCTTCAGACTTTTTAGCATTCTTTCCTGTTTTTGTTTTTTTTTTTGCAGATTTATCTATTGTCTTCGTATTGGTATTGCATTTGCTTTTGGTTTCTTTTACTTTTGGTTGTCCTTTTTTTGTTTTTTTCATTTCTTCCTCTTTCTTATTAAACAAATCTTTTGTCACTCTTTGGCCCTTGTAATTGAGAGCTTTCTTACGTGGCTGAATTTTAACGGATCCGTAGTCTGGAGTAGGCATGAATTTTTGAAATTCGGTCTTCGTACATATTTCTGCTAAAGGGACATCGTCTTCATCTGAGGAATTTTGAACAGTTGAGGCTGCAGTTTTTTTGCTGACAGTTTTCGATTCCAACGTTGCAGTTTTTATGGTTGACTCCGGTGAGTTTATGCTTGGTTCTGGACTGGAAGAAGAAAAAATTCTTAGACGTCGGGGTTGAATAGGCCTTTTCAAAAATTGGCTCATAATTTCAGTTTCGGAAGATTGGTCACTGTCGCTATAATCCACTATCTTTCGATTAATATGCAATCCACTGGGCCCAGTAAGGCTTTGATCATTTTCTTTATCTGCAAATATTGACTTGTGGCTTGCAGGAGAAAAGGCTTGAAGCGCTTGAAGATCAGGTGTATTGGGAGTTGTAGGAAGATTTTCTGTAGATATCAAGTTTTGAAGTTCTAGAAGGGTAGAAATTGGCGATGAAGTTCGGGAGTCTACAAATGTATCATTGGAATCATCTTTTTCAGGGCAAGCTGGACGTTCAGTTAAGATAGAAGGTGCGAAGGCTGTCTCCGGTATCACAGTTTCATCTAGGGGGTAAAGTCCGGTGGCTCTAAATCCGCTTGTAATATTTGCATTGGTCATACATTTTGACCATACTCTACTCAAAATCGTATTAAACTGTTGCTTTGTTACAGATTTAGCGCGATTATCATACAGATATTTCAAAACTTCCTGGTCCCAGTAAGTTTCAAATGGCTTGAAACAGGACTTATCCATCGGCTGGAGCTCGTGGGTGGTGTTTGATGGCAGGCAATACAAGATTATATCGTTTTTCTCTGCTTCCTCTGCAATACGAAAATCTAAATGACATTTCGCGCCATCAAAAATGAGAAGACATTTGCCAAAAGTCTTGAATTTGGCCAAGTGTTGAATAAACAAAATAAATATCTCTGTTGTCATGCTTCCTTTTGCAGCCATGTATACGACTGATCCTGGTGGCAGATTCTCATCATACTCGGGCTTCTTCCTTTTTCCTTTAAAAAGAATCATCGGAGGTATTGGATTTCCTAAAGCATTTCCACAGCCAACAATAGTAACATTTTCGCCATGTTCAGCAACCTGCATATGGACTCTTTTAGCACCTTTTTCGGCGATGACTGACTGCTGGTGATGTAACGTGAGTCTGCAACCCTTCTCATCCATATTATATATTTTTTCGGGATGATCATGTAAATCGAACTCATCATACAGTTTTCGAATTTCTTCGAAATGTTGAGAAACAATAGTTTTGTTTAATTTTTGAGCTCGAGCTGGATTGAGAAACTGCGCCTTACGTTTTGACAGCTCCGGATGTCTTTTTAAAAATAGTCGTAACCATCCTTTACCAGCTAATCCTTTTTCTTCATTAAAATTATGGTTTATTTGAAATTTTTTGCAAAAAGCAAATGCTTGTATTCTAATCATTTTTGGTGTCATTGGTATACCAAGATCCGCAAATTTTATTATGCGACTGACGAAATCTTTTTCTTGGTCAGGAGTGAGTATTGTATGCCTTCCTAGTCTTTTGGTAATTATGCCATTTGCTGCATGTGTTCTTAGCGTTCTTCTCGGAATACCATATTGAGCCGCTGCCTTGTAAGTAGACATACCATGTCTAATAGACCTCACAGCCGCTGCCAAGTTATCTTCTGACCAGGTTGCACGTTTTGGTTTTGAGAGAGCCATTGTAATTGTATAATAAGGAGAATCTGAAAAGAAATTATATATGACATATTATTATGAGTTTTGTCCGTATACAATTTGCAGCTATCTTTTTCGTAAGTTTCTAATCAATTTTTTTTGTTTTTCTAAGAATTTTGGTAATTTTACACTTTATTTCAGGTTTATATTTAGTAGGTATGGATCAAATTCATCAAAAATATTAAATTATACTTATTAGTACAAATTCGGCATAACTTAGACAAGCAAAGCAAGTGGATTTTTTTAACATAAGTACCCAGTAAGCAAAAAGTTCAAAAGTGCGAGCGAGAAAGCTGCAAATTGTGTGGGGCTTCTTAAAATCTATAAAATAAACGTCAAGATTGCCTATCAGATACACTATCTCAAATTAGGCTTAGGATCACCAATAAGGCCTATCTGATAAATATAAAGGCCTAGGCTTTATTCAAAATCGCACCCCATTTTTAATTAATGTTTACAACTAATAGAATTAAAGGCAAACATTAAGTTTGATATCATAAAACAACAGTAAAAAGGTTACAGAATAATAATTTAAAGCAAAAGTAAGTAAAACTATAAAGAATAATGAAAATACTCACCATGAATTTGTATATTTTTTACAACGACGCGCGAAAACAGCCTGCTCTCTCGACTACCGCATCCCGACTGCGATCGGAGCGGGGAGCGGGTGTGCGCGAGCGTTCGGGTGCGTTATAGAGCTCCTATGCAAGTGTACGCAAGGACTCTTTTGGCTCGGATTAGTTTATCTACGTTTTCTGGTGTATAGGCTGTATTAGTGCATAGGCTTTATTTGTATCAAGTACCTTATGTTTAGTAATCCATCCAGTTCACGGCTTCGTGCATAGGTATATTATGTAACAATCTGTATAACACCCATAATACAAGCTTTGCTTACTTCGGGGCTAGATGGCGTTGTGTAAATTTGTCCAAGCATATTTATTTATTTGCCCATAATAACCTAGAACAACACATTAAATTATAACTTAATATAAAATAATCCTGAAATTCAATGTGGTTCTGTGAGAACAGGGTCACGGAAGTCAGACGACGGTCGCTCTACTGTAATTGCCTGACCTGCCAAATCCTGGACCACGGTCAACTCAGACACTAACGCAACTGGGATGTTGGCGCCAAGATGATTAATATTTACAAGCAGTTTAAATCTCTATAAACATTTAACTATCCCGCGGTACCGCATCATTTTTCCGGGATGAAACCGTGCGGCGCCGTCCTGATTAGCAACGGTCGTGTGACCATGGTTATACGACGGGCGGTTTTGGGGTCTCCTATTGGTCGGACAACATCCGCCTTACGACCATGGTCGCTGGACCGTTCCCAATTAGGACAGCACCTGCCCGTAGCGTCAGTCAGGAATAATGTGGCTTCCCATTTGTGAAAGTATTTTCAAAATAGTTTTAGGGAAAACTTACAAATACACAAACTACAGGTCCCTCAAAAGCCGGCACCGCATGCCCTCCCCTTAGGCTGCAGATGCCCTGGTCGACGGTAGCCACTTTCTATCCGGTGGATCTTCAGACCTTGTTTTGCCTCCCCTGCCAATAAAAAAATATATGCCTCATATAAATTTGAGATACCTAGCAACAAACAGGACTAAGTAAAAAAATGGGAGAGAGGCCTTTGCCCTTCAATGGGACACAGAAAGCTCATACAATTTTTTTTATCTCCGTATAGATTTTTATTCCCCAAAATTCGTGGCAGCCGCCCCGCACCTACCCTCTGCACAGGGGACGCATCATCGTCAATCAGGTACTAACATAAATATGCTTTTACCGCTCCCTACGCCACGCTGCGGCCTAATGCACGCCACAGTGCAGCGTAGAGGCAGTGTAACGACTCGAACCGGATAAGAGAAATTCATGCTACAACTTTTAAAGTAAACTAAGCGGTTGACTAGTCTTTTTTATAATATAGTTAGGCTAAGGAATAGAGTTATCTAGGCGCTATCTAATAAAACTTACAAGTTTACTTTGTAGAAAAGAATTGCAATTGTAAAAGTCGTTTATTAATAAAACATTGTGATAGAAATACTGCAAAATATTTCCAAAATGTGATTAATTATTTCTTAAATGTGACGACTGCAAACACGGTTCAATAAAACTTTACAATTGTAGAAAATATCTATAATTTTTGATGGCTTGAATGGTAAGTTACAATTTACAATATATTACAATACACAATAAAATATTTACAATTACAGTAAAAATGTACACTGATACATACCACACTAATGTATTACATGTTATAATCTACAAATGCTGGAGTACATCAATTTGAATCATTGAGCTATCTAAAATACTAACAATTCCTTGTATACAGGGTGTAACATAATATATGTATGAAGCCGTGAACCGGATGGAGTGCTAAATGTATGAAAACGATAGGTACAAAAATTCCACGTACGACAGAAATAATTGTACCTATCGTTTTAATATGTTTAGCACTCCATCCAGTTCACGGCTTCATACATATATTATGTAGCACCCTGTATTGTACTTCAGAAATAACATAGTGTTTTAAACTATCGTGGTCATGATCGCAATTATTTAAAAATTACGTTCCGGGTTTCCCACCGCGTATCGCGACCAGGCGTCTCCTGACCATGATGTAGGTATGCAACTGCGTCAAAATATCGGGCTACTCGTCTAAAAAAGGTACGCGATAAGAAACCCGGAAACATATTTATTGTACACAATAATGATATACAGAGAAATATGACAGCATAAAAGACATAACAGGCGTTGCTTATTTCACTCACACATTTTATAACACACACGTACTTTTAAAATTAATTAAACTATAGGTACATCTATACTATAATCAGGTCAGTGCACTTCTTCTCTAGTCTCTAGAAAATCCTTTACGCATTAAAGGAATGCTAAATACAGCGGCTGATTCATTATGTAACTTATAATTTTGATATCTCAGCTGCCACACTATAAAATTTAATGAATTTATTTATTTTTATTTATTATGATCAATAATAATTTATGTTTATTTCCAATCAATTTATTTTTATTTTTATTCAATTTTATTTTATCTAATGTTTAATTTTTAGTTGACTTTATGTATCTTTAATTATTTTATGATTATTTCTATTTGACATTTATTTTACACTATGACATTAATATATATTTAACTACCTATTTTTGACCTAAATGTATGGACATTGTCTGAAATAAATGATTTTTAATTTAATTTAATTTAATTTAATTGCACACTCCAGACCGCACTCTGCCCTTTTATATAGATTGGCTAACTTAATAATATTTACATGCCATTCATCGAGTACAAGCCCCGTAGCTACGATCCTGCTGAATAGCTCAGCGAGCAAGAGTACGCCCTGGGTCCTCATTGTTTTCTAGATTGGGAACAAATGCACTTGGGAGCAACATCCATCCATCCATCCACACTGTCTAATAACAAATACAGCCTTTTATAGCAACACATTTCAACTGGCTCGACTCCATGACTTTGTCGTGACCTTGACAAGGCATCGTAGAGTAGAGCCAGCTGAGCTGACCGCGGCTGCCATCATCAATTTTGATCGCCGCTTAGCCCCGAAGTATACATCTACAATCGAAAGCGAATTACTTCGCTGCCGTTTCTTGAAATATCCCTTTTTGTCCCTAACTGATTCTTGCACCTCACTATTCCACCGTCCCGTGTCCTTGTCAAATCTTCGACAGTCTTCCGACGTACCGTACAGACACCTGACCGATCATGGTTGTAAGGACAAATATTATTTATAAAATTTAAATAGCTTTATTTACAACAAAGATATAACTAACTTACTAATAATGACGACCTGAGTGGTTCAGTGGTCAACATGCCAGTATGCCACGCAAGAGGTCCCGGGTTCGATTACCGGCCGGGCAGAAATTGAAATGATGAATTTTAATTTCTGTTACGGGTCTGGGTGTTTTATGTATAATAAGTATGTATTTAAAAGTATATAAGTAGTTTATTAGTTAACTAGCACCCATAACACAAGCTTTGCTTACTTTGGGGCTAGATGGTGCTGTGTGAATTTGTCCACGATTACACGACTATTTATTATTATTTATTTATCATATAGAGATAAAAATATTGTCCCGAAAATTAGAAAATTACTTTTTAAATATCTACTTTTATTACTTTCTTGGAATGAAGTTAAGATAGACACCGCCCTTGGGTCCAATGATTGGCTTTTCAGGATCGAATTCCATTGGTATCAGCGTCCTCGCTGAGGGCTCCACGCGGAAATTTGAAAGCAGTTTAGCCATGCACACCTTAGACTGGACTTGGGCAAAGCGTAGACCTGGAAAAATGCAAAATATAATATTAAAAATAAAAAATTAAAATGGAGTAAGTCAATATCTCTTTAAACAGAACGGGGATAAGAAAGCTGGATGGAGAGACAGAGTGTGTTACTGGCTGCGCCCCTCCACGCTGATGACAGCTACCTTGCCATGCCATGCAGTCTGGCTGTGGCAGGGGGTGGGTGTGCTCCGGCTTTGGGCGGCTACTGTGTGCTTCCTACCTTCTTTCCTTTCCCTGTTCTTTTTGACAATTCAGGGCGGCTGGCACAATGAAGTCAAAAAATATTATGTCCTTCGTGACTAATTAATTAAACTTAAAAAATGAATAGAACCTTAAAATGTTTGAATCTTAGCTTTCGTGCAGTCATATTTAGTTAGTAAACAGACTAATTAAGCTTAGGACTGAAAAAAGGCAAGAAAAGATTTTAGCCAAAGTAGATCATTAAGTACTGTTTTTTTTAATTATTATAGGCTGGCACATATTAGAGGCCTACCAAGGAATCACGAATCTATTTAAATTTTTAATTTCAAATTGAATATTTAAGTCATAATTCTCAGAACATAAAATTTTCCCTTAAGACCAATATTTTCATAACTTTCAATTAAGTAACACAGCTGATTATTTTACAAATAAAAGTAAAATTCTTGAAGATTCAGTCTTTTTTTTAGAAATGTTTTAAGTTGGGCAGATAGAAATTTCTCAAAAATTCAAATTAATAAATTCATAACTCGAAAACTATGAAAAGTCGCATGATGATCGAAATACATGAGAGCTTTTTTTTGACGTCAATCTGTAGGCCATCCTGTACAGTGCCCTACCCAATAAAGAAAATTTGATGTTGATTTGATTTTATTGGTTGTATACTATCAACTTACCAATGCAATTTCTGGGTCCAACTCCAAAAGGCATGTACGCACAAGAATGCCTGTCTTTTGCATTTTCGACACTGAATCTGTCCGGGTCAAACTTGTTAGGCTCTGGGTAGTATTTGGGGTCTCGGTGAATAGCTGCTGGAGAAACTAACAATACTTGTCCCTTTTTTACGGTGACATCTACACCAGGCAACTTGTAGTCAGCTGCAGCACGTCTCTGTAAGGGCTCAACTATGGGGTACAACCGCAGAGTCTCATCAAAAGCTTGGGTCAAATACTTCATCTCTTTCAAATTTTCATAGGTTACTTCTCCATTGTGTCTCTCTAGCACATCATCTACTTCAGCTAGCACTTTATCTTGGATGTCCTGATGCGTAGCCAAATTGTAAAGCATAAATCCCATAGTAGTAGCGCTGGTCTCGAATCCCGCAGTATAGAATAAGAAAGCTTGTGCAGCCATAATATCTTCGTTGATTTCCAATTTCAGAGTCGAACTGCCGCCTCTAGCGGACCCTACCACTTCTTTTTGCTCTTTCAATTCCAATATCATATCCATAAAATCGTGCCTATTAGTGGGAACCCCTTTCCTTTCCTTCACAATTTCTCTAACGATGCCATAAAAGAAATCTTCGATCATCTTTGGGAAAACGTTAAACTTCATTAAGGTCAAAATGCTGGGGAACATCATTTGCAATTCACCGAAATAAGAATTTTTGAACAGTGTCTCGTTCATCATAGTCACAAGTTCCATTTTGTCATGTTCCACATCAATATCCAACCCGAATGCACAGGCAGAAATTGTTGTGTAGGTGTACTTTTGTACTAGCGCAAGAGCATCTTGCTCCTTTTGTTCGGCACAGCACTTCTTCAAATATTCTATGAATAGGTCGCCGCGTTCAATCATTAAATAGAACATCTTTTTCAACTTACCCGAGGTGAAGATTGGTGAAAATTTGTTCCTTAATATCATCCAAATATCTTTTTGGGCGCTAAAGAGGTTTCCACCAAGGCCTTTCGGATTCATTTCGAATCCTCGCTCAATGAAATTGTCAAAGTCTTTAATCATGATATGTTTCACGATGTCCAGGTCTTTGATTAGCAAAGCTGGGTTTGTCAGCCTGTAGACTCCTACAACTTTTTCATTTGGGAATTTTGCGTATATTTCCGCTATAAGCTGGCCCACTGGTTTTCTGCGGAATGTGCTCTCCCTCATATTCCCTAAGAAAAATTCAGGTTCCAAAGCGGCTACATTGCGGTCTTTCCAATAAGTATTATTTTTACTAATTAGATAATACAAGAAGTAAAGGATGGTCACTACAACTATTAATATATAAACCAACATGTTGTAACACGCGCCTCGACTAAGTACAGTTTATAATTTGAGTAATGGTGAAAAATTCTGGTGTTTATATTATTACAATTATCAGTAACATTACGGGGCGAATTTGTAATCAGTTATCTGATAATCTTTCGAACATTATACAGTATGTGAATAAATGTCCCAATACAGGCATAAGGTATTGTTAGGTATGGGTTAGGTATTATGTATAGTCCTTATGATATGTTTACGACCTGATATATATCACAATTTTAGGGCTTGCTTTTGATTCTTTTTATGTATTCAAGTTCTCATCACATTCAGCCACCATCAGGCCATCAGGTGGCCCGCTTGCCTGTTTGCCTACAGTATGACATAAAAAAAAAAAATTCAATAATAGTCTCCTGCAAAACCTGGGGCCTGTCGCGTAAGAGGGAAGTGAGCGAGATTATTAGATTATTTCTATGATCTCTACGCTCAGAAGGCGGGTATTAGATAACAGTGTCGTAAATATAAAAATGGAAAACGCTATTGCCCACTTTCTGGACTACGGAGTCTAGATCTTTTGCCTCGAAAACGTAAGTCGCCTTGTGTGACACCCACGAGTGTAATAAGTTGGTGCTATTCTATTCTGCTGGACACCACACGGCCAATATTCCTAAAATAATAAAGATAATGATAATAATAACTAAGAAAAAGTCCACAGCTTTCCGTGGTTGTTTTATCTACGCAGTGACAATGTGCAAAAACGACCGACCTCCGACGATTCGACTTTCGCAAAAAATGTATGCATATGTATATAAAATGCATAAAATATTTAAGGCAAAAGAGCTAGCAGGTCACCTGCTGCTGTCAAGTGATCATTGACGCCCATGGATATTAGCAACAACAGGGGTTAAGCATATACGTTTCCGGCATTAGTCAGAGAGAGGGAGAAATATTGTAATATTTATTACAATATTTCTTATTTGCCCACCTGCAGAAATTGATAAATGCAGTTCGAAGTAGAACTAATGCCGTAAAAAATGAGAGCATTGAGTTGAAAAGTATAAAAGGAATATTAAACATAAAATACGGTATATTTTAATAAGGGAGCGAACGTGTTATAAAAGACCTCTAATATACCTCTTGAACCATCTCATGAATGATAGGAGATTCACGAAAAAGATAATAAATGGTCGTACAGTAATCCTTTATCAGTTTAGGACCACATTTGAATATGACCACTGCCTAAAAAATCCTAATTTGTCCACTTCCTTCCACTCAGGTTTAGGTTTAGGTTGATGGGCTCCTTTTTCCGCACTTGAACTGAAACTTGGTCCTTTGTACGTAGTTAAGGCATGCTAATTTTGCCAGCCTAGCTCCCTCCAGAAGTCCAGCAGTCTCTTCGAACGCTCGCAGATCTCTTGGAGGGACCCCGTTCCTAATGTGACTTTTACCCTGTGGTCATTTAGTCCCTTAAACTCCAGGACCACATGGGTCGCTGTTTCCTCGTCTACTAGGCACAGTACAGTAGACACAGTAGTTTTTTCAGGGGGTCCTGTTATTGTATCAACTACTGTCCTGAGTTCTGTCCGTTTGAGATCTAGCAGTTTATTAGTTAGTCTTGGTGATCGTTCGGTCACCACCAACTTCGGCTGTCTACATCCTATTGTGTTTTGCCAACGCTTATTGTGATTGTCCGTCGTGTGTTTGCTCACCCATGCTCGTAGTGTGTTAAAAGAGAGGAGTAGGGACGGAGGAGGACCAGCAATTTCCATCCCTTATCCCTTTCTTGCCAGCTCATCGGCGGCATCGTTCCCCATCGAATTGCTGTGACCCTTGATCGATTGTATCGTAACCCTGTTCGTTAGGGAGATATCTTTCAGTGCCTGGTGGTACTTCAGGATTAGGGCAGAGTTTATGCTGTTCATTTCCAATGCCTTCAGACCGACATGCTGTCCGATAAAATTCGGATGCCTTGGTCGCTTATACCAAGTATTTTTACTTGCATGGCAGCCTGTGTGATTGCTACACACTCGCATTGGAATATGGTACTATGTTCCCCTAATGGTATGGAAGTCTTAATATTCAGATCCAGCGAGAAGATCCCTGAACCGGTGCCTTGGTCGGTCTTGGATCCGTCCGTGTAGATACGGACTTCTATTATCCCAGACCAGTCTGCCTCCGTTTCCGCAGTTTGTATCTGGTATCTTTTGCCAAATGTGAACTGTTTCGCGATTCGGTCACACTTGGCCTCAAACATAGGGTTACTCTGAGCCATCGTTTCCCATAAGGTCTGATGGGTGCCAAGTTTATTGTTCCATTGTCTTGTTATCTTAAGTCTTAGAATTGCCATCTTTGCCTCCTGCTGTATATGCAGATCAAGAGGTGGCAGTCCCAGTAGTACTTCAAGTGAAGCTGTTGGTGTCGAACGCAAGCAGCCTGTTATGGCATAGCCTGTTGACCGCTGTACTGAGCTTGGTTCTGGACCACCAGGCCACCGCACCATAGGCAACGAAGGGCCTCACGGCTGTATACAGCCACCTGGCAATCCTGGGGGAGATACCCCATGTTTTGCCAAGGAGTCTGCTGCACTGCCACAGCGAGTTTTAGCGAGTTTTAGCTTTGGCCAGTTTGTGTTCCAGGTGTTTGTTCCATAACAGCTTGTTGTCAAAAATTACCCCAAGGTTGACCGAGAGGTCGTGCTCACTACACCAGCTTTCGACTATTTTTAATGCAGACCTCATGAGGTCGCATGAAACGTTCTCGAATGGTCCGCTAATAAGTATGGCTATGTCACCTGCATAGCCAACTGTATGGAATCCGATTAACCGGCTTATAAGCTCATTGACTACAATATTCCATAATAACGGAGATAAGACCCCACTCTGTGGGCTTCCCCTAGCGACCACTGCTCTGGTTGTGTTATTTATCGTTATTCGCACGGCCCTGCGTCTCAGCATTGAGTCGATCCATCAGGCTATGGTATCCATTACTCCGTGCTTAATCAGTGCCTGATTGATGCTCCCAAAGTGTGTTTTGTCAAATGCACCTTCTATGTCTGTGAAGACTCCTAGAGTGGATTGCTTAACCGCCATAGCGTGTTCGATGTGAATCGTTACGCTATGCAATGCTGATTCTGTGCTTTTACCTGCAGTGTAGACATGCTGATTTTTGTGGAGAGGGTACTTTATTAGCACCGAGTCTCTAATGTCTCTGTCGCATATTTTCTCTAGTACATTCACCAGGAACGATGTCAGACTGATAGGCCTGAAAGCTTTGGGTTATGTGTAGTCACTTTTGCCGGGCTTCGGAATAAACACAACCCTTACCTCTCTCCACTTTAACGGTATATATCTTTTAGCAAGACAGACCATGTATATACCGACTAGAAGGCTTCAGGAGGCTTCGCTGTAGTCAGGATCAGTGGCGGAGCAGACACAGGGGTCCTTGGACATAAGCGCGTCGGCTTAATTCACGGAGCCTTCCGGATGGCGTTTCGTCTTCGGGCGTTTTGCAACGTCCTTCGGTGTTAGCGAATCGTCCGGGCGATTCCGTTTAGCGGGCTTGCTGCTGTCGTCTTTTGTCTCGACGACCGGGGTCGACTGACGTGACGCCACTTGCTTCCCTGCTCTTTTGCCTCTATACAAGCGGGCTTTAAAAGGCTCTGGTCCTCCTTCGGCTGCTGGCACTGCCTTAGCCTTCGCTGCCACCACTAGGGCGGCTGCGGCCGGCACCGCGCTTGGGCTTGGGGTCGCCTCCACTGATGAAAGCGCCTTGTTGCCATCTGCCTCGAGATCCCTAGCCTTCTTTGCCTTGGCTTTCTCCTTCTCGCGCCTCACTTTGTTAGAGACTCGCTTTTATTTTTTTCTTTTGTTACTTTGGCTGATGCCGCGGTCGGCTGTGGTCCAGGTCCGCCCACGCCCGAGATATCCCTCCTAGGAGACGATTTCTTCCTCGGAGTGACGCTCGGCATGGCTTCCTGTAGGTCGGATAGGTCCATTGCCGTACTTGCAGCTTCAGCCACTGGTGATGTAGATACATTTCCTGGTGCAGCCAAAATTGGCGCAGGAGCTGCTGGTGTTCTTGATACCGAGCCTGTACAGGCTGCGGCTGTTGGCGCATTAAGGGATGCTGCCAAAGGGTTTAGGTTGGTGTTGAGTTTATTATCCATAAATGGGATTCATCTCTGGCGGCGTTCCACCCTCCTTGGAGCCCGCAAAGTAGGAACGACAGGCGAAAAGTTCACGCACCGCCAGAACTACCCCAGAGATATAGGTCCCTTTTTGCAGAGAATGTCGGGCCGGAACTGGTCAGGTCGACACAACTACCGCAGTGGAACCGCAGCTGTCGCACAGAGCGCCCATCCGTCCGTCCGTTCCCCTACAAACCGGTGACTTAGCCTAGCGGCCCTCTTACGGGATGCCTCAGCCGATTGATCATATGTAGCTAGCCTACAACCGCCCGTTTGAGGAGAAATCCAGGCCAAACAGGAGTGTTGCGTTTGGGCGGGCACTAAAACCAACGACCGGCCCACCCAACGCTCAGCCTCCAGGATCCCTTCATCCCCCCGTATGGGTCTCCACGCACGGCACAAACACGTGGGCGGCACAAGTTGCCCTACCTGCTGTCTAGCTGGATGACGCGACAGAAGGCCCCCGACTGTTGTGCCACATGCCAGTCGGACCGGTTATGGCGCCGGTTTTTCGCCTTCGCCACACACATGTCCGCTACTACGGCTCTGAGCGGAGTTAGAATCTCCAGGTGTGGCCTCGTTATGAGCCGCAGCATTACCAGGGTGGACGACGCGGACGTCATGTAAGGACTTGATGATAGGTGCCATTACCCGGGTCCACTTCCCGGGCATGCACTGGGCAAGATATTGTTTCCTGGTACTTACTGATTGCTCTCCCCCCAACTGGATTACCACCCCAGGGCCCAGGCTATCACCCCCACCCCGATATTACCACTTATAGGAGCTGAGTTTACTTAAGGATAAAAGATTTATATGAAAAAATATTTTTTATTTAGAACTTATCACATACTGTATGCGTAAGTATTATGGTGATTAAACCATACATTATATGATCAAAATATTTTCGATTTAAGTATTATATCAGTGTGATTGATTAGATAATCTTCGTCATGCGGTGACAATGCGCATAAACAACTGGTCAGCGGAAACTGCTGCTAGTAGAATAAGACCACGCTAAGTCCGTATCGATTATTAAAAAAATAAAGTTTTCTGGCAACTTATGCCAAGTTTTAACGTCATAGAACATCTGCTGGAAGAAATTTCTTTTTAGAAATAAGTAGTGCCTTTTGGGTCATGTATATATTTGCCATATCTTTGTTACCATTTTTGTGTGCAATAAACAATTAAATAATATAAATAAATAAATAAATCATTCACAAAAGTCATAATAAACAATTTGATTTCTGTAGTTATGAAAATATTATTAAATAATGGGCAAAACATTTAAAAAGGAAGTGAGTGAGATAACTTTCGGCATGATTAATAATTTAGTTAAACTAAAAGTACGGGAGATATACATATATATATTTTTTATTTATATATATTTTAATAATTTAGACACATTAAAAGTACTAGTTCAAACTAATAGTAACCAAATAATTGAATGTTTACAAGAAGGACTGACAAGGACAGATTATCCCCAGATTATTGCCATATTTATGTATTTATTTTTTAGTTCATTTCACAGTTTATACACACTTTATAATTTTTACTAGTGTCAGTCAATAGGGACTTATCGTGGTCCTATTCTAACATATATTATAGGTACATAGAAATCACACTAAAAGTTTTGCGCTCCTGCCCGCTCATAAACTGTTGAATTCCGGATGTAATATTTTTTTAAACATAAGAAACTCATTCATTGATTTAAAAGTAAAATTGGCGGGAAACCGCGTGTCAATTGTTTTTTTTATCACAAGTTGAAGTTCGTTGTCCGTAACAAAAATGGATTTTAGGCAGATGATTTTTTATGATTTGAAATGTTCACTATCTCCGCAAGACTACTCTGCGTCTTCAAAATGCTGTCGGGAGGGAAGCACCTAATTTGAGCACCGTAAGGCGCTCGTACGCAGAAACAGATCGTGGCCGTGTTTCTCTCCGTGATGAAGTTCGTGCAGGTCGGCTCTCAACAGCTATCACTGAGACAAATATAGCTACTTGAAGAAAACCGGCGTATCACTTATTAGGAGATTCGAGGACATTTGGAGATGAGTATGAGTCAAATTAAAAAAAGTCTTACATCAATATTTAAAAGTTAGAAAAGTTTTTTGCCGCTGGATTCCTAATGAACTCATCCCAGAACAAAAACGGACTCAAGTTGATTGGGGTAAAAATGTTGTTAAAGTACGATCACTGACGTTCAAATGCTGTGTATGACGTTGTAGCAGGAGAAGAAATATGGATATATTGTTACGGCTTTTGTGAGAGTGTTCGAGGGCGACAGCAAACCAATGAAATTGAGGTAGGCGAAAAACGTAGACAAAAAATGATTGCGATTTTTTCTTTTAGGCGGATCCTGTCTGCACGATCCCACATGTTAATACTAAGTGGTACACCACTATTTGTTTGCCCAGTGTCTGAAAAAGTTATGGAGAAACGACCAAGAAGTCGCATTCTATTGCACCATGACAATGCTTTGGCGCAGGCCGCGAACAAGACAAAGTCATTTAAAAACTTAGAGCTAGTGCATATATCATAAACTTTTGGTTTTTTAACTTACAGTACACTCTGTGAAATCACTGTTTCCCGCAATACCGATGTGAGATATACCCATTGGATATTATCAGTTCCAAAATCTTGAAGGCTTCCCGTGTGACACGACTACTCGAGGTGCACCGAGCCAAATGCTGCAAGGCACTTTTGGAATCAGTAATAATAACTGTTCGGTCAGCTGAAATGCTCAATGAGTATGCGATCGCCTCTGCTATGGCAAATAGTTCTATAAACTGAATAGATATATTAGATACAATTTTAAATTTTACTATAACATTTTCTTGAGGGTCGACAAAGGCTGTACCTTTTCCATCTCTATCTATAGAAGCATTCGTATTTATAGAATAATTATTTTCCAACATAGACATACACTTATTTTTGAAGGTTGTTGAATTAACTAAAAGCTAATCGACACCACAGGTGACCGGAGAGCTGCCTCGTTCCTCGGATAGAGGATAAGCATTGCTATCCAACGGTAAATACGTTTTCTGTTACTTAATAAATAAATTATAAAATCTGTTAATCTTACTAAATGTTTGGCACTTTCTATATCTTCTACATTGCTGTATATGATACTAGAAAGATCTAGACTACTGCACTGACCTAAAAATTCAAAATTACCATTTCTAAAAATGCACTAGTTTGAATAGTTAATTCCTTAAGATGGTTATGAATAGAAACTAACAATTGTTCCTGCAAAATAGCAATTGTTGGATTGTTGTATACAGATTTTGTTTAACCTTTGGCTTAGGCCAAAATCTGTATCTGTACTCTTTCTAAAAACTGGAGAGGATGGTGGAACATACAAGGTGATAGCTTTGCGATATGTGCAGTTAAATTCTGCCATAGTTTCCCTTATTTTCTTTTCCTTGAGAAAGATCGGACAAATTTTATCCAAGGCACTGTGTTGACCAGAACGTCGGTGGAGCGTCGGTGGCCGGCCGAGTGGTTAAGGTATCCAACTCGTAAGCGAGAGGTACTGGGTTCGAATCCCACTGCGGCCAAGAACCAATGGCTCTTTTCTGAGTTATGTATATTAGTTAAATGCTAACCGATGCTCTTACGGTGACCAACATCGTGATGAAACCTGCATATTCCGACGACTCAATCCATGTAACCATGATCCAATCTGGATAGGTTCCCTTGGAAGCAGGGTCGCGAAGGTTAAATGGCAGTCGCTCGACTGTAAGTAATTATCTGATCTCCCAAATTCTGGATCATGGTTAAGGATCCTCTTGCTCTCGTGCGCGAGATTACGACCGGGACATTAACCGCCAAGGTAATTTAATTTACTGTGTTGACCAGAACAGTTTATGCAAATAGGTATATTTCGTAGTACGAGTATTAGAGTAATCTCGCAATTGTGCTGCTTTTGGCCATATTTATGGCATATGGAATGTGGAATGGGCTCCCAAACCACAGTGTTTCCTTTGGACTATGACATGGAACCGTTCAAGAGGTATAAAAGAGGTCGCTTCAGAGGCGGGCAACGCATTGGTAACTCCCCTGGTGTTGCTGATGTCCATAGGCGGCGGTGACCACGCAACATCAGGTGACCCGCTTGCCTGTTTGTCTGTCGTATTAGATAAAAAAAAAAGTTTGATGGGCACTGTTTCAACTGATGTCCGAACTTCCAGCTTCTATAACATTGTGTAACTGGAAACATGTATGGGTCAACTATAATTCTGATTGCTTTACTTATTAATAATTTCAGAAGTAAAAAGTAGGATGCCAACATAATCTTGTTTCTTTATTTTTTAATGCGTATATTACACGTATCTAAACATTGTCATTGGGATTATTACAATGATTTTGATTATTTTTATCAAAATACCGAAATTTAAGTAATTAAACCAAGTGATAAGCCTAGGTGCTACCATTAAAACTCTCTGCCTGAGTCATTGTTCCCCGATAAGTTTTATTATCCTTTTATGCGAAAACTGCTGAACGGATTTTCAAGAAAAA